>CM065729.1:45920177-45927677 GCA_033310375.1 Conus canariensis | reverse complement strand
AAAGTAGTAGTGCTTATAGTTGATCACAGTTCTTGGGTGAATGTCAGTTCAACACTGTTTTCCCCTTGTCTTTCCATTAAAGGTCAGTGTGAGTCGCGTGATATATATGTGCATTTTTTCGGGGGAAGGAAGGGAATAGGACAAGGGGGGGGGGGGGGGGAGTCTTTTCATTTCATGTAGAATGGAATGGTGGTGGTGGTTGCTAGAGTGTTTTGTAATGAGGTGGCAGCGGTACTGTATATTAATAGTTATATGTAATATGTGTGTGTGTGTGTGTGTGTGTGTGTGTGTGTGTGTGTGTGTGTGTGTGTGTGTGTGTGTGTGCCCATGTGTGTGTGTGTGTGTGTGTGTGTGTGTGTGTGTGTGTGTGTGTGTGGTGTGTCAGGTCAAAGTCCTCACTGCAGAAATTGGAGCTAGGGGGTTTGTAGGAACGTCTGCATACAGCCTCATGAAACAGCTCTCAGTTGCAGGGAGGGAAAAAACCAGAGCCCTGAAAGCAATGGCAGAAGCGGCAGAGAGGTGTTCAAGCTGGATCTGGTCAAGGAGGAACAAAAGTGAACTTCATAAGGCTTAATTTCCCTACAAATATCAGGTGTCCCTGTGGCTCAGTGGTTAAAGCGCGAGTCATTAAGTGGAAAATGAGCATGTCCAGAAGGTCATGGGTTCGAATCCCAGCCATGGCTCGTCCCAAGATGGGAAAAAAAAGGGGCAGCAGAGGGACATCCGGAGTCATGAACCGGGTGTGGCCCAACCCCCTCGAGTGTCAGGAGATAAGGGCCGAAACACTTGCTTGAAGGGGGCTTCTCTTCTGAGGACTCTCTGCTGCCACGCTCTCCACGAGTTTCTTTCTACTATATGTAATATGTGTGTGTGTGTGTGTGTGTGTGTGTGTGTGCCCATGTGTGTGTGTGTGTGTGTTGTGTGTGTGTGTGTGTGAAAAGCCAATAGGGCCTATGTTCTTGACACATTTTAGCGTAAATTTTTAATCCTCATCACTTCTGTCAGCTTAGTTTATACTCGTCCTTTCCTAATCTTCTTAGCTTTCTCTTTCTTCATTTTGTCTTTCTTTTCTTAAACAGGATTCTTTTATGACTTGGCATTCCATTAGCCTTTGAACAATGATGCGGGATAATGACGTCTACAAGAGATATAGATACACCCAATATAAAATCGCCGACGATTTTTAGCTTTCGTGTGATATCAATGTGGAACATAAGAAGAGAAAAAAAAAATCATTGTTTCATTTTGGTTTTATTTGATGCCTTGTGTAAATCAGAAACCTCGTACGTTCTTTCTACAATGAACGCATTCCAAAGACTCATGAATAGATTTGCATTAAATCTGTTCGTTGCTGTTGTTGTTGTTGTTGTTGTTGTGGTTGTGGTTTATGTGGAACAGAGATACAAACACTAATGGTTTAAATTACATTGTGGGTAAAGTACGCAAGCTAGTAGGTAGTAAATACAACTCAGAAAGTACGCAAGCTCGTAGGTAGGCAACACAACTCAGAATGTTATCATCTTGTTGGTATAGAATCAAAGCGAAAACATGATACGCTTGCTTCAATACATGTTTTAGCAGTTTTGAAAAAACGGAAAACGTCAAAAACTTCAGATCAGGCGGCTTTACTACAAAGTTCCTTTTTGTTCAAATTCTTCTGGTTAGATAATAGAACAATCTTGTAAGGGGGGGGGGGGGGGGGGGGGTGGCGGGGAGAGAGAAATTGGCAACGTATTGAAACATTACATACAGGATATAAAACTTTTTTGGGGATGTATTACCCAAGCGTTTCAAATCAGTTCAGACAAGTATAATTGGGGTTACATAGAAAGGGTGCTTAACAGGGAGATACACTGAGGAAAATATCCAAGTACCGCATACATGTGCACTCCAGTTGTCAAAATATACTAACATTGGTGTGGTTATTAGACTTCGAAAAAGCGTTCGACAATGTCGTATGGTCTTTCGCTAGAAAAGATCTTGATATCTTTGGCTTGATCTGTACATTAAACTGAACTGAGGGTGTTTTTTAATGAAATAATTATGTAAATGCCCACTAAAAGCTGAAATAATAAAGAAAAAAAGGGATTAAAAAATATCGTTAAGTCTACAACACATGTTTCGTATATTCGATCTTACCATTAAATGAAAGCAGAAACAACCTTGCTTCTATCATATTCTTCATGAAAAGCACATTTGTTGAGGGAAAAAATGCAACCTAAGACATCATAAAGATCGGAGGTCGATTTGTCAAAAAAAAAGGGAAAAAAATACCAGCAAGATCCATCTAATATAAGGTTGCTATGACAACCTACAACTTTGATGTTATGAGAAATTCTGACTTTAAACCTGCTGAAGATCTTCCATACTTAAGACCACCATTCTTTCCAATATCAAGCCGATTCAGCGACGTATACAGCCAGATCCAGATCCGTTTGGAAGTTTCAGAGATACGTTTAACATTTGTCATTTACATCTGAAACAGCCTGATAATACAAACAAGTCATGTCATATTGCCCATCGAAAAACAAATCACAATAATTCAAAGGTGCATACGGATGGATTTGTGACAGGAAAAACAAGCAGGTTCAAAGTTTTAATATCTGAACACGCAGACACACAAAAATTTCATCTTAAACCAATCGTATCAATCTTAATGGCAGACCCCGTTTCGATTCTGATGGCTTTAATCTATTTCTCAAGTTTTCGAAAAGACAAACTTCCAGGTCAACTCCTCAAGTGTTACAAGTTTTGAAATCACAATCAAAACATGAAATGATCATCCAAATCAGTCTATTAATTAGCATACTATCTTCAGGAGGCACAGAAATCACTTTGTGCTTGTTCCATCTCATTTTTCCGATTACTTTAACGACAAAGTTGACAGAACAGCAAAGAAAAGGGCAAAGTTGTCTGTAGAATCATTTCAGCTTCGCCTTTCACAGCGTTACAAGAAAACTTTAGGTCTGTACAATTATAAGCGTGGATGTAGTTTCCAAATAACCTGAACAAATACACACACACACACACACACACACACACACACACACACACACACACACACACACACACACACATACATGCACACTGACTACGAAAACAGGATGATTACGTAGACTGTCTTTCTTATATCGTTGTCAAAAATTGCTTCAATGTCTGCATAAAATGGTCTCACAGTAGATTGTATTACCTGAATCTTGCTTTTGTTAACAACAAGAACAACAGTAGCAGCAGCAGCAGCAGCAGCAGCAGCAAGAACAACAAACAACAACAACAACAACAACAACAAACAAAACAAAATGCATGCATGTCTGCATGAAATGGTCTCACAGTAGATTGTGATATGATTTTTTTTTAACAACATCAACAAGAAGAACAACAACAGCAACAACAACAGCGACAGCAGCAGAATCCTCCTTCGCGTGCAGCAAGTCATCAGCTCCGCTTACATGCAAGTGGAGACAAACTTTGACCTGAAGGCCTGCAAGAAAAAAAAAAAGTACACTCTTTTTCCCCCTAGCGATCAATGTTACAGCATGTCTCCTTTTATCTGCATAGAGTTTTCTGCCTTTATTCTTAAGGTTTTTTTTTTTTTCTTTTTTTACGCGTACTAGAATGTTTCAGGTCAACCACATGTTTTGGGACAAATAAACGAACAATCGGAAAGGATGGGGGTGGGGGTTGGGGGGGAGAGGGGTGTTAATTTTGAACTCTTGACACTTCGGCTGTTTTAAGAGTAATAAATTTCAGCTGATCAAGTCTCTGGTTGGCTAGTGATGTTCTATGTTGTTTGTTTTTTTTGTTTTTTTTTTCAATTTATAACACTATTCGTGGAATGCCTTTTATAATTCATTCATATGTTTTTTTCTCTTTCTTGCACCCAGGTGTTGTTTTCTTGATATCGTTGACGTGAGTTTCATAGACAAAATCTCTCTCTCTCTCTCTTCTCTCTCTCTCTCTCTCTCTCTGTACAAGCACGTGTGTGTGTTGTGTGGTGTGTGTGTGTGTGTGTGTGTGTGTGTGTGTGTGTGTGTGTGTGTGTGTGTTCTGTCTGTTTGCCTGTCTGTCTGTTCTCTGTGTGTGTGTGTGTGTGTGTGTGTGTGTGTGTGTGTGTGTGTGTGTGTGTGGCGCGCGCGCGCGCACGCTTACGTATAGCACATTTGTGTATCTTTCATATGTCTCATTGTGCTTGTTCGTCTCGTTAGTAACGGCTATTCTGGTTAAATAAAACATCGGGCATCATCCGTGACCCATCATGAACATGGCCTACCTACAAATTTTCAGAAAGATCGGCCCAGAAGTTTTGTCAGGAGCGAGTGGAACACATTTTGACCACGGACACACAGACAGACAGACACACAGACAGCATTTTTTCGTTCCCATTGTAAAGTACTCCCTGTTCTATAAGAACTGGGAGTACAAAAAAAATTCAGAGAAGGATATTGGTTAGCCGTGAATTCTGGCACAATACATCACAATTCCTGATGGCCATTTTTAATCATGTTTTCCAACAATGCAGTAATAGTCAATAATGATTACAAACAAACGAACAAACAAACGAGAAGCAATCGTCAACACAAACAAACGAGCAGAAACTTCTAATTGATTAATTCATTATTGTGCACCTCCAAGAATTCCTAAAGGAAACACAGAGGAATGTAGGGGGAGAAGGGGGTGTTCTTCTTTGTCTTCATGTTCTCTCTCTCTCTCTCTCTCTCTCTCTCTCTCTCTCTCTCTCTCTCTCTCTCTCTCTCTCTCTCTCTCAATAACATGAATTGAATTGACTACACAGGGCCTCTTCGCGTCTGTACACACACACGAACACACAGGCGCGCGCGCGTAACACACACACACACACACACACACACACACACACACACACACACACACACGCATACGCACACATACACACACGCACACATACACACGCAAGCACGCACGCACGCACGCTGTTGTTTTTGGTGGGGGGTGGTGGTAGTGGTGGTGGTGGTGCTGCTGCTGCTGTGTGTGTGTGTGTGTGTGTGTGTGTGTGTGTGTGTGTGTGTGTGTGTGTGTGTGTGTGTGTCCCCTGTCCTCAGCCACAGCCCCGGCACCGGCAATCCACAGGGAGCAGTCAATGTCAAGTCGTCAAGAGGCAACGCAAAGGAGGCGACACTGCACTGTTGTCGAGTCACTTCAGTGGTGTTCAGTGGCACCTGTTCTGATTCTAACATACGCAGGACACCTTCTACTAAGCCCCCCCCCCCCTCCCCCCACCTACTGACGACAATGATTGCTCAGTCGCGGAGCCGGCGTGAGTGAGCTTTCCCTCCGAAGGGTGCCACTACGTTCGTCCAAAGACAACCCCATGGACTCGGCGATACCGGTGACCCCGTCGGATTCAAACTAAGGCCACAGACTTGAGAGGACATCGAAACCGATGTCACTATGATAGAAGGCATTAAGGACCACAAAATTTGAGACTTTTTTATGCTGATCACTGAGAATGAGTATGATGAAGAAATTGCTACGGATTTCCATTCCGGTCTGAGATTGCATGACTGGGCTGTACTCTACGCTTGCTTTTGTGATATATCCGGCATCAACCAGACCCGAGAGATAAAGACATGTTCAGTGTTGGTCAGGAAGTTTGAGCAACACTCTCAGAGACACATCCACTGAGTGGATGAAACTCGACTTTGTGATCCCAGTTTTTTTCCAACTGAGCCCGTAGCAAACTCAGCTCTGGGTAGGAGCCAGTAGAGGCAGAAAAATCCAACATGGCTCTGATGGAAATCGAACCCACAATCTGCCAACCGGGAGTCTGCGACGCTAACCACTTCGCCAAGGCGGCTGGTGCACTTGTTCATGTCTGTATTGTGTCAGACACCAAGCCCATTCTCTCTTTGAGACTAACCCATACTCTGTGCTGCATTGTTTAGGAACACAGTTCTGAATGAAGTGCGTAACAGGTTTGCGTAAAAGCTTCACTCAGAACTGTAATATGCGCATCAGAGTGTTCCAAGAGCTGTGATTGGGGAGGCCAGGCTCAGCCAGTCCTCTCCAACACTCTGACTGGTCGCTATGTGCACAAGTATAGGGAACTGCTAGGACACTCGGGAAACGGTTAGAATGCGATTTTACATGGCCGAAGCAGCAGTGACATTCGAGGCTGTCCGGAGTATCAAGGCTACAGACCCTGTCGGCGTCTCCCTGTCAACACACGACCTCCTGGAAACTAGTACTCTCTGGTGGAGTCCATTCGGGAGCAAACAGAAGTGTGGTGCGGCAACATCCTCGAGAACACATCACCGAGGCGGGACTGACCATCTGTCCAGTCCCTACCAACGCACCACCTCTACCCACGCCAGGACTTCACCACAGCCAGGAACGGCCTGACAGACGGTCAAGGCTTCGAAGAGCCCCTCCGGAAGGCAAGCAAATGTACTTCTAGGACCTAACTCACCCAGCGGAGAACGCCACGGTGTTTGACGTCAGGCACCGTGGCGTTATTTCCCCCAAAAGCTGCAGAACCCTGAGGTCAGCTCTAATTTCAACACTGAGGTCAATCCTGAGGGCTACGTTGAATACGTGGACAACGCGAAGCGAAACACAACATCAACGAGGAACGTGTACAGGACCGACGATCGAGGGTCACGACAACGTCGAGTGACTAAGAATCTTCCGCGACCATCACACGACGTCGAGAGCTGATTCCAAAAGATTGTGCGGGCTTCAAAGGCCAGAACTATATAAACATTTATTTTGTCCTCAAGACATAAAGATAAAAGGAAGGACTCACTTTAGTCTAGAGTTTGATAACTTTGTTGCGTGCTTACATATGTATTTTAAATAATATGTTGTTAGTTTACATATTGATTTTGGTGACTAAATGGAATGAGAGAGTCACGGCGAGACAACCAAATTTAAATGAATTGTCAGGCACCCCTTGACACGCTAACACCAGCCGAAATAGGTGCCTGACAACAGCATTAGTCAACTTGCTTGAAGGAGCAGCGAGCCGTCGTGATGTGGTTGTCAGCATTGAAGGCTGCGGGCAGAGGTCTTGACTTCATCAGGATCATAGTTATGTCTGGTATTTTTCCTCCTCTCCTAGATGATTCAAACAAAGAACTGTTGAGTGTGCTGATGACAGAAAGGTGTGTGTGTGTGGGGGGGGGGGGGGGAGAGGGGGGTGAAGGGGTAGGGGGGTGAATGTGAAACCACACAGTTAAGTTTTATCCACTTAATGGATGTATCTCTGAGAGTATTAGTCAAATTTCCTGAGCAACACCTGCAGGTGTCTATATCTTGCGAGCCTAGTTGATGCTGGAATTTTTTTTTTTTTTTTTTTTTTTTACAAAAAGAAGTGTAACTGAAAACCGTGTCACGCAGGGAACTCTACACCATCATTTTCCTCTCTCTCACTGACCATCATTAAATATAATACGTCTCATGATTCCCCTTTAACATCCCACTGTCTCACACACACACACACACACACACACACACACACACAAC
>CM065729.1:45910177-45915177 GCA_033310375.1 Conus canariensis | reverse complement strand
GGTTTGGCCATTCAGATAGGAACTGAAAGCTCTGTTGAGAGGCTGACAATTTTTTTTTACGGTGATCAGGTAGGTCACCAGGCGAGAGAAAACAAACACAAACATGTTCTACTACTCAGGCGATGTAGTCTATTCCTACATTTTCTGCCGAGGTCCTTCCTTGTGGTCATTAATATTTATCTCAACAGCATAACATGGTGGCACATTGCTTTACAATTACAGATCATGGCGTAGAGAGCGCAACTCATTCTACGCCGTACAGAGAACCTAATGCAAGATTTTTTTTAATCAATTTCTTGGTTTCATTCCCAAAAAAAAAAAAAAAAAAAAGAACAGCTCAGAACTATTCTTGTTCATAGATCGACTCAAATATGGATCTAAATATAAACTCTACATGTGTTCGAATGTTAACTAAAATGTTCATTCAGAGCAAAGCAAATTAATTGAAATCAATTGCAAAGTTGTTGTTTTTTTAAGAAAAAAGATTCCTTTAATTCATGATTAGTAAGTAGATGGAATAAGCAACTGACCTGTTTTATTACCATACAATTTTTACATTTGCTCTGTGCTACATATATAACTTTTTTCCTTTTTTGGGGGGGGGGGAGAGGGGGGGAGGGGGGAGCTTGCTTTCCTTAGGTGGAACCTTTCATTCAAAACATCACAACCAAATTTATATTATTTTCATCGTACATTGAAAAGTTTGAGCGTACCGGCCTTTTGATCTTTTGTAATCAGAATTCTTGGTATATTCCCCTTCGGTATTGGAAGACAGGATAAGAACACTCGCAGCGAAAGGTTTGTTGCTGTTGTTGTTGTTGTTGTTGTTGTTTTCTAATAAATTTCATATTCAAACGTCTTATTCTCGACATATGCATGGATTTTATTTTTCACTAAAGCACTTCAAACACACACACACACACACACACACACACACACACACACACACACGCACACACACACACACACACACACACACACACACACACACACACACACACACACACACACACACACACACACAAAACACACCACACACACACACACACACACACACACACACACACACACACACACGCGCGCGCGCACGCACGCACGCGCGCACACACACACACACACACACACACACACGCACGCACACACACACACACACACACACACACACACACACTTCCGACCTCGATCTCTTTTTTTCCAAGAATTTCAAGGCCACCTATTAACCGTGTGGCAGCCTATCCAAATTCGTATCGCCTTCACACACATCCAGGGACGGCAGAATACGGAGAGAGAACTGTACAATCATTCTGGGGCTGCTGGTGTTCGTGGCTGATAAAGCAGGAGACTCCTCGATGAGCAAAACGGGTCCTGATCTTTGCTTGGACCTCCCTTTATACGAGGGGATCTTAAGTTTCGGAATTTGACTCTCTGGTTTAGAAAATGGTTATAAGACTCAGAATCAAAGCTTACTTGGAGAATATTTCGGCAGGATCGCCCTGCCTTCGTCAGCTCACTGTTGCTGTTGTGACAGCGAGGCCTGGTGGGGCGACTGTTGTGTGGAGTGGGCAGTTGTCAGGATCTGATTGTGGATTGAGGACTGTTGTGTAGAGTAAGCGGTTGTCAGGATCTGGTTGTAGATAGGGGGAGGGGGGGGGGGGGTCAAAGCCTTGATCTCTGTTCAGGCTGGGGCGTCTGGTCTTGATTTCGATGGCTTCTTTAACTTTTCTTTTTGTGAGAAAGGGCTCTGAGGTTAAGATATTGGTTTGTCGGGGGCTGAAACCGTGGCCTGTGGCTTCTAGGTGCTCGTGTATGGCAGACGTAGATCGGTTTTGGTGTTCCTGTAGTTTTGATTCCGAGTTTTGTAACCATTTTCTAATGTTGAATCCAAAATCCAGAAACCTACATTCTTATTTATGACTCTTGGACTCCATTCCTTTTTTCAAAGTAGCCTCCCCTAGCCTATATGCAGTTGATGATCTTCTCAAACCATCTTGTCATAACACACTCTCACCCTCACTGGCGTATAGCTGTGATAACCCCATTCGTAAAAGGCTCATGCGTCAGACGCATTCCGAAATAACTTCCCTTTAGCTGCTGCTCAAAATTGAGAAATGAAAAGGAATCACGAGAATACACGTAGGGAGAATGCAGGAATTGGATGACAATATAAACACTGTTTTTGTACCGAAAGTCCAGAGTAGCAGCAACAGAATGTACACTTACGTCATCACGGAAAAGAAGCAGGCCTCAGGTACTGGTGCATGGTGGTAAGCACAACAAGACTCGAAGATTTTGGGTTCGCAAACACTGATGTACCAGCTAGGGTTTATTGATTTCCCGTCTGAAAACAGGACTGAGGCCAGATGGCCACATTTTGAAAAGAAGCATACAATTTTTTTTTTAATGCTGATCGACGAGAATGAGAATGATAAAGATGATGCTACGGATTTCCATTAAGGTCTGAGACTGCATGACAGGAATATACTCCACACTTCCTTTCATAATATATCCCGGCGTCAACCAGGTCCAAGAGATACAGACACCTGCAGTGTTGGTCAGGAAATTTGAGCAACACTCTCAGAGACGCATCCATTAAGTGGATGAAACTCGACCGTGTGGTCCCAATCTTCCCAACTGAGCCAGTAGCAAACTCAACTCTGGGTAGGAGCTGGTCGGGGCAGAAAAGTTCTACATGACTCTGATGGGAATCGAACACGCGACCTCCCAGCCGGGAGTCCGCGACGCTAACCACTTCGCCACGGCGGCTGGTAACATACAATTTTTGGTTCTGCTGTGCTCCTGCTCCTACGAAGTGTTCACAAGGTGGAGTCTGAGCTGGGCAAATCCAAACAGCAAGCTGCTGCGTGTTTTTCGTATAAAATTGAAAGGCAAAAGTTTCCTCCCGTGTTATGATGACTTTTATCCGTAAAATTTCCCTTACAAATGGATGCACTATTGTACCCTACCCCTTCTGAGATTCTTTTGCAAAGGTAATGTTGACTATCTACGATCGCTGGAAAAAAAATTCTGTATGTTTCTTGATTCTTTGCTCTGTTCTGTTATGATGAGGTTTGTTTATATTTCACCTCCATTCTATTTGTTTGTTTCCTCTCTTTGTTGATTATTTATTTCGCTCGTTATTAATAAAAAAAAACACATGTTTTTTCTTTTATGCGTTTATCTTTCTGCCCAATATCATGCTTTGGCATTCCTGTTTCTGGAGACAGCTCTGTTCACTTTCGTTTTTATTCCTTCTTTCCTTTCTGTGCTGCCAGTTGATGACGAATTTCTAACACGTCCACTTTGGCAGCCATGGATAGCTCTTTTTCGTTACTCCAACACATTTTTGTTTACCTACATACATTTGACGCCTACAGAGTACAAAAACCACCGACATCAAAATGGCTGCAAGCAACGAGCCGCCGTGGTGCAATGGTTAGCATCAGGGGCTAAAGGCTGTGAGGTCGTGGGTTCGACTCTGATCAGATACAGTAATTGTATTTGTATCATGATGAACTCCTACCCAGGGTAAGATGCGCTGTGGGCTGGAATGTAGAGACTGGAACTCTACAGTCCGTGTTGTATTGATCTAGGTGATGCGTGTCTGAGGGTATTGCTCCAATTTCCTTTCTCACCTCTGGCGGCTAGACTCATGACTACCACATACTAATTGCTTCTCGTGGATTGTCGGTCCTGGGGCTGTCACAGGATGATTTCAGGTGTCACTGTCTGCACTTGAAAATATTGCCGCTGGCACAGATGGTGAGACGAGGAAAACATGGCAAGTGCCTGTCACCACAACACGGAACGACGTGGAACGCGGTCTTGTCTACACAGTTTTTTCATTGTTCTCTCTCTCTCTCTCTCTCTCTCTCTCTCTCTCTCTCTCTCTCTCTCAAAACCCGTATGGTACCTTCTGGAAAGATGAGTCTGGCAGTGTATTTGGTACTTAAGGCTTTGGTGTGCAATCCCTTTCACAGACAGAAACTACGTTTTGAACTTTAAACGGCCAGTGTCCGTGTCGGCTTTGTCCAGCTGGTCTCTTTCCAGTCCTGGCTGAAGACAAATGGCGCTGTGCTGGTCACCTCGCTTTTTGTTATCTAGTTATGTATGCATAACTGCCTTCCCGAGGTAGGTGAGACGTTTTAACCTCACGGTAACCTGGATGCCGGCGTTTGTCCAACTGAAATCAATAGCATGGAATGTATGAGGGGGAAAAAAACCTGTGAACTGGGGTTACCATTGGACAGAACGCTTCGGAACCTGTATATGATCATGTACAATGGTACGTATGCTCTCTGATGAAATCTTCATAGTGATACAAAACTCCCTTGTAGGTATCCACGGGGTTATCTTCTCTCCGACAGTTCACCCTGGCCATTTTCATGAACTAGCGACTGTTACAAGACGGCTGCTACAGTCATTCTCTTGCAGTTTTTCTCTCTCTAGAACTGGAATTTCTTGCACCACCTGAACATAGTATTTAGTAGTTGAAAAAGCTCTCCAAAGCAATGTTCAAAGATTGGAAACTGTCTTGAAAAGACTGTCCCCCAATGATAGTCTGGCATGAAAATCACGCTGTGAAGATTCCGTTGTCAACATCATGAAAACCTGTTACCCATACCCAGCATTTTACGTTTTGCAACTGCCAGAGTCGGCTGAATTGTGTGAAAGCCTTATCGTGTCTATGACGCTTAGTTTTATGTGAGGATATGAAATAATGTATATCACGTCATTATTTTCAGTCACATTCCAAAGCCTTTCGAGATACGCTCGTAATAACGGGCACAGACAATACAAGAACATTATGCAAAGCAGGCACAAGAGCATTACACACCCTATGACAAACAAGACGAGGTTCAGAGCTGAAAGCAGGCGTAGGAACTCATCTTGATGTTATGCTGATCACACCAGTATCAACTTAGGGCCAGGGTGGTGGTGGTGGTGGTGTGGCGGTGGTGGTGGTAGGGTAATCTTTAGTTCCCTTTTACAATTCATGACAA
>CM065729.1:45900177-45902677 GCA_033310375.1 Conus canariensis | reverse complement strand
GAAATTTGATATGTACACAGGCTTTAGCCCAGTGAGGACTAAAATACCGGTTTCAAAAGTGTATATCGGTTATATAACTGTTAAACCGTTATTTTGCCGTTATTTTTTATATATTGGTGTGTTTTAATGAATTTTTTTTTTTCTTTTTTTTTTTTTTTCTTTTTTTTTTCTGTCCCAACCTCTGCGCCACCTCAGAGGCAGTGCACCCACGCCGCTCATTCCGACACCCCGTCCACAGCCACAGCCTGGTCGGCCCCGCCGCAGCCCCGGCACCGGCAATCCACAGAGAGCAGTCAATGTCAAGTCGTCAAGAGGCAACCCACCGGAGGAGACACTGCACTGCTGCCGAGTCACTTCGGTGGTGTTCAGTGGCGCCTGTTCTGATCTAACATACGCAGGACACCACCTACTAAGCCCCCTACTGACGACAATAATTGCTTAGTCGCGGAGCCGGCGTGAGTGAGCTCTCCCTCCGGAGGGCGCCACCACGTCCGTCCAACGACAGCCCCCATGGACTTGCCGATACCGGTGACCCCGACGGAACCAAACCAAGGCCACAGACGTGGAGAGGACATCGAAATTGAGGTCACCATGAGAGCAGGGCATGAAGGGCTACAGAATTTGAGACATTTTTTTTTTAATGCTGATCGATGAGAATGGGGATGATTAAGATGATGCTACGGATTTCCATTTCGGTCTGAGACTACATGACAGGGCTGTACTCTACGCTTCCTTTCATAATATATCCCGGCGTCAACCAGGCCCGAGAGATACAGGCACCTGCAGTGTTGGTCAGGAAATTTGAGCAACACTCTCAGAAACGCATCCATTAAGTGGATGAAACTCGACTGTGTGGTCCCAGTCTTCCCAACTGAGTCCGCAGCAACTCAACTCTGGGTAGGAGCCGGTCGGGGCAGAAAAACCCACATGACTTCTGATGGGATTCGAACCCACGACCTCCCAGCCGGGAGTCCGCGACGCTAACCACTTCGCCACGGCGGCTGGTCGTTTTAATGAAATTTTGTATATAGAAAGGTTATCACACACAAATGGCACTTCCATGTACCGTTTCAAAATCTGAGCGTTAAAAACCGTTATTCTTGACATACTGTCCGATTTGGATGAAATTTGGTATGTACACAGGCTCTAGCCCAGTGAGGACTAAAATACCAGTTTCAAAAGTGTACATCAGTTAAATAACCGTTAAAACCGTTATTTTTGCCTTTATTTCTTATCTCACAAAGCACTTGGCCGATTTATAAGCGGTTTGGAAAACTGGGAGTACGTTTATATGCTTCACATGGTGTTAAATTACGTATCTGTCTTTACTGTCTTCAGCTTTATTGGGTTTTTTTTTTCTGCCTTTGGGAAAGATGTTTCGGTCTTCGTTTTAGATGAATGTTGTTCTAGTCCTTCTTTTCTCTCTAGTCACAGTATACGACATGCAAACTTTATATATATATATATATATATATATATATATATATATATCAATGTGATTAAAATTCCTAAAATGATTTTGAGAGTGCTCAATCCCTTGGGGAGCAACATTTGTTAAAATAAGGTTTTTTAAAAGGCAATCATCTACAAAATTGTTTCTAGCTTTGCGCTGTCGTCAGGATGATTTTGGTTTGCCCACCGCCGGTGTTATATAGCGTGTGGGCTCCCGTTTGCGGTTGCTTGCACGTGCGGGTTGGCTGCACGTGTTTTCTGAGGTTTTCAGGTTTTTGTTTTGGGTGTATTCACTAACAACGATTTCCATTTATGCCTGCAGTTGTTTACTATTTCTGTTTTGGTGTTTAGAGTTGCTAAGTGTGGTTTGCATAGTATTAACCATTTTTCAGTTAAACATAGGTTGCACCTTTTTGAAATATTGCTGTATGATGATGCTCTTTTTATGATTTTCCAGGATATATTGTAGTTTGGTTTTGCGTCTTTAAGTTTCCAGATATATTTACTGAGTTCTGTTTGGTTTTTGTATTTTTCTTTATTAAATGACTGTTTGTGGTTTGCATATCTGGTTTTGAAGTGGTTTTCAGTGATCCCTATGTATGTTTTTTTTTTCATTTTCTGATGTCACAGTGGCTTGGTATACAATGTTGTAAAGGCATTGGTTGCGTAGGGGGCACTGCTCTTTTTTAATGCAATTGCAGGATTTCCTTTCTTCACCCTTCTTTGCTGTGTTGGTTTTCATTTTGTTAGATGCGTCAATTAAATTTTTGAGGTTGGGCATACATGAATACGATAGTTTGACGGTGTTTTTGTTGAATATTTTATATAGTTTGTGCTCTTTTGGGAACGAGGTTGTTAAAATTTTAAAGAATTCTTTCCCTATGTTTGTTTTGAGTTTCCCTTCGTATGGTGGGTTGTACCATATGATTTTTCTTTTCCTGTTTTTCTTATTTCTATTTGTGTTGTTGTCTGGGTTGTATTGTAGTTTGTAGTTGTACCCACTTTTTTGCAGTGCTTCTTGGTATTCTACTGCTGCATTGTTGAATAC
>CM065729.1:45890177-45895177 GCA_033310375.1 Conus canariensis | reverse complement strand
CCTGATGTCTTGATAGATGTCGACCTTTACTTATGGTAGTTACGATCAGGTGTTCGGTTCTCAGGGGAGAAGGTGGGGGGGGGGGGGGGGGGGGGGGAGGGGGTTGAGGTCAGACTCTTATGATTTAGTTCAGACCATTCAATTAACTGCTTAAGACTTTTTTTTTTAATAACATAACTATTTTTTTGCTATTTTGAAATCCCACGCTTGAACGGCAGGATCATCTGCCAACATATCACAAAGCACTGTCAAAACTGAAGGCAGAAAGTTTGTATAACTGAGAACAGTGTGGGTCCTAAAACAGAGCCTCGAGGGAAACTGTATGTAAGTAGCATAAGAGAAGACTGGCTTTATGAATCAGAGACATGTTGATTTCCTGTCGTTTTCAGAATAGTGACATGAGTTCTAATGCATTATTTGTTAAACGGTTTAACCTTAGGGATTTGTTTTTAATCAGTGTGTGATTATTATCAGCAAACGCTTTTGCAAAGTTGATGAAAAGGACACAGTTATTCGTGTTGTCATTTACATTTGTGAGCCGGAAATTTTGCCACAACTTTTTCTTCCGTGAAATCTTAGATGAAAAATATTAATCTGTTCCAGAAATTCAAAGATCATATCAGGTGCGACATATCTGAACCAGGTTTTTATGGAGTCTGCTGTAAAATGTTTGTGTCTCACATCATGCTAGTCCCAACACTTTAAAAGAATAATTTGTGTGGTATGACACGACCTGTAATGCTGCATACAGTAACCTCTGTTTAACTGACAGTGATTCTGATACTTTGAGGAAACCTGTCTGATAATGAAACAAACTCACAGAGCTGTGTACATTATTTTTGTGTTCCCTGCAACAACGATTTTAGCAAAAACTTCATGGTATAGGACACAAGATGTGTGTGAGAGATATCCTAAGCGATTTAGGTGAAAATTCGGGATGGACAGCAATAAACAATAACAGGTGGCGGGGAGTAAAGGAAGGGGGGAAATTGAAAAAAAAAAAAAAAAAACTACACAAAACAACATAACTGACATGCAAACGATGGCCAGTTCAATACCTCAAAATCATTCTTTATTACTTAAAACTAGAAATAAACAAACTATTAAGCAATCCATCAAATGGACGAGAGAAACAAGAAAGCAGACACGCAAACAAGCAGAGATTCAAAATAAACTTGAATGGTGGAAGGATAAAGTATGGCAATTACCGACACAGAAAAGCATTCCCGTCTGAGATTTAAACCTAAAATATACTCTGACAGCGGGCTGGTTTTCAGCAGCTGCCCTTGAGTATAAAGCACATCAACTTCAGGCTCTTTGTGCAGCTAAAGATGAAGAGGGCATCCACGCCAATCCCAACTGAGGCTTGTGTCTCAGAACTGATTTCGTTTCAAGCGTTCTGTTTCTATTTTCAGACTTCAGTACTGCATCTGGCCTTTCAGAAAACGGAGATTGGTGCCGTCCACGGTTATATTGCAACCACCCAAGAACAGTATATATCAAAAGATGGATAGGTGTGTGGGTGTATGAATCTGCTCATTGTATGTCTGTGTGGCGCATCTTGAGTTTTTCCGACGTGAATGGTGTAAGCCATAACGATAATTGCTACTGCCGACCCCGAGATCCGTGACGCAACATACTTCACCCCTTTACAGTGTGGTTGCCATTAATATTCGGTCACGATTTACGCTTGACCAATGAAACAAAAGTTCTTTGTCTTGTTTATGGGTTAAGCTTATAGTTTGTAACATTAATTCCCCTTTTCCCTCTTGAAAAGGATGGTCAGTGTCGCGCACACACACACGCACACACGCACGCACACACACACACACACACACACACACACACACACACACACACACCACACACACACACACACCACGCACGCACGCACGCACGCACGCACGCACGCACGCACGACACACACACACACACACACACACACACACACACACACACACACTGACAGAACAAAGAGCTTCTTCCCTCTGAAAAGTTATGAGTACTAAAGTCAGTTAAGTCTATTTAGTTTGAATTCTAAGTGTTTTGTTGTTGTTGTTATTGTTGTTGTTGTTGTCGTTGTTGTTTTCTACAACGCATGTTCAAGTAAATTGAGAAAAGGCTGGTTCGGTACTTGATACTTATTCACGAATTGTACACTGATCCCGCCTGATGTTTTGGTCACGGAGGAAAAATCTGTCGCAGAGTTGTCTCTTTCAAGATCGATCATGAAGTCAGTTTCATTAACAGAAAGAACCAAGCAGAAAAAGAATTGATTTTCAGTTTAAACCGCACTTTATGTGCGGTAGCTTATAGATTTTTAAACTCATTAATGACGATGTCATGTAGAAAATAAAATGAAAGGATTTCTTATGTATCTTAAATAGTGTCGTGAAAGTAATCTGTCTTTCACTGTCAATGTGCAATGTTTGCAATCTATCCGATTACAGCATTGGAGTCGGTGAGCCGGTATCGTATAGCAAGTTACTTAGCTTGTCTCTTTCACTTTAACCCCTTTCTCCTTTCCACATTATTCGACAGACATTATTCTATCGTTTGTTTAGCTAAGTTTTGATATTATTGAAATGATGCAACTGGTGCGGTTAATCCATTTTATAAATGTGACAGCTCATCAATTTCAATCACTTCTCATGTATCATGTGTACTATTTCCGTTGATAACAGCTTGTGTTGAATTACGCGATTTTTCTATCTCGGGTGACTCGTACCAAGAACTGTTGAGTGTCCTGAGGGACTCAAAAGGGAAGACTGGAACCATACGGTCATGATTCACCTACTTAAAAGATACATCTCTGAGAGCGTTGCTCAAATCTCCAGGCCAAGACTTGGCTGTTTGTATATCACAGGTCTGGTTGATGCCGGATAAACTAAAACACACACACACACACACACACACACACACACACACACACACACACACACACAATATATATATATATATATATATATATATATATATATAAAGTGCTCATTAAATCCATAGTACGTAGCCTCAGAACAAACCAGAATTTCTTTTCTTCAAATGTGATTAAATCCATGTTATGTAGCCTCAGAACAAACCAGAATTTCTTTTTTTCAAATGTGATGAAATCCATGTTATGTAGCCTCAGAACAAACCAGAATTTCTTTTCTTCAAATGTGATGAAATCCATGTTATGTAGCCTCAGAACAAACCAGAATTTCTTTTCTTCAAATGTGATGAAATCCATGTTATGTAGCCTCAGAACAAACCAGAATTTCTTTTTTTCAAATGTGATGAAATCCATGTTAGCCTCAGAACAAACCAGAATTTCTTTTCTTCAAATGTGATGAAATCCATGTTATGTAGCCTCAGAACAAACCAGAATTTCTTTTCTTCAAATGTGATGAAATCCATGTTATGTAGCCTCAGAACAAACCAGAATTTCTTTTCTTCAAATGTGATTAAATCCATGTTGTGTAGCCTCAGAACAAACCAGAATTTCTTTTCTTCAAATGTGATTAAATCCATGTTATGTAGCCTCAGAACAAACCAGAATTTCTTTTCTTCAAATGTGATTAAATCCATGTTATGTAGCCTCAGAAGATAGAGAACCCCACACCATAATCGTTTCTCGGACTCATGTTCCTCCTTCGCTCACTGCCGTTCTTTTTACCTTCCAGTTCCATGCCCACATTGAGTTCATGTCAAAGTGGTGTCGGCAAGTTTATAGGAACCGTTGATGGATGGACAAAATAACGCCCTCCGGAAGGTGGACGCCCGCTCACAGTTGCTTTTGCAATCGGTTGAGCAATGCCGTCGTCCATTTGGATAGGGGGGGGGGGGGGAGGCAGGCTGAGTAGATGGTTTCATCTAAAAGTTATATCAGAACAGGCTTCTGAAGGCTAGAAATAAGCTCAACAGCAAAACCAACAGAGAAAAAAAATCTGAACAATAACAATAAACAATGAGTAAAAAAGAAAATAAAAGAGCGGGACAACTGAAACAAAGGAAAGAAGAAACGAATACACAACAAGAGAAGGAAAAATAAACTAGCAGAACATCAGAAATAAAGCCAACAGAAAGAAAAAAAACGAGATGACTTTACAAAAAAAAAGGTCATTAGAAACAAGCAGAAAAAGAACGTGAACAAAATTTTGCAAAGGTACAGTGGAAACAAAAACAAGAAGAAGAAAAGAAAATCAAAGCGCTCAGCAACATTAGCAGGAAACAAAAACAAGGGAAATTTGAGCAAGACCGCATAGAATGAAAAAAAAGAAAGAAAAAAAAAAAAGCATGCAGCAACTACGAGAAATCAAACGATCGCTAATATGATGTGAAATTTCTATGCGTTATACCATTCAACATGAAGCCTCATCCTCCATTCCTAAAGCATAGACACCCCTCAAACAAACAGAAAGAAATACTGGAAATTGCAAAACCGGATGCATTCTCTCACAATGTATGCAGCCCACACACAACCAAAAACAACTAAAGGAGTAAATCTGAAGAAAACATAGGACAATGGTCAAATTATTCATCACCCATTTTGCACCGAATACGAGAAGATAAGTGATTGCTCTTTCTTCTTTTTCATTGTCCTAAATGTAGCTTGGTTTTGTCTGAAGAAGACCCAAGAAATCGAACTATGTCGTGTTTTGTCCTGTAATCTGTCTGGCTGATGAATAATTCCCAAAGTAAAGTCTGTAGTGATACATGGAAGGGGGAGGTGGATCAGGAAAATGTAATAATCCTCAGAGTGTAGTTAGGAAGAGAGTGGTGGGAAAAGGGTTAGTGGAGTGGGAAGGGGAGGAAGGGGAACGAGAGGAATGATGGTGATGGGTATAGTAATGGCGTACAACGTTCGAAAAAGAATTCATCTGACTTCTTTGTCTTTCCTGATCAGTTTTCTTTCCCTCTATACCAGGTTTGTACCATTTTTCTCGACATTGAAAAAAATGTAAAGGTTTTAAATCTATCCATGGTCTTTGTTTACCCTGAGACCTCGTAATAGCTTGCGT
>CM065729.1:45872677-45880177 GCA_033310375.1 Conus canariensis | reverse complement strand
AGATAGTTGGTCAGTCAGTCAGTCAGTCAGCCAGTTTGTTAGTTAGTTTGTTTGTTAGATAGGTTATACGCATGCTTGTCCGTTCCACTTATTCAATCATTTGATGTGGGGTGTTGTGTTCTTGCCTTACATAATTTCGTCACCACAACAGATCTGAATTTCCATGCAGTTCGAGCTTCTGTTCTCGGAGCCAAAGTCACCCACAGTGTGCTGCTCCCCCCATCCCCCCCCCCCCCCCCCCCCCCCCCCCTCTCATTTTTGCCACCTGTTATTTTGTTCTCATATTAAGTTGCTTCTGTTTTGTGGCTACGCAAACGTGTGTGTATGTGTGTGTGTGTGTGTGTGTGTGTGTGTGTGTGTGTGTGTGTGTGTGTGTGTCTGTCTGTCTGTCTGTCTGTCTCTCTATCTGTCTGTCTGTCCGTCTATCTGTCAGTCAGTGAGCGCCTTAAGAACAGCATTGTCATTCAGTCTCGTCTTCTGCGTCACCTCAGTAACACACGCACTCTTGCAGCTCATTCTGGCGTCCCGTCCACAGTCACTGCCTGGCCTGTCCCACCACAGCCCCGGCACCGGCAGTACACGAGGAGCAGCCAATGTCAAGTCGTCATGAGGCAGCCCACCAGAGGAGACACTGCACTGCTGCCGAGTCACTACGGTGGTGTTGAGTAGTACCTGCTCTGATCCAACATCCTCAGGACACCACATAATCAGCCCCCCTATTGACGATGAATAGCTGCGTTGTCGTGGAGTCCGCGTGAGTGAGCTCTCTCTCTCTCTCTCTCTCTGGAGGGCGCCGCCACCATGTCCGCCCATGCATTTGCCAACAGCAATGACTCCGACTGTACTTCACCTCAGGGCATACCTGCACGGGGGAAATCGGAACTGAAGTCACCATGGGAGCAAGCAACCAAGGGCCATAGACTTTGAGACTTCTTCATGCTGACGATGAGGATGAGGATGATGAACATGATGCTGCAGATTTCCCATTCACGTTGAGACTGCAATGACTCTACGCTTACTTTCATGACATATCCCAGCATCAACCGGGCCTGAGAATTTGAAAACAAAAACCTGCAGTGTTGGTCAGGAAAATCGAGCAACACTCTCAGAGATGCATTTATTAAGTGCGTGAAACTGGACTGCGTGGTCCCAGTCTTCCCAGCTAAGTCCATAGCAAACTCAGCTCTGGGTAGGAGCCGGTCAGGGCAGAAAAATCCCACAAGTAAAGGCTCTGGTGTGAATCAAATCCACGATCTACCAGTCGGGAGTCACTAACCACTTCGCCACGGCGGTTGGCAGGAACCGCAATATTTACATCACAACAGAAACTGTCAAAGCAGAATATTCAAAGCAGTCTACTCCAATAAAAAACAAAATGCCCCATGTTATAACCGAAGGTTTGTAGTTAGGGACAAGCAAACACTGAAATACAAATTTCAGATGTGACAAAAGCAAGGTATCTAATTGTAATCTGTTGACCACACACGCTCGTGCGTACGCAAACACACACACACACACACACACACACACACACACACACCACACACACACACACACACACACACACACACGCACGCACGCACGCACGCACGCACGCACGCACGCACACACACGCACGCACGCACGCACGCACGCACGCACGCGCGCACACACACACACACACACACACACACACACAACGCACGCAGGCACGCACGCACGCACGCACGCACGCACACGCACGCACGCATGCACGCACACACACACACACACACACACACACACACACACACACACACACACACACACACACAGTGTTGTTTGTCAGAAAAATGGAGGCAAGAATAATAACACAACAAGAAAACAGTTCAGAACAAAAAGGATATTCTGAAACAGAGCCGAGGCCACCCACTTAATTAACTTTGTGTGCACCCCCCCACCCCCACCCCCACCCCCCACCCCGCCCCGCCCCATCCCCCACCACCATCCCATCCACCCACTCCATAAAACAAGATCATTTAACTATGACTGGAAAAATGTATATACATTTCCGAAAACATCTCTTTCACGTTCCTAGACATCGCATACATCGACGTAATTTCAGCGTGCTGACACAGCAAAACAGAAGACACACCAGAAAGAAAAAAAAAAAAAAAAAGAAAGCAAGCGAACAAATATAGACACGGAAAACAAACCCAAAGCACGATAAATTCAAAGCAAGCCAAAAGTAAACAAAACATCCGCAGCCATGAACGCCTCTTGTTGGCACTGAGTTCATAAATCAAAAGAAAAAAAAACAGATAATAAAACAATGCAGAAAGCAATAACACAAAACAAAAAAAAATAGATGAACACGTAAATCACACAACTACAAGCAAGCAAATCAAAAGAAAAAAGTAAATAAATAGTTTCGAAGTAAGGTGAATGAAGGCGAACAAATGTAAACATTTTTTCTTTAATAATTGTCAGTGATTTCGCAAGACAATATGGACAGACAGCTTACAAGACAAAACACAACGCGTTTCGACCTCTTAGGTCTTCTTCAGGCAAAACAAACAACATTCAGGACAATGAAAACGAAGAACGAGCAATCACATAATCTTCTCATATTCGGCGCAATACGGGTGTTAAATGAAAACGAGGCCTTTGGGAAGGGGACAGTTGGAGATGAACTAACAATGATGACAATAATTATAATGATAACAATATTAATAATAGTAATGATAGCGCTAATGATAAAAATATTTGATTTGATTAATGACGGGAGAATTGCTACCACTTTTGGTGATAATATGACGATAGTGATTATAGCGTTATAGTGGTTAAATAGGCCTACCTAGGGGGAGAAAAGAGAGGGGTTAGGGGATAGCAGAGTAGCATTTTTGTTTGTTTGTTTGTTTTTTATATTATTTAATGAAATGATGACAATAGTCATGAAAGTAGTAATGGTAGAGTAACAACAATAGTTAGTAGAAAGGAATAGAAATTATCAATGAATAAAAAAATAAACAGTACTATTGGATGGTGATCAACTCTCAATACGCAATTCAGAGACGAAAATAGTATAATGGAGCGAACGAATGTCTCAGGTGCCCTAAAGCACTAGGCACAAAACTGGCGATATTTGAACGCTAAGATTACATGTATGACTCTCTCCTTTATTCTTGAAAGCGGAGATGTCTTCGGATAAATGTATGTGCCATAGCAAGTATCGACTAACAGCAAGGGTGTTCATAGCACTCGACGAATCGCATATCAATAGATAGATAGATAGATAGATAGATAGATAGATAGATAGATAGATAGATCGATCGATCGATCGATAGATAGATAGATAAACAACACACAGAGAGAGAGAGAGAGAGAGAGAGAGAGAGAGAGAGAGAGAGAGAGAGAGAGAGAGAGAGAGAGAGAGAGAGAGATCAAGGAACCCAGTTTCTGATTCCACGACTTTCCGTTCAGAATCACTCTAAGCTTCAAAACAGATGATAGAAATATTGTTTGTATGGACTGAATGTCAGAAAGACCTTTTTCTGTTTAGGGACTGCTTTTTTCAATAGACCTTAAACAGAAACATCTTCAAACTGGTCTAAATTCTTCGCGAAATCGTCATAATCTGGTCCCATTTGAGTAACAAGTTTATTGTTGTTATTGCTGTACCAGTGGGGAAGTAGAATCCAGAAAAAAATAAAATAAAATGTCCAAGAGCTAAAACAGAAAGGCAAACTGCCTTAGTAGTACGACCCATTGCCCAAATCAAAACTGCCGATGTCAAAATAGAACGACCACGTGCTAAAATAAAATGATCAACTGTTGAAAAATGAACCGCCATTTGACAAAATGCAAGGACCAGTTGCTAAAATATACAATCAACAAAACAGGGCGACAAACTGCTTTTTCAGAATACTGCTGACGTAGAATGACTTACTGCTATAAATGCAATGACATATTGCCAAAATAAAAAAGACAAATGGGTTCCATGAGTCAGGACGACCTGTTGTCAAAACAGAGCGAACAATGGCCAAAATAGAATGGCTAGCAGCCAGAACAGGATGACCAACTGTCAAAATAAAACAGACGCAAAGAATGCGGGACCCCAAAGGTCATTGAAAAACGCGTTGGTTTTATTAACAGTGCATTGTCTTATCCACTCTTGAGAATGGAATCACGAGGACCCTGACAGCTATACACAGCGAAAGCTTAACACTTTCCCAGTGCACAATAATTGATGGGGCTCTGGACTCAGAATCCTGATATTCCTGGGACTGAAGGTTCAAATCTCCGATGGACTGTTTCAGCATAGGGGGGATTTTTCTTGGAGTTAGCATCGGTTCTCACTCCACTTCCCGAAAAATCCTTTGAATGAGACTATAAACCGTGTGTGGATACACGCATTATATTTTACACACACGTAATATCCCATCACCAACTTTCAGAAGAGAAGGCCAATTTTGCCATTGGTGTGGATGACATTTTACACATAGCATGCATTCTGCATGAGAAATCGAAAGAATGAATGAGAAAAAAGCTGAGTGATTGCCATTAACTGAACGACCCTGGAAATGAATGAATGTAGCGCCAGCGGGCAGCTCTTTCGTTGGCTCTACCCAGTTAGGCAGCCCATTGATTCTATAGCCTCTGGAGCTTGGTTTCTTACCGAGGTTAGGCACTATACAAGAACTGTTAATACTACTACTACTACTACTAATAATAATAATAATGACAATAATAACAATAAAAATAATATTAACAACAATAATGATAATGATAATAATGACAATAATAATAATGATAATAACGATAATAATGATAATCCTAATACTACTAATAACAGCAATACTACTACTACTACTGCTACTACTACTACTACTAATAATAATGATAATAATAATAATAATAATAATAATAATATGATGATAATAATAATAATAATTATAATAATAATAATAATTATAATAATAATATTAATAATAATAATAATAATAATAATAATGACATTCTGATAATAATCTTTTTTAAAGTCCGGACTGAGTAGTTTTTATTCCTGACATCGCGTATGCATTCAATTACTCCAAAGGTATATGCAATGTATGGCCTCTTGTTGTTGTTGTTGTTGTTGCTGCTGCTGTTGTTGCTGCTGTTGTTGCTGCTGCTGCTATTGTTGTTGTTGTTTGTTTCTTTTTTGTTTGTTTGTTTGATTCTTTGTTTTTGTTTTGTTTTGCTTTTCAGGGGGTGGGGGGTAGTTCTGATGGAAATACAGTTACTTTTGAAGTTGAAATTGTGAGCACTTAAAAATGTCGGGCCCTTCTGTGAAAATAAAGAAAACAATGTGATCGAATTCCTCCTCAGCCTGAAACTCTTCAGAACAAGTAGCACCCAGACCAACCTTTGCTTAAAAGACAGATCAGAACCCCTATGCCAATCAAAGGCGCGCTCACCCGGAATGCTAACTTGCAGACCCCTCAGTCCTGCTGGTCACACTAATTGAATTCTCCGGAAGCAAAGGCCACTTGCGATCCTGTTGTTTCTGCCTGGTGAAAATCGTTCAAGGGAGAGGATGGTGAGGGGAGGGCGGGGGGGGGGGGGGGAAGGGGGGAAGAAGGGAGAGCATCTTCTTGATCTCGATGGAAAGCGGAGAGGTAGGGTGGGAGGGAGGGATTGGGAAGGGGGGGGGGGAGATGATGTTTGGCAGGTCACAGTGACAAGCTGATTACCAGCGAAGGAGAATGACAGCGGAGAACAAGCAGAAAGGGGGGGGGGGGAGGGAGCCGACATGGGACGCCTCTCCTGCTCAGGTTTTTGACTGTAACCTGTTCTTTTAATTTATGTATTATTTATCCTTTTTCAGCCTCCCTTATCAACTGTTGAAATCCTCTCCACATTGTTCTGGTCCCTCACTTGAGGCTTAGTTGACAGGATGTGATTTTTACTGGCCCTTTGCGTTCGGCCCCTGATTCCGGTCGCCTGAAGGCGAGAAAATCCCTCTGTTTGTCTATCTGTCTGTCTGTCTGTCTGTCTGTCTGTCTGTCTGTCTGTCTGTATGTCTCTCTCTCTCTCCTCTCTCTCTCTCTCTTTCGGTGTCTTTGCCAATGCTTGAGCGATGTTTTCACCTTTTTTTTTGTTAAATGTGCGTGTAATCCTTAGCAAATCTGCACTCTCTTCACGAGTGTCAAATCATTAGAAGGCATGCGAAGTTGTCTAAAACTGATTAATTAATTGTCTGGTTTTTGACAGAAGTAAATAGTCATCTTCGTTTTTGTTGTTGTTGTTGTTGTTGATTTGTAATCATTGGCTTATTTCTTTAATTTGTATTTTCAGTTTCCTGTTTATTTATGTACTTTCACAAGAGCCTGGTCGAGCACGACATGGGGCAGATTTTAATTAAAGAATGTTACTATGGTGAAGACTCTTTTCCTAAGCGTTTCCATAACACACCACACACAACCACACACACACACCACAACACACACACAACACACACACACACACACCACACACACACACAAAACATACATTATATATATATATGCATACATACATACATACATACATACATACATACATACATACATACATGGATAGATATATATATATATATATATATATATATATATATATATACTTTTTTGCTGTCCGACCTTCTGTGCCTTTTGAGAGGTTCATTGCACCCACGCCTCTCATTCCGACTCCCCTCGTCCACAGCCACAGCCTGGCCCAACCCGCCATAGATCTGGCTCCTGCAATCCACATGGAACGGTCAACGTCAAGTCGTCATGAGTCAACCCACCAGGAGGAGACACTGCACTGCTACCAAATGACATCAGTGTTGTTCAGTGGTGCCTGTTCTGATCCAACATACGCGGACACCACCTACAAAGCACCTGCTGACGACAATTGTATCGTCGTGAAGCCGGCATGAGTAAGCTCTACCATCCGGAGGGCACCACCACGTCCATTCAACGTCAGTCCCCCATGAACTTGCCGATACTGGTGATTCTGACAGAATCTAACTACGGCAACAGACGTGGGGAAGTTATGGAATATGTGTCATCATGATAACAAGGCATGAAGGGCCACAGAATTTGAGACTTTTTTTTAATGCTGATCGATGAGGATGAGGATCTGAAGATGTTGCTATGGATTTTCCATTTCGGGTCTGAGGCTGCATGACGGGGTTCCACTCTATGCTTACTTTCATAATATATCCCGGCGTCAACCAGGCCCGAGAGATACAGACCCTACAGTGTTGCTCAGGAAATGTGAGCAACACTCTCAGAGACGCATCCATTAAGTGGATAAAACTTGACTGTGTGGTTCCAGTCTTCCCAATAGAACCCAAAGCAAACTCAACTCTGGGCAGCAGCTGGTCGGAGCAGAAAAATCCAACCAGATAAATGCATCTGATGTGACTCAAACTCCGACCCCCAGACGGGGGAGTCTATGACACTAATACTTTGCCATGGTGACTGGTTCAATAAATATAAGCTACATAAAACAACTACTTCAAACAACGCAATATCA
>CM065729.1:45866298-45872577 GCA_033310375.1 Conus canariensis | reverse complement strand
CCCCCCCCCCCCCCTTTCCTTTTTTCCCCTTTTTTTTTCTCAATTTTTGTTTTCGGGTCCCCAAAAACTTTGGGGTTTTTGGGGTTGTTTTTTTGGGGGTTTGGGTTTGGGGGTTTGGGGGGGGGGGGTTTTTTGCGTTCCCAAACGTTCCCCCCTTTTTTAAAAAGGTTTTTACCCCCCGGGGGGAAAAAAACCCCCGCCATTTTGCCTTTTTGGGGTGTAATATTGGCGGGGCCCCCCCCGGGGGAGGATTTAACAGGAGCAGCCAAGTAAAAGTGTTCTGGGGCCCCGAAACCATTCGCCACAAAAGGGGGTTTTTAAAATTTGTTGCTTTGTCCAAATCCCCGGTTTTGGGCCCCCTTTGCTAATTAATTTTCTTTCTTCCCGGAGGGGGCCCCCCCCCCCCCAAGGGGCCCCCCCCAAATCCCGCCCTTTTTCCCCAAACCCCCTTTGCCCGGGGGGGGAAAAGGGGGAAATTTGGGAACTAAAAAGTCCCCCATGGGGAAAAACCCAAGGGATAGACTTTTTGGACTTTTTCATGCGGGGAAAAATAAGAGGGAATGAAATTGCTAGATTTTTTTCCCCTTGGCTCTCTTCGCCTTTCTGAATTTCCAGTAAGGGTAGAATTTGAAAACAAAAAACCTGCAGTGTTGGTCAGGGAAAATCGAGCAACCCTCTCGAGATGCATTTTTTTAGTGCGGTGAAATGGCTGCGTGGTCCCAGTCTTCCAGCTAAGTCCATAGAAATCGCTTGGGGGAGGAGCGGCAGGGAGAAAAATCCCCAAGTAAAGGCTTGGTGTGAATCAAATCCACGATCTACCAGTCGGGAGTCACTAACCACTTCGCCACGGCGGTTGGCAGGAACCGCAATATTTACATCACAACAGAAACTGTCAAAGCAGAATATTCAAAGCAGTCTTACTCCAATAAAAAAACAAAATGCCCCATGTTATAACCGAAGGTTTGTTAGTTAGGGACAAGCAAACACTGAAATACAAATTTCAGATGTGACAAAAGCAAGGTATCTAATTGTAATCTGTTGACCACACACGCTCGTGCGTACGCAAACACACACACACACACACCACACACTCACACACACACAACCACACACACACACACACACACACACGCACGCACGCACGCACGCACGCACGCACGCACGCACACACACGCACGCACGCACGCAACGCACGCACGCACGCGCAGCACACACACACACACACACACACCAACACACACACGCACGCAGGCACGCACGCACGCACGCACGCACGCACACGCACGCACGCATGCACGCACACACACACACACACACAACCACACACACACACACACACACACACACACACACAGTGTTGTTTTGTCAGAAAAATGGAGGCAAGATAATAACACAACAAGAAAACAGTTCAGAACAAAAAGGATATTCTGAAAACAGAGCCGAGGCCACCACTTAATTAAACTTTGTGTGCACCCCACCAACCCCCACCCCCACCCCCACCCCGCCCCCCGCCCCATCCCCCCACCACCATCCCATCCACCCACTCCATAAAACAAGATCATTTAAACTATGACTGGAAAAAAAAATGTATATAAATTCCGAAAACATCTCTTTCACGTTCCTAGACATCGCATCATGCGACGTAATTTCAGCGTGCTGACACAGCAAAACAGAAGGACACACCAGAAAGAATAAAAAAAAAAAAAAAAAGAAAGCAAGCGAACAAATATAGACACGGAAAACAAACCCAAAGCACGATAAATTCAAAGCAAGCCAAAAGTAAACAAAACATCCGCAGCCATGAACGCCTCTTGTTGGCACTGAGTTCATAAATCAAAAGAAAAAAAAACAGATAATAAAACAATGCAGAAAGCAATAACACAAAACAAAAAAAAAATAGATGAACACGTAAATCACACAACTACAAGCAAGCAAATCAAAAGAAAAAAGTAAATAAATAGTTTCGAAGTAAGGTGAATGAAGGCGAACAAATGTAAACATTTTTTCTTTAATAATTGTCAGTGATTTCGCAAGACAATATGGACAGACAGCTTACAAGACAAAACACAACGCGTTTCGACCTCTTAGGTCTTCTTCAGGCAAAACAAACAACATTCAGGACAATGAAAACGAAGAACGAGCAATCACATAATCTTCTCATATTCGGCGCAATACGGGTGTTAAATGAAAACGAGGCCTTTGGGAAGGGGACAGTTGGAGATGAACTAACAATGATGACAATAATTATAATGATAACAATATTAATAATAGTAATGATAGCGCTAATGATAAAAATATTTGATTTGATTAATGACGGGAGAATTGCTACCACTTTTGGTGATAATATGACGATAGTGATTATAGCGTTATAGTGGTTAAATAGGCCTACCTAGGGGGAGAAAAGAGAGGGGTTAGGGGATAGCAGAGTAGCATTTTTGTTTTGTTTGTTTGTTTTTTATATTATTTAATGAAATGATGACAATAGTCATGAAAGTAGTAATGGTAGAGTAACAACAATAGTTAGTAGAAAGGAATAGAAATTATCAATGAATAAAAAAATAAACAGTACTATTGGATGGTGATCAACTCTCAATACGCAATTCAGAGACGAAAATAGTATAATGGAGCGAACGAATGTCTCAGGTGCCCTAAAGCACTAGGCACAAAACTGGCGATATTTGAACGCTAAGATTACATGTATGACTCTCTCCTTTATTCTTGAAAGCGGAGATGTCTTCGGATAAATGTATGTGCCATAGCAAGTATCGACTAACAGCAAGGGTGTTCATAGCACTCGACGAATCGCATATCAATAGATAGATAGATAGATAGATAGATAGATAGATAGATAGATAGATAGATAGATAGATCGATCGATCGATCGATAGATAGATAGATAAAACAACACAGCAGAGAGAGAGAGAGAGAGAGGAGAGAGAGAGAGAGAGAGAGAGAGAGAGAGAGAGAGAGAGAGAGGAGGAGAGAGAGATCAAGGAACCCAGTTTCTGATTCCACGACTTTCCGTTCAGAATCACTCTAAGCTTCAAAACAGATGATAGAAATATTGTTTGTATGGACTGAATGTCAGAAAGACCTTTTTCTGTTTAGGGACTGCTTTTTTCAATAGACCTTAAACAGAAACATCTTCAAACTGGTCTAAATTTTCGCGAAATCGTCATAATCTGGTCCCATTTGAGTAACAAGTTTATTGTTGTTATTGCTGTACCAGTGGGGAAGTAGAATCCAGAAAAAAATAAAATAAAATGTCCAAGAGCTAAAACAGAAAGGCAAACTGCCTTAGTAGTACGACCCATTGCCCAAATCAAAACTGCCGATGTCAAAATAGAACGACCACGTGCTAAAATAAAATGATCAACTGTTGAAAAATGAACCGCCATTTGACAAAATGCAAGGACCAGTTGCTAAAATATACAATCAACAAAACAGGGCGACAAACTGCTTTTTCAGAATACTGCTGACGTAGAATGACTTACTGCTATAAATGCAATGACATATTGCCAAAATAAAAAAGACAAATGGGTTCCATGAGTCAGGACGACCTGTTGTCAAAACAGAGCGAACAATGGCCAAAATAGAATGGCTAGCAGCCAGAACAGGATGACCAACTGTCAAAATAAAACAGACGCAAAGAATGCGGGACCCCAAAGGTCATTGAAAAAACGCGTTGGTTTTATTAACAGTGCATTGTCTTATCCACTCTTGAGAATGGAATCACGAGGACCCTGACAGCTATACACAGCGAAAGCTTAACACTTTCCCAGTGCACAATAATTGATGGGGCTCTGGACTCAGAATCCTGATATTCCTGGGACTGAAGGTTCAAATCTCCGATGGACTGTTTCAGCATAGGGGGGATTTTTCTTGGAGTTAGCATCGGTTCTCACTCCACTTCCCGAAAAATCCTTTGAATGAGACTATAAACCGTGTGTGGATACACGCATTATATTTTACACACACGTAATATCCCATCACCAACTTTCAGAAGAGAAGGCCAATTTTGCCATTGGTGTGGATGACATTTTACACATAGCATGCATTCTGCATGAGAAATCGAAAGAATGAATGAGAAAAAAGCTGAGTGATTGCCATTAACTGAACGACCCTGGAAATGAATGAATATGTAGCGCCAGCGGGCAGCTCTTTCGTTGGCTCTACCCAGTTAGGCAGCCCATTGATTCTATAGCCTCTGGAGCTTGGTTTCTTACCGAGGTTAGGCACTATACAAGAACTGTTAATATACTACTACTACTACTACTAATAATAATAATAATGACAATAATAACAATAAAAATAATATTAACAACAATAATGATAATGATAATAATGACAATAATAATAATGATAATAACGATAATAATGATAATCCTAATACTACTAATAACAGCAATACTACTACTACTACTGCTACTACTACTACTACTAATAATATGATAATAATAATAATAATAATAATAATAGATGATGATAATAATAATAATAATTATAATAATAATAATAATTATAATAATAATATTAATAATAATAATAATAATAATAATAATAATGACATTCTGATAATAATCTTTTTTAAAGTCCGGACTGAGTAGTTTTTATTCCTGACATCGCGTATGCATTCAATTACTCCAAAGGTATATGCAATGTATGGCCTCTTGTTGTTGTTGTTGTTGTTGCTGCTGCTGTTGTTGCTGCTGTTGTTGCTGCTGCTGCTATTGTTGTTGTTGTTTGTTTCTTTTTTGTTTGTTTGTTTGATTCTTTGTTTTTGTTTTGTTTTGCTTTTCAGGGGTGGGGGGGTAGTTCTGATGGAAATACAGTTACTTTTGAAGTTGAAATTGTGAGCACTTAAAAATGTCGGGCCCTTCTGTGAAAATAAAGAAAACAATGTGATCGAATTCCTCCTCAGCCTGAAACTCTTCAGAACAAGAGCACCCAGACCAACCTTTGCTTAAAAGACAGATCAGAACCCCTATGCCAATCAAAGGCGCGCTCACCCGGAATGCTAACTTGCAGACCCCTCAGTCCTGCTGGTCACACTAATTGAATTCTCCGGAAGCAAAGGCCACTTGCGATCCTGTTGTTTCTGCCTGGTGAAAATCGTTCAAGGGAGAGGATGGTGAGGGGAGGGCGGGGGGGGGGGGGAAAGGGGGGAAGAAGGGAGAGCATCTTCTTGATCTCGATGGAAAGCGGAGAGGTAGGTGGGGAGGGAGGGATTGGGAAGGGGGGGGGGGAGATGATGTTTGGCAGGTCACAGTGACAAGCTGATTACCAGCGAAGGAGAATGACAGCGGAGAACAAGCAGAAAGGGGGGGGGGGGAGGGAGCCGACATGGGACGCCTCTCCTGCTCAGGTTTTTGACTGTAACCTGTTCTTTTAATTTATGTATTATTTATCCTTTTTCAGCCTCCCTTATCAACTGTTGAAATCCTCTCCACATTGTTCTGGTCCCTCACTTGAGGCTTAGTTGACAGGATGTGATTTTTACTGGCCCTTTGCGTTCGGCCCCTGATTCCGGTCGCCTGAAGGCGAGAAAATCCCTCTGTTTGTCTATCTGTCTGTCTGTCTGTCTGTCTGTCTGTCTGTCTGTCTGTCTGTTGCTCTCTCTCTCTCTCTCTCTCTCTCTCTCTCTCTTTCGGTGTCTTTGCCAATGCTTGAGCGATGTTTTCACCTTTTTTTTTGTTAAATGTGCGTGTAATCCTTAGCAAATCTGCACTCTCTTCACGAGTGTCAAATCATTAGAAGGCATGCGAAGTTGTCTAAAACTGATTAATTAATTGTCTGGTTTTTGACAGAAGTAAATAGTCATCTTCGTTTTTTGTTGTTGTTGTTGTTGTTGATTTGTAATCATTGGCTTATTTCTTTAATTTGTATTTTCAGTTTCCTGTTTATTTATGTACTTTCACAAGAGCCTGGTCGAGCACGACATGGGGCAGATTTTAATTAAAGAATGTTACTATGGTGAAGACTCTTTTCCTAAGCGTTTCCATAACACACACACACACACACACACACACACACACACACACACACACACACACACACACACACACACACACACACACATACATACATATATATATATATGCATACATACATACATACATACATACATACATACATACATACATACATACATGGATAGATATATATATATATATATATATATATATATATATATACTTTTTTGCTGTCCGACCTTCTGTGCCTTTTGAGAGGTTCATTGCACCCACGCCTCTCATTCCGACTCCCCTCGTCCACAGCCAC
>CM065729.1:45853798-45861298 GCA_033310375.1 Conus canariensis | reverse complement strand
ATAAAGTGGACTTGAACTGATTTCAAGTTTTAATGCCTTAACTTAAGAGCATTTGCATACGTAAACTAAGCAGATGATTTCCTTGCTCTTCATGTAAACTGAATAAGATCCTTTCAATGCTCTTCGCATGACTGTATCGAACACCGAGATTGCTTCAATATTGATCACTGTATAAAATACAATACAACGCATCAAGTGCCACGTGCATCGTTTGGTTTTTTTTTCATTATCAAGAGAAATTAATGACTGGAAGAGCGTCGTTTGAGAAACATAAGGAAACAGGTACAAGAAGAAAACCACAAAACACATTCTACAGGACTGTGGGGACCTGCAGTGTCTGAGAGATAGGACATGACCGCAGCCGGTGCCCATCAACGACAAGCTGTACGGGTCTGTGGAGGCCCTGCAGAGGACCACCAGATTCATTACAGAATCCTGTCTACAGGTGTGACAGGCGATCGAGAAGGAGAAGGTACAAGAAGAGACTAATCAAACAGGAGAAATTATTATTGCGTGTCACAGTTTAATAGGATTCTGTTTTTTTAAAAAATCACAGGAATACACAGGACATGAGGGGGGGGGGGGGGGGAAACGGTGGGAGAAAATCAGACAGAGGAACAGAGGAATGGCAGAGACAGACCGAGAGGAGGGATGGGAACAGAGAGTGGCGTAGGGGGGAAGGGGGGGGGGGGGGAGAAACGAAAGTGTTAAGTGAGTTGAGATGACAACAATGAGAGAGGAGGAGGGGAGATAATTGGAAACGATGCAGCTTCTCTCTCTCTCTCTCTCTCTCTCTCTCTCTCTCTCTCTCTCTCTCTCTCTCTCTCTCTCTCTCTTATGCCAATAACCCAAACAACTATAGAGGAATAATATTTTTGAGCAATATATGTAGTAAATCGTATAGCACTGTCATTCATGGAAGACTTCAGGAATGGGTTGAGGAAATTAACATAACTAGTGAATTTCAAGCAGGATTTAAACAGAATCATTTAGCAATTGATCATATGTTCACTTTCCAGCAGGATTTAAACAGAATCATTTAGCAATTGATCATATGTTCACTTTCCTGTCGGTTGTTGAAAAGCAGTTCGGATTTAATCGTAAATTACATGTAACCATTACAGATTTTGAAAAGGGTTTTGATTCTATTCATAGAAGTATCCTTTGGCCTGTTCTAATTAAAAATGGTGTTGTTGGTAAATTGTATAAGTGTATTACTAGCATGTATGACTCTGTAAAGACAAGAGTGCGTTGTTGAGGCTCCCTTACAGATAATATATACTGTATATCCGGAGTGAAACAAGGAGACGTTTGTAGCCCTATTTTGTCCTCCTTGTTTACAAATGAATTAACGTCAGAAGTTAGCTGTTCTGGATGCCATTGGCGTACTGTTTATAAATGATCTTTTAGCGATATTCTTTCTCCTAGTAGCCGATCACGCTGGATTGTTATCTGAAACTATTTCTGGTCTACAAACACAGTTGAACAGTTTAGCAAAGGCCTCTGCGTCACTTCAGTTGAGGGTAAACATGACAAAAAGTAACATGTCTTTAGAAAGGGAGGTTACCAACTGCCAGTGAAAGATGGAGACAAATGGAAATATTCTGCCGGTAGAAAACGTTTACAAATATTTTTGGTGTTATTTTTTTCAACACGCTTGAGCTTTACATTTGCCTGCAAAGATCTTGTGAGCAGAGCTAAATACGTCTTAATACGTGTTATGAAAAAAATGACAGTATTGCATAACAATTCTTTTACACTATATTAAAAATAATTTGTTTCTCAAATTCAGCCAATTGTATAATATGGTGCTGAGCTGCGGGGTGTCAGCAGTGCTGCTTTTGACGTGGAGAGATTCATTTATATACAATGAAGAAGTTTTGGGGAGTATGTATGCAAACGCCAAACCATTTGGTGCATGGGGAGACAAACAGGTATCCTTTACATTTAGGATCTGTAGTCAGTTCTATTCGTTACTGGTTAAGGTTAACTAGAATGCAGCCACGTAGGCTGCCCCATAAAACTTACATGTCAGTAGAGATAGATGCCAGAGGCAAGATGAATTGGGTCTCGCGAGTAAAATTAAAGCGGTATGAATATGGATTTAGCTTTATATTTGAAAGTTAGGGTGTTGGGGACACAGCTAGTTTCATTCGTGATTTTCTTCCGAAATTAATAGATTGTTGATGGCAAGGTTGGTATTCTCATGTTCAGGAAAGTGATTGATTTGATGTCCATCGTATGCTAAGCGTAGTGCTTGCTTAGTGTGCCAGTTTATTTGTCTATGAACCTCGACAAACATTTGAGATGCATCTTAGCAAAATTTAGATTTGGTATTACAGATATAAGTAGTCATTTTAATTAATCGCTGTAGAGAACTCGGTGATTTCTTTTGCCCATTACATCCAGAGGGACCTGATAATGAAGTGAACTTTATCTTCTCTTCTCAGGAATTAAGTAATTTTCGGCAAAAGTTTATTCCAGATGAATGCTCTTGACAGCCATGCTTAGGTAAGGTGTTTATGCTGACGTTATCAAAGGATGAAAAACTTGTAAAGCAGTTCGCAATGTATTTGAGCAGAGCATTTAAGATTCTGATTTTTTTTCGCAGCATAGGTTAATTTTTCATCAGTGTAGTCTTCGTTTTATTTTTGTGTACCAGTATTTGCAAATAACAAACTATGTGTAAAATGGTATGCAATGAAATTATCTGATGCATCGAAGGCTGAAAACCGTAACAACATGACTTTTGTGACTTTGTTATATTTTGTTTACTTCTTTGCTTTGGTTCCATCAGTCTATAGAATCTTGTTCTATCGTTGTACCACCCCTTCCTTCTGAGGGACTATGGCCTAACAGAATAAAGATCTTAATTCTCTCTCTCTCTCTCTCTCTCTCTCTCTCTCTCTCTCTCTCTCTCTCCTCTCTCTCTCTCTCTCTCTCTCTGTCTGTCGTCTCTCTCTCTCTCTCTCTCTCTCTCTCTCTCTCTCTCTCTCTCTCTCTCTCTCTCTCTCTTTCCAATGGACTTTTCTATTTTCACTTTTCTTGTTGCGCATATTTTTGGTTGAGTGTGATTAAAAAAAACAATCACAGAAATGATAGAAAATAAACAGAATAAACTTCTTTATTTTTGTCTGTGCTAAGACCATTCCTGGGATATGCGTAATCAATGGAGATCTTCTTACGTGTGTTTTTATGTCCAAAACGCGTATAAGAAATAAAACTAACTTGCCTGGCTTCGCCTATTTAATACAAGATGCTGCCATACAAAATAGCATTCAATGTATGTACAAAGTAGTGTCTGTCTCTCTACTATGACAATTCTTTCTCCAGACAAAGCCTGGCGTACCTGCAAATGTTGTCTTAAACTTGATTTTTTCTGTGTGAGATACACCATCATGATCTTACATTTGCAAGTGCTACATGTTGTTGCTGAATGTGTGTATTTCAAGGTTAGATTCAGCGTTCATGATCGGACGATCGCGAGTGGTGTATACCATTATTAAATCTCATTGCTGCCATGTGAGACTGAGCGTTCATGGTCGAACGTTTGCAAATGACGTTTACTGTGATTATTGCTATGTGAAATTCAACGTACATGGTTGTATCTTTTACTCTTCTGCATTCTGAGGTTGGTGAACTTTAAACGAACCTTCACTCTGTGGGTTTTAAAAAGTATGAGGAGAATATCTAAACAGGTTCCTCAAGGAATTGTCTTTTCTCCTTCCATGACTGTACGTATACATTTTATAATATGCTGTTTCCTGTTACCAGAAAGAGACCAGTTTTGACAGTATAAAATCTGCACTAATCCGAAGCCTGTTTCCAAAAGGACACTTTTCGGTACAGTTTCCTTTCAACTGAACAATTGCACATCAGAAATAAACAAATGTAAGTAATTAGTCCTTCAGTTTCAGAAGAACTGCCAAAGCTTTGAAGAGGAAAATGGAAATCATAAGAGACCAACAAGACCGATCAGAACCCTTTTCAGGAACAGTCTACTGGGATCATGACATTTCCTTCTAAAACAGGTTTCTGTCATCATGTAGTAAAGCCTGCTTGCACAGAAAGACAATGTAAAATCAGTGCTACTCTACGGGTCAGAGACTTGGCGAGTCACCACCAACACCTCCACGAAGATCCAAACCTTCATCAACAAATATCTTCGGCAGATCCTCCACTTGCGATGGTTCGACAGAGTGCCAAACACCGACCTGTGGACAAGGACAAACCAACAGCCAATGGGCGTCCAGGTCAGGAAGAGAACGTGGCGATGGGTCGGCCACACAATGCGGAAGGAGCCCTCTAATATCACCAGGCAGGCGCTCGAGTGGAACCCGCAGGGCAAGAGGAAGCGAGGGCGCCCAAAGCAGACCTGGAGGAGGAGCTTGCTGAACGAGCTGAGAACCTCCAGCCTGACCTTGGGGGAGATCAAGACCTGTGCCAGGGACAGACAGAGGTGGAAGGTTGCTGTTGAGGCCCTATGCTTCTCAAGGAGCGAAGAGGACCAAGACTAAGAAGTACAGAAAGACATGACTTCCCATGTAAAAGGATACTCAGGATATCACAGACCTCTGCCGAGGTCAAACAAGTCCTTGACTTGCCCTTTGAATCGGATTCGCACCAGTGATCAGCACCAATCCTTGATGGATTCGTCGTTCGGCCACGATCCGTCTTCCCACCGATTTCGTTGAAATCCGATCAGTTGGTTTGGATGCAAACTTGGATCTGGGTACTACTACACAGTGAAACTGCAACCATACTTCAGCCATGTTTTATCTTTCCATTATGTTGCGTCGAATAAGCACTGCGGTTTGCATTTTGTTTTGTTTTGTTTTCGTTTTTGTTTGGTTTGGTTTTTTTGTTTGTATGTCTGTTTGTTTTGTTTTGTTTTTGCTTTTTGTTTCGTTTGGTTTTTTTGCTTGTTTGTCTGTTATTGTTGTTGTTCTGTTGTTGTTGTTGTTGTTGTTTTTGGGGGGTGGGGAGGGGGAGTTGCGATAAACTGAACCACAAGCAGGAAAACCTGAAGACGTGGGTGACAGTATAGCCTCCTGAGCTGAGCTAATGAACACCATTTTATTTCCTGTTGCCGGGGAATTGAACTTTACAAAGTACACAGATGTATTTTGATGAATCTAATCTAATACCCATCCAGGGGAAGCATAGCCACGACATACAGATCCCTCTTCTCTTCCTGGTTAATTCAATCTCCCACTTAATGGGTTGGGATAACGTTGAATTTCAGATTTCAGCAGGTCTCTAGGCGTACGAATCAGCTATGTTTTGTGGTTCCCACCAATCCAGGCTTTCAACTTTCTTACTTGCAGACACTGGAAAAGAACCCGATGGCTGTACTCGACAGGTCTACCATGAACCAGATAGGCATTTTGATCTTGCATTCACGGTGGTTGAAATGACCTCTTTTTTTTTCTCGTGCTGTCACTTACCTAAGCCAGAGCATTGTAGCACTAATGTTCCAACGACTGGAAAAAAAAGCGGGAAAAGAAGGTTGTTTGTGGTTTGTTTTTGTTTGTTTTTTTTAAACAAAAGACGTGCTTTAGACAAGATAATTAGCAGGGTTACATAGTAATTGTCTCCACTGAAAGTTTTATTCCAGTTGAGAGTCGATTCTTGGATCATTCCAGCTACATATGTATGTTTGTGTATTTGAAGTTGTGAACACGCGCGCGCTCGCTCGCTCGCAAAGACATTGCACACACACACACACACACACACACACACACACACACACACACACACACACACACACACACACACACACACACACAGAGAGAGAGAGAGAGAGAGAGAGAGAGAGAGAGAGAGAGAGAGAGAGAAACTGAAGCACGCACGCACACTGAAGCACGCACGCACTCACGCTCTCTCCAAACACAAAAACACATACAACTTATTAGCATTAGTAGGCGCATTAATGCTCCGGGCCCTCGAGTCTTTCCAAAGATGCTAATTTTCGTCAAAAACTCGCAAGTTAAAATTTCTTTCTGTCTCTTCGTCTCCCTATGTCTCTGTCTCCTTCTTACTCTGTCCCTGTCTCTGTCCGTTTCCTGTCTGTCTGTCTATCTGTCTGTCTGTCTGTCTGTCTCTCTCTCTCTCTCTCTTTCTCTCTCTCTCTCTCTCTCTCTCTCTCTTTACACACACACACACACACACACACACACACACACACACACACACACACACACACACACACACACAGCTTTCATCCATCAAATTACTACTTGTGACACGTCTGTCGAGTTACGTATCATTCTAGTATGTAATTTGTTTTATATTACATCATATTGAAATATTTACGTCTCTTCCCTCACTACCTTACCTGCTGGCACTCAGGGAGGATGTCATGTGCTGACGAAGGCAAATAAAGCCGAAAATTTCATTTAGAACCACGACAGCTTGTTGTTCTTGTGCCTTTTTTCGTTTGGATATGTTATAGAATGCACAAGGCAAGTATCACAATTATGATCCAAGCTTGGTTTCTCAGTAATATTTCGTTGTGAGCGTGGTGCTGTTCGTTTCTCGCCTAAAGATGATCTCCAGTGCATCCCCTGTTGGATCCAGTACCATGGCATCATCCAACCTTGATAGTGCTTTGAAGGCATTGACAAGGGAACAAAATAAACTGACCAGATATCGCTCCCATGCTACTTTTCTGACATCCTGTTTACAACATGGAGTAATTCCCAAAGGAATGAGACTCGGATTTGGAAAAGCAGCTCTCCCAAAGGTTGACTACCTACACACGGTGGTCGACAAAACACTGGAATGTGCCAGTAAGGAAATAGTGAGTTTGTGTACAGACTCTTGGCAGATGTTAATCACAGAAGAAAAATCGAAGATTCATGAACTGTTGTATGATTTACAGCAAAACACGAACTACGAAGAATTTGAAGCCATTCTACAAAGCCACGAAGCTGAGTGCAAGCTCCCTCGTGCAGTCCGCAAGAGAAAAAAGAAAAAGCTGCAAGTTCTTTTAAAGGAAGCTGGCAAAAACAACGCTCAGCAAAGGAGTACTCCATCTAAACGCAAAACACGTCGCTTCAGGCGTCGGAACAGAACTCGGAATGAAACTATTCCATCTGGTGAAGACAGCAATGAAGACTGTACCAAAAGTGTCATTAATCTTTCAAACAGCTCTTTATCTGAGGCACAATTGAAAGTTCTGTCTCTGGGACCTAAATTCTGCCCTACTCCTCGCTCACTGGACAAACAACAACTGGACTTGGATGTTGAAGAAGGATGCAGACGAGTACGACTACAAGAATACTTTTACGATGATGAATCAGACGCTGAGGACTCTGAAGCCCCTAAATTCTACAAACCAACAGGATGGTGCCCACCCTCAGGACGTGATCGCTCTCTTGACAGCTTCTGCCAGATACTACAGAGCCGTGCTCACCTGTTCACAAGCTCAAGGGCTCCAAGAGATAACCTGAAACAGGAAGAAAGACAAGCCCTGAAAGAGCTCAAAGAAATGGTGCA
>CM065729.1:45836298-45838798 GCA_033310375.1 Conus canariensis | reverse complement strand
ATTTTTTTACGCAGAGTGGTTACTATGTGTAACATGTCATCCATACCAACGGCCAACTGACCTTCTCTTCCGAACATTGGTGATGGGATTTTACGTGTGTGCAAGATGTTATACGTGCGTTCACACACGGAACCCAAAGTCTAATCTCGACCATCTCGACCATCTCAACAAGATACAGAACCAAGCTCAGCGTGTCATAACTGCCGCCATGAGATCCACCCCAATCCTGAAGATGGAGGAGACCACTGGGCTACAGTCATTGGAGTCATTGGAGGACGGAAGGGACACAAAGATCCTCATCCAGGCAGCAAAATTCAAACGCCTTGAAAACCATCCAATGAACAACAGAATGAGCAGATCCACCAAGAGCCGGTTGAAAAGAGGCAGCTTCATCCGCCAGTCAAGACGCCTTGAAAGACAAACCCCAGTCTTGATGGAACACGAAGCAAAGCCTATCCCGGCAAATGTCACCCACCCATCTTGGAAGAGGCAGGTGTTCCCAACAGTCGTCACCAGCATTCCCGGAGTGGAGAAGAGAGGAACACAGTCAGACTCCCAAAGGAAGGCCCTGGCCATGGAGTATATCTGCAACCAGTACCCCCAGGAAGACTGGACCCATGTCTTTACAGATGGCTCCGCCACAGAAGCAACGTGGATGGTGGAGCTGGAATCTTCCTCCGATACAAAGACGGAGATGAAGAAAATTGCAATTCCAACAGGAAAATACTCCACCAACTTCCGAGCTGAGCGAGAAGCCCTCTGTGAGGCAACCACAACAGTCTCGCAGAACTCCACAAGAACAACAGGGCAGATGGTGGTGTTCTCTGACGCTCTCTCCGTGCTCCAAGCCCTCAAGAACTCCCGCTGCAAAGAACAGAACCATCTCACTTCAGCCCTTGTTGCCGTGAGTGCCAGAGTGGAGAAAGTGGTGATACAATGGGTACCAGCACACTGTGGCATCAGAAGCAACGAAAAAGCGGACATTCTGGCAAAAGACGGTGCACAGAAGGAGCAGGCCAACAACCTGGTGTCATACGATGAAATTAGGACAATCATCAAGGCACAGCAAGGAATAAAATGGCGCCTCCTGCATCCCAAATACAACCCAGAAGACACATACCATTTGCTGGGACGACGGGAACAGGTCAAGATCTTCCGCCTGAGGACTGGACACAATCGCCTGCTCCACCACATGCACACAAAATTTGGCATTGGGCAGAGTGGAGAGTGCCCTTGCAGTGAGGGACCAATGACAACCGACCACATCCTTCAAGTCTGTACGACGTATGCAGCATCCAGGAAAGTACTGGCCAACACTGACAGCAGTGGAAGCCAAGCTGTACGGCACCCTGGAGGAACTGCGACGGACGGCAGCCTTCATCGAGGACACCGGGCTGCTCATCTAACGGGATGGCGAACGAGGAAGAAGAAGAAGACACACGGAACCTCGGTTTATAGTCTCATTCGAAGGACTATTTGGGAAATGGAGTCAGAACCAATGTTAATTCCGAGGGGAAAATCCCCTGTACCGAAACAGCCCGGTGGAGATTCGAACCCGCAACCCCAGGTTCACCAAGATTACGAGTCCGACGCTCTACCAACTGAGCTATTCCTGCCCCCCAAATGAAAATGTGTACAAAGCTTCATTGTTTCGTTTTGTTTTTGTTTGTTTGGTTGGTGGGGTTTTTTTGGGTTTTTTTGTTCGATGCTGCTTTTTTCCAGAGAGCAGAATTTTGTGTCATTTCCACGAACCACATGGAAAGGGTATTTTATTGAATGACTGCCAGTACCATATTAATTACACTCGCAGAATGAATGAACATTTGAGATGTGTCGTCGGTGGCTGCAAGTCTCTCTGCCAGAGAGATCTGGGCGTCGTCTTAATAACGAAGGCAGATGTAACAATATAGAGTACGGTTCATTAAACATCCATTCAAATACAAATGACAATTGTAATTTTCAAGTGATGATGGAGAGCAAGAGATTTCAAACTTTCTCAATGATGGGGTTCAGTATATACTGGTTGTTCAAATTTGTTAAATTGTTACTGCTGAGAAACGTCATCGCAACATGACGACTTTTCAACCCTATCATGGAATAGACATTTCTGCTAAATGTCCCATTACCCATGCTGGTGATTGTAGACGTCTGTCTATGCGCAAAAACATCTTAAGAACATTATAATGTTATAATGAAAAAGAAAAGAATTAAATCTCAGATATTAAGCCCCGTCCTAAATTATTGTCAAAAAGACGCAGATTTGTTAAAACTGATTGAGAATAGACACAAAAAGGGATATTGAAGATAGTCAAAATGCAATGATATCAATTTTAAGAACAATTCTTAGTGAGCCCGCCAAAAACAAGGACAAACAAGTTACAAGACAGAACACGACGCGTTTCGACCTCTTTGGTCTTCTTCAGGCAAGATAAACAAATTCAGGACAATGAAAACGAAGAACCAGCAATCATTATCTTCTCAAATTCGGTATACAGATTGC
>CM065729.1:45826298-45833798 GCA_033310375.1 Conus canariensis | reverse complement strand
TCATATGCACAATATTGAATATGAAATCTAATCTATGACTTTTATCGAAAATAAAGAAAAAATCAAAACTGGCACAGTTTTTTTATAATAATTATGATCACATTGATCTTGCTACGAGGCTTTAAAATGAATAACACATTACGCTGTTACCTTATCATAGTAATGATTTCTTTTTTCCTTGAAAGAGGTGCGAAAAGGCTTCACTTTACACATTTTAGCTTGAAAAATATTTCTTCAGAGGTGTAAAACAACGAAAGATATAAAAAAGACTGCATGATTAGTCACAAGGACATCGTATGCATGTCGTTGCTCTTCACATTCTCATCGTGTGTCTTGCGCTCTCTACTTGAATAAAATTGGATGATTGAGTTGCGGGATCAATGCTTTGTTGGCATCATGCAATAGTGGCATGGATAGTTAATCCACATCCATGTATCCAAAAAGATGTTTCCAATTGTCCTGGCACAGTGACTTCGGGCTAAATTACAACTGAATATATTTTTTCAGAATTAATCCTTTCCACGCCTTCAACTCATGCAAAGAAGATCATTCCGCGAAGATCGTTTAGACATGGGCATCCTGATTTCGATGCCAGTCTGTTTGGGTGTACGTCGCTCCATTTCCTTCAGTTTTTATTTCTTTTTCCTCGTTTATTCATTTCTGGTGCGGTTGCTATGATGAATTTGCTTTGTATTACTTTGATTTGTGTGGGTTTGTGTTATGGGTTTCCGTTTGGTCTAGATAGCAATATATCTGCGCCACGACGTGCTACCACAATCGCTCCTACCAGGCCAGCAATGTCAGTACAATTGGAAACTTGGCTCTACCGATGGTGTGATAAACTGGTCGCAAGTGGAACAGTAGGGGGTTACTCAAGCAGCTGTCCCGGTAGACCATACAGACATCTCAGATCGATCAAAACGCTCAGTGGACACCAGACACAACTAAAATGATAACTTCTAGGGAATGAGCAGATTCAGTGAGAAAGCGGTTGCAGTAGGACCAGTCATTGCGCATTTGCTTGTTATTATGGAGAAGGAGCAGGGAAGAGGCACGATCCACTTTAACTCAAAAACAAGGATCATAGGTTATGGTGCGAAAGAGAGCTAGAAGCAGACGTGCAAGAAATGGTAAGCTATTGCTCCAAAAGTTGCCATGCAAAAAGTGGTTGAGAGATGTTGGTTACTGGTACCATCCCTTCTCAATAAAACAAGCAAAAAGAAGGAACAAACGTACATCCACATTTTACCCGCTCTCCACTAACCTGTTTCGCAGCTACGCTACCCTCACTGCCCTGCTCACCACTTCTAACAACACATTTCTTCCTGATGACCGAGTCGTATAAAAACACTTATAGTCAGTGATTTTCGGCTTGCCTTAAAAGTTGGTAAAAGTCAACCCAAAGAAAGTGCTTACTCATGTTCTTGTTTTTGTTGTTGTTGTTTGTTGTTTCGTTGTTTGTTTGTCCTTTCTTAGTTGCTGCTTATCCTTTTTTTTTTTGGTCTGTTTGTTTGTTGGTTTTAGTTGCAAACATGAACTATTCACACCTGTTTATGCTGGTCTCATAACGGCCTTCAGCAGTTTTGCAGTTATATTCTTATCAAAGTTTTTTGAAATAACTTTTCGAGTAAATTTGATAGATTTTTCACTTTCTATACCCAGTCAATAGGGAAAACAAGTAAGGACAAATACAATCAATTTCACTCGTTTGTTTTCGCGTATAATAAATACATTAATTTTAGGACAGTGAACAAAGAACGTACAATCACTAATGTCATATGGCAACCAGAACCAAATTGGGCAGCCACAGAATCTCTCTCCTCTCTCTCTCTCTCTCTCTCTCTCTCTCTCTCTATCTCTCTCTCTCTCTCTCTCTCTCTCTCTCTCTCTCTCTCTTGAAATAAAAATTTGATCGAGGTGAGATGCAAAACAATCCGATTGCATCACTCCAAATAGAGGGGAATGGATTAAGCTTTAATCTCACATCCATTACTCCTCCAAAAAGACTGTTTCCAAATTGTCCTCAGAACAGTGACATCAGAGCAAATACAGCTGGAATTTTTTTTTTCAGCTTGAATTTCTTTTTTCACTTTTCGTTCTCTGTAAAAGATCATACCGGCAGACACATCGTTTAGAACATGGCTTCCCCTGATTTACGATTACACATCTCTGTTTTGAGGTTGTTACTTTGTCCATTTCTCGTTCAGTTTTTTTTTTCTTGTTGTTGTTCATTTGTTTGTTTGGTTTGGTTTAGTACGGTTGGTTGGTCGTTGTTTTTGTTTGTTTCTTTGTTTTGTTTTGTTTTGTTTGTTTGTTTCTTTTGTTGATGTAGAAAATATTCGCCCATACTCGCTACCGCATTATTGATTTACTGTGCGGAGCCATTGATCGGTACAATTGTAAACTTGGTCTTTTACCGATCTGGGATGTGTTTATAAACTGATCGGATTATGGGTGGAAGGGAAGGGGGTTGGGGGGGGGGGGGTGTTACTCAACACATCTGTCACTTAAAACAAACAGAAAATAGTACAGATCTGATTTAAAAAAAAAAAAACAGCATCAGTGACAGCCAACGAAACAAAAAAAATGAATAACTTCTAGGCAATATTATCAGATTATGGGATGCGACAACAGATGCAGTAGGTGCACTTTCATTCAGTGACGTTTGCTTGTTTTACTGAGAGAGTGACATAAAGAGGCTTTTAGCTTATCCGTTTTCACTTTCAAAAAACACTTATATTCAAAGTTATAGTGCTGAGGAGAGGGGTTAAGAAAGCAGACTGCAAAAGAAAATGGCAAAGCTATCCCCACACCAAAAGTGTCATGTTAAAAACAAAAGTTTTGAGAGATGTTTTCTTAAAACCACCCCTTCTCAACAAAAAAAAGAAACAAAGTGAAATCGAAAGTTTTAGTCTCTCTCTCTCTCTCTCTCTCTCTCTTCTCTCTCTCTCTCTCTCTCTCTCTCTCTCTCTCTCTCATATATAACATTTCTTCCTGATGCTGACTTTAGTATAAAAAACAGTTTGTCAGTGATTTTTTTCGCTTCTGTTGGGAAAAAAGTTGAGTAAAAGAGGTTTTCACCTAAAGAAAGTGCTTCTACTCCTGTTCTTTGTTTTTTGTTGTTGTTTGTTTGTTTGTTTCGTTGTTTGTTTGTTTGCTTTTCTTTTGTTTGCTGCTTTTTTTTCTTTTTTTTTTTTTGGTCTTGTTTTGTTTTGTTTGTTTTTTTGTTTACACAACATGAACATTTACATCCCTGTGTCCTATGCTGGTCCTCCATAACTGTCCTTTCTGCTTTTTAGCAAGGATATATATTCTATATTCAAAGGTTTTTTTTAATCATTACATAAGTAAAATTTAGAAAGAGAGTGGGGTTAGTTACCGCCAAGGACATAGACAAACAAAGCACAGGACAAGACACAATGCATTTCGACCTCTTGGGTCTTCTTCAGGCAAAAACAAATAACATTAATTTTAGGACAGTAGAACAAAGAACGTCAAGTCACTTATCTTTTCATATTCGGCACCGGAACCAAAATGGCCGCCGGACAGAAACGACAGAGGGGATCATGGGAGAGGAAATAGTGAGGTAGGGGGAGTAAAACCAAATCTTTCATGCGATCTAAGCCTAGAAGTAATACGATGTTTGACTGATTTGGGCAAACCTGCGCTTCCTTTTGCATGAAATAATAAAGCTGAACAGTTTTGTTTATCTGAATATGCACCTGTCTGAAACGCTTCGATCGGATTTTTTTAGGAGTAAGGAGATACAATGCAGACTTACAGGGGGAGTAAGTAGAGCAGTTTTCAGTCATCTCTTAAATTCCATTCAGTTGGAGTTTAAGAAATGAAGTAGATTTCTTTTACTGTCTTTATGTCTTTCATTACATTTCCTGTCTTTCTTTCAGTCTTTCTTTCTTCTTTCTTTTCTTCCTTCCTTCCTTCCTTCCTTCCTCCATTCTTTCTTTCATTCTTTCTTTCTTTCCTTCTCTTTCTTTCCTTCTCTTTCTTTCTTTCTTTCTTACTTTTTTAAACACAACTCCTCGACATCCTTTCACGAGTTCTGTCCCCCTTCTCACCCCCCCCCCTTCCCCTCCCCACACTCCACTCTCTTCTTCCTTCCTTCTTTGTCTTCCTCTCCTTTTCCTTCCACATCTGAAACATTTTTCATTTTGCTTTTATTTCATCTTCGTCTTCTCCTCCTCCTTCTCCTCCTCCTCCTTCTCCTCCTTCTTCTTCTTCTCCTCTTCTTCCTCCTCCTCCTCCTTCTCCTCCTCCTCCTTCTTCTTCTTCTTCTTTTTCTTCGTCTTCTTCTCCTCCTCCTCCTCCTCCTCCTTCTTTTTTTCTTCTTCTTCTTCTTCTTCTTCTTCTTCTTCTTCTTCTTCTTCTTCTTCTTCTTCTCCTACTCCTTCTCCTCCTCCTCCTCCTCTCTCCTACTCGTCCTCCTCCTCGTCCTCCTCCTCGTCCTCCTCCTCGTCCTCCTCATATTTATTCTCTTTCTCTTTCTCACCATTCACGTTTTCTTCATCATCGTCATCAAACTCTTCTTGTTCTTCTTCTCTTATCTCCTCCTCCTCCTCCTCCTCCTCCTCCTCCTCCTCCTCTTGCTCCTCCTGCCTATCAATGAGAAATTAAGAGAACACTAGGCACTTTCAGCACAGCCTACGTGTACTGGTGTGGGGATGTCTATAGTTTAGCTACCTCGTCATTATTTGTTTTTGTTGTTTTTTATTTGTTGTGGGGGTGTTTGTTTTCTGGGTTGCGTGCGCACACGTGTGTGTGTGTGTGTGTGTGTGTGTGTGTGTGTGTGTGTGTGTGTGTGTGTGTGTGTGTGTGTGTGTGTGTGTGATGTGTGTGCGTGCGTGCGTGTGCATGTGTGTGTGTTAAGTCAGTGCATGTGTGCGTGCGTGTGTGTATATGTTTAAGGGTGTGTGCTTTTTATGAACCGTACAGCTCAATAATCTAATGTCAAGTCGTCAAGAGGCAACTCACCGGAGAAGATACGCTGCGCTGCTGCCGAGTCACTTCGGTGGTGTTCAGTGGCGCCTAAACAAGAAAACCAAGGCCACAGACATGAAGAGGACCTCAAAACTGTGGTCACCATGAGAGCTGAGCATGAAAGGCCACAGAATTTAAGATTTTTATGCTGATCGATGAGAATGAGGATGATGAAAATGATGCTACGGATTTCCATTCCGGTCTGAGACTGTATTGACAGGACTGTACTCTACGCTTACTTACATAATATATCTCAGCGTCAACCAGGCCCGACAGATACAGACACCTGCAGTGCTGGTCAGGAAATTTGAGCAACACTTTCAACGACGCATCCGTTAAGTGGATGAAACTCGACTGTGTGGTCCCAGTCTTTCCCAGCTGAGCCCGTGGCAAATTTAACTCTGGGCAGGACCCGGTCGGGACAGAACAATTCGACATGATTCTGATGGGAATCGAACCCACGACCTCCTAGCTGGGAGTCCGCAGCGCTAACCACTTCGCCATTGCGGCTGGTTTTAGAGCCGAAAGCTAGTTTCCACAACACGCCAACCCACTGTGCTGAACAAATTGGATGCCTGTAGTTGAACCTGCCTGTCCCTCCTACTACAGTCTCTGGTTACAATTGTGTCTCTTGCCCTCTGCAACAGTGTCAGTTTGCCCTTTTCTCTTTCTTTTTCACCCGAAATTTAGATGAGTTTCAATGTAAATGAGTGTTTTATTGCCTGGTGCATGAGCTTGACTGTTTTTGCTGACATTTTAGTTTAAAACGGGTTGTCATGTCACTTCATGTCTTTGCACAGAACTTCAATGCAATTTTTTCTGTCCATTCTGCCTTGTAGAAACCGGGATATTGCGTAATTTTCACAGATTGAAACGGAGAAAAGGTTTTTGTTAAATGGCTACCAGTACTGTACTCATTACACTTGAAGAGCGAATAAACATGGAAATGTGTTGTTGATGGCTGCTAATCTCATTGCCACTCAGATGTCGACGTCATCCAAGTAACGAAGGTAAATTTAATGATGCGATATGAATGTGAAGCTTTAAATCATAATGGGAAATAAGAGATTTCACATTTTCTCATTTATGGAGTGTAGTGTATATTGCTGAGGTTTTTAACCAGTTCAACCTGTTCAGTTTTCAGCGCTGAAAAACGTCATCGTGACGTTGCAACTCTTGCCACCTATTCTGCATAAAGGATGTCTTTTTATTGTTTCGTCACCCATGTAGGTGATTTCAGACATCTAGATAAACTATTTTCCCAATAGTATAATATCATCATGAAAAAATCAAAACCCTCTCTTTGATTATTCTCTAAATGAAGCAGACCTTAAATGACTGAGTTCTGACACAAAACAGGATACTAAGGATTGTCAAGACAAAATGCGACAAGACAAACAGTTTCTTTTTTAACTGTAGGGTACGTAATGTTTTATAATATGATATAACTTGTCAGAGTTCCTAGCACACATGCAGTTTTAGATACAATATACAGCAGGGGCGGAAGATATCCACATTTGTTTGCGACTTATGTATCTGGTTACGTGTTTAATTGGGCAAATATTCCATGTTGTTCATCTTTAGACGTAAAAGACGTACAATGTTTATAAGCATTTTCTTTTTCTTGGTATCAAACAATTTGCTGAATATTATCACGGCAGTATCCTTTTACAATAGCAATGGATTACGGTTTCTCTGAAGTCTGTGGGGAAATTATATGAAAAATGTAGTGAAATTCATTCCACAACTGACGAAGTCATTCGTCACTTGGTGTATGATAAAATCGGTTTCTTTGATTCGAAAATCTGTCATTCAATATTGTAAAATGTAAAATATTAAGAGTGACCGTTGTGGTAAAACAAATAGGAAGTTTTTTTTTGTTTTTTTTTTTTGTTGTTTTTTTTTGACAGAAGACATTTATAGATAGTGGATGATTATAAAGTAGTTCATTTGTGTTAAATCCACTCTTGGATACATTGGGCCATCAACCATGCAATATTTTCGTTTTAAGCTAGCTTTCTGGTAAAGTCATTTCAAACAGATTATACCGAAAATTTTGAAAGCCCTAAATCATTTGGTATATTTTCTGTTGTATGCCAATACATCACTTGATAATAACTACGATTTAAGACATGCATTGATATGTGCGAAGTAGCGGAGAGTTTTTAACATTTTCTTTATCTAGTAAATCTAAAAGCATTTTACTGTTAACGTCCACTTCTATCGGAAACTTTCTCAATTCACAGTAAATCGTATTCGTTGGAGTTGATGTATTCGATCTAAAGAGAATGAGCTGGAGTTTACTGGCTAGATTCGACATATTAGGACCCATAATCCACAACTATGCAAAGACACAGGCACAATCATTCTGTCAAATACTGCTCTCTGAATATCCAGTGGAACATGAGTTTCCAACATTTTCTTAGAAGTACAAAGCTAGGGCAGCCTTACCATGCAGATGTTTCTGGGCAAAGTTGAACTTGTTATAATTAAAGTGAAAGCCAG
>CM065729.1:45818798-45821298 GCA_033310375.1 Conus canariensis | reverse complement strand
ATTCTGATTCGAATGGGGTCAAATGATATTTCCGGGACAATACCACCGTTCGGAATTCGCAATTTTTTTTTTCTTTACACACACACACACACACACACAGAGTTTCAGTTTCATCAAGGAGGCGTCACTGCGTGCGGACTAGTCCATATACGCTACACCACATCCGCTAGGTTCTGAGACCACACTACGCATGATTTAAAGCTGATGGATAAATGAATTAACAACAAAGATGAGACAATTGAAGAAGAGGGTCTCGTGGCTACGACTCAGCGGATGTCTGACCTACGCATTAGCCCAACGTGCTGGTCAGACCTTCACACACACACACACACACACACACACACACACTTTTTTTTTTTTTTTTTTTTTGCTTTTTCATTTGGGGGCGCTGTCTGATAGCCTCCACTGATTTTTTTTTTAACTTGTTTTTAGTATCATCGAGAACATTTACACCTACTAGTTGTCATTTCAAGAGCTCTTGTCGTGCAGGCCATCATTTATACTGAGCGTATGTTTTACGGTTTGTGTGTGTGTGTGTGTGTGTGTGTGTGTGTGTGTGTGTGTGTGTTTAAGAGAGAGAGAGAGAGAGAGAGAGAGAGAGAGAGAGAGAGAAGAGAGAGAGAAGAGAGAGAAGGGGGTGGGAGGGAAGGACTGACGTTTTAGTTTATTTTCATTTTATGTATATATTCATTTACCATTCTCTTCATTTACTTATTCATTCATTCATTTATTCTCTTATTTATGTATGTATTCTGTTGTTGTTGTTGTTGTTGTTGTTGTTGTTTTGTTGATTCGTTTATGGCAGGCTTTTCGGATGGAGGATTGAAGAAGACGAAGTCCAAAACCTCTGTAATCCTCCCTTCTTCCATCCCTGAGAGTGTCTGATATTTTTTCCTGTTATTTCTCTCGCCAAATATCCCACCGACGTGTTGTTGTCTTTCCCTGGTTTCTGTTCAGAATGCGTATCATTATTTCATTACTTGCTGTCTGAGCCAGACTGCAAACAGCTGAGCCGTGGGGACTGGAAAAGCAACAAAGCTGAGAGTCGTCTACTTCGTCTGTAGGTTTCTGAAAAAAAAAAGGTTTCTTGTCAAGCTGCGCTCCACAGGGCTTTTAAGGACAGAAGGATTATTCTGAAAGGCAGCCGAGAGGATTGTTTCTGCTGCAGAATCTGGAAGCACGGTAGATTCCATTGGCGTCAACATTGCCATGATCCTGATGCTGAAAAATCATTTGAAGACAAAAAGTTTCAAACTTGTCTGGCTCTGAGATGACTAAAGTTTCAAGCAGAATAAACAGTGAATGAAGAATAGTAAATGAAATCGTCCTGAGTGTCTCTGTCCGTCTGTCTGGCAAGCTGGCTGGCTGCTGGCTCTCTGTCCTGTCTGTAAGTCTGTCTGTCTGTCTGTCGGCATCTCTCTCTCTTCTCTCTCTCTCTCTCTTTCTCTCTCTCTCTCTCTCTCTCTCTCATGTGCATGACAACTGCGAATTTTGATAGCATAACTCTTTTGCATTCGTCAGTCACGTGCACAGCATGGAATTCTGAAATTTAATCTGAAACTGTTGAAAAAGACTATGATCAAATTCGCAACAGTTTGTATGATAAAATCACAGCGATATTCATAGAAGTTTAAAGATGAAATAACATAATACGCTGTTACATTTACTTTGGTATTGATCATTTCTTTTTTTTTAGTTGAATGTGTGGAAAAAAAAGAAAACTTCAATTTATCCATTTTGGTTTAGATAAAGCATTTATATTTCCATGTTGTAATGCCACGAAAAGAGTAGGGAAAACAAGGATTGCAAACGCAGGAATTGGATATTCTCTCTCTCTCTCTCCCTCCCTCTCTCTCTCTCTCTCTCTCTCTCTCTCTCTCTCTCTCTCTCTCTCTCTCTCTCTCTCTCTCTCAAAATCAAGGTTTGATTGACGCGAGATATTAAGCCATCTGATGGCATTACTCCACTCCCCAAAAAGGGTGATTCATGTAGATTTAATCTAACATCCATTACTTTTCCAAAAAGGCTATTTTCATAATGTCTCCAGAATCATATCATCAGATTAAAAACGTTTTTTTTTTTTTCAGTTTGAAATTTCTTTTGTATTTTTCATTCTGTGCAAAAGAATACTTTTCCGGCAGACACAGCGTCAGAAAATGACCACCCATGATTTATTGTTCCGTGTTTTTGTTTGTAAGTTGTTTCTTTGTCCGTTTTTCTTGGTTCGTTTGTTTGTTTTTTGTTTTTTGCTTTTTTTTTTCGTTTGTTTATTTTGTTCGTTTTTATATTGTTTTGTTTTGTTTTTGTTTCTTTTATTGATATGAACAATACTCGCCCATACTCGCTGACAGTTTGATAATGTAATCTAATGAACCATAATTGATCAGAACACTTAATCTCTGACTGATTTTACAAGTTGTTTGTAAACTGGGGAAGTGTGTGTGTGTGTGTGGGGTGGGGGGGGGGCATTGCTTAATACATCTCCGAACTCTGTTACTTG
>CM065729.1:45803798-45811298 GCA_033310375.1 Conus canariensis | reverse complement strand
CGATTATGGTCATGCGTCAGACTACCTTGTTGTCATGGCGTCGTCCCTATCAGCGACAACCGGGGAGGGACGGAGCCGGGCCCTTAGCCTCAAAGGGGCCCACCCAAGCGACCGGTGCCTCTGTTAACCTGACGGTCGGGGGAAGGCAGAGTAGAGCGACTGACCAGACTACCCAGCCTCCTACCACCCTTACAGTGGCTCAGTGGAATGCAGAAGGACTAGGGAACAAGAAGCCAGAACTGCAAAAGTTTCTCAGCAAAAACAACATCGATGTCATCTGCATCCAAGAAACACACTTGAAAGATCATCGACGTTTCTTCGTAAGAGGCTACGAGACATTTCGCCAAGACCGCGAAGACAGACACAAGGGAGGAATCATTACCCTTGTCAGAAACTCCATCCCTGCAGTAGAGACAAACAGATCAAGAAGACAAGAACTGGAACACCTGACTGTCAAGCTCTTGCTCCCCAGTGGAGACCTACGGATCACCAACTGCTACAGCCCATCAACCTCATCTCTTACGCTACACAACGTGAAGCTAGAAGCTTACAGACACCTGGTGGTTGGAGATTTCAACAGCCACTCGCAAAGCTGGGGATATGAGGAAATGGATGCCCGTGGTGAGGAAGTGGAAGATTGGATGATGGAAAATAATCTAGTACTCATCAACCAGGCGGACGACAAACCAACGTACTTCTCCAGAGCCTGGAAAACCACCTCCACACCAGACCTGGCAGTAGCTACTGAGGACATTCACAAGCTCACGTCCAGAGAAGTCAGCACCCAGCTTGGAGGGAGCGACCACCTGCCAGTCATTCTCAACATCTCCAGCTTAGGATGTACTGAGCGCAACATGCAACCAAGTTGGAACTTCAAACGAGCCAACTGGACCCTCTTTGCAGAAAAGGCTGACCACCACACCAAAAACATTTGCTGTGCAAATGACCTGAACAAGAACGTCCAGAATTTCACTGATGCAGTTCTTCAGGCAGCAAAGCAGGCAATCCCAAGGGGCAAAAGAAGACATTACCTGCCATACTGGAGTGACACACTGGAACAGCTTCACACTGAAATGGACAATGCCAGAGAAGCTATGGAGCAAACCCCCACTCCAGAGAACCTAGTGAGGCACAACAACGCCAAAGAAGCTTTCAACCAACAGAAGAAAGCTGAACTCCAAAAGAGCTGGAACGAGAAGACCAGCAGCCTCAACATGGAGAAGGACACCAGCAAGCTGTGGAATCTGACAAAAGCCCTGAATGAAGACACCAGAGCGGGACACAGCAAAACCGTCATCGAGGAAAATGGTACACACCACACGGGAAGGAAAGCAGCAAACATCCTGGCAGAATTTTACAAAGAGGAAAGCAAAGCAACAATACCCATTGCCCGAGTGCAGGAAGTCAGCAAGGAAACCAGGGAGAAGCTGAAACACCAGAACCCTACACCGTCCATGATGTCAGCCTTCTCCATGACTGAACTCAATGCAGCCATTAAAAAACTAAAGCCAAAGAAAGCCCCAGGGAAAGATGGTGTTACCAATGACATGATCAGGAGACTTGGAACCACAGCAAAACAGAAGCTCCTTCTGATCATCAACCAGTCATGGAGCTCAGGGAAATTCCCAGACCGATGGAGAGAAGCAGTCATCATCCCCATCAGAAAGAAACAAAAAGACAAAACCAAGAAATCCAGCTACCGACCAATCAGCCTCCTCAGTTGTCTGGGCAAGGTGATGGAAAGAATGGTGAACACAAGACTGCTGAAACACCTGGAAGAAAATCACCTGCTCAGCAACACACAGTCAGCATACAGGAAAAACCACAGTACGGAAGACCAGCTTGTGTACCTCGCCCAACAGATCGAAAACGCCTTTCAGGAGAAGAAAAAGGTACTCGCTGTCTTTGTGGACCTGACCAAAGCCTTCGACAAGGTATGGAAGGAAGGACTTCTCCTGAAGCTGCTAAACAAGAAAGTGGAAGGGAATATGTACCGCTGGATACGCAACTTCCTCCAGTACCGCACAGCAAGAGTTCAGCTTGATGGGAAAATTAGCCACCGAATCACTCTACAACAAGGTGTACCACAAGGAGGAGTCATCTCCCCTACACTCTTTCTCATCTTCATTGATGACATTGCTGAGAAGCTCACCAAGCACATCTCCAGAGCTCTCCACGCCGACGATTTTGCTGCCTGGAGTGCTGCAGAACATTTAACCACAGCCAGCTACAGGATGCAGGAAGCACTGGAACACGTCGGAAGATGGGCCTATGACTGGGGCGTAGAAGTCAATGCCACCAAGACAGTGGCCACAGTCTTCTCGCTGTCGCCACTGCGAGAAACCATCAGCTTGAAAATAAATGGAAGAGAGCTAAAACAAGAAGACAACCCAACATACCTAGGCATCAAGCTGGACAAGCGGCTTACTTGGAATCCGCACCTCAAGAACATTGAAAACGAAGCAGTCAGGAAGCTCGCCATCATGAAGAAGCTGGCCGGTACATCCTGGGGCGCAAACAGCAGCATCCTGCAGAAGGTGTATGTGGGTACCGTCAGACCAACCCTGGAGTATGGCAGTTCTGCATGGGCCACTGCATCCAAGACCAACACCAGTCGCCTGAACAAAGTGCAGAATGCAGGATTGCGACTGATCACTGGAGGGATGAAGACTACCCCAATCCAAGCCATGGAGAAGCTTACTAGTCTACATTCCCTCGAAGACAGACGCGAGGAGAAGGTTTTCATCCACAGTGAAAAGTTACTGCGTATGCCTACCCACCCCATGCACACCGAGATGCAGAACCCCACCAAAAACAGGCTAAAGAGAACAAGTTTCAACCACCTGTCTAAGAGCCTGCATCGCAGCAATGAAGACCTGCTGCCTGTTTCACCAGCCGAAATGGAGATGCTTCCAAATTTTGAGGAACCAGACAATCACCTGGAAGATGTCGCAATCATCACCGAAGTTCCTGGCATTAAAAGAATGGACCGTCAAGCCCCTCAAGTAATGAAAGCTCTAGCACAGGAGATGATCGCCAACCAATACAACCCCAGTGAGTGGACCCACGTCTTCACAGATGGATCCTCAGAAGGAGCAGTCAAGAATGGAGGAGCAGGGTTCTTCATCAGACACACCAATGGAAGATTGACACACAAGGCCTTCCCTACTGGAAAGATCTCCTCCAACTACAGAGCGGAGGCAATAGCACTGCTCCACGCAGTGAGGATCTTTCTGGAACCGGCCAGCCCATCACAGAAGGTTGTCTTCTTCACAGACTGCCGATCTCTGCTGCAGGGACTTCAGAACACAAGAAATGAACAACATACGCAAGACATCAAGGCTGCCCTCCATGAACTCTCAAAACAGTCTGTCATTACGCTTCAGTGGATTCCGTCTCATTGTGGGATCATGGGCAACGAAAAAGCTGATGCTCTCTCCAAAGCAGGCAGCAAAATGGAGCAGTTCAGCCACCCCGTGACCTACAGGGAGGCCAAGACCATCATCCACAACCAGTTTCAGTCCCAGTGGAAGAGAAGGCTGGGTGCAGAGAGTGGTGCTGACCCGATCCACCAGCTCCAAAGGCACCAGCAGACAATCCTCTTCAGACTGAGGACCGGCCACTGCAGACTGCTGAGCCACCTTAACCGCCTGAAGATCACCTACACTGACCAGTGTCCATGCGGCACTGGACCCCAGACCCCTGAACATGTCCTCCTGCGCTGTCCTACTCACGCAGCTCTACGACACAAAACCTGGCCGGAGGGAGCGGAGTTACATGCGCAGCTTTGGGGAGCCCGTTCTGACCTAGAGAAGACCGCGGGCTTCATCATGGCGGCCGGGTTACAAGTCTGACGCATCCAGCTTCAATCGAACGCAGAAGAAGAAGAAACTGCAATGCACATTCCATTGTACTACCAGCACCCCCCCCCCCCCCAAAAAAAAAAAAAAAAAAAAAAAAAAAAAAAAACGCTATTAACACACATATCTCAAATGGCTTTTTTCACAATAGGTTTGCAACTGGGGACTGAGCAATAACCAAAGCAAGATCAAAAAAGCAAGGGTTATTTACCACACTATCAACATGGTCAGAATTATTTATAAAAATATTCTTCTCCTTATAAGCTGTGGTTAGTATAGGGCATTCAAATAAAAGGTGACGAATTGAGATATTCTCCTGACATATACACGCTATACCTCGTGAATATTTTGTATTCCATGTATTTAACCGTAATTTATGAATTAATCTGGCTAGATACCTTGGACATGATGGCAGGACGAATAAATTCTCATTAAGATGTTTCTTCCGCATATTCTTTTCCAATCGCTGGATCAATTCATGCGGAGAAAAATTTAAGACTTTGTTGAAGGGTGTTTCAAAAATTGTACAGGCTCCCTGTTTTGCCAATTTGTCTGCTAATTCATTCCCTTTTAAGCCACAATGTGAAGGAACCCAGCAAAAATCAACTGCTATACCTCGGGAAAGTAAACAATGTAATAGATGCTTAATTTCAAAAAGAATATCAGTTCTAATTTTAGAGTTCCAGTGCTTTAATGATTGTAAAACTGATTTTGAATCAACACAAAATAGCACACTATAAAATGATACTGGCGTGTCATATAAGATATAATTCAGAGCTTTCATAATTGCATATAGCTCTGATGTATACATTGAAAATTCTCTGCCTAGATAAAAAGACTTTTGCACATTTAAGGATGGTATAGTGAATCCAGCACCACTGTCAGACGTTTCCATTATTGAACCATCTGTAAATATTTTTAAATGAGAGAGAGAGAGAGAGAGAGAGAGAGAGAGAGAGAGAGAGAGAGAGAGAGAGAGAGAGAGAGAGAGAGAGCATTCTAATTTTCGTTGTGCTTATGAACATCTTTATTTGTTGTGACTGAAGTGTGTGCAGTATTTTTCACTATGCTTGCATAAGGCTTTCGAGTATGTGATACAATTTCTTTTGCCAAATATTCTGTGAAATTATTCAGATCATATCTATCTATTGATTACAGTTGGTTTTTTTTAACCTGCTATTAGGTTTCCTAAAGAGGATTTTTTTTGGTGGAGTCGTGTGCCTTATTAAAAGAAGAAAAAAGCGAGCTGCAGTTGGTCGTTCTGTTGTTGTAGACTTTACCATATTGTTCCTTTTTATTGTTCCTTTTCTTTCAGACAGAGTTACACTTGGCACCACGAAAGATAGGTCAATTATGTGTGTGTATGTTCCGCTTGACGATTCACCGTTTCATCGCTAATTTGACGTCGACGATACCTTCGGTCATCGGCAAGAATGCTCAGCAATGTGTCATATATAGCGCGAGCGCGCGCGCGTGCGCTCTTTGTGTGCCTGTGTGGTTTGCTGAGGGCCAAAATGAATGTATGCGTGAATGGATGTGCCAGCTTTTTCCTTTTTTTTTTTTTTTTTTTTTTTTTTTTTTTTTCTTTTTTTTTTAGATAGGTTCGCTTTTCGTTATGTACAACTATGATTGTATGATGCATGTGATCGCACCCCGAGTTTATCTTAAATAAAGCGCTCTGTATATCTGACCATCATCGTCATCATCATCATCATCATCATCATCATCATCATCATCATCATTATCATCATCATCATTATTACTATTAATATTATTGTTGATGTTGTTGATGTTGTTGTTATCATTATTGTTATTATTATTATTGTTGTTATTATTATCATTGTCATTATTATTATTATTATCTTTTATTATTATCATTATTATTGTTATCATCATCATCATCATCGTCGTCGTCACCATCATCATTATCATTTATCATCATCACCATCATCGTCACCATCATCATTATCATCATTCCTATTATTATCATTGCTGTTGTTGTAGTCGTTGATGATGATGATGATGATGATGATGATGATGATGATGATGATGATGATGATGATGATGTTTTTCTTGCGTGTGCTGATTTCAAAAGACAAACTGATGATGTTATCAAATTTTTGGGGACAACCATACTCTGAAGAATATGTCTGAACTGTAACATTTCGTTACTGCTAACGCTGCGCTGGCACTCTAAGACGCACCAAAGTCCATCACATCCATGACACCCTATCCCATGTGACGCTGACAGTACCATCAGTGAAGCCTACTGCTCTCATGACATTTGCAGATAGACCTTAGATGTGCACAATCTTGCACAAACGGGGGAAGGCGGTGACACATAGACTCACTGACACACATACACACTGATACATGCACTCATGCACGCACACTGTCTTATTTACCGTGCCCCTCCGGATTGCATAATTTTCACTTTTTTTTTTTCTTTTTTTTTTTTTTTTTTTGGGGGGGGGGCGGCTTTCTTATTTTCCATGCCCCTCCGGATAGCATAATTCCCGCAGGTTTTTTTGAGGGGGGGGGGAGGGGGCTGTCTCATTTTCCATGCCCCTCCGGATAGCATAATTCCCGCAAGTTTTTTTTTTCTTTTTTTTCTGTTTTTTTTTTTTTTTTTTGGGGTGGGGGGTGGGGGGGGGGGTGGGGTTGGGGGGGGGGGGGACTGCCTCATTTATCCATGCCCCTGTGAACAGCATAATTCCCACACTGCTCATCACGGCTTCCAGACACACAGCCACACGGAGGTTCGTCCTGTCACTTGCTTCAGTAGCGGCAGTCCACAAGAAGCATAAAACGTCATGCAGCAACCTCACGAAACAACCTACCAAACTGCCGCTGTCTCGCTTCCATGGTGGTCAGTGGTGCCATACCGTTTCTGGTTCAGCATGCAAAGGAGACGCCACTTCCTAATTCCCCATCTGACGACGACAGGAATAGACTTGGTCGCAGAGCCATCGCGCGTGATGAAACTGATATCTTTAATGTTCATTCACGAGCACGCTGGGAGGGAGGGAGGGAACGCGAGAGGTCGGATACAGTGGAGGAGGATTTGCTTTGTTGCATTCATTGGGCGTCGGAGATTGTTTTTGGTCCCACAGGATGAAGGTATTATTATTATAAACAGATGTATTCAGATCATTTGTCATGCCTCCCCCTTTTCTGTCCCACTTCGTTATGACGCGCGCGCGCGCGCGCACACGCACACACACACACATAGATATAAATATGTGTGAGTGTGTAAATCTACACACTTTTCTCATCTCCCTTCGAATGGCTATATAATCACTTACACGACCATCCCAATGATAACATCTGACAAACAGACATGCGTTTGAAGGAAAGAGAGCTCGGGAAAAAAAAAAAAAAAACAGCTTCTCCTCCTGCAAGTCTTGTGAGCATTGATGTTCCTCCTCCACCGTGATGGCCAGCAGGACCAGCTGTTAGCAGCAGTTTCTCTCTTTGAATGTTTTATCAGGCGTGCTACTGGATCCTGCTTGTATGTAGCCTTACATATGAGTAAAAAGAAAACCCCCGCCAATCGGGTAGATTCCCCTACCCGCACGAGAAGTCCCTTTAGAAACAAAACGAAGTTAAACACACTTGGCGGATGGAAATGAAGAATCAG
>CM065729.1:45781298-45793798 GCA_033310375.1 Conus canariensis | reverse complement strand
GGTTGGATGTATGCATGGAAAAATATCTTTCGAGTATGCTCATCAAGAAAATGCTTTATTCTATTTAGCTGAAACACTTTCTTGGACAGTTTTTTACAAACTAAAGACATGTGGCTAGACCAAGATATGTTATTATCAAGAGTAAGACCTAGCAATTTGTGCGATTCGACTTCTTCCAATGCTTTGTCATAAATTTTAAGGCTTGGCAGGCTGGTTTTAATGTTTTGTCTTTTCTGTCTGGTGATAACTGACATGAACTTTGACTTGAGAGGGTGAAGAGCCATATGATTTGCTTCGGTCCAGCTGACTAATTTATCTAAATCTTTCTGCATGTTGCAGCACACTCTTTCCGGACTTTTATCTTTATTATAAAGGGTAGTATCATCAGCAAACAGTTCAGTAGACGACGTTACATGAAGTGGTAAATCGTTAACATAAATAGAAAACAGAATAGGACCTAAAATAGATCCTTAAGGAATACCATATTTCACCGTCATAAGAGGTGACATAATGGAATCTTGAAATACTGCTTGTCTTCTATTGTTCAAAAAAGATGACAGGAGGTTTACTGAGTCTGAGGTAAGTCCATATAAGGTACATTTTCTAGATAAAAGATCATGATCAATGGTATCAAATGCTTTTGCAAAATCAACAAAGACAGCAGCAGTGAATAAATCATTGTTTATGTTCAAATGCCATTCTTCTATTAAATTTGTGAGCATGGTGTGGCAGGAATGACTGGCTCTAAATCCACTCTGATTGGGGTGAAATAGATCATATTTGGTGAAATGTGCCTGAAGATTACATTTAATGTGTTTTTCCAAAGGTTTGGACAGAACAGATAAAATAGAAATCGGTCTATAATTGGATGGGTCCGAAAGATCACCAGCCTTATGAATCGGCAGCACTTTGGCATCCTTAAATACTTGTGGATAACAACAATTTTCAAGACAGAGATTGTAAACATATGTAATGTGTTCCGAAATAATGGGTGCAGATATCTTCAAGATTTTGCTGTCAAGTCCATCCAAACCCCGTGAACGAGACTGTTTTAAAGATGATAGTTCTTTGAAAACTTCGTGCACACTAATGAATGGGAACTGAAGTTTTGTGTATATGATTTTTGAATCACAAAAATGTTTTAACAACAACAGATCGTTTGACTGTGAGTTGTCTGTCGTAACAACTCGTTGGGCAACAGTTGTGAAATGTTTGTTCAGTTTTTCGGCAGAGAGATTATCACTACAAGGGGCTGTTACTAAAGACTTTTTCCCTGATAGTTGGTTTATAGCTTTCCAAATTGATTTCGTATCACTTTTAGATTTAATCAAGTCATTAAAATACTTTTTTCGAGCGCGTCGTTTCATTGCGGTTACTTTGTTTCGCTGTTTCTTGAAGTTATCGTCTTTGCCAGTGTCTTGCAATAGTTTCTCGCGAGTCTGGATTTCGACATTAATTTCTGCATTCAACCATGGTGGTTTTTCTATGTATTTGACCCGCTTGGTTCTTAGGGGGGCATGTTTATCAAAAACGGACATGAACATTGTATACCATATTGATAATGCTTTATCCGGGTTTGTATGCTGGTAAACCTCTGTAAAGTTTGCCATGCTTAAGTCAGACAGGAAGTCTTCCTCAGTAAAGTTTCTATAGGAGCGAAACGATATACATTTATGACCACATCTGGGAATTTTTATGCCTTTCTTTGACCAGGTTAAGCATACTGGGAAATGGTCGCTTAGGCCATGGACTGGAACAGACGTTTCTATTATGTTACTGGGGCAAGTGACGTAAATGTGGTCTATTATTGTTTCAGACTGTGGCGTTTTCCTAGTAGGGGTGTTTATTAATTGCTTCAGGTTAAATAATCCATAACATCTTCTCCATGTTTCGTGGGGCTTCAGTAAGTCAATATTAAAATCGCCTAGCAGGACAACTTCCGTAGAATAACTCAAAACATCTTCCATCATGAGTTCGAAACGCTGTGACCACTCCACCCTCTCTTCTGGGTTTCTGTATATGAAACCGGCTAAAAACGGTTTAGTCCCTTTTAGGCGAATTTCAATCCAAATACTTTCAATATTGAATCTATTAAACATATTTAAGACCCTATAATTTACAGATTGATGAACATACGTTACCAAACCAGTTTCGAATTTCACGGCAGCATCTCTTCGGATTATATTGTAACCAGGAATCGAGAGTACACTGTCAGATATTACATTACTTAGTCGCGATTCAGAAAACCCAAAAACATGAAAACAATCATTAGAATTAGACAAAATAGAAGGTAACTCTGATATTTTGTTTATCAAATGGCAAGCATTAAGATATCCTATCTTAAATCCAGGTTTACTTAGCCATTTGGTGGCATTGATATTGTCCATAATTAACAACAGGACAGTAGCAATTATAAATCAACGAGTAGGAATCAAAATGACGCACAAACAAGCATGCACTAGAAATCTCAAGCAAAAAGTAGTGAACTTAACTACGAAGAAAAGTAATCTAAAGTTCAATAATCAATATAATGCAAATATTTATAAAGAAAGCTTTCACACCAACAAGGCCACACAATTTCTAAGGAGAAGCACCACGATCCAATATCATCATTGCCCCCACCCGTGCAAGCAGGACCGTTCATACAAACAAACTTCAAATCTACTAACGACTTGAGTCCCTTCAACGATCGGAGGCTACATAACAATAATAAATACATAAAGAACAAATGGTCATACGAACATGAAAAAAAACCTTTAATTCACACATTACCAGCAAATTACATTATGGGGTAGATCATACGAGCATTAGGTTTGATAAATGGGGTATTTGTCTACCAGGCTGGTATAGATCGCTGAAGACCACGCTGGTAGGCCATCAGTGGTGCCATGTTTAAATGGTTGGCATACTGGTATTGGGGATTCCTGGGTGGTGGCCTATTTCGGGTGTCATAGTATACACCCTGTTGTGTGGATAAGGAGTTAGAACCACCCGAACCAATATACTGTCTTGGCAAGGGGTCTCCTCCAAGCTCATAGGGCAAGTATGGATATGGAGCTGGGGTTCTGGGATAGACGGAGTAGGGAGCTGTGTAATTTTGTCTGGGGAAGGAGTGGTGGGAATGGGGGAATGCTGAAGAAGCATCGTTAGAAGCATTAATAGGTCTACTATCTTTAGACTGGTTAACTAAGGAGGGAAAAGTCAGAGAGGAGAGAGAGAGAGAGAGAGAGAGAGAGAGAGAGAGAGAGAGAGAGAGAGAGAGAGAATCGGAGGGGAGGTAAACAAACAGATTTCTAAACATCATTGAACACCTGTTCTACACTGATGGTCTTAAATATGCACTGGTGGTCTTAAATACGCAGTGTACCTAAAAAGAAAACTATTTAACTAACAGTGTTCCCACTGGGTATGAAATTTTGAAAGTCATCATAGCCCATTGACTACACTTTGGGGGCTCAGTCGACTGTATTTTTGTTTTTGGAGCCGCTGCAGGGACAACATTGTGTATTTGGGGGTGGGGGTGGGGGGGAGTGACTTTAACTTTGTATTTTTTCTCTACAATTACGAGCCCAGCCACGATCAGACTTGGTAAGACGACAAATATATATTCATCGGTCCGTTCCAGATTTCCCCCGAAAAATGAGAAAGTAACCTAATGGTAATGGCTATGAATATGTGATTTAAATTTTTAAATAGTTTCAATATTACAAACCAGTAGCCTCTTTGAAATTGTAATCTTCTTCAATATTGTTTTAGCCATCTTTGATTATACAAAGTTAAGTGATGTTGATAATAATATTGATGAGTTGATGATGATCATATCATCATCATCGCCATTATCATTATCATCATCAAAGTAATAATAATGATCATGATAATAATAATAGTGATGATGACAATACTACTACTATTACTACTACTAATAATAATATTATTATTATTCATCGTCGTCGCTATAAGTGCTTGTTTGGCGCAACATTTCCATTAGTAAATAGAACTTTTTGCGCTGCATTTGCATGAAATATATGTATAGTAGATACCTTCGAAAGCAATATTTCACAACCAACTACGCACAAAATTAAAGAGCGCAAAAGGCTCAATCATAAACCCTAGAAAATATTCACACTACAGTCTCTATTTTACGAATGCTTTCAAAACCACCTCATATCTATAAACCACTTTTTTTTATCCACAGGAATTGCAATGCAAGTACGATTAAATCCAGGCAATATCATATGCGCATAGTGTCACAAACATTTAGTCACATCGATTTCATTCATTTATTCATTTGTTCGTTTTTCTTAAAAAAAAGAAACAGAAAAAAAGCGTATGAACTGACTTTCTCAATGATAGAACTAACATGGCCCCTCACGAGTGGTTGGGCTATGAATAGCATGATTTGAACTGAACAGAAAATCAGATTTTCTACTCAACAAAGGTGAAGATATCAATAAACTTACAATTAATGATAGATCTTAGATAAATCACATACAGATGTATTTTGAAAATATAGCTGAATAAGATTACATAAAACCGGCATAAATAGTTACACAAGCAAGTGAAGCTTACTCGTTTCAACAGTGACAGATCTTGACAAAAACTATAGCATGTCCGTCGGTCGTTCAGGCCTGTGATAAATATGTGAGTGGAAAGAAAACGTATTCATCAACTGGACCTTTTTTCTAAAACTGTCATCTATACCCATTGCAATTCAATGGGATCTATGATAGTTTCCGTGTTTTTTTTTCCGGAATGGAAAATATTTTGATTTTATTGCATATTATGTTGAAGCTGGCTTGTTCGTTCCTTCCCTTGCCCATCAAGCTGATTCTGCGACTAATGTGTGTGTGTGTGTGTGGGGGGGGGGGGGGGGGGGGGGGGGCGTGTACGCATGTGTGTGTGTGTGTGTGTGTGTGTGTGTGTGTGTGTGTGTGTGTGTGTGTGTTGTGTGTGTGAGTGTGCGTGCGCGCATGCTGTTGTGTCCGTTGTTGTGCGACAGTGTGTGTGGGATCATGTGGTGTGTGTGTGTGTGTGTGTGTGTGTGTGTGTGTGTGTGTGTGTGTGTTGTGTGTGTGTGTGTGTGTGTGTGCGTGTGTGTGAATATACACCCTTGTTTGTAGATGCATGGTACTTATTGCAATATTAATCTTCTTGTTGGTTTCATTTATAGTTTCTTTAACCTTTAATGTATTTGCAAGCGCTTAGTTCTCATGATGTAAGATTAAGCGCCATAGATAATCATTATTATTATCATTATTTTGATATTTATGTCTTGGAGGTGTAATAAAGAAAACTATAGGACGCATTAAGAATGTCATCATGTTGTCAATGTGATAGAAATAGATGCATCAAAGGTAATCAAACGTAACGTACAATACATACAAATGAAACATGTCACATCAAAATTTGTGAATGAATCGTGATTAGAATGCGCCTGTCAAGGAAAGGGAAACTGACACTAGAGTGATTGAACGAGATCACTGGTGTGAACTCTTCACCCCAGCGGAAAAAAATCCATGAATGGGAAATGCAGACTCGACAAGAGGCATCCCTTCTACAAATGTCCAAGACGTAATAAGAAAGAGCGGAACTGGTCGGGTTCAGAGCACTGCAGATTTTGTCGTTATTACTTGCAATGAGATGGGAGGAAAAAGCAATGCAAGAGGAGGGGAAGGGACGGGGAAAGGTACTGGTGTGTGGGAAAGTGGGATGGTGGAGGTGGAGGGGGTTGGGAGAAGGGAGGGGTGGTGTAGGTGGCGGAAAGACACTGAAGAAATAACCGGCTATCAAAATACTGTCGGACTCGAGAATTTCTCCCGTCGTCTGCTACTGTGGTGTTCAGTGCTACGTATGTGTCCTGTGCTTGTTGTGGGTTGTATCACTGGAAATCACTACAATGATGAGACTGGTCCTACCAGATAGGAACAAACCAGTAGGACACTTACTTTTTTTTTTACAATCATCCACTTTAATTTTTCTCTTTCAGAATCACTCCATAAATATGACACATACGAAATTTCACGCCCTGCAAGCTTACAAAAGAAGTAGTCATTGTTAGAATTGTGTATACATACTTCTCTCCTGTCCCACTTACACCACCATCCTTTGCCCATCATCCCTTTGTGGCGTATATTCATCACACGTGAGCCAAATAGGCAAATGGCCTTTCTTGTTTCGGTTTATTACCCACTTAATGTTCCATAGAAAAGATATCAAAGTTATTTTTTGCGGCAAAGGGGTCAGAAAGGAAATCTATTCTAATTATGCAGTGTCATTATTTCTTTCCTTTTCTTTTTCTATGTTTGTTTGTTTCGCGCCATAAATAGCGACGGCCTGTGATTGGCATTCATTTCCACGCGTCATTCATACTCTGCATAATGTAAATGTGATCAGACTGAGCGGCAAGACATGAACCAGATGATATATAGAATGGCCTGGTGGGAAGCGAGGCAGAGAGTATTGACACAATTCGTGACGGGACGGTGAAAGTTTTGATAACGAGGCGATTTCGTTCCAGAGAGATTTACATGAAAATAGCATATTTTGGACGCTCTCTCTCTCTTCTCTCTCTCTCTCTCTCTCTCTCTCTCTCTCTCTCTCACACACACACACACACACACACACACACACACACACACACACACCACGCACGCACGCACGCACGCACACGCACACGCACTCACACACACACACACACACACACACACACACACACACACACACACACACAAGCAACACAACACAACACACACCTACACACACATACAGGAGAGAGAGAGAGAGAGAGAGAGAGAGAGAGAGAGAGAGAGAGAGAGAGAGAGAGAGAGAGAAAGGAGTAAAATCTTAGTTGATGATGCGAAAAGTATCAGGAGGAGAGGCTGTCACAATTATGATATGCCTTGCCATCAAATCTTCATCTTCTTGGACTCGTTGATGATTCTATATCAACCTGTGTGCTCCTTCCATGTGTGTGTGTGTGTGTGTGTGTGTGTGTGTGTGTGTGTGTGTGTGTGTGTGTGTGTGTGTGGTCCAGGGTAGAAGGGAGGGGAGGGCACTAGTTTGATATGATCCGAGCGCAGGAGAAAGTCAAAAAGAGAATATTACTCTCTCTCTCTCTCTCTCTCTCTCTCTCTCTCTCTCTCTCTCTCTCTCTCTCTCTCTCTTACACACACGCGCGCGCGCACGCACGCACGCACACTCGAGCATGCGTAGAATCTGTACCACAACAGAATACCAAACGGAATCAAAGATACCAGGAATACATCAGGATACCATGCATCCCTATGAACAGTTGACGCTGTTAATGCAGGACAATTGTGGAGTCATTCAAGTCGGTAAAGGGTACATACACGAAGCAACTGTGCGTGTGCAGAGTATGTAATTAAACCAAACCCTTGCAAAATCTCTCTCTCTCTCTCTCTCTCTCTCTCTCTCTCTCTCTCTCTCTCTCTCTCTCTCTCTCCACACACACACACACATACACACACACACACGCGCACGCGCGCTCGCGCACACACACAAACACGCGCGCGCGCGCGCGCGCCACACACACACACACACACACACACACACACACACCACACACACAGAGTATGATTTGTCTTGTTAGCCTATGTCTGCTGTGGCTCTATAGTTACTGGTTTTAAAACGTTCGAAGCAACATTTCTTGGCCATTTCCGTCAATGTATCGTGCAGCGTTGAATCGTGGAGCTGTCAACGCTGAATATCAAGGGTCGAAAAATTTCGTCGCGTTTATGAGGTTGTAAGGAACAACTGCAGTCATGTCGCTGAAGTAAGTTAGCAATTAAAGCTAGTATGTTTGATCCAGAGAGTCTTCCACTTCCACCAAAGAAGCCCAGTAGGGGTTCATAATCCCGTTTAATTCCAAAATGAAAAAAATGGAACCTTTACAATAATTCACATGCGCGATAGTGCGCTGAATCCGAACATCCGCAGCTGAGTTGTAGCCACTGCTGCTTTGCTTTTAATCCTCTTACAGAAGTGAAGCGAATGTTGGTAGCACACAAGAACATTCTGTGCACTCCGGAATAACTCTAGAAAAAGGTCAAGTGAGTGGACGCTCCCTTTGCGCCTCCTTAAGGGTCTTACCTTGCCTTGCCTAGGTGCCATCCCTGTGGTCCAGAGGTCGCCGTGTCATGACTCTTGAAGCTTTCCTATCTTGCGTCCTACACAGGCAGTCTGTCAGATTCCTCCCTGTCCATTCTTTGATATCATCTGTCCAAAGTCTTCTCTGAGGTCCTCTTGCTCTCTTGCCCTCCACGTTTCCAGTTAAGACGTTCTGTGGAAGTGAGCTGTGCCTCATGATATGTCCCAAATATGCAAGCTTTGTTGATCTTGTTTGCTGCTGTAGTTTTCTTGGCGTTTCTGGCGGAGTAGCTTTGTTCATTCACAACTCTGTTCTGTACAGCCCAGTTGCTCTGCAGACTCCGCTGCAGGCAGTGGCAGCTCGGGTTACTCTTCACAAAACAGTTACTGTCTGTAGTTTGTATCTATCTCCAAATATCTGCGTCACTAAACGGGGCCTCATTTCGCTCTTGGAGCAGCTTCCCAGACCCTTCCTGCTGTTGGGGGATCTGAATGGCCACTCTCCTCTATGGGGAAGTGAGAGAACATCACCAAGGGGTCTGCTTTTAGAGGAAGTGTTTTCGGAGCTTGATCTGTGTGTCTTGAATGGGAAATCGCCAACTTACTTTCACTCCGCTAATGGCACCACATCTTGTCTGGATCTTTCTGTCTGTGACCCATCTTTGTTTTTGGATTTTGTTTGGGAGGTTGATGAGGACCTGCATGGTAGCGACCACTTTCCTGTGTTGCTTCGGTATACGAATGCAGAGAGTGAGTCTTTACCAGAACGCCTCAATTTCAACAAAGCAGATTGGGACCTCTTTGCCACTAAGTTTCTTATGGATCTGGAAGAGGACAAGATCCTGCAAAGTGAAGATCCGGCAGGAAGTCTTTCAGATTTCATACTGAATTGCGCAAAGTCAACCATCCACACATCTTCCAAGAAGCCCCTAATGCCAAAAGTTCCTTGGTTCAACTCTGAATGCAAGGAAATTAACAAAACCCGCAATAAGAGCTCAACGTCGGGTCTCTTGCGGACCTTCGATGCCCAACGTTCGAGCGCATCAGAAACTGAGGGCCAAATCCAAACACATATATAAGACCAGTAAACGTTTATCTTGGAAACAGTTTTGCTCAAGTCTCACATCCAAGACATCGAAGAAAAAAGTGTGGAAAATCATCAAGAAAATCAAAGGGAAGAACACCTGTCCCACTGTGAACCATCTTAAGTTTTCTGACTCTTTAATAACAGAGAAAAAAGCAGTTGCTAATCTGCTTGCTTCAACCATTGAAAAGAATTCCTCCTCTTCTAACAAATCAGCCAGTTTTGTCAAAATCAAAGCCCTCAAAGAAAAATCACCCTGCAACTTTTCATCAGATAACATGGAAGACTACAATCTTCCTTTCACTTTAAACGAATTGAAATCTGCCTTACTTTCTTGCAGCGATTCCTCTCCGGGTATAGATGAAATCCATTACAAACTTTTGAAACATCTTCCGCAAAAAGGTCTGCACATCCTGCTACATGTCTACAACCATGTATGGACTACTGGTTTCTTTCCACCTTCTTGGCGAAAAGCCCTCATCATTCCCATTCCCAAACCTGGAAAAGATCTTTCTAACCCATCAAACTACCGTCCCATAGCTTTGACCAGCTGTGTCTGCAAGCTGATGGAGAAAATGGTCAATGCTAGACTCATGTGGAAACTCGAAACCGATGGCCTTTTGGCGAAAGAACAGTGTGGTTTCCGCAAACATCGAACCACAGTTGATCATTTGATCCGTCTGGAATCTACGCTTCGGAACGCCTTTCTGAACAAACAACACGCAGTGGCTATTTTCTTTGACTTGGAGAAGGCCTACGATATCACCTGGAAATCTGGGATACTTCATGATCTCCATGATCTTGGTTTTCGGGGTCATCTTCCACTTTTCATTCAAAATTTTTTGGCAGAACGACAGTTTCAGGTCCGGGTTGGCACCACTCTCTCTGATGTTCATGAGCAGGAGTTGGGTGTTCCGCAAGGAAGCATACTGTCTCCTGCCCTCTTTAGCATCAAGATCAACAACATTGTTAAATCTGTTCAACAGGGTTCAGACTGCTCATTGTTTGTGGATGATTTTGCTGTTTACGCAACTGGAAGCCTGTACCCGAGTGTCCAGCGTAGGCTCCAGCTTTGTGTAGATAAAATTCATAAGTGGGCGGATGAAAACGGCTTCGCTTTTTCTCCTACAAAGACACAGTGCATTCACTTCCATAATTTCCGTCAGTTTTTTTCCAGATCCTGTAATTCAAATAGGGAAATCTCCCATTCCAGCTGTCAAAGAGGCCAAATTCTTAGGAGTTATTTTTGACCAGAAACTCAACTTTCTCAGCCACATTAAAAACCTCAGAACTTCTTGCCAGAAAGCTTTGAATATTCTGCGGGTTGTAGCACACACTGACTGGGGCGCTGATAAGAAAACTTTGCTGCACCTCTACAGAGCCTTGGTCCGTTCCAAACTGGACTATGGTTGTGCTGTGTACGGCTCTGCAAGACCGTCTTACCTAAAACTCTTGGACCCTATCCACCATCAAGGGCTTCGTCTCTGTCTTGGAGCATTCCGCACCACCCCTGTGTACAGCCTGTATGCAGAGGCAGGTGAACCCTCACTGTCCAACCGCAGGCTGAAACTGTCTCTGAATTATTATATCAGACTGTTCTCGGAACCAGAAAACCCTGCCTATGACTGTGTTTTTGACCCTCCGTTCCAAAGTAAATTTGAAAACAACCCTAACTGTATTCCGCCGTTTGGTCTTCGTATGCAGCCTCACGTGCGGAATGCAGGTCTAGACTTAGGAGTTGTGTCCGATTTTTCCAAGTTTCCAGATGAGCCTCCGTGGACCTTTTTCACACCAGAGATTTGTTTTGATCTTGCAGCTTTTCGTAAAGAGTCTACCAGCTCTCTGGCATACAAGGCATTGTATTCTGACCTCTGTTCAAAATTTCCATCTTATCAGAAAATTTTCACTGACGGTTCCAAGTCTAAGGATGGAGTGGCCTGTGCAGCCTACTGCCCTGGGGCTCCTTCTCAGATACTGTTAGAACATATACCTCCAGATGCTTCTGTCTATTCCGCTGAACTTACTGCTCTGGTTCTGGCATTGAAGATAATCTCACAATCTAAGAAGAGGGACTTTCTGGTTCTGTCAGATTCACTGTCAGCGTTGGAGGCCATAGCTGGCCGCAACCTTCAGCACCCAGAACTTTTACACTTTTTTGAACTTTTGACCAAGTTGAAAGCGGATGGTTACAACATTATTTTGGCTTGGATTCCTGGTCATGTTGGCATTGGAGGGAACGAAATGGTTGATCGTTTAGCCAAGAATGCCACAAGAGAGAAACTGTCCACATATATATCCCCTGCTCAGATCTGAAACCCAAAATTAACGATTATGTGAGAGACCTCTGGCAGGAGGATTGGAATACACAGACGGATAACAAACTCTTTCAGATCCGTCCAAACCTTAAGGAGTTCCTCCCATCTGCGTCTAGTGGTCGTAAAGAAGAAACAGTTCTGTGCCGGCTGCACACCGGCCATTCGTATTTTACCCATTCGTACCTTTTAAAGAGTGAAGAAGCTCCGTGGTGCATTCCATGTCATGTGCCACTCACAATGAAACATATTCTTTTAGAGTGTTGGGACTTGCACGATGTGAGACACAAACATTTTACGGCAGATTCCATGAAAACCTTGTTCAGAGATGTCCCACCTGATGCCATCTTTGAGTTCTTGAAAGAGATTAACATTTTTCATCAGATCTGAGTTTTTACAGTGGAAAGATTTTTAACAAACTTTCGGATGGTTTTTCGATGTATTTTAAAGAATTGTGTGAATGAATGACTTGTGAGTTGATTTTAACGTGGTGACAGCCCTGATGTGGCCCTTTGCGGTCGGCTGGGCTATAAGTAACATTATCTTATCTTATCTTATCTTTGCTTACCTAGTCTTTTCAGCACCCCTTTATTGGTAATTTGTCTTTCCAACTTATTCTGTCTGAACGTCGGAATATCCACATTTGGAATGCTTCTATTTTCTTTTCTGTGTCTTCATACATAATCAATCACTCTGCTCCATACAATATGAGCACAGACCACGTAATATGAACACCAGACTTCTCTCTGGCAACATAGGAACAGCTGACTTCATGATTCGTTGTAATCAATAACAACCCCGTGCATTAGTTAACACCAGTCTTCACTCTGAAGGACACACATGAGTTTTATTTCGATGTACCTTGGTTCTGGAGTGCATACCAACAGTATTCTTCACGCTAGAGAGCTGTAAACAATACAACAACATGAAGGAGCCATCACTGAGGTAGTGATTATTACTATTTGAAATCGCTGAACGTAGCGCTGAAGAATGAGAGT
>CM065729.1:45764054-45768698 GCA_033310375.1 Conus canariensis | reverse complement strand
AATGTCGATGCATAATCAATTATTGATAAAATGTGAGCACAGAAGAAAAGCTTACGAGAATGGGTATCAAGGAAATTCTTAATCTTGGCTAGCTGAAGTAATTTTTTTGAAAGACGTTTTCCAGTGACTTCGTATGGTCAGTCCACGATAGATCCTTATCAATTATTACACCTAGCATTTTATGTGAATCTACTTCTTCAATTTGTTTGCCAGATATAAACAATGGTTGAAATTTTGACTTCATTTTTTGCCGTTTTTGTCGAGCACATACATACATACATTTGGTCTTGTTTGCATTTAAGGACATATGATTCAGTTGGGTCCATTCAGTAAGTCCATGAATATCATCTTGTAGTTTGTTTGCTAGTCTATGGGTGTCTGAATCACTGGAATGGAGCGATGTATCGTCGGCAAACATTTCGCACTTACATTTAACATAAAAAGGTAAATCATTGATATAGATAGAAAACAGAAGAGGACCTAATACAGAGCCTTGTGGTACTCCGTATTTGACAGGCAAAAAGTTTGACATTTTGTTGTTAACTGTTACTGCTTGTTTTCTGTTACATAGAAAAGAAGACAAGAGATTAATGAATTCTGGATTTAATTTATACAGTTCTAATTTGCGCAGTAGGAGAGGATGATTTATAACATCAAACGCTTTCTCAAAGTCTATAAAAAGAATACCAGTAAATTTATTTTCGTTTATACTGCATAGAAGGCTATCAACGAGCTGTATGAGGGCTGTATGACAGGAATGATTTTCACGGAAACCAGACTGATCTTCATTGAGTAAATTATTTTTAGCAAGGTAAGAATAGAGGGACTTTTGCATGTGCTTTTCAATAGGCTTAGATAAAGCAGATAAAATAGAAACAGGTCGATAATTTGATGGATTTGATGTATCACCAGATTTATGGAGAGGAATAACTTTAGCTTCCTTAAATTTTAAAGGAAAGGTTTGTTTATCTATACACAAATTGTATAAATAAGTTAGCGTGTCAGAGATAACTGGGCATGAAACTTTTAGTATTTTTACATCTAAACCGTCTAAATCGTGTGCACCAGATTGTTTTAAAGATGAGAAACTTTTACTGACATCCAATACCGTCATTGGTTGGAGAGTAAAAGGAAAGTAAATATTCTTGAATCAAGGTAATGTTTTAAGTGGCTGAGATCATTTTCATTGGACCTGTCATGTAATATGATTTTATCTTTGATGTTTGCAAAGTGGTTGTTTAACTGATTTGCAGATACGTCTGTAAGAATTTGCTGACTTCTTGATACTTGTTTATTATTCAACATATTGATAGCTTTCCAGATCTGACGTGAATCCTTAGTAGAAATTAACATCTTTTGGAAGTAATTGCGTTTAGATTTTCGTTTCATTGAGTTTACCTTATTTCTTTGTTTTCGAAATTCTTTACTTGTTCCGAAATTGCTTAAATGATTTCTTTTATTAATTTCTATATCAATTTCTTTTGTTATCCACGGTGGTTTTGTTTCTTGTTTGACTCTTTTCTTTATGAATGGAGCATGCTTGTTATATACGGAAGTAAATGTACTGATCCAATATTCAGCTGCTTCATCAGGATCTCTTATTTGATATATGTAGTCATCTGTGCCGTGGCAAGGTCTGAAAGGAAATCTTCTTCTTTAAAGTTTCTAAAGCTTCTATAATATATGATCTTATGCCCTACCTTTGGAACTTTAACACGGGTTTTGTACCAAGTAAGACAAACGGGATTATGGTCACTACATCCACATGGTGGAGCACATACTCAATAATAGGTTGTCTTGTGTTTGTGTAAATGTGATCAATTAAGGTGCTTGAATGTTCAGTTACACGGGTTGGTTTGTCAATAAGTTGTTCTAGGCCGTGTAAAGTGTAGTTTTGATGCCACTTGGGTTTGGGTTTCGTTAAATCTATATTAAAATCTCCCAAAATGATAGTTTCAAAACTTAGCATCGTTACTTCATCCATAAGGACACTAAATTTGTCTTGCCAGTCTGTAGTTTCTGATGGATTTCTGTATATAAATCCTATGATTAGTGGTTTACTGTTTTTCATGCTTATTTCAATCCATACAGATTCAATGTCATAATTTTCTAGATTATTCAGTTTTTTGTAGTTTAACGAAGATGCAACATACAATAGTATGCCTGTGGTTTTGGGTTTATGTGGATCTAGTCGAATTATCTGGTATCCTGGCATATTCATATCAGCATCAGTTATTTGTGAGGACAAACGGGATTCTGCGAAACAAAATACATGAAAATTGTTACCATTGTTGTGAAGAATAGTTGCAATATCGTCTTTCTTATTTGTTGCATTGTTAATGTTCAAGTAGCCTATTCGAAGTCCTTGTTTTATTGGCCACGTATCTAATGTTAAAGACATGTTGCAGATCGTTTGGGAATAATTTCAATAAGTCTAGAAAAGTTTTTTTTTCAGTTTTAGAATGTGTATATACAACAAGTAATGCAATGTATATCTGAGTTATAAAGCTCAAAGAGTAAAAAAGAAAGGACAAGTAGTTCGGGTAAGTGAACACCGCCTTCAGAGTTACTAGATACACACTGCACACACTGTATCTTCTATACTGCAACAGCAATTGAGTTCAATGACAAAAATGGAAAAAAAAAAGATTCTTTACAAAATAATCTCTAACATTCATACACACATTCACTCAGATAGGACACACACACACACACACACACACACACACACACACACACACACACAAAAATATATATATATATTAATGTACCAACAGAATAACAGACAAATGCAACAATCTTCAAACCAGAAAAAAATGCATTAAGAAAATCAGATAAAGTACAACAGAAATAATCGCAGTCCGCCAAATTCGAAATTCAAGGGTCCAAAATTAGTCACCAGGCACAAGTTCCAGGTCCGATATCAAAAAACACACATTCACCCTACTAACGTTCAGACTTGATATATCGATGTTGATTGTCATGGGAAAAAACGATTTACACTCAAATAAAAAAGGTGTTATAGGTGCGCGCATCCGTGTACGCACACACGTATGTACACACGCACTCCCCCCTCTCAATCCCCCCCCCCCCTCCACACACACACATAAACGCGCGCGCGAGAGCGCACCATGTGAATGCAACCACTCTATTACTGAGGTCTCTGTTGGTGAAAAAGCTGTGATGCCATGTTCATCAGCTGAAGGGCGTATTGTCCGGGTTGTGTCGGTAAACCTTCAGGATACCAGGTATTGGGGAGTGGCACAACTACACGCGGGTCATGGAGTAATTGCTGATGGTTTGGGATAGCTGTATGAGTTTGGTCACCCATGACTGAAGGTGGATACAGGGACGAGGGGTATGGGTGTAGCGTAGAGGGGTACCAAGGTCCTTGGAATGGGTAATGGGGTGGGTTGGAGCACAAAGGAAAAGGGACTCCATGGGTTTCCTGGACAGACGGATTGCCTCTGTCCTGGGGGAGTCTGTGGAAGGAAGGCTGAACGGTCTGGTCCATGGCGTCCAACTGCTGCAGTGCAGGAGCAGGACGTACAGGAACAGGACCCTCAGGATGAACTGGATACAGCCTGTCGTTGAATGGCCCACCACCTCTCCGGGATGGCAGCAGGGGATAGTGGGCCATGGAAGTGATGGATGGGACGCCAGGAACGTTGCTACTATGACCAGAGGGTCGACTTGGTTCGGCACGAGAGTCCGTCCTGCCACTATGTAGTCTGTTGTGGAAGGCATCTGAAAGCTCTTCTACTTGCTGATTACTTCTGGGTTGTCTTCGAGGTGGAAAATCCCCTTCAGAGTGTTGGCCAGAGTTGTAACGGAAGAAACGTGGCAAGTACTTCATAAAGTTAACAGCGAGCTTTGCCGTGTCAGGAACTCAGAAAGCAAATGTAACAGAACTTCTGTGCTCAGTGTTTTCACGAAGTCTGCAGCAAAGAGTTTGGCATTTTGTATACCCAAAAAAGCCTGCCAGAACACGCTGAGTAGAGAGAAGCACTTATAATGGAATGCACCATGAAGAAGAACTCTCTCTCTCTCTCTCTCTCTCTGTCTCTCTCTCTCTCTCTCTCTCTCTCTCACACACACACACACACACACACACACACACACACACACACATACACACACACACACACATTGACATACATGGATGTGAAGAGGAAGCCATCAATCACATAGATAAATATTCATGTTCTTCATTAGTAGGGCTAACTCAGCATTCTATTTCGCGTGACACGAATACGTGCCGATAGTGCAGAGGCAACAGCTAGCTAGCTGGCAGAATAAAAGCTCCGGAGTAGAATAGAGTCCACCCCCCCCCCCCCACCCACCCACCTACCCATCCACTCACACCCCCTCCCCCAGTTCCTCCCCCTCCTCACGAAAGAGTGTCAACAAAGTGCGTTGATGCTGTTTCTCAAGTGTCCCTTTCCTTCTGTCTGTGTTTCTGTTTCTTTTTTCTTCTGTAGGTTGTCTCCACTTCTTAATTAAACATCTCTCCGTCTTCTTGTACGTTCTTTCATTATTTAACCTTTTTGTCTTTCCTTCTTTCTGTTATTTCTTTCTCTCCTTCTTTCTTTGTCTTTCTTTCTTTCTTTCTTTCTTACTTTTTTTTTTTTTCTTCACTCATTC
>CM065729.1:45720313-45727813 GCA_033310375.1 Conus canariensis | reverse complement strand
CGCGCGCGCGCGCGCACACACACACACACACACACACACACACACACACACACACACACACACCACACACACACGCACACACATTTGCACACGCAGCACGCACAAACAATTGCAACTGCATAGCGTAGACTCACTGGTGCGAACAGTCAGTAACAATGGTGTGACGCACTGTACTGGCATATGATGGATGACAGGTGCACAGACCTACCATAATGTTATTAGTCACAGTCGGCAAAAGAGGCAGGTGACCATACCATTAGACCCGATAACTTTTCTGAACAGCAAAAAGTACTTATCCCATGGCGGATCCGTTCATGAGGACACCCTTGGCGGATCCGTTCATGAGGAGACCTACCAATATGAGGATTTGTTAACGCTAAACAAGATGAAGATGAAGATCCCGCTCAACACTCCGCCAACTCAATCCCCCCCCCCCCCTCCCCCCCCCCTCCTTTCGCTGGATATTCCCCTACACAACTCTCCCCCTAGTTGTCCTTGCTCGATACTCTGCCTGCTCGTTAATGCGCCCGTCCAACTTCCTCCCTGCTCGATAATCCTCCCCCCCCCCCCCCCCCGCGCTTTTATATTCCCCCTGCTCGATAATCCCCCCCCCTTCCCCGCTTGATATTCCCCGTGCTGATATCCCCCCGTCCCTGCTGGATAAAACCCCTGCTCGACACACTTTCCCCACCCGCAATAGAAAGAAGCTTTTGTTCTGGGGAACGGGGGTGGGAAAGGAAATCTCTTTTCCATGCCACAACTTGAGGCCACGCGTGCGCACACTCACAAAGACACAAATGCGTCAGGCAGACATGGGGAGTATCGAACAGGGGGAGTATCGAACAGGGGGAGTATCGAACAGGGGGAGTGTCTAGCAGGAGGAGCATTAAGCAGTGGATCTATCCATACTGGGAAAACACCGAGCAGACTCCATCGCATCGCTATGCAATCTCCCAGACAAGGCCGATGCACCTACCGTCTAAAGTCAAGCTGGCCGCCACCATACCCAAAATGTCAGGTTCAGGTTCAGGTTAAGGGGCGATGATTTATTTCATCATAGCCTCGCGGCTTTAAATGCCCCTTCTTAGTGTACTCGTTTATTGGTCAGGTCTATAGCGAGCCCAGCTTTTATTTTCGACCATCAAAGTCGAACATGATATCAGTAATTGTTTTATGCTTGTTGATAAGATTTTTTTTTAAAGAGTTAGTATTTGGTGCACGTTTGATGTTAGGAGTTAGTTTATTCCAAATGGATGCTATCCTCTGGCTGAAGGAATATTTCCTTATATTAGTATTAAATTGCTGGTATTTGTACTTTGTCACAGCTGTTACGGGTTATATTGGTTAGTGCAGGTTAAAAAAAAAAAAAAAAAAAACCAAAAACAGGCTTAATCAATATCATCTAGGTTATTGAAAATTTTTAAACTTTGGATTAGATCTTCTCTTATCCTTCTGGCTTTGTGGGATGGCAACCTTAGGTACCTTAATCTATCTTCATATGAATAATCAGAAATGTCCGGTATTAACTTAATTGCTCTTCTCTGCACCTTTTCTATTTCTATTGACTGCCTTTTTAATCTTGGAGACCATATCACATTGCCATATATTCAAGAATCGGTCTCACCATTGCCTTATATAGTCTAAGAAAGGTTTCTTTGTCCAGGTATGTAAAAGTTCTCTTAATAATACCAATCACCTGCATGGCTTTCTTCACGGTCTGTGCAGTGTGTTTGTCAAAAAGTAAGTCTCCCTCCTCCTTTCCAGCCATCATCTATGCCGCTGCATGCATCTAGCCAGTAAATAAACTGTGTTGAATCATGCTACAAAAAAAGATCACCACAGCCCCGAGTTTGATCCAAACCCTGTCGTGACTTATAATTACAGCGCACTGCCAAGCAGATTAAAACTCGCAAGCAATTTTTTTAAAAGGCTTATTTTCATTTTTCATGGTCGGGCAACAACAGACACGACGTTCGTCTGCTGCCATCTCTGTCTGCCAAGGTGTGTTGGTGAATGGTTTCGTTGCTTGGTCATCTTGATCAGAGATCCAATGCCTACATGTTGCGTATCGACAGATTTATTGCAGAGCAGCTTTTAAACGGTAACATTACAATTTCATTGGCCTCATTCAATTTTTTTGTGCTGAAAAAAGACGTGAAATCTTCCGGTGAAAAGAAAAACAAATCCTTTGAAAACGTTTTACTTAAAAAAAAAAATTAGATTCATAAGCTTTCTTTAGATTCATTGGAAGAACTTGTGAGTCAGCTGGTCTCTCAAATTCGCTGTAGGGTGGAGGTTGATCCCTATGCAATTAGGCCTACGGTGAAATGTGGGCTGATGTAACTAGCAGTCATTCATCGTTTACCGATTGGTCTGTCCTAGTCACATGAGATGTGCCCCGTGCGTCAGTTGCCAGCAGCTGGGCAGGCCATGACAGATCCGGACGGAGCTGGGACTTCTTGTGGTTTGTACTTTACTTTTTTTTTTTAAATTTTTACCGAGCTACGACCGAGCAGTTAACGTCCGAAAATAAATGATTGTGCTGTTCTGTCGGATTTTTTACCTTCGAGTGATCGGTGGTCAAATGATATTTCAACGTGTTTCTCTCAATGGCATTTCAGGCCTGTCGACATTTCCCTCTGCCTGTCTGTGTAGTCTGGCAGGCACAGAGCCAGAGCTCGGTTTTCCACGTCAAGGCAGAGATGGAATGAATCCCAGTGGCTCAGACACTCAGTCGAGTTCGTTGCATGAGATATTAGCGCAAATTGCCCAAGAATTGGACACAAAACAGGAAAGTCGATTCCAAGCTCTCGGAACCAAGTTCGATGAAGCTTGAAAAAAAAAAAAAAAAAAAAAAAATCAAGATTGCCCCCCGAGTCAAAAAACAGCCTAAACGACTGAAAAAAGGGTGACACCGAAAATCGATCCAAGTCGTCAGATGATGGAACTCATTATTCACGAAGAAAACCGGTTGGCCAATGAAGGAGAAACGTTGATCAGTCAGAAATGTCAGTCGGATGAATCACGCAGAAGTTTCCTTTGAAATGTTGAAGAAGAAGGATAAAGAGGATGAGAGTTTGGGGGCCACAAAGGGAGACGATCTGAATAGCGCTATGGACGGTTGTGTCCATGCCAAACTTGAGAACAAACAGAATAGTGAAGAAGTGCTTTGGCGAACAAACCGGCCAGAAAATCGTCATGCATTGATTGTCGTATCTGATCATAAAGATATCTGGAGCCACTTGTCAACTCGGGCAAGAAAAGCGGAGTTGAAGCCGGTGTAACGAAAACTTTGAACTCTTCGAACGGTTTAACTCCCAGGGAGTTAAACTGTTCATATGTCAATTTTAACTCCCCGGGAGTTAAACTAGAATGACTCCCACCCTGTGCCAAAATAACTCCACTCAGTAAATCTTCAAAATGTTCTAAAATCTTTTTTTTGTACTAGTCTCAACACATTCTTGAAAACATTAATGGGGTGGGGAGGTGGGGGGGGGGGGGGTCATTTTGTACATATATCAGACTTAACTCCCACTCTGTAACAGAGTGACCCCCTGGGAGTCAGTCTGTACTATATCCAGATTAACTCCCAGGAGTTAATCCAGGTGTGTAAAAGTTTAACTCCCATGCCCATTACAGTTTAGAATAACTCCCCTGGGAGTTAACGTGTACACGTGTTTTCTGACATGAAACGACTCCAGGGGAGTTACTTTGTAACAGAGGGGGAGTTAATCAGATCATGACTAAGATGACTCCTAACTCACCTATTCCAAGATGTCTTTCTGTAAGAGAATGGGGAAGGGAATTTAATGTTCATCATCATCATCATCATCATCATCATCTCATTATTGTCATCATCAACGACAACAACCACAGCAGCAGCAACAACAACAGCAACAGCAACAACGTCTTAGCCATCGTGGTCGTTGTCGGTGTCGTCGTCGTCGTCATCATCTTGTATATATAAAACTCGTTATGTGTGTGTGTGTGTGTGTGTGTGTGTGTGTGTGTGTGTGTGTGTGTGTGTGTGTGTGTCTGATGCTTATACAAAGCCACACTTTTCGGCCGATCGCCACCAAATTTGGTATCAAGCGTTATTGACCAGGCCATGGCCTTCCACACAACAATGTGAGGAGGATATACAAAATGTCTCCCTCCCCTGTTTAGTACTGCGCGCCCTGGCCGCTCTGCGACCCCTGTCCCGTGTGCGGTAAGTAACCCATGACATTATCTGTGGTCTGAGGATGCTTGATACCAAATTTGGTGGCGATCGGTCAACAACTGTGCCTACGGCTGTCCCCTTTCCGCAGTAAGCGCTGCGCCCCCTGGCCGCTCTGCAGCCCATGACCCGTGTGCGGTAAGAAGCCCACAACATTGTCTATGGTCTGGGGATGCTTGATACCAAATTTGGTGGCAGTTGGCCCCAAACTGTGGCTACAGCTGTCTCCTTCCCGCGGTAAGCAATCGGCCAAAAACTGTAGGTACGGCTGTCTCCTTTCCGCGGTAAGTGCTACGCACTCAGGCCAATCCATAGCCCCCGTCCTATGTGCGGTAAGTAGCCCACGACTTTGAGGATGCTTTAATAACAATAAGCGCTGCGTGCCCTGGCCGCTCTGCAGCCCCAATCTTGTGTGCAGTATCTATGACATTTTCAGGGTGCCAAGGATGCTTCATACCAATTTTTGTGCAGATTGGTGCAGAACTGTGGCCGTGGGGCACCTTTGTCCCTCCTGCTGTAAGCGCTTCGTGCCCTGACCGCTCTGCGGCCCCCGTCCCGTATGTGATACCTATGACATTTCTAGGGTGCCAAGGATGCGTCATACCAAATTTGGTGCAGATTGGTGCAGAACTGTGGCCGTGGGGTTCCTTTATCCCTCCTGCTGTAAGCGCTGCGTGCCCTGGCCGCTCTGCGGCCCCCGTCCCATATGTGATACCTATGACATTTCTAGGGTGCCAAGGATGCCAAATTTGGTGCAGATTGGTGCAGAACTGTGGCCCTGGGGCACCTTTTTCCCTCCCACGCTAAGCGCTGGCTTGGTGTGTGGTAAATAGCCCATGATCCTCTCTGTGGTCTGAGGATGCTTGATACCAAATTTGGTGCCGATCGGCCCAAGCCTGTGGCTTTGTATAAGGATCAGACAAACACGCACACATACACAGACACAGATATAATGGAAAATGTATTGCCCAATGAACCCATAGGACACTCGCTCTGGGTAGGAGCCGGACTTGGTTCGAAAAACCCCACTGTGGGACTGATGGAATTTGAATCCAACCGTCGATCGTTTGAAAATTGTGGCCGTGCATAAGGAACACACACACACACACACACACACACACACACACACACACACACACACACACACACACAAGATGGATTTATAGATTTCCCCACCTTTCGCCCCTCTTCCCTTCTTCTCCCTTCCCCCCTTCCCCCCTTCTCCCTCCTGCCTCCCCCCTCCTCCATCCTCCCCTCCTCGCCCTTCCCTTCCCCCTCCCCCCCCCACCCCCACCACCTCACCACCCCACCCTGTGCCGCGTGAAGTGAAAGCATTGTAATTAAGCGTCCCTTGTGGCTCACTTCGCTAAGCTCACTGCATTTACGACAGGCAGAAATCGATTTTTCAAACATTTGATTTTGCTGAGCTCTAGAAACAGTGCCAGCCAAAAGTAAATAGCCCATGACACTCCCAGGGTGCCAAGGATGCTTTGTGCCAAATTTGGTGTTGGTCGGTTGAGAACTGAGTTCAGTTGGTAGAGTGGAGTTCTCCGATTTTTTGAATATTTAATTTTGCTGCGCCCTAGAAACAGTGCCGCCCAAACCTAAATAGCCCATGACACTCCCACGGTGCCAGGAATGCTTTGTACCAAATTTGGTGTCGATCGGTTGAGAACTATGGCCGTGCATAAGGAATACACACACAGAAAGACAGATAGACAGACAGAAAGACGGACAGGTTTCGGGGGAAAAAAAAAAAAAAAAAAATATATATATATATATATAACCATTCGGGGAGTTCAAATTTTTCGTTACACAGGCGCAGGTTCAGCGTCAAATAGCACTAGGCGTACTAGAGTCTTACATCACCATACGGAAAAAAAAACCTCATTTATGTCATGAACAAATGAAGAGACAGTGCACGGACGCTACAACCATGCTTGGACGTGCTGCAAATAACCGTCAACGAGCAGATGGGCAGCCATCAAACAACGTGCCATGAATGCACTGTGCAGAAGCTATGATGACATGGAAACTGTAACAGCCACAAAAACAGCAATGACCTAACTGCTTTCCTGACAGAAATTACAGAGGTGGACAGCCTGTGTGCAAACATAAGTCCTGATAGCAGCAGGAAGGATTGTCATTCACAGAATAACTGCAGGGGAATGTTTAGGGGAATCCCAACATTCAAAAGTCTATAGCTATTTCGAGGGCCACAGCAATGGCTACCGTTACGGGATCAGTTCTCTGTAGAACAAAAGCCATACAGCTCTGCTGATTCTTTGACAGAATGATGCATTGGATTTTGAAGCTGGCAGATTAGAAATGTACGCAGAGACGTGGAAAAAGGCTGACAACAGATCTTGAAATCATTAATTTAATTAATATCAAATTTGACTGCCCACTTCATTTCTGGTCAACACTGTCACGTTGTTAGTCAACACTGAATAACGGAGTGCTATCCTTTGTATTGAAATCGTTAAAAAAAAAAGTTACAAAAAGAAGTGATCTCTGTATGTCAGCATGAAAAGGGGGAAGTTCTCAAGTCTGTTTTGACAAAGCTCAAGAAAGATGGATCACACAGAATGGTTTCAAATGTAAACACTCTCTGAAGAAGTCAAACATCACCGTTTCAATACGGAAACTTTCATTACTTCTCCATAGCTCATTTTAGGAGTTGTTACATGGCATCAGTAGATATGAAGGATTGCCATTACTTTAATCTCATTTCATAAACAAGAAAGATTTTTTCCTCTCCAGATTTCAGCGGAAAGGACAGCATTTGACTATAACATGTTTCAAAAGCAGGTGGTTGTAGAGCTCACAGAAATCACAGAACTGATTAAGTCCATTTTCGCTTGTCTGAGGATGTGGAGACACATTTGATCATATTTCGTTGAATATTCACTTCTCACTGGAAAGACTAATAATGGGAATTTATACAGAACCCTTACAAAGCAGGGTTTCTTGCTCATCTAGATAAATCTGTCTTGGAGCCGGCACACAGACCACTCGGTATTCAGGAGTCAGTACTTACCAAGTACATGCGACATGACTCTTACTTACTGCATAATAGAGCCAACCGTCATGGTCAGAGCTGCCACAACTTGACAAAAGCACAAGATCCCACGATAAGAGAAGTAGCACAGGTTATAAGAACAATAGTGACAATCTTTTTATGCCGTCAAATACGGCCCGTATCATTATTGCAGTTGAGCGAATAACAGAAATGAGTCTTGTCTTCAAAACGAGCTATGGCAACTATGATCAGACAACGG
>CM065729.1:45707813-45712813 GCA_033310375.1 Conus canariensis | reverse complement strand
TTTTAAAGCCATCACGCTTAGTTTAAGAAAAGATATGACTTCAGCAACAGCAATGTACGTAAATAATATGAGAGAGAAGAAGAAGAAGAAGAAGAAGAAGAAGAAGAAGAAGAAGAGAGATTCACACAAATCATACAATGAAAGGCAGAGAAAAAGCCCGCGGAGAATGGCTTAACTTTGATATTAATGCCAAAGCTCTCGCAAACTAATACAGAGGTAGTAAGAAAGAGCAACAGGGATGAAATGCGGAAGTGCTATGGTTGTAAACATTAAATAATAATTACATACCTGATCTTACCACTCACATAATGTACATCCTGCCAGATTCGTCTCTATTAAGATAAGATTTAGGATCCAACTTATTCACGTATAAGCTAAATAGAAAGCATAAAGACAGTCGTAGACTTTGCTGTTGTACGCGGTTAGGCACACGCCACAATGGAGCGCAGAAGAAAAACATCATTTTCCTTGATTTATTTGGGGTTGCTTGTTTCTGAAATGTATTCTTCAGTTGCTGATGATTTTTGAAGCATGTTGTTCTTACATGTTGTGTCATGTGTGTGTGTGTGTGTGTGTGTGTGTGTGTGTGTGTGTGTGTGTGATCTGAATCTCTCTCTCTCTCTCTCTCTCTCTCTCTCTCTCTCTCTCTCTCTCTGTGGGTGTGTGTGTGTGTTGTGTGTGTTGTGTGTGTGTGGTACTCTTCTCTCTCTCTCTTCTCTCCTCTGTGTGTGTGTGTGTGTGTGTGTGTGTGTGTTGTGTGTGTGTGTCGTGCTGTGTGTGGTGTGTGTGGGGGGGGTGCGCGCGCGTGCATTTGTGTGTGTGTGGGGGGGGGGGGGGGGGGGGGGGGGGGGGGGGCGTGTGTGTCATTTCGGTGCATCGCATGCCAGAGGTTCATTGGTTTTTTGTTTGTTTGTTTGTTTTTTGCCTTGGAAACCAATCTTTGTCTGCAAATAACTCTCCTGGCACTCAGTCATGGACGTTAGGAACTAGTGCACGCTGCACACAGAAGAGGGGCGCGGAGTATAGGAGAGCAGAATTCACTTGTACCCTGTAGTGCCTATCATCCTACTGGAGCCAATGATTGTGTTACATCTTCTTCCATCGGATAGTGTTTACGTTGAGATTTGTCCAGATTGTACAGTCAAACATCTGAAGGTTCCAACGTCCGGTCAAACATGACACTTGGGTTTTTTTTTTTTCGTTTCCATTATTGATAAAAATCAATTGGGAAACTTGGGAGAGCACTTCTGAAACGCAGATCTCCATCACAACGGGTCGTAGACTCATCTTTACATCTGTACCTATCCACAGATCCGCATTGAACTTCAGTAGACTCATCCTCAGGCGTCATTCTATGTTTGATGTTTCTACCAAAATTGAGCTAAACAGACCTATACCGGTGTGTGTATGTGTGCTGGTGCGTGCGTGCGTGCGTGTGTGGTGTGTGTGTGTGTGTGTGTGTGGTGTGTGTGTGTGTGTGTGTGTGTGTGTGTGTGTGTGTGTGTGTGTGTGTGCAGGGGGTGGGAGAGGAGAAAAGGGTGTGTGTGTGTGTGTGTGTGTGTGTGTGTGTGTGTGTGTGTGTGTGCGGGAACCGGGGGGGGGGGGTGGGGGGGGGGGGGGTGGGGGGCTCAGAGAAAGACAACGCCCGTCTTTCCTTTACAAATAGAGTTATCTTTTCTCCGTTCGTGGGTCAAGATTATCTCACGATTTGTGCGTGCGTCATCTGGTAAACCGACGCCACATCGGAGCCAAACATGAAACATCTGAATCGATCGGTGATAATAACAGTAATAAGTGAAGGCGAACTGTTTGTAACATGGTGGCTGCATTGCAGACGCAGCACAGATTCACACACACAAGTCCTGGCATTTTCTCTCTTTGATTGAATTCTTAAGCTGACTGGTATTTTGGGGGCAGGGGCATGTTACTGTTCCTCCACGGATGCCAAAAACAACAACCCTTTTTTCTACTGAGTATTCGTTGTCTCTGTCTTCCCGACTCAGACAAGAATTTTCTTTTTTTTTTTTTTTTTTTTTTTTCTTTTTTTCCTCAAACGTTATATGAATCTGATTCTATTTTCGGAGTCTATCAGAATGAAATCGTGTGGGGCGGAACAGGCCTGATGTTTCCAGAACTCCAAGATGAACATAGGTGCTGCTTTTATACTTCCTTCGTGTGTGCGCAAGGACGAGGAAATCAGATAAACGTGTCAAATGTCATGTCAACCTTTTCAGCGTTCAGACACTTACGTAAATACACACACGCAAAAAATAAATAAATGAATAAAATAAGGAAGGAAGGAAAGAAAAACAGAAAGAAAGAGTATAATACAAGACAAATAGATAAATGACGAAATAAAAACGAAACAAAGCAAGAAAAAAAGAAAAAAGGATAGTTGGAGAGGAGGTGGGCACCGTTAAAGCCTTCTACTTTGCCATTTGAAATGCCACGATAGATACCTATATAGCTGCAAAAACCTTTGTTCAGGCGATCAGTCGCCCCTATGAGCTAATCATCATCGTCACCACCACCACCACCAACACCATCATCATCACATCATCATCATCATCATAATCATTACTATTGTTGTTGTTGTTGTTGTTGTTATTATTATTATTATATCATTGTTATTATGGTTGTTGTTGTTGTTGCTGCTGTTGTTGTTGTTGTTGTTGTTGCTGCTGTTGTTGTTATTTGTTGTCGTCGACGTCATCATCATCATCATTACTACCATCATCATCATAATCATCATCACCATGATTATCATCACTATCGTCATCGTTATCGTTGTTACAACCAAAGTTGGTTTCAGACTCAATTTGTCAGAGGATCATGCCTGCTTTTAGACAGTGATTTTCGCTTTTATTTATTTATTTATTTATTTTTTGTTTGTATTTATCTATTTATGTATGCAAGTATGTATTTATTATCTATCTATTCATTTTTTTCGTATTCATTTATGTATTTATCCTTTTAATTTATTTTATTTATTTCTTCTTCCTCACTGAGGTTAAAGAATTGCAAGAATGAGCTCGCATGTTTGCTGTCAGTCAGGTATGACGCCTTCCAAAAAAAAAAAAAAAAAGAGTTCTCTCGTCGACGTAGCTGCGAGCCAAGTAGATTCATTTTCTTAAGGACAGAATTTCAACCTGAAAGGGAGATAAGGGCAGGCACTTTCTTGGTCATGCATGGCACATTCTCTCTCTCTCTCTCTCTCTCTCTCTCTCTCTCTCTCTCTCTTCTTTGTTCTCATCACCTCATCCCCTCGCCGTCACCCGTTTCGTACTGTCGTCAACCAGCCTGATTGAACTACATGTTCAAATGCAAGCTGTTGCGACAGTCGGTGCAAGCTGGCGCGACAGTTGCGCTGCTCTGACCTTCTGTTACTGAGTGCGGGATTTTAATAGAACCGTGGACGTGGAGGAAGTAATATCTTGCAGCTGACAGACTGGAGACGCGCGGAGCTGATGTATCCATCTTTACTGGACTGATATGTACAAATTAACGGAGGATAAATTCTGTGCGCGGGGGTAAAATTGTTCCCCGTCGCTTGAACTGGGAAAAACAATCAAGGTGAAGAATGTGTGGACAACAAACACGAAAGAAGTAATGGAACTCCAGGAAGACAGGAACAGCGTTCCAGAACCAGCGTTCTGGAAGAAAGCGTAGACGCTTTTAAAATAGAAACCAAAAGATGCAGTAGGAAAATGTTTGGCTTTAATACAAGCGAAGAAAAGAAAAAAAATGGTAAAGTGTTTCACAATGACTGACAATCTGATTTTTCATCCCTGCAAGATGGCTGGCGTACGCTCCCCTATATGCACACGTACACGTAGAAAAACAGGAATAGTCTATGGTGTGGCCACGCTCCCCATCCACTCTTGGTACGGTTCTTCTGTCAGGGAGACGGGATGTCCATTGTCAGGGACCGTGACCGCACGGTGATACACAACAGTGAAACAATATCAGGGTTACTGCACATCTCACAACACAGCGAAATCATATGCTGGATTTCTAAAAGAGATAAGGGCAAACGGGATTTTTTTTTTTTTTTTTTTTTTTTTTTTTTAGTGGATGCGATGGCATTACGCGAAAGATGCCTCGGTTGGGGGTGATTTTCACTTTCTCTATCCTTTCACAACCAGTTCCTGTCACAGCCTTCACAGGACGCACGCACGCACGCACGCACGCAAGCACACACGCATGCACGCAGACACGCACGAATGCACGCAAACTCTCTCTCCCTCTCTCTCTCTCTCTCTCTCTCTCTCTCACACACACACACAACACACACGCATGCACGCACGCACGCAACACACACACACACACACACACACACGCGCGCGCGCGCGCGCGTAATTGGTGAAAACTGCACATTCCAAATTCACACCAATAAACCTTTCTGTTAAGCAGATGCATACGATCAAAGGATATTATAATAATCAATACAATTAATGTTCTCTGACTTGGGAACTGTTCATGACTATTACATTTCAGGAACGTGAGAAAAGTACTGTTTTAATCATGCACAGAAATTCATAATTCTCGATTACTTTTTTTTGTTTTTCTTTTCTATTCCTTTTTTTTTTTTTTTTTGCATTACTTTGCAACATGTTCGCCCCGTTCTTTTCTACTTTGACAATCTTAATAGGTCGGCTGTCTTATTGGGAGGAGGGTATACAGACAGGCGCGGGACAGTTACTTCCGGTGTTATCCCTAAGGGCCACAACTGTTCTTCCTCTTTTGGCCAGAAAAAAGAAACAACAACAACAACAACAAAACAAACAAACGAAAATAGGATTCTCCAGATCACAACTAATTTTTTTCCCTATTTTGCCAACCCCATCTGCGCTTGTCATGGTAAAGAGCAATTACAACTGTCTTCCAGTTAACGACAATTTCCTTGCAATAATACCTGTTTTCCTCGAGAAAAAGAAGACAAAAAAAGATAACAGTTATCACCCCACGGAAAATAGTGTTAAAAAAAATGTAATTCTCAG
>CM065729.1:45700313-45702813 GCA_033310375.1 Conus canariensis | reverse complement strand
TTTTTTTTTTCATAGCTGAGTGTTTTATGGGCTCAAGAGACTTTAACCGCACAGCTGAGTTTCACTGATTTAATGGATGCGTCTCAGACAGAGTCGCTCTCATTTCATGACCAACACCACAGGTGTCTGTAACCTCGGGCCTGGTTTACACCCGGATATATTGTGAGAGGAAGCGTAGAGCATGTAGCCTGTTTCTCGCTCTGCTACCAAAATGGAACCATTAGCCTTGTTTTTGATATACTCTAATCCGTTTTGATTATCATGAACATTTTGAACATTTGTGGGTCGTTCATGCCTTCTTGTGGTGACTTCAGATTCGATTTCTTCTCCACCTCCATGCTTGCACTAGTTCGTGTCCGATTTGCGTTCTTTGGCAAGTGCATATGGACTGTCGTCTGATGTGTCAGAGTTGTCTGTTTCTGGCAAGCGCATATGGACTGTTGTGTGTGTGTGTGTTAGAGTTGTTGTTCTTGGCAAGTGCACAAGGACTGTCGTCTGATGTGTCAGAGTTGCCGTTCTTGGCAAGTGCATATGGACTGTCGTTGGGTGCGTTGACTGTCGATGGATTTGTCAGAGTTGTCGTTCTTTGCAAGTGCATAATGTCTTTGGACGTGTCAGAGTTGCCGTTCTTGGCAATTGTTATATGGACTGTCGTTGGATGTTTCAGAGTTGGCGTTCTTGGCAAGTGGAAATGGACGTCTTAGGATGTGTCAGAGTTGTCGTTCTTGGCGAGTGCATACGGACTGTCGTTGGATGTGTCAGAGTAGTCGTTTTGGCAACTGGATACAGGCTGTCGTTGGATGTGTCATAGTTTGCGTTCTTGGCAAGGGAAAATGAACAGTCGTTTGATGTGTCAGAGTTGTTGTTCATGGCAAGTGCATATGGTGTGTCGTTGGATATGTCAGAGTTGTCGTTCCTGATACATGGATATGGACTGTCGTTGGATGAGTCAGAGTTGCCGTTCTTGGCGAGTGCATATGGACTGTCGTTGGATGAGTCAGAGTTGTCGTTCTTGGCAAGTGCATCCGGACTGTCGTTGGATGTGTCAGAGTTGTCGTTCTTGGCAAGTAGTTTAACGTTCTGTCGTTTGGGTGGACCTGATGCTCCCTCCAGAGGGGAGCGCTCACTCATGCTGGTTCCCACGTCCAGGAAATGATTGTCGTCAGTACAGGGCTTAGTTGGTGATGCCCTGCCTTTATTGAATCAGGCACCACTTAGCACCTCTGCAGAGAAACTGCACCGGGTTTTCCTCTGGAGGATTGCCTCGTGATGACTCGACATCGATTGCTTCCTGTGGATTGCCGGTGACGGGACTGAGGCCGGGAACTTGAGTGTCGGAATGAGCTCTGTGTGTGTGTGTGTGTGTGTGTGTGTGTGTGTGTGTGTGTGTGTGTGTGTGTGTGAGTGTGTGTGTGTGTGTGTGTGTGTGTGTGTGTGTGTGTGTGTGTGTGTGCAGGAGTGGGGGTGGGGGAGGAGGGGTGGTAATATGAGAGAGAGAGAGAGAGAGAGAGAGAGAGAGAGAGAGAGAGTGTGTGTGTGTGTGTGTGTGGTGAAATTTTGCCATTCAATTAAAAAAGAAGAAAAAATCAAACACACACACACACACACACACACACACACACACACACACACACACACACACACACACACACTCACACACACACACACACACACACACACACCACACACACACACGCACTCACACACACACACACGCACACGCACACACACACACACACACACACACACACACACACCGTACGTACGTACATTCTCTCATTCGCAAGCGCGTGCACACACATACACGCATATTACACTCGTACGCACGCTCGCGCGCGCGCGCGCACACACACACACACACATGCACACGCGCGCGCGTGCGCACACATACACGCACACACGGACGCACGCAGGCACGTACGCACGCACGCACGCACACACACACACACACACACACACACACACACCACACACACACACACACACACTCGCGCGCGCGCGCGCACACTTTTCTTTGATTATTCAAACATGTTAAAACAATACCAATACACCTTTAGATCATTGAACTGAGACTCTCCGCTTCCTCCGTCCTATCACTTCCTCACGCCCACTCTTCTGGCGATCAACACTTCAGTGGGGAATTAGAACTACATCGCGTGATGAACCTCACAGGAGAATAATAATAAAAAAAAAGAGAATAAATAAAATGATAATAATAAAAAGAAAAAAAGAAAAAAAGGCTGGAGATCAAAGTGATATGATTTTGGTGGTTGGGACATTGCCGGCTGCTATTCCTAGGAGATGCGCTCGCTACTGTTCTTATGCAGCAGCCTAGCTTTTACTTTGCTGAAATGGCAATATCACGAGGTCTGATGCTTCTCAGCAGTATTGTCACACTGACTTATTCATGGTATAGATCCCCATGAAACACTTCTAGGCATGTGCATGTGTCCTTACAGTAAATAACCCTAGAAACGCTGTTTAGGACTGATTTCCTTGG
>CM065729.1:45687813-45690313 GCA_033310375.1 Conus canariensis | reverse complement strand
GGAGAGAGAGAGAGAGAGAGAGAGGGGGGGGGGAAGGGGGGACTGTTTCCAAGAAGTGGTTGGAGAGATCAAAGGTTGGAGAGCGTGTTTCATTTAACACATATGTGATTTTGTATTTTTTTATCATAAGGGTCCTAGATCACAGTTTATATTTAACTCATTTTGTTTATATACGTATTATTATCATCATCATCATCATCATCATCATCATTATTATTATTATCATCATCATTTTTTTTTTTTAAGTTTATCTCTCTAGTTATTTTGTCATCTTCTGTATTTATTTGTTTCTCTATTTTTTTTTAATTCTTTCTTTGGCTGACAACGCTTGGGTTATTGAACGGTAGAGCTGACCACTCTGACTGTTAACACCTTTTGACCTCCTTTACATCCTTAAATGAATCCACAAACACAGGCTCAAAGATTTCCCCCTACATTTATACTGTATTACAATGATTTCATTTTTTCAGCAACTTGTTTCCTTACAACACAAATTCAGTCCGTTTTTCGTTTCTACCCTTCTCTGGCTGCTTAGGGGTGCCGTTGGATTCCGTTTTTGAACCCTTGGTGGTGAGAATACCAAAGAATTGTAGACTGCATATATAGATATCATGAAAAGCAAAGTTTTGTAAAGAGCGGTATTGTTTTCTTTTGTGTTGAAATTCTCATTCACGGTTTTCTCTTTCTCTCTCCCCCTCTCATTTTCTACTTGTGTAACAAAGACAAAGAGATTTCACGACAAAAACAACAAATCTTGCCCGCTCAGGCACACCACATCATATGTAAATCTTTGTTATTACTAAACATGCTAAGAGCATACACACTCTAAAACAGTATGTAACATATCTAACGGTGAATCAGCATGGGGGGAAAACGACTTAAATATATAGATGCGAGAGGCTCGATACCAGAATATCTATCTATTTATGTATCTATCCGCCTCTATCTATTTGTAACACACACACCACACACACACACACACACACACACACACACACACACACAATATATATATATATATATATATATATATATATACATGTCACATGATTGGCATACATCGTTCAAGGTGATAAAAAAATTAAGTGATGATTGTTGTTAGATCCTGTTAACGCCATGAAACAAAAAACAAACAAACAAACAAACAAAAAAACAAACAAAAAAAAAAAACCGCACAAAACCTAAACTCACTCATTTTGGATAGAAGGATTGAGAATACCCGTATATTTTCATCTCTTTCATAAAAACATGCTCTCACAAATGAATCCCGAATTCTTGCTGTCTTCCTGTTTTCTGACACTGATGCAGGAGAAGATACACAATTCTCTCTTCGCAAGTGTTTGTCCCCGGTGTGCTTCGATGATAAACACTTGACAGCCCCTTCCGCTCTTTTATCATCGTCGACTGCTGAATGAATGAAGGTTCCAGACCCCGTGGGTTGAGGGAAAATCAATGGAAATACGTCTCCAGCTCTCCATTCACGTTCATCCTGATTATTAACACAAGCTTGTGAGGAGCCTGTCTTTGACTAGGAACGACAGAGCTAGATTGTGACATGGCTCAACAACTAATGGAATGTACATTGTATTTACTCCTTTTTTGACGTTTATTTCATTATTTATTTGTTCAGTTTTTTTCCAGCTAAGTGGCTGGTTAAAAATCCGGATAGCATCTTGTCATTTTCTATCACTCACGCATGCTGTCCCACTGCTGAATTATGCATGTGTCGCAGGTCTTCCGAAGACGGATGAGGGCCCGTGTGAACATGACATGTTGGCTTTTAAGTGCCATCTGTTGCAGGATGCTCCTCTTCTTCGTTTGTTTTCTCTCTGACACGTGAACAAACAAACAAACAAAAAAGAAATAGAAAACCACAAGCATAACATATGATTAAATAAGTACACAGTAGAAATTGTAAAACAAAAAATAAATAAAGCATGAATCTGTCACTCAGTCAAACCACAAAATGTGTTCTAAAACGTAATACCAACGAATGGAGTTGAGTTTTGTCGGAAAATGACATCTTTTACATCTAAGACCGTGTCTCCAACATAAGAACAAATACAGCAGAATGGAACTCAATATCTGCCGTCGGCGTAGTATTGGGCAAAGACACTTTCCGACTCTGGGTTGTTCATGTTTCTGTGTGTTCTGACTCAAGAGTCTAATAAAAATTTTACCTAATGGAAATTTTCGGCCAGCTACTGCTGGTCTTCATCAGCCCCGACTGACTGGTAGCTGTGGTGGGTGTTGGTGTTTCTTGAGTTGTCCTCACTGGTGGAGTGATAGGTGTTCAGCACACGCTTGTAAATGGGGTTGCAGGTCATAGCCACAGTCTCTGTTCAAACTTGGTTTTCTCTCCTGATTTCTATTGCTTCTTTCACTTTCGTTTTTGTGAGCTGCAATTATGGTGGCGTAGTATTGCTTGTTTCATCATGTTCTAGTAAGAAAAGAAAGAAGAAGAAGAAGAAGAAGAAGAAGAAGAGAAGAAGAAGAAGAA
>CM065729.1:45672813-45682813 GCA_033310375.1 Conus canariensis | reverse complement strand
AAGACGGTCGCTCTACAACAGAAATTAAGACCAGACTAGCGATCGCAACAGCAGCAATGGCAAAGCTAAACAAGATCTGGAAGAGCAGGGAGATCAGCTTTCCTACGAAGATGAAGCTGTACAAATCCCTGGTGCTGTCCATCCTGCTGTATGGCTGCGAAAGCTGGACCATGACAGCAGAGACCACCAAGAGAATCCAGACGTTTGAAACTAAATGCTTCAGGCGCTTGCTCCGGATCCCTTGGCAAGACCGGAAGACGAACGACCTTGTGAGGAGCCAAATAACATCACTTGCAGGCCCCCAAGAACCCCTCTTGGCAATAGTCAAGAAGGGGGAAGCTGTCGTGGTTCGGGCATGTCATACGCCACAACTCACTGCCCAAAACAGTCCTCCAGGGCACGCTGGAAGGCGGCAGACGAAGGGGACGACAAGCCAAATGCTGGATGGACAACATCAAAGAATGGACCAGGATGGATGGCCCCACGCTGATGCGACAGGCAGAGGACAGGGCCGGATGGCAGCGCCTGGCTTCGAGAGTGTCTCTCATCTCTCCTCTACGCCCATCATGGGCAAGAGAATGATGATGGTGATGGTGTATGTATGTATGTATGTATGTATGTATGTATGTATGTATGTATGTATGTATGTATGTATGTATGTATGTATGTATGCATGCATGATGCATGCATACAGGTATATCTGTCTCTGTGTGTCTGTGTGTCTCTCTGTCTTTCTGTCTGTCTGTCTTTCTGTCTGTCTCTCACTCTCTCTCTCTCTCCTCTCTCTCTCTCTGTCTCTGTCTCTGTCTCTCTCTCTCTCTCTCCTGTCTCTCTGTCTCTCTCTGTCTCTCTGTCTCTCTAATGAGGTATAGCAATGCGTTTTCAAGTTTATTGTTTACGTATTTGTTTATGTATGTATGTATGTATGTATGTATGTATGTATGTATGTTATGTATGTATGTATGTATGTTATTCATTTCTTTTTTTTTGTTAACTGAGTGATAAAGCATCTTTTGAGTTCGTTTAATTCCTTTGCGGATCAAAGACGTATCTTAAGAAAAAAAAATGTTGTTGATGTGAGATGCTCATGGTGTTATGTGAATAGAAATTGAAAGTCGACTGTCAAGAGTCTGAAGTAGTGCGTTTTGTCATTGTGATTGTTCGTTTTGTTTCATAATGATTATTGCCTTCTTTATTCCTTCTCCTTTCTCCTCTCATACGTCTTTGAACAGCTTACCATCACCATAACCACACTACTCTGATTGTTGTTTTTCTAGCGCTTTTGTAGCTATTTCAAGTCGTATCATTAGCACTTCCTTCTAACACAATTACATCCAGGATCTCCCTGAGATCGTGTAGATCGTGTCATTCAACATGCTTTACTTCTGACAATTCTGTAGAAATCTACGGGTGCAGCGCAGAATCAAATTGAACACCAGAGTGACCTTTAGAATACAAAAAAGATTGGGGTGAGGAGTGTCATTCTCTGCTGATAGATCTGATGACTGTTACCAAGAAACGAACAAGTAAAAAATAAACCCAAAAGAAAACAGTACGAAAACCCCCCTCCCAGTATAATTCCTACTGCAGCTAATAATGTATTTTGTTCCTCCTGGTTATACCCTGGAGGTTGTCCCTGCCACAGAAATGTAGGCGTTACCCTCCCAAAAGACAGTTGATGGGGATACCATATAAAAAGTGTGCACAGGCAAATAAAACCTCAGTCTCTTTCAGGGACAAAGAAACGAAATATTTGTCTCAGCAGGACCACAAAAATTGCCTGCGAAGTAATATTAAGCCTCACACTTGATTGAAAAGCAACATTTAAAACGGCTCGATGTTGGCAGCCATGTTTGTCGTCATACTAACATGAAAGACCCATGCTAGCCATTCCTTCAACAGCACCGCAGGTAGTTCCCTCTTACCATAAGGTTAAGGTTGTATTGTGACTAGCAGTGGGCGACCTTTGAGCTGTGAAAGGTGGGTGGTCACACCAAAAGTCATGACAGCTTGAGGTAATAACTGTACAATGAGAAGGATGACATCTGTTACTGTAGGGGCAGCCACATCATCAGTGAAAGCCATGCAGATAGTGATAGCAGTGGGAGATGACACTGGAAACACTAGTGTTCATTGCTTCTAGCGATATCTACATGGGTACTCCTTATTGTGGCACCATTTCTACTGCAACTGGTCATGCAGAGGTGTAATGCTGCTATGGCACAGTTCACAGTTCACAATGTGGCTGCAGTCTAACATTAGCACCAGATGAGTACGTGACAAGGGTCTGAGAAGAGGTCTTATCATTCCCCTTTAGGCCCACGAGCAATCATTGTTGCCAGTACCAGCATATCACCTGCCAACGTGTTTAGGAACGTTCACACATCAGATTATTGAGTGGAAATCAGTTATTTTGTGTGATAAACAGCTAATCATCCCGCAAAAAGAAGCTGTGTTCTGGAGAAAAAAACCCAGCTGAATACCCTGGGAAAGTAGTTATCCGGGAAAAAATGTCATCCTCTGAAGAACCGCATTCTGGAGGAAAATGTGATTTTCTCAGTAAACCAGCTAATTACGCCGAGAACACAGTTATTTTACGGTGAAAACAGCTCATTATGCTGGGGAAGCAGATGTATTCTCTGGCTGTGACATTTGAAAATTATCCAAGAGAAATACTTAGTTTCCAATCAAAAGGGTATTCATCTGAGAAACCCGTTCCTTTCCTCCCAACATGGCCCAAGAGAACAATTACCTCCATATGAAAACAACAACAACAACAACAACAAATACTAATCATCACAGGAAAACAGCTTGCTCGGTAAAACAGCAAGTTAACCGGGGAAAACATTCGCTTCCCAATGTAAACAGGTTATCATATCTGGCAAATAGTTCTTTTCCAGTTGTTGTTTTGACAGGATAACAAAGTCCCCCTATCCTCCCCTCCCTTGACAGTTAGCTGTTTTCGTGGGAAAATAACACTTTTGAGAGAGTGATAATGTTTTGAAGCCATAGTGCTCCCATACAACTCAACTGAAACAATCGGGAGGGTGTGGGGTATTATGCCCTATTCGCACACACTTCCTCCTGCATCCCATTCCCCCTCAGAACCACCCTCACCCACACCTGCACACTCTCAAACAGGAGGTTGTTGCCCGTTCGCACTTTCTTTAGTAAAGAGTTCACAGATTTATGTATAGCGTCTTACTCAGCTGGGTCACTGTTTATGTAAAAAAAAAAAACCAATACACCTTGTCCTCTCTCTCTCACGCTCTCTCTCTCTCTCTCTCTCTCTCTCTCTCTCTCTCTCTCTCTCTCTCTCTCTCTCTCTCTTCTTTTCCTTGCATAATAATCCTTGATTCCTGCCCACGGGTGTCCTAACCAGCCATCTGAGGGCCTTGCACTATCGGCTGCAGTTGTTTGTTCTAGATCAACCCTCCAAGGGTCAACCCTCGTCTGACAGCGCTTTCAGTGGGTTCTTTGATTAATCATGACCATATTTGTATTTTTCTCCCTTTTATTCTTGTGCGATTCCGAACACAACATGTATAAGTAATACTAAAAAAAAAAAAGTATTCGCGCAGTAGTGGAAGAGAGAGAGAGATTCGGATTCGGATTCGGATTCGGATTCGGAATTAAGAATCCCGTTTAATTTCATTTAGGCCAAGGCCCCTTATGAGGGGAATGTGAACAAGAAGAGAATATTGAAGCAGCGCTAGTTATGACTTAATAAAGACATAACAATGGTGATACAAACAAAATTCTTAAGATGTGGCAGTTTCTCTGAACTTGTATGCTTTTGAAAGAAACATTGAAAGACCTCTAACAACTTCAACTGATTGAGAAGACATTAATAAACACAATCTAAATAAACACGGTTGATTATAATACTTAGGTTTGATGAACTTTTCACGAATACCATTAAGAACTGGACAGCAAAGAACAAAATGTATTTCATCTTCTTGTGCTACGTTACATAATGGACAAATCAGATCCTCGTTGTTAGCCATTCTGTATCTATAAAGGTGCACTTTTAATTCTGATATTCCTAATCGAAACCGTGTTGTAACATACTGTAAATGTCTATCAATATTAGCGGTCAAATATGGTTTCAAATCATGCACACTGCAAAAATTGGTATAGAAACTAAATCTATCACTATTGTGAATATGGTCAGACCATTTTTGCCATGTACAATCTATTAATCGTTGTCTAAAAATACTTATAAATGCTTTGACATTTCCCACTCCCTGATTTAGCCAGGCATATCCAAACCCATATTCTGTCAAACAAATACGAACTTTGGAGGCCCAGTTATTTTTACCTTTAGAGTCCATATCTAGAAGCATATTGTAGGCTTTTCTAGGAATTCTATCGTTACACATTTGCAATAACTTAAGCCAATATCGAATGCAATTAACAGCAGATACAACAGATATTGGGTAGCGATTAGTTTCTCCGTATATCATATCATTCGGCGTACGTCTGTTTACACCAAGAAACTTTTTTAGAGCAAATAAATGAACAGATTCGCAACAAGTTGCAGCTTTGTCTAAGCCCCATAATTCAGAGCCGTAAAGTACAACGGGCTGTACTTGGGTATCGAATAACTTGATGAATACCTTAAAGGATGTATTATTCAAAACATACAACTTTTTCATAATACATAGTAAAGCATTCTTTGCCCTACTTGCCAAATCTTTACAAGCACCTGTGAAACTCAACCGTGTAGAAAACATTATACCTAAATACTTGTATGCATTAACAACTGGCATATTAACATCATCATAAACCCATCTTTCCCTTGCACCAAGATAGCCCCCCTTACGAAACACAATGATATTACTTTTTGACATATTAACTTTTAATTGAAGTGTACCAGCAGCACGTCGTAAATTATTCAACTGAGTCTGCAGACCGACAGGCGTTTCTGATATCAAAATAATATCATCAGCTAATAAGAGAATAAACAACTCTAAGGTATCAAGAGACAACAAGGCACCATGCCTACCATTATTGATAACTTCTATAGCTAGTTCATTTATAAACAAAGAAAATAAAACTGGACTACATGCATCTCCTTGTCTGACCCCAGCTGTACAGTTAATAAAATCTGTCAGTTTACCTCCACAACGGACTCTAGCTCTGACAACATTATACATGCTTTTAATACACCTATAGAGTTTACCGCATATACCATTTTTTTGTAGTATTGGCCAAAGTATATTTCTATTGATTGAATCAAATGCCTTTTGGAAATCTATAAAAGCAACATATAGCTTACGATTACGAGAAAACTGCTTTTGGATAAGTGCCAACAAAGTAAACATGTGATCCACGGTCGAATAACCCTTTTTGAATCCTGCTTGCTGTTCCCCGGTTATATTATTCTCATCAACCCATTCTTGTATTCTCCTATTAATAATCATTCCAAATAGTTTACTGCTAATGTCACTAAGGGAAATTCCTCTATAATTATTGGGATTGTCCACATCTCCTTTTTTAAATATAGGCAAAATAATTGATTCACACCAATTATCAGGGTACAAGCCCTCATTAAATAACTTATTAAATAATTTATGAAAAAATAGCACAGCCTGCTGTGTTGCGTGTTTAAATAATTCTCCAATAAGACCATCCGGGCCAGCTGACTTGCCATTTTTTAGTTTTCTAATAGCTAAAGTAACCTCTTCCATGGATATTGGACGATTAAATGAACTATCTACATCAGCATCCACCACTTCTTCATTAACACTGTCACTAACATTCTGTTCTAACAAATTTTGGAAATGATGAAACCAAATATCGCTAGTTATCTTATTCTTCGGTTGTTTTCTTTTGAAAGATACTTTCCGAACAGTCTCCCAGAAGTCTTTTTGGCATTTAACTGAGGAAATCAACTTATCTATTAAGAACTTATTATACTCTTTCTCCTTTCTTTTTAACAATTTTTTGTATTCTCGCCTTGCAATACAATAAGCCACTCTATCTTGTGGATCATGAGTACGACAGCTAATTCTTAATAATTTTCTAGCTTTTAGTTTACTAATTCGGCACTCTTTATCATACCAATCATCACATCTGTGATTTCTATTGACACGTATATGCTTCTTCATACACTTAGCACTTTCCTTTACACACTCATTAAACATGTTCAAAGCTTCATTTACGTCGGATTGTATCATATCTATGGCATTTTCAATTTTTCTAACAACATCTACGCTACATAATAGTTCTTGAAATCGATTAGCACAATCATTATTCCATACAAGTTTCTCTATAACATGATTTTCTTGTTCATTATTGACAACAACATTTTCCTTCGGAAAAACAGCAATGAAAGAAACAGGCATGTGATCTGAGTCTATGCGGTCTAAAACTTGAAATTTACATGAGTCATATACCAAAGCAAGAAGATCGCTTGAAAGAATAAAGTAATCATCAACACTGCAGCCAGAATCAGATATGTATGTATAGCGTCCTTCAAGGTCGCCATTACATACCCCATTAAGAATACACAAATCAAAGGCAGTGCATACATTTAGCATCAGCTTTCCATAATTATTTAATGTACAGTCTTCAGAATTACGATTTATACTGAGAGAATGACTATCACATTGACTATCAAAAATGTTTTTTCCCGAAAAATCCTGAGAAATATTGGATGTTCTGCTATTCAAGTCTCCATTAATTATGACATACACATCTTTTCTTAACAAACATTCTATCAAACAATCTTCAAGTAAACTGATTCCATTTTCAACATCAAAAAAGGTGTAAAAAGGAGAATTTTCCGGATGAATGTAGCAACAACAATACAAAACATCTTTGTCTGTTCCAAATAATTTTTTGTCAATTATGAATGGACAAAAATTGGAGTGGTTGACATCAATAGCTTTTACAAAGGGAGATAACTCTTTCCTAATCAAACAAACAATTCCACCTGATGCTCTCCCCTGTCTACTGAATTTGACAGCAGGTTTGCAGAACACATCATAGTCAGAAAATAGATGATCAAACTTCCAGTCATCAAGAAACGTTTCAACAAGACAGACAAAATCAAACTTAAAAAGAAATGAAAAGAAATCTGGATCGGCAAGTTTTGACTTTATGCCATTAACATTCCATAACAAAAAAGAAAAAGGTTTGTTTTCATTATATGTACACTCTCTCTCCATCCCTCCCTCGCTCTCTCCCTCATGCACGCACGGGATTTCCGCAACTGGCTCTGGCAGGTTACTGCAACTCACCCGGCAACTGTCAACATGAACATCACTGTCCCTGCCTATTGCTGTTGGCGAGATTACCGGTGTTCTTGTATTTTCCTGACCCTCTACTTTTAATGCAGCATGAGGAAGAAAAACTGGCCGGCCAAACCCCTATCTAGAGTCCTTGAGCCCTCCATGTCCATCAAGGAAATATGATTTTCCGACGATCACTAAATGATCATAGATCATGGTGGCTCTCTTCCCGTCCGCTCTTGCTCTTTTCAAGTGTGGTGAAAGACCACGCCTGATCTCCCTGACCTTGGAGGAGAAGTCTTCTCCCACAAAGACATTGCTGCCTTTCAGGTTTTTCTTTCCTTTCAGAATGTTAACTTTATCCTTGTAAAAGGTACAGCAAGCAATGATGGGAGAGTCAGGTTTGGCACTAAGTCTGTGAATCCTGTCGAACTCTACCTTCGTAGTCACGTTTAGCTTATCAGTCAACATAGTGTGTACTTTCCCTTCACAGTCATCGTTTGTCTCGTTCTGGTCCCTAGGTATGCCATAAAAAATCAGATTATTGCGTTTTGACCTCCCCTCTAGATCATCAGTCTTTCTTTCTAACTGCTCAACCCTACTCAGGAGATCAGTGTTAGCTCTGACCAGATCTTCATTTTCTTTTTTCAAATCCGCCACCTCATCTCTCAAATTTCTCACATCAGACTGCAGGGCCGAACACTTCTCTCCAAGATCGTCAAACTTCTTATCAACATTGTCAAACTTACAGTTCATGGTGGACAGTACGTTCTGCAGAACATCCATCAACTCTGCTCTTGATGGTTCTTCTTGAGGGGGGTCCCGCGTTGAGGAGGAAGAGGTGGTCGCCTGCGCCCGGTCTGCGGAAGCAGATCCTACCCTGCTCCTGGTGTCGCGCCTGGTGCTGGTCAGCATGGCCTTCAGCGTCCCAGAGTTGTCCTTCTCAGGAGGGGTGCAGGGGGGCCAGGGTTACGTTCCACGTCCCCCGACCTCAGCAAAAGGAGTCCGCCCCAAAACAGGTAGGAGAGGGTCAGTCCAAGAAAGACACCGTCTAACTTTGTACGGGGTGTCAACATGGAAGCTCTCATGGCGGCTTTTCGAACGGCCCGTTTCCACATAAAGCGGATGTAGACGGGGAGAAAGGTGCCACATGTCACCCTAAAACTCAGCTGGCACGAAGGCATGGTACTAGACCCAATTACTGGCAAAGTGACAGTACTGGACACTGATGCAGGACGCCAAAGTAAACAAAAACAACGGAGCGCCGTGAAAGTCGACTTGCTCAGTCAGTGTCACAATTCACACCCCAAGAGAGAGAGAGAGAGAGAGAGAGAGAGAGAGAGAGAGAGAGAGAGAGAGAGAGAGAGAGAGAGAGAGAGAGAGAGAATGTCAGTTGAAAGTGATTGCATGTAAGTGAGAAGGTAAACCTGGTGGAAACAAACAAACAAAGCCGGACATAACAAAAGAGACAGGGTGGTCTCCTGCTTATTTATTCTTTGGGACATACCGTCTCCATGAAAGTATCAAACTATGACATATCACTTCGGGAATAATGTGTGTGTGTGTGTGTGTGTGTGTGTGTGTGTGTGTGTGTGGTGTGTGTGTGTGTGTGTGTGTGTGTGTGTGTGTGTGTGTGTGTGTGTGTGTGTGTGTGTGTGTGTGTGTGACGATACACGTTGAAGCCATATGCTCCTATAAAACTGAAACATTGAGAAGGGAGGGGGGGGGGGGGGGTGGCGGGGTGAGGAGGTATTTTACCCCCTTCTCTACTGACACATACTTCTTGCTGCTTCTCGTGTCCCCTCAGAAACCCCCTCACCCACACCTGTACACTCTCAGACTGGAGGTTGTTGCCCATTCGTACTTTCCTCAAAGAGCTCGTAGATTTGTGTACAGCGTGTCACTCAGCTGGACCACTGTTTATGCCGAAAAGCCCCAGATACACCCTGACACCTCTCTCTCTCTCTCTCTCTCTCTCTCTCTCTCTCTCTCTCTCTCTCTCTTCTTCTTCTTCTTCTTCTTCTTCTCCTTGCATAATAATCCTTAATTCTTGCCCGCAGGTGTCCAAACCAGCCATCTGAGGGCCTTGGACTGCCGGTTGCAGCTGATTGGGCTCGGTCAACCTTTCAAGGGGCACTGTCTGACAGCAGTTCCAGGGGCTTCATTATAAAATCGGTATGACCATATTATTTTTATTCCCCTTCTATTCTTCTGTGATTTCGAACACAGCATGCGTAAATGACACTAAAATATAGAAGACATAGCCACACACACACACACACACACACACACACACACACACACACACACACACACACACACACTCACTCACACACACACACACACACACACACACACACACACACACACACACACACACACACACACACACACACACACACACACACACACAGAGAGAGAGAGAGAGAGAGAGAGAGAGAGAGAGAGAGAGAGAGAGAGAGTAAAGACTCAAGACTCAAGAAATTTTATTCACATTAGGCCTCAGCCCATCATGAAGGGGGATGTGAACATATAACTGCGTAATGATATATAATAGATTCAGAATACAAGCTAACGATGATATAAATGCATTCATATACTTTTCAAGAAGTCACAACACCTCTTGTTTTAAATCCTTTATATAAAAAAAAACAAAGAAAGATTACGTACGTGTTCAGGTTTGGTCGATGACATTAACAAACTCAATTCAAACAGTGAAGAATGTCTGTAATATTTAGGCTTAATTAACGTTTCACTTAAGA
>CM065729.1:45663450-45672713 GCA_033310375.1 Conus canariensis | reverse complement strand
TGTTGTGTGTGTGTGTGTGTGTGTTATTGTATGATTTTCATTTCACCTTGTTTGAAGTTGTTTAGTTTTAGTTAAAATGCTGTTTGGTTTGAGTGCTGTAAGATTTTCATGTAGAATGGTTTTCATCTTAAATGGGTTTGTGTTGTATTGGTTTTAGTAGAGTATGATTTTAATGTAATATCAGAAGGCTTACGTGTTGCATTGCTTCATTGTTGTATGATTTTAATGTAGCATTGTTATAACGAGATATGGTTTTCTTGTTGCATGATTTTAATTTAAGATGTTTTCAATGTTAAATGACTGTATTTTTGTGCGGTTGAAATAGCATGGTTTTTATATGGTATGGTTTCATTTCGTATTTCTTTTTAATGCAATATGTTTTCGTGTTGTATAATTCTAATGTGATACGTCTTCATATTGTAAGTTTTTAACTTGGCATTGTTTTTATCGCAAAATGATTTGAACGTTTTGATATCGTTTGATTTTCATACTGTATAGCTGTGATGTTGTTTTGTCTTTATTTCACATGATTTTAAAGTAGAATGGTTTTAATATCGTATGATTTCAATGTTAAATAGTTCTAAGATAGTACTGTTCTAATATTGTAAGAGTGCAGCCGTATAGTTTTCTATATTACGTGGTTTCAACGTGGTATGCTTTCATGTTGAATTGTTATCATGTAGTGTGGTTTCAATGTTGGAAGGTTTTCAATGTAGCATGCTTTTCATGGTTAAGGTTTTAATGTCGTATGGTTTTTCATATAGCATGGTTTTTCGTGTTACATGGTTTTCACAGTGTTGTATAGCATTCCTGTATTACTGTTTTATTGCAGAATGGTTTTAATGATGTTTGGATTTCATGTTTTTTTTGTTTTTTTTAAATTAGTACGGTTTTTAATGCCTTACAGTTATGTCGTACGGTATTCACAGTGTGTAGTTTTAATGTAGTTTGATTTTAATATTGTATAGACGTAATTTTGTATGATTTTAATGTGTAGTATGATTTTCTTCTTGTATGTTTTTAATGTAGTATGGTTCCCATATTGTATAGTTTTGATGTGGTACAGTTTTCTTCTTGTGTGGTTTTAGTGCCGTATGCTTTTTTGTTCTCTCTTTTCTTTTTTGTAGTTTTAATGTGGTACGGTTTTAATGCCATATGATTTTAATGCAGAATGCATCAGTTTAGAATGGCTCTGATATTGTACGGGTTGAAAGTGTAATGGTTTTTATATTTTATCCTTTTGATGCCTTGTGATTCTGCTGTCATACAGCTTTAATACAGTGCTTTTTCTATTTCTTGATGATTTTTGATATTGCATTCGTTTTCATGTTCCATAATTTTAATGTAGTATGTTTTCCATGTGCATGGTTTTTTATGTGGAACAGTTTCAATGTGGTGTGATTTTGACACTGTATGGGTTTTATGTAGTCAAATTTAATGTTGTATGATTTTAATGTAATGCGGGGTTGATATTGCAAGAGCTTTAATGTTGCACAGGTTTTAAGGTGTACAGTTTTAGAGCTGCCATGATTTTCTTTTGTTTGTTTTGCTTATTCGTTTTGTTTACTGGCTTGTTTGTTTGCTTGTTAGTTTGCATGTTTGTTTTTGCATGACTTTCATGTTAAATAAATTTTGGACGTATGGTTTTATGCGGTGTTGTTTCTTGATATGTCGTTTCATGTTGCTTAGTTTTGACTATATCTTCGTGCTAAATGAACATGATTTTTTTTTTTCTAATATGTTTTATGGCTTTTTGCAATTGTTTTTGTCTGTGCGCAGTTAATATTTTATAGTATTTTCATTGCGTGTTTCTAATGTGAATAATATACGTATGTTGCCAATATTGTAATGTTGTATGACTTAATGTTACATGGAGTTGATTTTACACGATAGTAATGTTGCGCTCATTTTTAGTTGTAATGATTTACACGTTGTATGGAATTAATGCTTTATTAATTAATTTTGTATCATGATTTAACGCCGAGCTGTTTTGATACTGTATTGTTTACTCAGGTACGGTTTCAATATTCCGCCCCCGCCCCCCCCCCTCCCTCCCCCCCCCCCCCCCCCCCCCCCCCCCCCCCCCCTTCCCCCAACTCCCGCTTTGTTTAATTTCAGTATTCACTGGTCCCAGATTTTGAACGGTTTTCATGGATTCATGTTTGCATACTTTTAACATAGTATGGTTTCAGTGCTGTATGCTTTGAACGTATTTTTCTTTGATAATAATTTAACTTTGTGCGGTTTTAATGCTGGATGGTTTTTCAAACACTGTACGGTTCAAACGTCCTACCATATCAGTGGTGGATGGTTTGAAAATGTTATGGTTTAACACTGTTCGCATTTAATGTTATATACTGTGGATGATGCATTGAGTTTGAAGTTTGTATGGTCTCACTCACACTTATAAGATTGTATGATTTTTAACACCCCCCCACCCACCCCCCACCCCACCCCCACCCCCCCTTTAAAGGCTGTGATAATTATGATTTCTAGAAACCCTGGGATGGTCTTCTTAGTCGAGTAACCCTTTAGCAACGTGACTAATTGACGGAATAACGAAATGTTTACCTGAGAACTCAATCATGGGGATGGGAGATCAGCAGTGGGGAGATCAAATGACCGGAAACACGTGGTTAACGGAACCCGTTGACTTGTGGATGGGTGACGTCATGTAATTATTCCACGTGGCTTGTTTCTCCGCTACAACGAGCAGCTGGTCTGGAAGACGGATTAAGGAGTGGGTCTGGAGCCGGAGGAGGGGGGGGGGGGGGGGGGGGGGGGGGGGGGGGGGGGGGGGGGGGGGGGGGGGGGGGGGGGGGGGGGGGGAGGGAGGAGAAGAGTATGAGGAGAGGCTACAGAAAGGAGGGGGGGGGGGGGGGTGGGTGGAGTCAGGTTGGGATGATTTGTGGCGTGTGTGTGGTGTGTGGTTGTGTGTGTGGTGTGTGTGTGTGTGGTGGGTGGTGGTTGTGTGTGTGTGTGGTGTGTGTGTGTTGTGTGTGTGTGGATGCGTGCGTGCGTGCGTGGTGGCGTGCGTGCGTGCGTGCGTGTGTGTTGTGTGTGTGTGTGTGTGGTGTGTGTGTGTGTGTGTGTGTGTGGTTGTGTGTGGTGTGTCGTGTGTGTAGTGTGTGTGTGTTGTGTGTGTGTGTGTGTGGTGTGTGTGTCGTGTGTGTTCGTGTGTGTGTTCGTGTGGTGTGTGTGTGTGTGTGTGTGTGTGTGTGTGTGTGTGTGTGTGTGTGTGTGTGTGTGTGTGTGTGTGTGTTCGTGTGTGTGTGTGTGTGTGTGTGTGGTGTGTGTGTGGTGTGTGTGTGTGTGTGTTCGTGTGTGTTCGTGTGTGTGTTCGTGTGCGTGGTGTGTGTGTGTGTGTGTGTGTGTGTGTGTGTGTGTGGTGTGTGTGTGTGTGTGTGGTGTGGGGACAGGGAGGGACGGAGAGGAGCAGAGAGTGAGAAGAAAGAGGTAAGAGGGGGTTCCAGTCACGTCATGCTGCTTATGGCCACAGCTGGCAGCAGAGTCAAAATCAAAACTGAAACAGAAACAAAGGTTATATCAGAATGGCGTTGAAATACTAGAACTGAAATCCGAAAACCAAGTTAACTCTCGAGATGCTCCCCCCCCCCCCCCTGCTGTCTGTCTGTCTGTCTGTCTGTCTGTCTGTCTGTCTGTCTGTCTGTCTGTCTGTCTGTCTCTCTCTCTCTCTCTCTCTCTCTCTCTCCGTCCGTCCCATCTATCTAATTGTCTATTTATGCATTCATCTATCTATATATTCTGTCTATCTATCTATCTATCTATCTATCTATCTATCTATCTATCTATCTATCTATCTATGTACGTATACATGTACGTATCTATGTATGGATCTATCTATCTACCTTTATATCAACCTATCCATCCATCTATCTAGCATATTTTCAACGTGATCCACATTTTAGTCTGATCAAACCGAGATGAAAAAAAAAAAAAAAGAAAGAAAAATCAAATTCTTATATTTCTTTCTAGAATCATGGCAAGAAGTGAAACGCTTCGGAACCAGTTTTCTTTGACAAATCTGCAGTGCAATGCTTTTGCCTCCAGTGTTGTGGAAATCGGAGCACTCCACAGGAAGTCGTGTTTCACTGAGAGGTTCCTCACAAGGCACGCACTCTGGAACATCAACGTTACCTTGTGAAAGAGCCTGAAGTTCAGAGAGAGAGAGAGAGAGGGGGGGTCCTGAGAGAGAGGTCCTGAGAGAGAGAGAGAGAGAGAGAGAGAGAGAGAGAGAGAGAGAGAGAGGGAGGGAGAAAGAGAGAGAGCTCATGAAAAAGAGGGCTCCTGAGAGAGAGAGAGAGAGAGAGAGAGAGAGAGAGAGAGAGAGACAGAGAGAGAGAGACAGAGAGAGAGAGAGAGAGAGGGAGGGAGGGAGGGAGAGAGAGAGAGAGAGAGAGAGAGAGAGAGAGAGTTCACGGGAAAGAGAGAGAGACAGACAGACAGAAAGAAAGAAAGACAGAAAGACGGTCAGTGACAGACAGACAGAAAGTCAGAGAGAGAGACAGACAGACAGACAGACCTCATGAGTGTGTGTGTGTGTGTGTGTGTGTGTGTGTGTGTGTGTGTGTGTGTGTGTGGTGTGTGTGTGTGTGTGTGTGTGTGTGTGTGTGTGTGTGACGGCTCCTGAGAAAGAGTGAGAGACAGAGACAGACAGACAGAAAGACAGACAGAGACAGACAGACAGACAGTCAGAGAGAGAGAGAGAGAGACAGACAGACAGACAGAAAACATCCTCTCATCGAGGGTCGGGGGTGGGAGTGGGGGTGGGGAGAGATGGGGAAAGAGGATGTAGAGGAGTCGGAAATAAGGAGTTGAGGTTGGTGGGAGAGTGGGGATGGGGAGGGGGTGTAGTGGGGGGGGGTGGGGGGGCGCTAGGAGAGGAGGCACGAATGGGGTAGGGAGCTGGGATCTTCGCTTCTAGCACACGGCACTGAATACCCGGTGTCACCACTCCAACTGCCCCTCCCTCAAATGCTATCCCTTCGGAAAGCACAGGCTAGCCCATTTGATTTGCCGCCCCCCCCCCCCCCCCCCGTCCCCCGTCTCCCACCTCACCTTTCCCTGCCGCCTAGATCGAGTGTCCTCCCTGCCCTCCTCCCCCCCCCCCCCCCACAAGACAGTTTGGGATGTGGGTGAGAAGAAAAAAGTTGTGTGTGTGTGTGGTGTGTGTGGTGTGTGTGTGTGTGTGTGTGTGTGTGTGTGTGTGTGTGTGTGTGTGTGTGTTGCGTGCGTGCATATGTGAGTCTGTGTATGTGTGAGTGTGTGTGTGTGCGTGTTTTTGTGTGTGTGTGTGTGTGTGTGTGTGTGTGTGTGTGTGTGTGTGTGTGTGTGTGTGTGTGTGTGTGTGTGTGACAGACAGACAGACGCGAGCGAGAGAGAGAGAGAGAGAGAGAGAGAGAGAGAGAGAGAGAGAGAGAGAGAGAGACAGACAGACAGACAGACAGACGCGAGCTCACGCACGGATTACAGAGAGAGAGAGAGAGAGAGAGAGAGAAGAGAGAGAGAGAGAGAGAGAGAGGGAGAGAGAGAGAGAGGGAGGGAGAGAGAGAGAGGAGAGAGAGACAGACAGACAGACAGACAGAAAGACAGAAAGACAGAGAAAGATCAATCGATCGATCGATCGATGGATTGATCTACAGCAGACAGACAGACAGACAGAGAACCTACAGAATCACATATGCTTAATAGAGAACGTAATAAAGACAACACACCATCCCCTTCTCTCCATCCACCTTTCTCTAACCCCAACACAGACTGTCCACATTTGGACAACATCATTTCAAAGCCTAAATCGTCGTAGAATAAAAAGTAAGAATGAAGTTGGAAGAAACTCTCTTCAGAGCTTGACAGCAGGTCTATGGAAAAGACCCCCCCCCCCCCCCCCCCATCCCCCTCTGACAAGCGTTTAATCCCTAACTCCTCACATTCAAAGGGAGCTGGGCCGAAAGAATCGCACGACACTTCTATGCCCATCTGTTGTCTGATTTTTTTTTTCTTCTGGCATTGCCAGGATTCGAACCAGCAATTTGTGGATGGGTGAGCGTCTCAAGGCTCTGCCTCGTTAAGCCAAAGTCTCACCCACATCGCTATCGATTTGACCTCTTAGATCTTCTCCAGCCAAGATGAACAACATTCAGGACAATATACGAGAAGATAAGTAATTGCTCCTTCTTCTTTCTCATTGTCCTGATTGTTGTTTATCTTGCCCGAAGAAGACCTAAGAGGTCGAAACGCGTCGTGTTTTGTCTTGCAATTTGTTTGTCCTGGCTTTTGGCGGACTCGCTAAGAATTATTCTTAAAATTTGTCAAGTACAAACAATGTAGGCTAGTCTGTACTGTCCTCCCTAACGGAGCAGTCTAAACCAAAACTGTCTGGGGAGACAATCTGGGCAGGGGGGACATTTCGGGTTAGGATCACCGGGAAGAAGAAAGAGAGGAAAGAGAAGTCAAACATCCTGCCTAAAGGAACGGACTCTGTGGAATGAAAATTCCTGTCTTTCCATGGCCAGGCAGGCAGGCATTCAACGGCTAGGAGACTTCAGTGGCAAGGGCAGTGGACGACAGCTCTTTCCTCTTTTCTGCAGTGACATCTTCTTTAGCCATCAGTGAATTAAAGAGAGAGAGAGAGAGAGAGAGAGAGAGAGAGAGAGAGAGAGAGAGAGAGAATACGAATGCAGATGTGAAAGCAGTATTCACCGTGCCTAAGCCCCTTGTGAAAGGACTCGGAGAACAAGTCTCATTATATTCACTTCAAAATTTAGGAACAAGAAAAAAAAAAGAGAAGGAAAAAAAAATCAATGGCCATGTTTGTAAAACGACATGTTGAAACAATTTCTTTAGATTCAAATACTTTCTGCAAGAAAAGGGACAATATCCACACATCATTACGTCCGATGGATGATGTCATCAAGAAAAGTTTAAAGGCACAAAGGTCTTGATAATCTTTGCTTGCAATAAACTTCTTTCTAACGTTACAGAGCTGAACAGCAGAAAAAAAAATGTTCGTTTTCTTCGGATCTTTTACACTATGGACCTATGGGATTTGCTTCATTAGGTTCTCTGCCTATGTAACAATGTACTTCTAGCTCTGATATCTAAAATCTGCCCCCTTTTTTGCTGTATAGTTCCAATGTTTATGGTTTTCTTCTGATCTAGAATTTTACGGAAGACATTTTTAACGGAATTGCGGTATATGTTTTTAGAAGGTGTATTTTAATTGGTTATGTAAATGATTTTTTTTAATGAGTTGTGAGTTGACTTCAACGCGGTAACAGCCCTTTGTGGTCGGCTGGGCTATAAGCAACATTACCTTACCCTATGTTTATCTGTATTGAAATCAGGTGTGCTTTTACCTTATGTTTATTCCAATTATGTACAAATGAAAATTTTCACTGTTTGAGACACACGCGTGTCATTTTTTTACTTTTACAGTAGACCACACGTTGACCACAAACAAACAAATAAACAAACAGCACACAAACAAAAACATAAATTTCCTAACATCACCAAAAACATTAGACAGGCTACACCAAAACCATACTCGCATAAAGATATTTTTTACTTTGAAACCTAGCTTTTCTATCTCCTCATATCTAATTCGAACAACATGCCATATGCTGTGCGATAATTCAAACCAATAACGAATGCACTGGACAGCAGAATTCAAATATATCGGATAGCTGCTGATTTCACCGTATATTATAAGATCATCAGGTGCACACATATTTACGCACCTATTTTTTTTTTCAGAGCAAGTATTTACCAGTTCTGTGTTATGTCCCCACTGTTCCGAGTCATTCTATACAACCGCTTGCATATGGCGGTCACATATCTTCATGAATAATTTCAGTGAAGTGTCTTTGATTGGGAATAATTTCTTCATGTGGCAGTTGTAAATTAACTATTGGCATTAAAACATCCTTAAGTGTCCATCTTTCTCTCACACCCAAATAACAAATCACCTTTCTAAAACACTTTAATGTTGACGTGTTTTTTTTTTCCGTAATAGTGTTTACTTGGAATATCAGTACTCAATTTTAAAAGTTTTAAAATTTTTTTTTAGCTGGATCTGAATGCCAATGTGTGGAGAGAGAGAGAGAGAGAGAGAGAGAGAGAGAGAGAGAGAGAGAGAGAGAGAGAGAGAGAGAGAGAGAGAGAGAGAGTAAAACTTTAATTGTTCGCCACCGGCCTGTTGAGAGTGTCAAACAACATGAACAAGATCAAATCAAACATTTGAATCTCTAGATCTGTTTGCTTGGCTGAGAAAAGTGACTCGATTTGCAACGAAAAAACATGTGTTATATTCCCCAAATTTGTTTCCAGAACAAGTCTTTTTTGCCCCATCGGTCAGACTGACAGTTCAGTCAGAGAGAGAAATTACCATAACATAGGTGTGAAACAGTGCCTCTGTAATGCAGGAAGGGTGTTCCAAACGGTTCGACATCAATTATCATTATCATCGATCGATTCAGTTCCACATCGGTCGGTTTTGATGTGACGTTTGTTTACCAAATGACACATGCACAAGGTGCTTAATGATCTTGACCCGTAAACTGAGAAAAGGTAACTCTGTTTACAATGGAATGCCAGGCGTTATCTTCTCCGATTTTTTTACTTTTATTTTTTAAAATTCCGCGCGGAACAGGGTCTGTTAAGCGAACGTCGCGTCACTGGGAAGAAAAAAAAGTACTTGAAATCAATCAGTTATTGAAAATATGCGGATTGGGGCGATCTTTTGTAACATGGAAAAAAGTACTTTTGGCTGTGATATTAGATTAGTTTATCTGGAATTATCTGCTATTCTAATAAAGCAGGTTTCGTTGTATTTAGCCTATGTAGTCCCCACATTTCAGATGTATACATTAAAACAGACTGTACGTGAGTATATAAAATCTTGAAAACAGTTCTTTAAAATAACATTTTGTTTACAAATACATTTCATACATTCAACACACGCCATACTGCCCTTCACCCCCAAGAACGTCAACTTCACTGTTTAAACTCCCTTTTGTTGTAATAACAAATCCCAGGTGATTGCACTCATTGATACCTCCATTTCATGCTTATTTCAGGTACAGTTTTCATTTTTTTTTTTTTTAATGAATTAAAAAAAGGCCTTGCGATAAGCTGTTACTTTGCTTTGCCTTCATTGATATTTAGAAACAAACTTTTGCAAGCATCATTAAGGACATCAATCTGATTCTGAAGACCTCTGGCAGTGTTTTACTAAAGGACAGTAT
>CM065729.1:45653450-45655950 GCA_033310375.1 Conus canariensis | reverse complement strand
CGGGAGGAAATGCACCAGGGAGTCACAGACTTCTTGACACCGGAGGAGCGTGGAGAGCGCGTGCCGCTGGCACAGATTTCGGCAGGGTACCACCAGGTGCCAGCACCGGTCCTCACACTTGTGGAAGGCCCTGCGACGACTCCGCTTCCGGTAGCATCTGAAAGATTTTTTAAGTGATTTTTTTATGTGTATAGGTTTTTTCTTTATTTTCTTTTGCTAGGAATTTGACTTATCTGGATGATATATGCACACGAGAACAGCCACAAAAAAAGAATAAATAAATTATTCATAAATCAACGATTTAATGACGAAAGAAAGAAAGGAATGAAAAGATTCTACTGAAGGAACAATGAAACGTTTGTTGTTCCTTGTTTACATTCCCCATCTGAACAGTTGGGTGGGGGTGGGGGATGGAGTGGGGATGAGGTTTCACCCAGTGTTTACTTCCTTTAATCTCATTTTATTTGTATGGTAAATCATAATCATAACAACAATAATAATGATGATGATAATTATAATAACAATAACAATGATAGTAATAATATAAAAATATTAATGTATAATAATATAATGATGTAATAATAATGATAATGATAACAATATACGAACAGTTAAGCATGAAAAAAGAGAGTTAAACATGAGCAAATTGACATGAAGTCATACTAGTTGCAGTTATGGAAAAAAAAGACAAAAATGTTTGGATACTTTAGATGGACAGGTTTACCTTTTTACTTTAGACGTTAAATCCCTAAACTATCCATTTTCTTAATACTCAATTGTGTATGTACAGACAACGGGTAGCACAGCACAATTGTGAAAGTTCTCCCAGAAGATATTTTCTGTTTGCTCATAATAATTACATTTCTAGGATGCACTACAAATTATGGTCGATGCTGCTACATCAGGGTTCTCAGAATTCATTTAAAAGATATGAAAAACCACCGAGTCAGGCCGTTTTTAACTTCCTGTTGTTCTTTCCCTTGATTTTCGATCACCGATGATCGAAATTTTTGATGTTGTTGAAAATTATCACATGTAAAAATATATTTTTGATATAGTTGGGATAATTTACCACAACAAACCTAAACAATGGCGGCAAATTTATTGCTAACAAAACAAAAAAAAAAATGAAACCAAAAACATGCAAAAATGTTGAGAGTTAAAATGAGTAACCTGGAATTTTTTGTTGAAGTTTATTAAAGTCTTGGCATTGGAATTGTGACTACGTTCACTTGCAAGATTACCATGGCCAGTTTGTGTGCTGGTGGAGTAAAGGTTCGAAATTGTTATCATGGTCGACTTTTTTTCTTTCATCCGTCTGAATGTGGCCCAACGAGAGGTTAAGATCCAGTTCCTGTTTTCAAGAGCAAAAAAAATCAACAAAATCGTACAGCTGCTATATGAAGGGACAAATTACAAAATAAACACAATGCGTTTCGACCTATCACGTCTTCTTCAGGCAGGACACATAGCATTCAAAACAATGGAAATCAAGGACGAACAGTCACTCATCTTTTCGACCTGTATATCTGTCTATCAATATGTCTATCTGTGCGCGCGCGCGCGCGCGCGTGTGTGTTTGCGTTAGCGCGCATCAATGGTGAGTCAGTTCAGTTGGCGTTTTACTATCCACAGAAACATCTGTTTTCAAGGTAAAAGTAATGAACTGTGCCAAAGGTTCTACTGCAAAAATGGCCCACTTTTTCAAATCTCTCTCTTCCCTTCTCCCTCCCCAATACTTCATCCCCGAAGTTATTTGCTAGCGTAGAGTTGCGGTCATAACTGCCGATCATTAACTGGTAATTAGATAACATAATATGTACGTATACTGTTAAGTCTGTATCCAAGCAAGTGCATGTACATGTATATGTGTGTGTGTGTATGTGTGTGTGTGTGCGCGCGCGCCGCGCGCGCGCGCACGCGGACGCTATAAGCTTTGAGAGCGTTCAGGACTATTTATACATCATGTGCCATAAATGTTCGTCTTTATCATTATCTATACTGCTATTACTATTACTACCGCTGCTGCTGCTGCTACCAGCACTATTACTTCTTCTGATGCTGCGGTTGCTGCTAGAATCGCTGCTGTTGCTGCTATTTCTACATCCTTTACAGTTGCTCTACGTCTGCGATTCTTCTTTTTTTTTTTTTTTATTAAATAGTCATCACTGTAATAACAAAACAAATAAAGTAAACTATTTCAAACGAATGTATTGTATCTCAAAAAGAAATACGTGTTAAGGATGGGAGAGGCAGTAATGTAATAGAAAAGAGAGAGAGAGAGAGAGAGAGAGAGAGAGAGAGAGAGAGAGAGAGAGAGAGAGAGAAACAGATAGACAGACAGAGGAGATCATATGAGATCGTGCCTGTCTTCCACACACTGATGAGAGAGAGAGAGAGAGAGAGAGAGAGAGAGAGAGAGAGAGAGAGAGAGAGAGAGAGATGCGTGCCTGTCTTCCACACACTGATCAGCGAGAGCCCCCTCCTCCCAGCAAACAGG
>CM065729.1:45630950-45643450 GCA_033310375.1 Conus canariensis | reverse complement strand
GTGCATGCACATCCTTTCCTCTGAACAGTTTGTAAACAAATCAAAATAAACGACATGTGGAAGAAAGTGGCAGTGATATGCTGTTTTTTACTTGTTGATACCATGTTAGTTTCAAACAGATAACAGCACACTACGAGATAATCAGTGTTAATTTACCTCAGTAACATATTCATTGAAATATACTGGCCAGATTTCGGCACTTTAAATGAATCAACGATGTCCAGGCTTGAAAATAACTTGTGTACTTTGATCAAATTTGTGTAGAAAACTCCAGTCTAGTATTCTATGAAATTCTGTAAGTACGCACCGCCCCCCACATCCCCACCCCCTACCCCCTAACTCTCTCCAGATCACAGATCACCACCATCTTCCCACCTGACCCAGGTAGTACTCCCTCCCACCCACCCCACCTGTTACCCCCGCCACCATCTTCCCTCCCCTTCCACCGACCCTTTTCCTATCCCAAAGCCAGGGTCCACCGGCAGAGATCTGGCACTGCCATGTTTATAGCGGAGGGGGCTGCAGACGGGTTTCACGTGCGGCATGTGTTACCGGGACAGCGTCTGTCCAGCTGCCCAGTTCTCAGTCTGTCTGGACTCTCTGATCTCCGCGCAAGCTCTGAGCCCGCCAATCACATCGGAATAGTTTGGAGTAGGGAAGGGGGGAACTGTTGGGGTGCTGGGGTGCTGGGGGTGGGGACGGGGAATGGGAGGGGCGGGAAGGGGAAGCCTTATCACCAAGGAACTCCTCATTTGTTTCCGACGTCCGGTGACTTATTAGGTCTGTTTCTGTTTCTGGCATGGAGGAATAGAGATATAGGGTAGGAGGAAGAGGAGGAGGAGAAGGAGGAGGAGGAGGAGGAGGAGGAGAGAGAGAGGGGAGGAGAGAGAGAGAGAGAGAGAGAGAGAGAGAGAGACAGACAGACAGACAGACAGACAGAAGAGAGAGAGAGAGAGAGAGAGAGAGAGTGCATGACTGACATTCAAAGACAGACAGAGAGACAGACACACTCACACACACGCACACACACACACACACACACGCGCGCGCGCGCACGCACGCACACACACACACACACACACACACACACACACACACACACACACACACACACACACACAGAGGCAGACAGACAAACAGACAGACAGGCAGACAAGAGACAAAGAGACAATGCATGACATGGCATTCAAAGGCGAAATCTGTATCTGCAAGGGTATGACGTGAGCTCAAATGTCTGTTTGCCTGTATTCTTGTACATCCTCTTCCTCCATCATCACTATCACTACCTCCACCTGAAGGAGGTTCTACTTTCACGTACGTCCATTGGCTTGTTTATTTCTTTTTCTTTTCTGTACAGAATGACTCAAAATTGAATCTGGTCTAAGCAGCTGGAAAGGTGTGAAGAGGCTCAGAGATGACACCCTGAAACGTTGGGGGGGGGGGGGAGGGGGGAAGGGGGGGCGGATCCGTAAAGCAGATCCATCAAGCCTGATCATGGTGGTGACGTCCAAATGACTCAGCGAATGAAGAAAAAAAAAAAAGAGTTTGGTGGGAAGAGGGGTGGTCGTTCCTTGGATGAACCCATGACGTTTTTGGCACGGATCCTTGGTGCAGATCCGGGTCCAAGGTCAGATCCTGGTTCCTGTCGGCAAGATGACGTCAAATCAGTTCAGTGATTTTGAAGAAACTTCGCTGAAGGCTGGAATATGATTTAATGATGAACCCATTCCATTTTGATATGAATCTGTGTTGCAGATCTAGGTCGAAGGACAGATCCCGTATCAGATCGAGTTTGGTGGAGGTCTGCATTTTTCCAAGAACCCTTCTATCTTTTTTGTTCAACACGTTTTTATCGTCTATGAGAGAAAATGAGAAACAATAACAAAAAAAACAACAAAACAAGCAAATTTAGGAATAATTGTAGAACTATCTGCTCGGCCCATGAACTGAAGAACGGTAACTCTATTTATACGGGAAAGACATGCGTTTTCTTCCCCTGATTTTTTTCCCCGGTCTGTTTTGCCCAATCAGCCAGATCAACAGTTCGGTCAGAGAGAGAACTTGTCAAAACATGGGGGGGGGGGGGGGGGGGGGGGGGGGGGGGGGGGGGAACGGTGCCCTGTAATGCAGACACTGCGTTACATTTAGTTCGACTTCACTAATCATTGTTATCATTGTTCGATTCTGATCTGGAATAGCTCAGTGGTAGAGCGCCGGACGCGTAATCTTGGTGATCCTGGGGTTGCGGGTTCGAATCTACGCCGAGCCGTTTCAGTACAGGGGGAGTTTTCCCTCGGAGTTAACGTTGGTTCTGACTCCATTTCCCACTTCGAATGAGACTATAAACCGAGGTTCCGTGTGTGAACGCACGCATAACATTTTGCACACACCAACTTTCGGAAGAGAAGGCCAGTGTGGATGTTGGTATGGATGATAGTTACATTTAGCATGCATCGTAGGTGAGAAATGGAAAGAATGAAGGAAGTAAGAAATTGAGTGAATGATATTGGACGATATTGACTGGATGACACGGCCGGAAAACGACTAACTGAAGCGCCAGCTGGCAGCTCCTCAGTCGGCACTACCCAGGTAAGCAGCCCGTTATGTAAACGAGTGTGGATTGTAAAGCGCTGAGAGCTTGGTCTCTAGCGCTATGTAAGTATTCATTATGATGATAATAATAATGTCTTTGGTTTGATGTGACGTTTGTTTACCAAATGACGCACGTACGCATTGCGTATTGATATCGACAATAAAGTGAGTGAATGTAATTCTATTTGCAATGGAGAGACAGGTATTATCTTCCTCTGATTTTCTTTTTCCGGAACAGGTTTAACTAGACTACAAACAGTATCGTCCTCAAATGCATTGGCATTTCTTCTTCAGCAAGGTCAGTCAAATGAAAGTCACCGGTTTGTCCTTCATATATTTTTCAAAGTTGACGATCATTCCTCTTCCTTTTACTTAATTGTTTCTTCCTTTTCTCTCTTTCTTTTTCATCGCTTTGTTTCTCATTGACTTTCCATCCTGCTTTTACTTCTTTTTTATTTGACTTTTTAAAGGGAGCAATTTGAATTTTAAGTTACATATTTTCTTTTCTTTCCTTTTCTGTTGTCCTTTCTTCTGTCTTTTGTTTGTTTATAAGCCATGCTTTTTGGTGTGAATGAACATGATACTACCGACGGAAATGAATTCTATTATTCATTCTATTCTTTGCTCTCTCTCTCTTCTCTCTCTCTCTCTCTCTCTCTCTCTCCTCTCTCTCTTTCATGTTTTTCTCTCTCGCGCTCTATCTCTCGGCCTCTGTCTCTCTTGTTCCCGGCTCCCTACCCTTCCCTGCTGTCTCTCTCGGTCTTTCCGTCTGTCTGTCTGTCTGTCTCTCTGAGTCTTTCTTTCTTTCACATGTTTCTTTGTTTCTTTCCTTTCTGTTGCTGTTGCTGTGTGGGTTGATTGAAACAAAGAGTAAACCTATATCTTATTTTGTGAGGAAACCCTACACCGCCAGCAAAGCTTTATGCAGACGATTCCCATCCCCAGAGGTTTTGCTGACAGAGGAACAGCCGTAAAACAGGTTAATCCCGCAGAAACTTGGGAACGCGCTCCCCATAGCATGCAGCTCTTGTTCGCTAAGTTTGAATTCATGAAATGCATTCCATTTTCGTCTTCACCTTTCCCTCATCCCTTCCCCCCGTCTGACAAGTCTGTTTGTGTGTTCAACATAGACTGAGCCAAGGTCCTGTTCCTAGGGTACGTTGATCAAATGCTGGCACTGAATTAGAACAAGCATGCTGAAATGGTGGCTTGTCCAGCATTCACTGCCCCTACTCCACGTGATATATGCAGAGGCGGAAAAGCATCTTAGGGTAGTGGGAGTGTGGGTTAGTACGATTACTACCATCAGAACGACAACACGCAAAGAGCGGCCGCAAAAATGTCCATTTGTGTGTGGTAGCCGGGAGGATTTAAACTCGGGGTTGTTTGACAGCGAACTGGTGATTTACCACAAAGAGACTGAAACGTTGGAATCTCCCCCTTATTCAATGTACAGCTTGTTTAATTTCGGTGGTATCCAGTGGTGCCTGTTCTATTTCAGCATGCGCAAGACACCACCTGCTAAACCCCTAACTGACGACAATAACTGCTCAGTCGCGGAGCCAGTGTGGGTGGGCGTTCCCCTCCGGAAGGTGCCACCACTTCCACCCAGCGACAGCTTCATCCCCTGGAACTTGCCAGTACCGGCGACCTCAACACGAACTTAGCAAGGGCATAGGCAGTGGGGAAGAAAGTCGAAGCTGAGGTCACAATAAGAGCTTGAGGTCTGGAGATTTTTTTCTGTTTGATGAGGATGAGGATGATGAGGATGATGCTGCCGAGTTCCATTTTTAGTGTGAGACTGCATGACAGGGCAGTACCCTACGCTTACTTTCATAATATATGACGGTACCAACCAGAACCGAGAGAAACAGACACCTGCAGTGTTGGTCAGGAAATTTAGGCAACACTCAGACGCCGTCAGTAAGTGGCTGAAACTCGACTCTGTGGTTTCAGCCTTCCCAAATGACCTCACAGCAAACGGACCGAAAGAAATTCCACAGATACAAGTGAGTCTCATGGTAATCAAACCCACGATCTCTCATCCAGGAATGTGACGCTAACCACTGCGCCGCGGCAGCTAGTCAGACTTTTCTGAGGTTTGCATTGAAGGATTGCGGGAGAGTGGTTCATGGGTAGTTGGGTCGCCTAACTACCGCTTGACTTCTTTCACTTAGTCCCATAAGTCTTGGAGACAGCTGCATCGGCTTTATCTGCTGGTATGGCTCGTATTTTGGGGCTCTCTACTATTTCACTCTGTGATGTACGTTTCAGTGAGTTTGTGTTGGAACAGTGTCAACCTTGCTCTCCACCATTTCACTCTGTGATGTACGTTTCAGTGACTTTGTGTTGGAACAGTGTCAACCTTGCGATGATGGCAGAACAGTAAGCATCAAGCCCCATGTCGCCGCCTTGTCATGGGCACCAGAAGGCCTTCTGGCAATACTTTAGTCTGGATGAGAGTTTGTTCGCGGTTTGTTTCATGGTATTTTCATTCATGAGGTTCTCTTCTAGATGGATATGTCTGAATCTCCCTGGCATATCTTCCGGTGGTTCAAGTTTATTGACGGTACTGGGTGTGTGGAAGAATTGGGGTCCAAGTGATAACGTGTGTGTCTGCTCTCTGTGAGGTTAATTGGTGGCAGGTTAGCCACTTGATTTGGGTCCTGTTCAGCACGATGTTTTTTTTTTTAATGAATGTCTGTTTTAGTTAGTTTGTTTGTTTGTTTGTTGATGTTGCTGTTCTTATTGTTATTTTCTTGAGGTTTCTAGGTTCAGGCTGAATAGATATCCGATGTCTCGTTGTCTGTGTTTGAGGAACAGGCAATTGTGATGGATGGTTTAGCTGGTCTATGTTTTTTCTTTCGTTTCTTGTACTTTCTTTCTTTCTTTCCTTATTTTTTTTTATATTTTATTTTCCCTTTTCGACCTTTCTTTACGCCTTTGTTCCCCGCCCTTTGCTTGTTTTCCTCGTGTTTGTTCGTTCCCTTGACCTTCAGATGGTAATGTTCACACAGAGAATGTAGTGTAAGCATCTTTCTTGTTTCCTTTCAAAAGGAATAATTTCATACAAACGACGAAATCAAATTTCTATCTTTCTTATTTGTTTGCTTTATTGTTCTTTTCCTTCTTGCTGCTTGTCTTGCTCTCTTTCTTTCTTTCTCTCTAATAAACAGTCTGCCTGATGCAGTACGTCGTTGTCATTATGTATCCGTTGTTTGTTTTTTTTCTTTGACTTTTTAAAGGAAAGGATCGTTAAAAAAACAAAAACAGGGAGTATAGCTAACCCTCTTTTAGTGAGAAATCCCTCCACTACCTTAAGACACTCCCTTGATAAGAAAACTCCTTACTGCTTTCAAGATATTCCAGTGGTAAGAAGCTCCTCATTTCTATCAAGACATTTCCCTACTGGAAAAAAATAAACAACCTCCTTTCATCTACCAAGACACTGCCCCCAATGAAAAAAAAAGAAACCCTTAGCACTGTCGAGACACTTGTTGGGTGAGAAAACTTCTCACGGCTATCAGTGTACTCCCTTGGACAGAAAATTCTTCACTGCTAGCAAGACACTTCTCTGAAGAAAAAAGTTCTTGCTCTAAGGGCATTCCCTTGGTGACAAAACTCCTCACTACTACCTACAGGAAAGTGCTCATTGCCATCAGTGTATTCCTTGGGGAGAAAGTTTCTCACTTTAATTAAGACACTCCCAGGCATATCTTTACTCAGTGCACACTTCTTTCCTTCATTCTCAGATCAGTTAATTACTATTTTCCATGACAACAAACTGTGTACACAAAAGAGGTGAACTGTACTGTTTGATATACTTGCTGGAAACAACTGTAGCTTTTACCGTTGTTTTGAAAGCCGGCAAGATCTGCAGATTTCTCACACTGACATGCGAAGAGGCTTACTCTTCTAAAAAAAAAAAAAAGAATTTACCTTCAGTATTCAGATCTGATTGATCAAAGTTCAGAGCAATGGAGCTAGTTCACTCTTTACTCGCCTTTTTGTAAAGACAGAGGGGGTAGTATATTATGTTTAAATTTTCTTGTGTGCTGGGACACATTTCTTGTGATTTGTCACAATTCATAAACAAACCAGAAGCTTTTTTTTTAATCTGTCTAAGATAAATGTTTAACGGTTCAACGACGCTTGTTCGCCATCATTGACCAGCTATGTATTACCCACACACTCCAAAATTTTGTGTTGAATATTACTTTATCTTTATTCATTTATAAGTTTTGTATTCTCTGATTACTGTGGCTAAAATTCTGCTCGTCTCTTTGTTCAGATAGAGATCCGTTTATTCGTTCGTTTGTTTGATGGACTGTGATCGTCTAGATTTCGCAGAGTGGGACGAAAGAAGGACAACCCTCCTTACCTCATTTTGTATTCAGATCTTGTTGGCTGGGTTGAGGGCAATGGAATTAATTCACTCCCCCCCCCCCCCCCCCCCCCCCCCCCCCCCCCCCCCCCCCCCCCCCCCCCCCCCCCCCCCCCGCGCCTATTTTTATGCTGATCGTGTGCTTGTCTCTTTGCTCAGCTGAAGATTCATTCATTCATTCCATTGTTTGTCACATTTACTCGCTGCGCAAAATTTGCAAAATCGATCTCCAGTTATGGCAGTTCGGCTGAAACTTTAGAACGTGACTCATTCTGCATTCAGACCTTGTCGACAGAAGTTCAGAGCAATAATATTAATTCACTTTTCATTCTTTTTAAACAAAAATCTAAATAGTCGGCTTGTCTTTTTATTTGGACAAACAAAATCCATTCGATGGTCATTCTGGCATCAAGATTGTCGGTCTGGATTGGTGCATTCTTTGTTAGTTCTCTGTCTGTCTGTCTGTCTGTCTGTCTGTCTGTCTCTGTCTCTGTCTCTCTCTCTCTCTCTCTCTCTCTCTCTCTCTCTCTCTCTCTCTTTTCAAGAACTTCTTGCGGTTCAATTTCCTGTATCCTGATAGGGAGTTTGAAATAAACACAATTCTGGCATCTCTAGTTCCCACGCTGCCCCCCACCCCTCACACCCGTTCCCCAGTGGCTCCTAATGGAGGACGCAGGAGGCTGTATCACGATGGGTGAAACGTAGATGTAATTTCCCTTTCTGTCGAGATGATTCATCAGCTGCAGACGACATTCATTAAATTAGATTTGATGGACTTGGGGCAAGATACGTCTGGCAGCGGTGTGTGTGTGTGTGTGTGTGTGTGTGTGTGTGTGTGTGTGTGTGTGTTCGTGCGTGTGCGTGTGTGTGTGCATGTGTGTGTGTGTGCATGCGTGCGTGCGTGCGTGCGTGTGTATGTGTGTGTGCGTGCGTGTGCGTGTGTTGTGTGTGTGTGTGTTGTGTGTGTGTGTGTGAGAGAGAGAGAGAGAGAGAGACAGAGAGAGAGACAGAGACAGAGAGAGAGACAGAGAGAGAGAGAGAGAAACAAATAGACAGACAGACCAAGATACAACAGAGAGAGAGAGAGAGAGAGAGAGAGAGAGAGAGAGAGAGAGAGAGAAGAGACAGAGAGACAGAGACAGAGACAGAGACGAGAGAGTGATCAAGTGCATGCCTTTTCAATTAAAAAGGATGTTACCTCGCATTTCTGTATCTGTGTCCACGGCAGTGAACATTTTTGACACATCATCCGAATCCCTTGGAAGCATGTGGTGCCGTATAAATGAGAGATGTCTATTGAAGCTGGGCAGTTCTGTCATCCATCTGTCCTTCCAAGATTCGAGTTCTGAAAGCAACAAGACAGCAACAACAAGAACAACAAGAACAACAACAATTGTAACAACAAGCCCACCCAAATGGAAGTATACAGATTCACTAACAAATCCAGTTTCACGCATGTAGAGTTAGTGATTAAGGATGATATGAAAAACAAAAATCTACCGAAAGACTATAATTGTCTTAAATGGATTTGCTTTTGTGTGGGGCAGTTCGGATGTAGGTAATAATGGTGACATGATGCTGTTCATGTGTTTCGACAAAGACTGGTCCATTGCAGTTAGCGGAATGGAATTAACATGTTTGGGGAGACAAGAACACAGGTATGATCTGTACAGAATGTGAGGTCCTCTGTATTGTGTTCAAAATATTATCAATGGTTATTGATAGACATGTGAAACGTGATATGATTCATTTTCAATATTTCAGTTATACACACACACACACACACACACACACACACACACACACACACACACACACACACACACACACACACACACACACACACATTCTCAACATTTTTAAAGCTTAATATGATCGAACAAGGATTAATGTTGGTGCCTTACGTCATGAATCATAGGAAACCATTCGTTTCGTTATTTCCTATCAGGAATCTAATTATATACGAGAGCAGTGCATACCACTTAATTTTTCAGGCGTCCTTCCTTCTTCAGTTCAGCTGTATCAGTAGTTTTACTGAGTATGTTTATAAAAGATGTTTAAATTACGAGGTAGCATACGTTGTATACATTATCTATTGGAAATGTGTGACGCTGTGTTATTCTGTGTGCATCTACCTGCAAAGAAGTCATGGCTTTTATAAATAAACGTGTGTTCTTGTTGATATAGACATAGACGCACAGATCCACAGATACATGCTCTCTCTCTCTCTCTCTCTCTCTCTCTCTCTCTCTCTCTCTCTCTCTCTCTCTCTCTCTCTCTCTCTGTCCAGGCAGCAGAGATTTCTCTGCTTGCCACTCTCTCTCTCTCTCTCTCTCTCTCTCTCTTCTGTCTGTCTGTCTGTCTCTCTCTCTCTCTTTCTTTTCTCTCTCTCTTCTTTCTCTCAAACACACACATCTTGCAGACACCACACACACACATACACACACACACACACACACACACACACACACACACACACATACACACACACACACACACACACAACACACACCACACATACACACGTACACACACATACACACACACACACACACACACAACACACACACACACACACACACACATACACACGCACACACACACGCGCGCGCCCACACACACACACACTTCCTGCAATCACCAGTCTGGCTGACGTCCCACCTCGTTCACCCCCATCCTTCCCCAACCCATTCACTCCTCAAACCCCTATCCCACCCGCTTCCCACCACACAATTCTCTCAGTCCTACCTCTTTCTTTCTTTTTAACCCCATTTTCAGATCATCGCAGCCAGAGCCAGAGTCAGCCTCGACTGGCACCGTCTTCCCTCTCCCAGTGTGCTGTCTCAATCTGCGGCTTCACGCTGTGCCGGTTCCACCGTAGGCTGTGCAGACTGATCCACTCTGGTTTTCTTTGGCTGATGCCACCGAGTGCCGTAAGTAAAGCACTTGTTGTCTACCGTTGTCGTCTTTGTGGTTGTGTTATGAAAGAAGAGAAGAGAAGAGAAGAAAGAAAGAAAGAAAGAAAGAAAGAAAGAAAGAAGGAAGGAAAGAAAGAAAGAAGGAAGGAAGGAAAGAAAGAAAAGAAAGAATGGAAGAAAGAAAGAAAGAATGAAAGAATGAAAGAAAGAAAGAATCAAAGAAAATAAGAAAGAAAGAAAGAATGAAGGAAAGAAAGAAAGAAAGAAAGAAAGAAGGAAAGAAGGAAAGAAAGAAGGAAGGAAGGAAGGAAAGAAAGAAAGAATGAAGGAAAGAAAGAAAGAATGAATGGAAGAAAGAAAGAAGGAATGAAGGAAAGAAAGAATCAAAGAAAATAAGAAAGAAAGAAAGAAATGAAGGAAAGAAAGAAAGAAAGAATCAAAGAAAATAAGAAAGAAAGAAAGAATGAAGGAAAGAAAGAAAGAAAAATGACCGGAGGATGGTTGGAATGGTAAACAAAATAGTTGTTTGTTCTGTTTTGTTTGAAGGTTGACATTAATAATTATTTGTATACGAAGTGCGTGGATTGTGGTCAGGATTGACTTCGCTGACTATTGATGAACTAATGCGTTTTCTTTCTACCTTTCTTTCTTCCTTTCTTTCTTTCTTTTTTTTTACTTTTTTTTTTCTTTCTTTCATGGCTGTAGACAATTGAAAAAGGTGTGCGTTTTCTTTCTTTCTTTTTCATCCTTCCTTTCTTCCTTCCCTCCGTCCTTCCTTTCTTTCCTTTCTTTCAATTTTTTTTCTTTCTTTTCTTTCTTTCGTTCTTTCCTTTTGCCTCGTAATCTAAGCCAGGGGCCAATTACTTCGTCAATAAAGGGGATAAATGTATGAGAGAGAGAGAGAGAGAGAGAGAGAGAGAGAGAGAGAGAGAGAGAGAGAGAGAGAGAGAGAGAGAGAGATTTGGGAATAATATAACATCAGCTAAAATACAGTGACAGAAACATTTTTTGAGCAGGTTGACGAGAGAGAGAGAGAGAGAGAGGAGAGAGAGAGAGAGAGAGAGAGAGAGAGAGAGAGAGAGGAGGGGTCCAATTTCTTGTGGAAGAATTAACATTAGCTAAGTTGCAAACTGATGAAAACCTTGTTGAGTAGGTGGACCTAGATGGACTAGGAGTGGAAGGCTGGGTGAGATGGGGGAAGGGGAAGAGAGATGTCGCTACAAAACTGTATTCTCGTTCAGTGAATGAATTATACTCACTGGTTAGATAGGTCAAGTGTACGGTAGACGGACGGAGGGCAGGAGGGAGAGGAGTAGTTAGGCGAGAAGCGGCGAGGGCTAAGCGCGTGCGTGCGCACGCGCACGCACACACACACACACACACACCACCGCGCGCGCGCGCGCGTGTGTGTGTGTATGTGTGTGTGTGTGTGTGTACATCTATATATGTAAAATCATTTGTCTTTGGGAAATTAAAATTTTTTAGGTCCTTTTTCATTGCATGAAAGGAAAAATAGAAAGCAGCAATAAAATAGCATATACAGATTCATATTGTACAAAGAATGAATATCATTTGTACATGGACTTAATTTAGAAATGTAACTAACAAAATACATTTTGATTTTGTAGATATACATTTATGTGTTAAGATATGTATGCATACCCCCACCCACGCAGTTAGCTACTCTGTTATTGTCTCTGACTCACTGTCTCTCTATATTGTACTGTCTCTGTACTGTATAGTCGTTCAATCTCTCCCTACAATTTTTCCTCATTACATTTCTGCTCCTTTCCCATGTCCTTGTAGACTATAAACCAGGTTCCTTAAACGCAGTAATAACTTGTTAAGATAGGCCACTGTATTGCATTAACCTCCTTAAAAAAACATAACGCTGGAAAAGGTTTAGCTGATCTCAGTGATTACTTGTAAACATTTCAATGTGGAGAGCATTTTAACATGCTCTTATGTTATTTTCTTTTTACTATTATTATGTCTGTCTGTCTGTTTGATTCTCTCTCTCCTCTCTCTCTCTCCTCTCTCTCTCCTCCTCTCTCGTCTCTCTCCTCTCTCCTCTTCTCTCTCTTGTCTATGTATACATTAAATTCATTCCAGAGATTCTTCTTCAAATCGGCTGATGTAAGTAACTTTTAAGTCACAGGACCACTGTTGTATTCTCTTTAAAAAAATCAATTAATACGCTGAATAAGTGGTTTACATGAATTCCAAGTATTACTAAAATCTGTCCAATGTGTGAAGCATTAACGTTATTCTCCTTCAGTGTTATTTCTGGCGCCTAACTGATTCTGAAATGCAGTTACAACTGGAATGCTTTTTCGAATTTTCATCGAAAAATGTCCATCTAGGCAAACAGAGCTATAAACTCGAGGGCAGAATCCGCTTTTACGAATCCATCCTCAACACAAAATTACCAAATCACCTGGAATCCGAATATTATGAGAAGGCTTACATTTTCTCCAGTAATTTTTTCAAGACCTCTCACAACATTTGTGCAAATCTGCATATCCGTTGTAATGTATGTCCGCTTTTGACTCATTGATTTATATTTTCTAAGCCATGAAAACATTAGAGCAGATATGTACTTCCGA
>CM065729.1:45618450-45623450 GCA_033310375.1 Conus canariensis | reverse complement strand
ATAGCCGTTAGTAACGGCTATTCTGGTAAACATCGGCCATCATCTGGGACCCATAATGAACATACCTACAAATTTTCAGAAAGATCGGCCATGTACTTTCTGAGATTTTCCATGAAGAAGAAAAACCGTTATGGGCCATTATAGCCGTTAGTAACGGCTATAACGGTAAAATAACACATCGGGCATGATCCGTGACCCATAATGAACATACGTACGAATTAAAAAAAAAATCGGCCAAGTACTTTCTAAGATATTCTATAAAGAAGAAAAACCATTATAGCCGTTAGTAACGGATATAACGGTAAAATAACACATTGGGCATGATCCGTGACGCATAATGAACATACCTACAAATTTTCAGAAAGATCGGCCAAGTACTTTCTGATATATTCCATAAAGAAGAAAAACCGTTATAGCCGTTAGTAACGGATATAACGGTAAAATAACACATTGGGCATGATCCGTGACCCATAATGAACATACCTTCAAATTTTCAGAAAGATCGGCCGAGTACTTTCTAAGATATTCCATACAGAAGAAAAACCGTTATGGGCCGTTATAGCCGTTAATAACGGCTATAACGGTTAAAATAACACATCAGGCATCATCCGCGACCCATAATGAACATACGTACGAATTTAAAAAAAAAATCGGCCAAGTACTTTCTAAGATATTCTATAAAGAAGAAAAACCGTTATGGGCCGTTATAGCCGTTAGTAACGGCTATAACGGTAAAATATATTTGGCATCATCTGTGACCCATAATGAACATACGTACAAATTTTCAGAAGGATCGGCCAAGTACTTCCTGAGATATTCCTTAAAGAAGGAAAACCGTTATGAGCCGTTATAGCCGTTAGTAACGGATATAACGGTAAAATAACACATCGGGCATGATCCGTGACCCATAATGAACATACCTACAAATTTTCAGAAAGATCGGCCCAGTAGTTTTCTCTGGAGCGAGTGGAACACATTTTGACCACGGACGGACAGACGGACACACACACACACACACACACACACACACACACACACACACACACACACACACACACACACACACGCACACACAAACACACACACGCACGCACACACACACACACACACACACACACACACACACACACACACACACACAGACACACACACACACACACACACACACACACAGCATTTCTTCGTTCCCATTGTAAAATACTCCCTGTTCAATAAGACCTGGGAGTACAAAAATACAAGGAAAAAAATTAACATCCCAGCTTCAACAAGACAAAATCAAATAAAAAACGAAAACAAGAGAAAGAAGAAAGAAGAAGACCAAAGAAACTCTGACATCTGCCAGTGTTTCTATGGAATCAAGTTTTAGCACGCTCAGTATATTCAAAGCACACTTTCAATCCATTCTCATCATTTACTCGGAAACAGACGAGCTGGAGGGAAAAGGGATGGTGGTAGACCCAGACTACTACATTCTGGTAACTTAACACGCTGTCAAGCATTTGTCTACCAACCACCACCACCACCACCACCATCTCATCTCAATGTATACCCCCTCCACCTCACCCCTTCCACCCCCTTTCCCACCCTCTCTTTTAGTCCACTCCCATTCATTTTAGAATCACCCCCCCCACCCCCCACCCCCCTCCAACGCCCGCCCCTTTGGACTTACCATTTGCTGGTATGGTGTACTGCCATGACAAGAGAGACGTTTATCTATCACATTACCATGTCTGGTGCAGGCACTGTTACAATGTTATGGGCTGCAGTCTACTTTCCACCAGACCATAAATGACCCAACGCCTTTTGTATGAAGAGTGTGGGGTAACGAAACTTGGAGAACACAGAAGAAACAAAACAAAACAAAACAAAACAAAAAGATTTCGCATAAAATTTGATCAGTTACATCCTCACATTATATTCGCCATTTTCTTTTTTTTTTTTTTCTTTTTTTTTACTGGATGCTCATCTTCAGTCTGCCCAATTGTATTGCAACTCTTTGTTGTGTAGAGACGCCACCGGATAAATGAGCGTAGAACATATCAACATGCCCAGCATGGACAAGGAATCATACATTCTTGGACGTGGTGGACCTGTCGACTAAAAAGAACAGAACGTTGAAGAAGAAGAAGAAGAAGAAGAAGAAGAAGAGAAGAAGAAGAAGAAGAAGAAGAAGAAGATTGATTTCTTTATTTACAGAATTAACTGGTTGATTAATTGATTGATTGATTGAATCTTTCATACGTCAACAATTTGACACTTAAAAAGACCTTTTTACAATTCTACCCAATAATAAAATAAACAAAGATATAGAGGGGGAAAATAAGAAAAAGTTAAATGCTATGATATGAATTAATGACGAATCTAATTATGATTTTGTAAGCACTATGATAATCATATTCTAACAGGCATATGCGCGCGCGCACACACACACACACACACACACACACACACACACACACACACACACACACACACACACACACACACACACACACACACACGTACGTATGATCACTCGAGTGTACTCGCATGCACACACATGTATGCACTATTAAAGATTTACTTAATCTGCTGGGGCATAACCTGCTTAATCATGAAATCACATGACGAGGGAGAGAGAGAGAGAGAGAGAGAGAGAGAGAGAGAGAGAGAGAGAGAGAGAGAGAGAGAGAGAGAAGAGAGAGAGAGAGAGCATAGCACATCACCTCCACGGGTGTTCAGTTGCTTGCTTTCTAATCTAAACAGGGGTATCCGTTTTCTCGTAATTTGAAACGGCTATCACCAACCACAACCCAGTCAACAAAATAAAACTTTCTTACCTACTTCGCCCTACACAGCCCCTCCCCCCTTCCCTCCCCTCTCCGCTTGTGGGCATGCTCACTGCCGTCTATCAATAAAAGAAAGAACAGGTCACGCACTTTTTATCACCGTGGCGGACGCAAAACGTTTGCTAAAAAAGAGATTAGATTTATTTTCATTTGATGGTTTAAGATCCTAGGACAGGGAAGCTTGAGCCCCGTATTCATTGTTGCGACTAACTCAACGGCAACTCAGAGCCAATTTGTCTGTCTCTCCTTCAATGCATTCGAAAGTTTGTTTTGTCAGTTTGTCTGTCTGTCTGTCCATCCATCTGTCTGTCTGTCTGTCCATCCATCTGTCTGTCAATCTGTCTGTGTCTTTCTGTCTGTCTGTCTCTCTCTCCCTCTCTCATACACACACACATGCACGCACACATACATGCACACACACCACCACCACCACCACCACCACCACCACTTAGTTTCACAAGACACAAAATAAAGAGGAGAATGAATCTAAAATCGCTTCAAGAGAAGTGTAACTGCCGTTATATAGTATATAGTGTGAGACAAGAAGATAAAAAGGAGAAGAGCAAGAGGAACAAAATAAACATGATCAACAACAATGTGGAGAAGGAGGAGGGGGTGAGACGAATACTAAGAAGACAGATACAAAGACAGACAGACAGACAGACATACAGACAGACAGACAGACAGACATACGGACAAAAACAACGCTATCACCTCAGACAGGGAGATTGCATATTTTCCCATTGTTGGTACCTGTCCCTTCTCCTTTCACTTGTCCAGTCTTATTTATTTGTGTTTGTTTTTGGTCCATTTGTGGAGGCTTGCGCTCCATGACTTGGCCTTCTAGAACATCACATGTCTGCAACTGGCAATCCCAGCGATGCTTCGGGGTGCAATGCACTTATCCACAAACACCAATTTCCTAATGCTTCTCGAGATTTTTTTTTTTTTTTTTTTGTGGTCCCTTGCAATGAAGGTTCTATTTCCATTCAATACACATGTTACATCAACAATACACACATTATTCAATACATTTACATACAATGTTTAACTAGTGCTGTCAAGATCATACAAAAATGTCATAATTCAAAAGTCATAATTCGCACGTTACAATATAAACTTATTACACTGTATCAATTATTATTAAATGAAATATTGAAAAGCTGCAAGGGTATATACCAATTACAATATATAAACAAACGCTATAAAAAGAAAAGAAAAAAAAAAACGAACAAGGGAGGGAACCAATAGCCCCCACACCACACCCCTGAAAGGGTGGGTGCTTGGTGCCTGGGGCATGGTGGGATAGGGGGAATTAAAAAAAAAAAAACCCAGAAGCAAAACAAAACAAAAACAAATTCATGCTCACAAAGCTTCTCAGAGATTTTGTTTTTCTAAAAAGAAGGAAAACGACTGACAAGAAGAAAGGAAGGAAAGAACAAGAGAGCGAGAACGAACACTCCAGACATAACAAAGACCGAACAAAACGAAACAAAAAGGGGGCAGTGGAGGGGAGGTGGGGGGGGGGGGGAGGGAAGGGGGGGGGGAGAAGAGCAAGAGAAAGAAGGCTAAAAGGGAAAGAAGAGAATAATGATGAAGAAAAGGTGATTTCTCAATGATTAGAATTTGCTGTTCGTTGAAAAGTTCCCTTTTTGTTTTTTCTTTTGTTTGTTTGTTTGTTTTGTTCGTGTCTGCTGCGTGTGAATCAGTTCCTGCACACATACTGAAATTCTCTTTGTTTACAAGTTGTAATGTGCTCACTGCTCAGCACACACTAATGAAAATTTAAGGTTAAGGTGAATTCATTCCTGGAGGAATTCTGACTTCTGACACATTCTGGTTATTTTACAGTTTCAAGCATACAGATTGAACTACAAGCACCACCACCTCATCTTTCTTCCTTGCGTCTTGGGCCTCAACCTCCTTTCATCCAGTCTTATTTATTCTGTGTGTTTTTTTTCCAAGGACGGCGGTCATTTCTTGTTGTTACGATGTAGTTCGGTGGCCATGCAAACAGTAGGGTCTCTTATAAACAGGTGCATCAAAAGGCGTTGGTACTGATGCTGTTGAACCAATTCTGACCCCCCCCCCCCCCTCCAATACCTCTTAAAGAAAAGCCCCAAACACAGAAAAGATTTGAATAAATTAGAACAGGAAGAGAAACAACACTGA
>CM065729.1:45593450-45595950 GCA_033310375.1 Conus canariensis | reverse complement strand
GGTAAAATCAGTAACACTCGGGACGATTTTTGATAATCGGTCAGAAGCGTGAAAAGAGAATACTACCCCGGAATGTTTTAGATAATCTGTCATTACCATCCTGAAGAATACTGGAAATGTTGCATGACGGGTTCGTCATGAGCATCAGTACGGATACTGCTCCGGGTCTATTAGAAAAATGCAAGAATGTTCTGTCCTAGGAAGGTTTAGATAATCTGGTAGAAGCGTAAATGAATTTGCTATTTTAGTGTTAGAATGAGAAGGCTGTCTCAACAATTCTTTATCCGGAGCCTTTATTTTCAGGCAGCGAAGACAAGCCTGTTTCACAAATTTTTGGATCGTTTACTCAACGCAGCGAAGATAAGTATACTCACCAATGTATAGATCTTTTAATTGAGGCAAGAAAGACAAGCATGCGTCGCCAAGTTTGTGATCTATTTAACGCAAGGAAGATAACCCAACTTCCGGATGTATTACTCAAGGCGGGGACGAGAAGCAAGCGTTTCACAAACTTTTAGATCTTTCATTTAGGGAAATGAGAAGAAGCATGCCCTATCAATTTCTTGATCGTTCACTGGGGGCTAAGGTGAGTAACATGTCCCAACAACTTTTTCTATCTTCTACTTACGGGAAGAAAGAGAAGCGTGTCTGACAAACTGTTTGATCTTTCATGTAAGGTGAGAAAACGCAGGATGTCTCGCAAACTTTCTTGAATTCTACTGAAGGAGCACCAGGTCTCCTGGTCTTCTACATCAAACAAGTAAAAGAAATGTACTCTAAAAAGTTTAAAGTTTCTCTCTCTCTCTCTCTCTCTCTCTCTCTCTCTCTCTCTCTCTCTCTCTCTCTCTCTCTGTGCAAGGGAGGTAATCGGTCGGTGTTAAAGCTCACGTTCGGCGAGAGGACCCCACCATTTTCACAGGACAATGGCACTGGTAGTCACGCCCACAGCAGTTTAGCCCCATCAGTCAGTTTAATGGTTCAATCACAGAGAAAATACCAAAACATGGGCAGGAAACAGTGTATCGAAATCCAGATTGTTTTCCTGGCGTGCGCTTTAAATCAAACATTTGACTCTCTAGATCTGTTTCCTTGGCCCATAGCCTGAGAAAAGGTTATATTGTCTGCAATAGAAACACATGTGTTATTATCCCCTGACATGTTTTTTTTTCCAGAAATAGGTTTATTTTGCCCCCATCAATAAGCTTCACGGTTCAATTAGAGAGAGAAAATGCCAGACCATGGGTGTGAAATAATGCATTTACAATGCGGACACCGTATTGCAAACAGTTGGACTTCGCTTATTACCATCGATCGATTTAGATCTGCATGTCTGTGGTTTGATTTGACGTTTGATTACCAAATGACGTATGCACAACCTGCGTAATGATCTCGACCCAGAAACTGAAGTAACTCTACTTGCAATGGAAAGACAGGGGCTTTCCTTCCCTGATTTTTTTTTCAAATGGTGTTAAAAAAAAAAAAAATTAAATTGGCGCGAGTAGTTTGCTTTTGCGAAAACAACCTGCGCTTCTACGGCAATCAATAAACAAAACGAATGTAGAATTTATTGGATCACAATAGAATGAAATATCAATATGTTTCCAATTGCCTCACTATCTTTGTAAGACACACACATTTGAAATCATGGGAGCCGAATCAGAACTTAAGCCTTTGAATTCGTTAATCTCTTTCCTGTAAACAATTTTATCTGCTAATATTTGTTGTCAAAATATGCTAGTGTATGGAGAAACTGGCCGTAATCCTTTCTTCGAAAATGTATAAAATGAAACAGAGTTTGGTTTATGCATTTTGAACATGTATATGAACAGACTTCTTTTGGAAACTTTAGATGTGTAATTGAATTCGCTGAAATAAAATAAAAGGTTGCTTGAGTTTTGTCTAGTTATCGAAGCTAAGTTTTGAGCGTTTCCATTGACACCACATGATTTACGACATTCAAAATGTTTCTGCCGGGTATTTTTATTTTGTTTTGCTGTTCTGTAACACAAATCGAAACATGTTTCATACTTGTATGTCCTAAATATGAGACTTCACATTCACTCCACCAATATTCTTTAAATTCTAATTGACCATTGCACTAGCAATTCTTTCGGTATGTAATAACAGAACAATCGTACACACTTAGCAACGCTGTATATGTCATTCAAATGAACGAGTATCGGCTTCCCACAATTTTTGTCCAGATTCAAGTTTGATGTTTTTTTTCATGATACAAATATTTACTTGTTTCTTTTCTTTTCTTTTTTTCTTCTGCACTTTTATGTTCTCTGATACGTTTCTCACTTAGGGTTTTAAACCAAAGTGCTCATCACTGTTTCTCAGTGATGTATGAACTCAATATCCGATTGATTTCAGCAAAATCATTGAAAAATTAGACTTCAACTTCTCTCTTCTGCTCGTGCATGCACACTACCGTTCCTGTGTCTTTTTGCTGCGCCAACATGCAGCGAATATATCTGGCTGACAGTCGCCGACACGG
>CM065729.1:45585950-45590950 GCA_033310375.1 Conus canariensis | reverse complement strand
ACGGTCACGAGGCAATGATGTGGTAGATCAACTCGCCAAGAATGACAAGAATAAAGAGTTGTACAGATTTGCTATCCCTCACATCCATCTGAAACCATAAGCTCATGCTTCTGCCAAAGATCTCTGGCAAGAGGCATGGAACTCGCAGACGGATAACAAACTCTTCAAAATCCGTCCAAACCTGAAAGTTCTTACCTGCAGTGTGTCACTGGCGGCCGAAATGAAGAAACAGTCTTGTGCTGTTTACACACAGGGCACTCCCTTTTACACCCACTCGTATCTGTTGAAATGTGAAGAAACACAGGGGGTGCATTCCTTGTGATGCACCACTCACTATAAAACACGTTCTTATAGAGTGTTGGGACTTACGTGATGTCAGACATCAACATTAAACAGCAGACTATGAAACTTGCTCCAAGATGTCCCAACTGACATGATTTTTTTTTTAGTTTCTGACGAAGATCAATATTTCGTTTTTATCTGATCTATGATTTTACTGAAGAACTGATTTGAAGGAAATTCCGGTGTGCTATTAGAAAAATTGTTTTAATGAGTTGTACGTGCATGTCATTTAATTTTAAATCTAACTTGAGAGTTGATTTCAACGAGGTGACAGCCCTGATATGGCTCTTTGCGGCTGGCTTGGCTTCCAGCAACGTTCTCTCTCTCTTCTCTCTCTCTCTCTCTCTCTCTCTCTCTCTCTCTCTCTCTCTCTCTCTCTCTCTCTCTCTCTCTCTCAGTGAATAATTTCATACTACAGACAGCCCAGCCGACAGACAGACACAGGGGAAAATAGACAATGTGCATTCATTCACAACAAAATCAGTTACCTTTACAGCTTCCAGTCGATTAAACCCGCACTGGTAGAGGGAGAAGAGACACTGTGCACTCGTTTAGAACAACTCAAACAACTTTACAACTTCCTATCGCTGAAAGCCACGGTCACTGTTTTGATTCGTGCACGCTTCCATGGCACACAGTAATTCTCCATTCAGTATAGTCGGATAGAGACAGAAAGGAAGGAGGAAGGATCCAGTCAGGTGGGATGATAGACTATGCAAAAAGCTGGGTCTAGATGCTAAGGAATGGATATCGATGCTGTTCCAGCCATGCGCACACACACACACACACACACACACACACACACACACACACACCACACACACACACACACACACACACACACACACACACACATACCAATGCACACAAGCATGAAATGGCCAGAATTCAGGAAAAGGACATCGTACCTTCTAATGTAGGTCTGCCACCATTTCCCTCATCCATCCATCCATCCCCACAGCCACACCTCCCATACACCATACACAGTGGTACCCTCTGCCTGGTCCACCAAAAGACTAGAATGCTTTAAGCACGGTCGATTAGGCTAGCAGCTGGGCTTTCAACGTAACTCTGCCATCCAGTCTCAAACGTCTTGTGTCATGGTGCTTTGCTGTTCAGCCGCAGCCAGAGAACAATGGTTTACTGGGTGTGATGTTGAGTTCGCTGGAAGGATAAATTTAATCAGTGAGTGATCATTTCTTTGCTAGACCATTTAGAGCCTGTGAAGATCACGATCAAGATCTGATTTTAATTACTCGCAGAGAGAGAGAGAGAGAGAGAGAGAGAGAGAGGAGAGAGAGAGAGAGAGAGGAGAGAGAGAGAGAGAGAGCATGCGCTTGTCCACGGGCGCGTACGTGCGTGTGAGTCCTAAAACGTGATAGAATCACTCGCTCTTAATTTATTCCGTGCGCACCTTCAGGACCCTTCCGCAAACAGGTCAAGATGGAACCCAATTTTCCCTTCATCACGAGGAAGCCTCACTCTCTCTCTCTCTCTCCTCTCTCTCTCTCTCTCTTCTCTCCTCTCTCTGACCCGGCGCCCTCTGTTGAACGTGGCTTCGCTCAGGTCTCGACAATGGGGACACTACTGTCACTGACCAGTTCTAAGGGGACACCACTCGCATCGACAGGAGAGGGCACAGGGGAAGCAATCGACCTAGCTTAGTCTCCGGCCTATAAGAAACGTGCAGCGAATGGTGGAGTTTTTTCCCCTGTGATTTTCCCCTGGTTGGGTCGTCACGATCGGGGTTTGTTGCTGTGTTCTGGATTCTCCTCCAGCCTCTTAACTCCCTTGCTGTCTCCCAGTGATCGCCCTACTTCTCTCCCCTTAATTTCTCCCCTCCCCCTCACCACACCCTTCCCGTCACTGTCTCCCTACATAGCGCCGCAATCAATTTCCGTTCTGTCAACTGCAAGTTCTGCATGATTTTTGTTTATATTTCAAAATTAGTTTAGTTTGTCTCTGTCTGTTAGTTTGTCTGTCTGTCTGTCTGTCCGTCCGTCTCCCACTCTCTTTCTCTCTTTCTGTCTCTCTCTGTTTGTCTGTCTGCCTGTCTGTCTGTGTGAACTCTCTCTCTCTCTCTCTCTCTCTCTCTCTCTCTCTCTCTCTCTCTCGTTTTAATAATAGTCAACTTCTCACACAAACATGTATGTGTGCGCGCGCGCACGTTTGTGTGTGTGTGTGTGTGTGCGCGTGTGTGTGTGCGTGCGTGCGCGCGCGCGAGCGCGCGTGTGTGTGTTTGTGTATGTTTATGTGTGTGACTTTGTGCCGGGGTGTGTGTCTTTGTGTCTGTGTGAGGTAAGAGAGACGGAGAGAGAGAGAGAGAGAGAGAGAGAGAGAGAGAGAGAGAGAGAGAGAGAGAGAGAGAGGAGGAGAGAGAGAGAGAGCACAACGACCAAACTGATACAGTTTCAAAACACTCCGTTCCTAAGTTGATACTTTTATACAAAATCCCTCACGCAGTGCCCTGTTACGCTTCAAGGGATTTTTTTCTCCCTTGCCTTTCTAGCTAAATGCAAGCTCTGGGTGGCTTTTTCTTTGTTTGCTTGTTTTGTTTGTTTGTTTGTTTTTTGCTGCTTGTGTGGTAAAAGGGCTGTTTCTGTGAGTCCATGCATTAACCTGTCTTCAACAGGTACTCATCCTAATGGCTTCCTCAGGGACACGTGGTCTCGGATGCAGCAAGTGAAAAGAAAGGATGTTTAGACTACCCAGACGTGATTGAAGGGAATTCACTGACTCGAACTTGATCAACACTTGGAAAAAAAGGGGATTCTCTCCCAAAATGTTATAGCCATCATTTATCGTTGCTTGAGACAGTTATTACCCTAGAGCTGCGTGGAAGGACAAACACCCCCCCCCCTCCTCAAATCCCCTCCCCCCTCTTCCCCCTACACACACAATCACAAAGCATCAAGATAGTGATGCTGACTTGGAAAACAGGAAGAGGGAGAGGATAAGAGGTCACAGAGATGTAACAAAAAAAAATGTTGAGAAAGGGGAGAGGTAGAGAGAGAGAGGGACCTGACAACAAATAGAGAGAAGCAGAAGAAAAAGAAGAAGAGCAACAGCAACTACAACATTAACAAAAACAATAGCAGCAACAATACCAACAACAAAACCAACAACAACAGCAACTATAACAACAACAACAACAATAACAGCAAATTTGGCAGCAACAACAGCAATAACAGCAGCAACAACAATTACAACAACAACAACACTAACAACACTAACAACAGCAGCAGCAGCAATAACAATAAAAACAACAGCAGCAGCAGCAGCAACAACAACAAACAATAACAAAAGCAACAATAATAACAACAGCAACAACAACAACAATAACAACAGCAGCAACAATAAAAGCAATAACAACAGTAACAACAGCAACATCAACAACAAATGTTCAATTCATTTCACATGACGAACACTCCTACAGTCCATGGAGGTCATTTTAGTGATAAAACAAGATTGAAAACCACACAATACCCATAATAAAACAAGCTTTACTGGATATTCATATATACAGCTGATCCATTATTAGTTGGCAGTCCAACTGAATGAAAAACAAATCCCGATAAGACCAATCACACACACACACACACACACACACACACACACACACACACACACACACACACACACACACACACAACACAGAGAGAGAGAGGAGAAGGAGAGAGAGAGAGAGAGAGAGAGAGAGAGAGAGCTTTAATGAATCTGCAATAGCATGCTTGTATGTGAAGAAGAGGGAGCTGAAGAATTAGTAGCAGCAGCAGCAATAGTAATAGTGATAGTAGTAGAAGAAGAAAACAAAAAACAAAAACAAAAAAAACAAAAAAACAACAACAACAAGACTACGAAGGATCGGAAGACGAGAATACAAAAAGTCCATTGCTGGATTTTCCAATCCTACAAGAACTGTTCTCCCAGCCTAAGCTAAGACGACTTCAGAGGAAATGGACGGTGTAATCAGGGGAGGCTACCCCCGGAGACACTAACTTCCAGCCTCCACAGCGCCGCTCTCCCTCACTCCCTGCTTTGAGTACCAGAACACAAGTTGACGGTGGGCGGGGTCGGGGGAGGAGGGGGGGGGGGGGGTTGAGGTAGTTGTGACTCCTGCGACAGACAACAATCCGCGCTCAGAGGGCCAGACGATACAGAAAATAACTGGGGGAGGGGAGGGGGGGGGGGGAGAAGAAGAAGTAGTAGTAGTAGTAGTAGTAGTAGTAGCAGTAGCAGTAGTAGCGGTAGTGGTGGTAGTAGTAGGTGTAGGTGTAGAAGTAGTAGTAGTAGTAGTAGCCGTAGTTGATGTTGGTGGTGGTGGTGGTGGTGGTGGTGGTGCTGTGTGCTGCTGCTGCTGCTGATGTTGTTGTGGTGGTGGTTATAATAGCAGCAGCAGTAGCAGTAGTAGTTGTAGTAATAGTGGTGGTGGTGGCGGTGGAAGTGGTGGAGGAGGAGGAGAAGGAGAAGAAGAAGAAGGAGGAGAAGGATAAGGAAAAGGAGGAAGAGGAGCAGGAGGAGGAAGAAGAGCGGAAAGAAAGGGACGAGGGAGAAGAAGTGGAGGAAAAAAAAGAAGAAGAAAGAAAGAAGAAAGAAAAAAGAAAGAAAGGAAGAACAATCGATAAGGAAGCGAACAAGGACGAAAGGACAAAAGAAAC
>CM065729.1:45575950-45578450 GCA_033310375.1 Conus canariensis | reverse complement strand
CTCCTGTCACCGGAACTCCATTACGGTATCCAGAAACAACAGCAGCTTGATGCGCATGTCAGAGAACTTCCATCCGATGAACACTAGAATGAGGATTCTGCAGAAACTGAGTTTATGTGATGTAGCTCCGTGCATTGTCTTCCATCTTCTTCGTCCTCGCCCTACCATTAGCTTTTGTCATGTATTTCGATAAATGTCAGGCGCGGGAGACGTAGACTACAAGAAATAAGATTAAGCTCCGTCAAATCTCTGAAAATGCACATTCTGCGACTGAGTAGTGTGAAGTTCGCTAGAACTAATACTTTCATCTGTTGTAGTATTCGTGCCTGCTTGTGGCGCGCGTGCACACACACACACACACACACACACACACACACACACACACACACACACACACACACACACACACACGAGAGAGAGAGGAGAGAGAGAGAGAGAGAGAGAGAGACAGACAGGACAGACAGACAGACGGACAGACAGACAGACAGACAAACAGACAGACATGGAGTAAATGTTCTTGATATCTACGTTTACACTTGTTCTCACACGATGTGACTGCTTGTTTTCTTTCATACATAAGCATACATTCGGGCTCATAAACACATTTACCTACAGAATTGTGCTCTCTCTCTCTCTCTCTCTCTCTCTCTCTCTCTCTCTCTCTCTCTCTCTCTCTCTCTCTCTCTCTCTAAAATTACCAAATATTCATAGATAGTAACCTGTATGTCTGATGCTTTTCACCCAGATCCCTTTCAGCTGTGGAAACGTTATATATATATATATATATATATATATATATATATATATATATATATATAGTGCAAACTGCTCTGTAAGTTGCTGGAATTGTGCTCGGTTACTTATCCTTGGAATTTATTAGTTTATTGTGATTTAGTCCCTTGCGGATTCATTCCAAGAGCTGGCCCTCAGCACTTGTGTCTAAGAGGTTATCTTTTTATATTTTCTACTTTTCACAAGAAAATGTAGCTTGTTTTGCTCTTTCATGATTTTCTTTTGCTTCTTAGGTGGCACCTTTGGTTGGTTTTTAGAAAACTCAACAAACAATACTACGGTATTGCACACCAGCCTTTTTCTGGGATAACATTCTTCTTAAAACCGGAAAGGCAGAGGAGTCAAGTTACCACTTTCCGCGGTCACTGAAGAGAAACAATCAGGTTTCGAAATACCGGTATCTGACAAAGAGTTATATGTTAGTGAGTTTTCTCCCCATTGGAGATTGTCTCCCTCTTGGAGACTACAAACTTGCTGAAGGCTCATTTTGAGAAACATTTATTATTCCCATTCGCCCACTCAAGCACATACTATTAGTTAGGCAGAATTATCTACCACTGTAGATATGTATGCTTATCTCCCCCTATTTCTTCGATCTAAGACATAAGAGCAAGCTCTGTTTATAATTGAATATATATATGTATATAAATAAAAGCCACTTTATGATCCATGAAACCCCCGAGGAAGCGTAAAGTTGTACTTTTCTGTCCGACTGTTTTCACATTACATGGCATTTTTGTCTTTGATTCTTTCACAGAGCATATCTTTTTCCTTATTTTACAAGGACGTGTAGCATGGGCTTTTGATTCACCAAACTGCAAACAAGCATAATCCATAGCTTTCGTAGTCAAACTGAAATTTTTTTTCACGGCAAAAAACATTCCAGGGAGAAAAAAAAAAACACACACACCGGAAATCTTGATAAGTGTGTCACAATTTTGTTAGGACTAAACGAAGTATTGGATGAAGATTCCGAAGAATGTAATGGTGCGTAGTATAATTTCTTTTATTGTCATTTTTTTTCTCTTTTTGCTGTCCTGTATTCTATGCGACCTCAGTTGCATTGCACCCACGCCGCTCATTCTGACACCCCGTCCATAGCTACAGCCCGGCCCGGCCCGCCGCAGCCCCGACAACGGCGATCCACGGGGAGCAGTAAATGTCACGACACCAAAAGGCAATCCACCAGAGGAGACACTGCACTGCTGCCGAGTCATGTCGGTGGTGTTCAGTGGCGCCTGTTCTGATTCAACATACGCAGGACACCACCTACTAAGCCAACAACTGACGACAATAATTGTTTAGTCTCTGAGCCGGCGCAAGTGAGCTCTCCTTCCGGAGGACGCCACCACGTCTGTCCAACGACAGCCCCCATGGACTCCCCAGTACCGGTGACCCCGACGGAATCAAACCGAAGCCATAGACGTGGAGAGGACATCGAAACTGAGGTCAGCTTGAGAGCAGGGCATGAGGGGCTACAGAATTTGATACCTTTTTTTTTTTTTTTTTTTTTGCTGATCGATGAGAATGAGGCTACGGATTTCCATTCCGGTCTGAGACTGCATGACAGGGCTGTACTCTACACTTACTTTATAGTATAACCCGGCGTGAACCAGACCCGAGAGATACAGACACCGCAGTGTTGGTCAGGTTATTTGAGCAACACCCTCAGAAACGCATCCATCTAGTGGATGAAACTCGGCTGTGT
>CM065729.1:45565950-45568450 GCA_033310375.1 Conus canariensis | reverse complement strand
AAAATAAAGACATTCTACATTTGAATAAAGGAAAAAATAGATTAGGCTAAAACCGCTCGAAAACAATGAACGACAGCGCAGGTAGAGCAAAGCCAATGAAATAAAAAGGCAGAGTAAGAAATCATTAGCTATGATCTTTCCAGAAGAAGATGCAATTATCTGAAAGAGTTCCGCCATCTCTATAAACGTTGAAAGTGTCTAGAAAAGAGGGGGGGGAGGAGGAGGTGGCAGGGATGGAGAGTAAGGGGAGGAGGTAAAGGGGGTGGAGGAGGAAAGGGACCTAAATCCGTCTTTATTGGCGGTGCCAGACTGCAGACGGCGTGTCTGCGAGCAGCAAGCCACCTAACCTGATTTATCTCCCCTAGTACAGCTTCGTAGTGCTCAGCCAATAAGATTCCCAGCAGGGTCTGTGGTCTAATCCTGGCTTTGTGGTTTGTTTGGGTTGGTTCCTTAGGGGCAGATCTCGCCGGCGATGGCTCTCTCGGCTCTGTCGTCCTGTGGGATATGGAAATGATCGCCCGTTGAAATGAATCTAGAGACAGCAATGTGAACCAAGGCTTTACCTAGAAAGCTTTCTTGGTCAGGGACAACTCTCAGGTCACAAAAAAGGGGGTTAGTGTGGCAATTTGACCATCAACCACTGTACCCCCCCCCCCCCACCCACCCACCCAACTGATAATAATATGATATTGCTGGAAACAAACCTTGTTTTTTGTTTTGTTTTGTTTTGTTGCTGATGGACCCCGCAAAAATATACCCACAATTTATTATATAAAAGATGTGTGTTGTAATTCAATAAAGAAAAAAAAATCGACAACTGAAATATAGAATAATATTAATGGAAGCGAAACATTGTTTTTACTTCTCGCGTGGGCCTTGCAGAAATGTACCAAGAATCTGTAACATGCAAGATGTATGTTAACAAGATAATCTTATAAGGCTCACACTTTCTGAACTACAAAATAATGTAGTTGCCAGTTTAGCGATGTTTTAGCTGATTTTACTAGATGCCTCACTGGCAAAGTGAAAGCTAGATTATGGTTGGTTCTTGCTTCGTAACATATGTGATAATTTTGTAATTGCTATATCGCGGTATTGAATATCTCTTACTCAACGATTTTTAATACGTCTAGTTGATAACATTTATTTGGTTGCCTTTCTTTTTTACTCAAACGGGTTTTTTTTTCTTGGGGGGGGGGGGGGGGGGTATGTTTGTTTCTATGTGTTCGTCTCCATCGAAAACAATACCTAAATACATGACTTATGGCCATGGTCATTAACCTGTGGGAGGGGGAGACTAAGTAGAAAGAACGTTCTGGGTTGCCTCCAAAGTGTTGACCAGCTCTCTCTACTGTAAACCAAGCGTGCGTGTGGACTGCCAAATTTGGGCTTTCCGTCCCTGCAGCGCAGTTCCACAGATGTTGCGAGTTTCGGGGCTTGACGGGCTGAGCAACACGGTTTCAAGCATCGACCGCACCTGTCCGCCATATTGCCAGCGGAAAGTTAGCAGATTAGAACAGTGGTCTGTTCGGGTTATCTTCGCCTGCCAATATCGCTTGCAATTATCCAATCAAAATGGCTTTCTGGATCAGGAGTTAGGGACTCATGCGACGCTTACTTCCCTTTCGAAAGGACAATTAGTTCACTGACATCAAGTCAATCATAAATAATGTCACACAGAATGTTCATTAATTCAAACACGCAGAAAAATGAAAAAATAAAACATGAACTGCACGCACAAAGTAGAAGCGCATGCGACCACCTAAAATTGGCTGAATGTGGAAAAACATGTTTTGTCAAGTGTGAGCCTGTGTGAAACGACGCACGAGTGGACTTCTCCCGCGCAGTGACAAACGATATTGGTACACGTACGTTAGCTGGGTATGTTACTTGAGTTTATGGGTAGGTGAAGGCGCACACCTTGGTGTTAAAGCATGTTCATTGTCACACTGCTGATCGCTGCCTTTTTCCTGTATTGATATCACAATCACTTCAATTTCTTTGTTTGAACTGCAGCATTTGTGCAAGGTGCACGCACATAAGGCGAGATAATAAAATATCGGGTATGCAAACGTTCCAACAATATGTCTTGCAGGTGGCTGCTATATCTGCGACGTGTGGCACGTGTGGACACTGTCTCAGCACGACAGATACCTCCTTCATCTGCGGGCTACCTTAGCTTGTTTAGTGTACATGCACGGCACTGTCAAAGCCCTGACCAATCGACGATTTCGGCCTTTTTCCAACGGCCAATCAAACCCGACAGTCACCGTCATTTTGCTTTGTGAGTTGACGAGCTCCATAAGGGCTATCGAGCACTTCAAACGGCTGGGGCTGGCGGACTGTACTGTAGCCAAGCATGTAGCCACTGACAGCGATCTGGACTGCGGTAATGAAGCCTGCAGACGTAGCCAGTCTCGGGGCTTTACGGGCTGGGCAATGCTCTTTCAACCATTGACCGGACCTGTCCGCTATATTGCGAGCAGGCTCAGGCAGATTA
>CM065729.1:45560950-45563450 GCA_033310375.1 Conus canariensis | reverse complement strand
ACATTCACATCGCCGATACAAGGGAGTTAGAACATTATAGTGTTGAAGAAAAAAAAGTTTATGACTGTATAAACAAATGGGTCTTCAGAGAAGATTTAAGAGGCTCTGAAAATCAACGCTATAGTGTTAAAGAACAAAAAGTTTGCCACTGCCTAAACAAATGGGTCTTAGGAGAAGATTTAAGAGGCTGTGAAACCAAGAGTGCCTGACGATAAATGGAAGTGAACCCCAGACTTCTGGCATCCTGATAAGAAAGGGAATCGTTGGCCAGAGGATTTTGTTCTGACATGCGAAATATAGAGAATGCTGCCTTCGGAAAAAGAACGGCGATTGTGTGATTGGAAATAGAGATGGAGTTTGTCAGAGAGATATTCAGAGCCAGCGCCAGTAATGTATAAGAAACAGAGAGGAAGAAATCTGTAGAAGATTCTAAAGTGAATACGAAGCCACTGCACAGATGATAAAGAAGGTGTTTGTGGTTCTGTTTGGGGGATATAAGAAATCAGCCTCTCAGCATCTTTTTTTTTTTTTTACCTTTCGGAACTTTTGAACTTATTTTTTGCTTAAATTTCATGTTCTTCGTAACTGTTATGTACGTTAAGTACTTTCCATTCAGTGGGACAAAAAGCGCACAAGAAGCCTTTATTTGTATTGTTTTGTTGTTGTTGTTGTTGTTGTTGATGTTGCTGTTGTTGTTGTTGTTGTTGTTGTTATCATTATAGTTATTGTTACCGCTCCTACCTGAAAGAATCAGCAAGGAGAATAGTGCAATAGTCAAGCCTGTAAAAAAAAAAAAGAAAGAAAAAGCAAACAAGAGTCTGGAATGCACCTGGAGAGAGGTCGTGGCCATGGTGTTTATTCTTCTGATCTCAAGGTATTCTGGCAGATAGATATATTTGTAAGGTGATCTTCGAAAGAATTGGTTCGGTCCAAAATAACACCAAGATTGCAAGCATTTGGAGATAATTCAGTCTTTGTATTGTTGATAGAGACTATAATCACACATGGTCATTCTTTCAGAGTCCATTTAATGATAGACATGGCGTATTCCCAGCAAAAACCATTTGTTCCCAATGCACATGTTTCGCCAAAATGCAGAAAATCGAGTTCTAACCCAGCTTCAAGACTCAACACGCTTTTTTGGACTCAGAAATGCAAGGACAGTTCCATAAATATTTGTTAATCGCCGTTAAGATTTCACGTTCCAGATACGACTATGCTATGGCTGAAATGAAAAAAAAAAATCCAACAAGTTAGTTTCAATTTGAAGTGAGTGCGGGCGAAAATTATGAGGAGATAAGTGATTGCTTGTTCTTAGTTTTCATTGTCCTGAACGTTGTTTATTGTTTCTGTTTGTCAGTCTTTAACTCACAACCCCCCCCCCCCCCTTACTCCCTAGCTTTCCTACCTTCCGTGCATGCGCGAGAGCAACTCGGTGTGTGTGTGTGTGTGTGTGTGTGTGTGTGTGTGTGTGTGTGTGTGTGTGTGTGTGTGTGTGTGTTGTGTGAGTGTGTATGTTGCACGTGCGTGCATATCGATAGATAGATAGATGGATAGACAGATAGAAAGGTGGACAACTGCCGGTTAACAGTTCCTCCGCCATTACAGTACTGACTTGGCAAAGATTAAAAAAGAAAAAAAAAGTCAGTTGGCCAACTTTCTGGTCTGAAGATTAAAAAAAATAAATAATTCCAAAATTTTTCTGTGACCATAATTATAATCGCGGATGTTACCACCACCACCTCCACCTCTCTCCTTAAAATCCTCCTCCTCCTCTCCCCCCCCCCCCCCCTCCCCCCTTCCTTTTCTTTCTACATCCTAAAGTTGTTAGAGGTGGTGATGGGCTTTTCCACTTGGAGTTTGGAGATGAGGGAGGGGGAGGGGAGATCTGTACCTATACATGATGCTATACTCTCTCTCTCTCTCTCTCTCTCTCTCTCTCTCTCTCTCTCTCTCCCTCTCTTGTGTGTGTGTGTTTGTGTGTGTGTGTTGTGTGTGTGTGTGTGTGTGTGTGTGTGTGTGTGTGTGTGTGTACGTGTGTGTGTGTGTGTGTGTGTGTGTGTGTGTGTGTTTGTACGTGTGTGTGTGTGTGTGTGTGTGTGTGTGTGTGTGTGTGTGTGTGTGTGTGTGTGTGTGTGTGTGTGTGTGTGTGTGTGTGTGTGTGTGTGTGTGTGTGTGTGTGTGTGTGTGTGTGTGTACGTGTGTGTGTGTGTGTGTGTGTGTGTGTGTGTGTGTGTGTGTGTGTGTGTGTGTGTCCGAAGTCCATACGAGGTTTCACTGAGATCAGGAAGACTCGTTGACATACTGTTAAAACCGAAACTTCGCCTTCCACTAAAACGTGGCTCTCCATCGGGAATACCCGCTACGATTTCTACACAAACTAGTTATCCGTCCCGTTCCACATTGACCAGGAAGACCCGTCAACCTGTTTTTAAGCTGAAACTTTAAAGCCTTCTTCCAATGTCAAGTGCTCTCCATCGGGAATACCCACAATGATATG
>CM065729.1:45545950-45558450 GCA_033310375.1 Conus canariensis | reverse complement strand
GGACCACCAAATTTTCCAAGAGAGAGAGAGGGATGCATATTTCGGCCATGCAACCCGCTGTCCCTCCCCCCCCCTCCCTCCCCCCCCCCTCACCTCCCCCTCCACCATCACCACCACCAACCCCCAATCCCCTCCCCAGTCCTGTTCCTCGACCTTCCCTTCCCATCTATCCCTAGCCGCCCTCCCCGGCCCCCCTCCCTCCCTCCACTCCATTCACCTCCAACTCCCTGACACCGCCCCCTCTCCCCCTCCTCCCCCGCCCCACCCCGATATTCCCTTGTCTTTTACTCTAAAAGAAAACACAACGCTTCGTTTACTGAACAATTCCACCTGGAGAAAAACTATTGTTTTCTTGTCTTCCCAACTCCTCTCCTCCCCCCCCCCTCTTCCTGCCTCCGACACCGCTCTCCCCATCCCTCCCTCCTCTCCCCCCTCCCCCCCCCCCCCCCCCCCCCAGCCCGGACACGTGTTTTTGCGTCATAAATCGCTCGCACCATGCTCAGCGGGGCATCGCAAATAGCAGAAATATGCCCAGGTCCGCTGAGATGCCACAGATACAGACCTGAATAAGAAGATGACAGGACACATCAGTTTTCAACGTAGCTCTGATTTATCTGCCCTTGGGGCCATCCAGAAAGAGTACATTTAGTTGAAAGGCTGTCTTCTGTATCTTCTTGTTCTTGTTTTTCTTGTTCCTCTTCTTGTTCCTCTTGTTGTTGTTGTTGTTCTTCTTCTTCTTCTTTGACTTCTTGTTCTTGTTGTTGTTGTTGTTTTCTTCGTCTTCTTCTTCGTCTTCGTCTTCGTCTTCTTCTTCTTCTTCTTGTTTTTTTTCTTCTTCTTCTTCTTCTTCTTCTTCTTCTTCTTCTCCTCCTCCTCCTTCTCTTCTTCTTCTTCTTCTTCTTCTTCTTCCTCCTCCTCCTACTCCTCCTCCTCCTCCTCCTCCTCCTCCTCCTTCTTCTTCTTCTTCTTCTTCTTCTCCTCCTCCTCCTCCTCCACCTCCTCCTCCTCCTCCCCCTCCTTCTTCTTCTTCTTCTTCTTTTTCTTCTTCTTCTTCTTCTTCATCTTCTTCTTCTTCTTCTGCTTGAACATTCCCCGGCTACAAAGAACGTGAAGCTTCACCATTGGTCGGACTGAGTTTGGGTGCGTGTCACAGTCTTTCATCCCACTATGATGGTAGCCACACTCCGACGTCTGCAATGCCAGAACTAAGTGACTAACTGACAAAGTCTAACTGACTAACTAAGTAACTAAGCAACTTACTAATTAACTAACCAACTGACTGACTGACTGACAGACTGGCTGGCTGACTGGCAAGCTAAACGACTAGACAATTCACTAGCTAGCTAACAGGCTAACAAACTAACTAACTGCATAGCTGAACTGATTAACTGTATGGCTGACTTACTAGCTAACTAACTAACTAACTAACTAATTAACTAACTGAACCGTAAACCGAAAATCAACAGCGTTGGTAAAATCGTCTAACTCAATGCAGACAAGGATTTCCCAGCTTCGAGAAGAGAAAAAAAAACAAAAAACAACTGGCATCGCAAAGTGAGTTTTGTTTGTTTGTTTGTTTGTTTGTTTGTTTGTGTGTTTGTTTGTTCGTTTGTTTGTTTGTTTGTTCGTTTGTTTGAATCACACACATCTCTCGCGGACATGGACATACCATCGCGCCGTGTGAATCAGACGCACTCGGCAAGGTGTATAATGATGTACAAGTGCATCAAACAAGGCTAATGGAACACCATCTTCCTTTCTGACGTGCATTTCTGGCTCTGTGTGCATCTGAGGGCCAGTCGTTGTGTGTTTTGCTGGCCTCCTTTCTTGCTTTACAGGGCGGCGTAGCTGTTTCCCAGAAAACGTTAAGCTTGTTTATGGTTTGTTGTAACTAGCCTTCTCTGTCTGTCTGTCTGTCTGTCTGCCTCTCTCTCTCTCTCTCTCTCTCTCTCTCTCTCTCTCTCTCTCTCTCTCTCTCTCTACATACACACACGCGCGCGCGCACACACACACGCACACACAATACAACACACACACACATACACACACACACACACACACACACACACACACACACACACACACACACACACACACACACACACACAAGGTCTGCATGTTTCTGCGTACATTCTCTGTCACTGTGTCTCTCCCTCAATCTCTGTCTCTCTCCCTCCCTCTGTGTGTGTTTGTGTGTGTGTGTGTGTGTGTGTGTGTGTGTGTGTGTGTGTGTGTGTGTGTGTGTGTGTGTGTGTGTGTGTGTGTGTATGCGCGCGCATGCGTGTGTTGGTGCGAGCGTGCGCGCGCGCACAAGCGTGAATAAGGTAATATTTCTCCAGCTATGCACGTTGCTTTCAGGAAGCAGTGTATGACGGGAACATGTCCAGCACAGCGGATGACGTAGAATTCAACATGTCCACCAACAATTTGTCCGGTGAGTGGACTGCGCTGGTCCTTTTCTTTCTTCACTCTTTGCTCCATCTTTCCTTCTTTCCTTTCTTTTCTGTTTTATTATTTAATATTTATTAGTTTGTTTATTTATTTATTTATTTTATTTATTTTTGCTTTCATGTCCTGCGTTTCTCTCATTCTCTTGTCTTTTTTTTCTTCTATAATTGAATGTTTTATGTACTTATTCGTCACCGGTCTGTCTGTCGGTTTGTTTCTGAATATAATTATTATCCACCTTGTTCTGACTTTTAATCTGAGCATTACCCAGTTTGGTTTGCATTGTGTACTTCAGATATCAGCCTGTTCTGCCTTTTGAACTTGATACTTCCAGCTTTTTTTTTTCTTTTTTTTTTTGTATCTTAATTTTGTGATGTGATCTGTGATCTAGAGCACAGCTGATGTAGATCATCATGATTGTTTCAGCTTAACTATGGGTAGAGTTAATTATATATATAAAATATATATATATATATATATATATATTTGTGTTCCTATTCGTTGTGCTTGAGGCCGATACATGCATAGCATATGAATGATTCATGAATGTTTGCATAATTTGAAAAAAAAACATGTGAAAAAAAACAACTAATAAACGAACAGAAAACAAAGAACATGCCAAACGTCTTGAACAAACAAAAACCAAACAAACAAAAAGAAAGAAACCTTAAAACCATGCATTAGTTGAAAACATTGACGAACAGAACAGCAAACACAGCTCTACCAAAGCCACGTGATGTCTTTTGTTCTGCCGAACGTTAAGTCGGATATTTATGTTGACAAGCGCTTGTTGCCTCTTTTTTAATACGTAAAGAGAGAGAGAGAGAGGAGAGAGAGAGAGGAGAGAGAGAGAGAGAGAACAGACAGACAGACAGACAGACAGACAGACAGACAGACAGACAGACAAGACAGACAGAGACAGAGACAGACAGATAGACAGACAGACAGACAGACAGACAGAGACTGAGAGGCGGAAAGACAGAGAGAGAGAGAGACAGAGAGAGATCGTGCAAGCGTTCGTGCATGCGCGTTTGCGTGCGTGCGCGCGCGCGCCCGTGTGTGTGTGTGTGTGTGTGTGTGTGTGTGTGTGTGTGTGTGTGTGTGTGTGTGTGTGTGTGTGTGTGATGTGTTGTGAGAGCGTCTCAGGTATTTGCATGAACGCGTGTGTATCGCTCCCTCCTCTCTCTCTCTCTCTCTCTCTCTCTCTCTCTCTCTCTCTCTCTCTCTCTCTCTGTACATGCGCGCTTATGTGTCTGTGTGCGTGCGTGCTTGCGTTTTATATATATATATATATATAATATATATATATATATATGTGTGTGTGTGTGTGTGTGTGTGTGTGTGTGTGTGTGTGTGTGTGTGTGCGCGCGCGCTCGCGCGTGTGTGTGTGTATGTGAGAGAAACAGACAGACAAACGGACGGACAGACAGACAATTAGATAGACAAACATTCACAAAAAGGAGAAAGATAAAGAATAAAAACACTCCAAGCGCATTACAAGGAAAAGAAAGGGAATTGAGGTCTAAGTCGGTGTTGACGACCACAAAATCCCAGTCTTAAGCCTGCTTCGCGCAAAAAAGTAGGAGACAGAATAAAAACCAACAATAACAACAACAATGACGACAACAACAACAACAATAACAACGACAACAACAACAACAACAACAACAACAACACAATAGGAGAGATGGCCATAATGGGCATAAATCAACAATATTCACTTACCGAAACAGTTCTGGAATCAAAACAAGAAAAGGGATGGAAAAATTGTAACAAGGACATGAGCGAAGAAAAGGAGAGAAAACAACGAAAATCAGAAGAAAAAGCAAAAGTTCAGCTCAAAGACTCAGCATATAGCAAGATACACAAGTTTTTTTTTTTTTTTCCATCTCCATAAGATAAAATCATTCCTCATCTGCTTAGTCGTTTCCTTGATACGAGCGCGTTTCTGTTTGCCCTCGCTTAATAGTAGTAATTGCATGGTTGTTATTTTCTTAATAGATCATACCATAAAGTACTCTGTTTGCAGCGTAATTATTTTGATGACAAGGACCATGTTGTGGTCAATATTGTAAATTCCCCGTGATAGGAATAATTATTTCACTTTTCACAACACAACCTTAGAAATATCTCCGGATCAACTAAAATCGAATACAGATCAAATAAACCTGCATTGTTAAGAAACAGCGCAACAAGTTTCTTTCGATGTTTGTGATCATTTTTCTTTTCGCATTCATATCATACTGTAATGGCACCTACGCATCAAAGTAGTAAGCCAGCATTATAATTCTCGTGATTAAAAACAAACAGAACACATCTAGGCCTTAAGTAGATATTTCTTGTTATATTCATTATGATTTCTTTTGTTGCATTAACGCTTTTAACCTAACTAAACCGCTAATCAGCGAAACGGTCGAAATGATTTGTAATTTTCTTTAAGGAAAGAACTCTGTGTGTGTGTGTGTGTGTGTGTGTGTGTGTGTGTGTGTGTGTGTGTGTGTGTGTGTGTGTGTGTAAAAAAAAGTTTCATATAGAAGACATAATCGTCTTACTGTCGATATTAGCACCATACCCTAAAGGTACTAAAGCATAAGGAATAAATGCGCAACATAATTCATTTAACGGAAAGTGTCCCTTTAGACCAACATTATAAGTTTCATGCAATAAAGAAAAACTGTCTCACTTCCAGTCCTGACCTCCTCCCCCCCCCCCCCCCCCCCCCCCCCCCCCCCCCACACACACACACACACACACTCACCCACGAAAAAAGGTTAAAAAAAAGTATGAAATGAATAATCTTGCTTTGTGAGTCTCTTTTTCTTTTGTGGCATCAGTTGTCGGATCAATGGAGCACCTAAGGCGGTGACATTTTTTTTTCCTAAGGCCGAAATCCACTTCTTCATTTTGTGGTGCTTCACACTGTCCTCTTCATCTGAAAAAAAAAAGCGGAAAAAATACTGAAAACGATTTCCACAACTAGCTTTTTTTTTTTCTTTTCACTTTTTTTTCAGCCAGTCTCTTGCACACCATGCATAGTCTGTATGTTCTCTCACAAAATTAATGGACATATTCTTGCTGATTTTAGTGTTTTGGCGCTTGACACAATGTGTCTGGGTTTGTTCATGTTCTAATATGTGGTGTACTGGCACACTCACTCTGATAATGTGCTGCTTATACAAAGAAAACAACAGACAGACAGAGAAAAAGAAGGAAAGAGAGGAAGGAAGGAAGAAAGACGAAAACACAAAAGAATTCATTGCTGTGTAAAACCAAACGAAATAACAAAATAAATATACAGTTGTAAAGCAAATGTGAAACATAATAATCTCCAGGCGTAGAAGTGACCAGGCTGAGTACATTGAATACAATGCTTTGTGAGTCTCATTAAAACGAATATCCTTAAACGATGAGCACACGTTTTACGCTGTGTTAATAATTATCGTACTTTCCACCGTAATACAAAACCGTCAATGCACCATAGTACTACGAAACAAATCTGTATTTTGATTCCCACTGTGCAAGAATATCTTCGGAGAATCAACATATTCCCCGCTACAATAGTGATTATAATTGTTACTTTCCGCAAAATATCATACTATACAAGTATGTTGAAATCGGATCATTAGACCTGTATGAACACTCATAATTTAAAGAGAGAAAAAAGTATTGTTACACAGTCAGCCTAAGTTCCATGCTTTATAAGCAATCATCTTATTTTTCTGAAAAGAGAAAGAGATCTGAAAAGACATCAACATTTTTCATCTGATCTAAGATTTCATAGAAGAAAGATTTTTAACACAATTTTCGGTGTGTTTTTAAGTGTGTTTTGAAAGATTGTGTGAATGAGGGATATTTTTTGTTTGTTTGTTTGAATGACTTGTGAGTTGACTTCAACGCAGTGACAGCCTTAATATGGCCCTTTGCGGTCGGCCGGGCTATAAGCAACATTACCTTAACTTACCTTACTTTTTATCAAAACGCCATACAATAAAGGTATATCAATATCAAAAGAACAGACCTGCATGAATTCCATTATAAAAGAGTATCATAAGACCACCATCTTAAGTGCCATGCTACCTTAGCAGTCAATCAATGTTGCAGATTGTTGTCACTCCTTAAACACGCTACATGAGGATGACGTGGTGAGTAGTTATGACTCACGCGCATGCGCTCCAGGTATTGCCGAAAGACGTCGCTGAGTACTGGAAAGTCGAAATTGTCTTAATTACTCACTTTACTACCGATGCCTTTCCAATGACAAAAGGTTCTTAGCAAATGTTCTCTTCTCTCTCTCTCTCTCTCTCTCTCTCTCTCTCTCTCTCTCTCGCGTAATTGTTGTTCTTGTTGTTCTTGTTGTTTGTTTTTGTTGTTGTTGTTGTTCTTCTTCTTCTTCTTCTTCTTCTCTCTTCCTCCTCCTCCTCCTCCTCCTCCTCGTCTATTCTTCTTCTCTCTCTCTCTCTCACGCACGCACGCACGCATGCATGCACACACATACACACAAACACACATTACATGCACCCTCCCAAACATATACACACTCGCGCACGCACGCATGCACGCACTTACACACACATTTATTATACATGGTCAAAAAAAAACAACCCAAAAAAAAAAAAAAAAAAAACGATTTTCTTTGTATTTTTCGCGTGGAGATGAAGTTTGTCATCCACCAAGCAAATTAACATCAGATTAAAATCATGATTTTAGTAAAAGGGGGATTATTCCTTTTCGGGTTAAATGTTACCGTCCTTAAAATAAGACGATAACGGTGATATAAAATATAGCAGACAACAAACTTGGAGTCTTTTCTGTCACAGATAACCGAAGCAGCGTAAAGTTCGGAGACAGTGTGAGAGAAAGTGACAGCTTCCGAAAAATCGATAAAGCATGCTTGATACACCTCTGCTGGGTATTCAAGTCAAATCAAGAATACAGGAGGGAATGGGTGGTTTCTGTTTCTATATACGATTTTTCTTTCACTTTTTACTTTTTGTCTGTTTTTTTTTTTTTGTGTTTGTGTTTTTGCGCTTTCTTTCTTTTTTTTTTTTTTTTTTCTTTTTCTTTTCTTTTCCTTTTCTTTTGTTGTTGTTGTTATTGTTGTTTCCTTTCTCAGACTTTGTTTTTTTTCGACATCGATTTTTTTTTGTTCCGTTTTTCAATATTTTGTAATGTTATTTTTGTTTTATTTTATTTTCAGTTTTCTATCGTTTCCATTTTGCCGGATTTATTTTGTTTTGCATTTTGATATGTATTAAAATATTCTTTCAAATGTCATATTGTTATTGCGTTGGTTTGCTTTACTGTTCTTTTTTTTTTTCTTCTTGAGGCGCACTCGCGCGTATGTGCAGAGAGAGACAGAGACGACAGACGGACAGACAATGGCTGAGAGAGTGAGAGACAGAGACAGAAACACAGACACACAGATAGACACACAGACAGAAATCCTACTCACACCACCGCCTTCTTCTACCGCCATGCAGGGACCCGGATGTACGGAGGCGGTAGTGACGTTCCGGAGAACTGGGGTTTCCTGGTCAAGCAAAGCCTGGGCCACGCCATCGTGCTGGTGGGCCTGGTGGGCAACTGCCTGTCTCTGGTGGTCATGAAGTCCAAGCCCCTACGGTTCAAGTCCTACAGCCACTACCTGTGGTCAGTTATTTTTTCTGCTCTGTTAAATCATGTGTGTGATGTCATATGTGACGCAGTTCCGGGAAGAAATGTCGTCTAACTGTTCTCTATATTCACGTAATTGTGGAGAAAAAAAAAGAACTTTATACTCTATGCGTGTGGTGTGTGTGTGTCGTGCGCGTATGTGTTTGCCATGGTGTTGGTTAGCTCAATATCTATATACTACATTTTCAAGAATACCATATTCAGTATGCCAAAACAAAATGTGCATGCCTACTTGTGTCACCTTCTTAGAATATAATCTGAGGTTGGGTGTGATTTGTTTACGATGGTTATCTTTTAATCGTCATCATCATCATCATTATACAAGATACCTCCCTCGCCTTCACCCCCAATCCACACACACCTCTTTCCCACTCCACACTCTTCCCCATCCTCACCCCACACCCCCACTTCACTTTCTCCCACGATCCTCAACCCTAATTCCGCAAAAAAGAAGTGAAACAATGAGATGAAAAAGAGGAAGCATTGTTCATTCGAGTTTTATGGTGATTAGATGGATATGTGATTGTACCATATTGTGCTGTGATCTTTTCGTATCATGGCAACGTGTTCAGTGTTGTCAACTTTTGGGACAGGTTCACCTTGTTTTATAATATCCACCAAAGAATTCATCTGCGTTTGCTGACTTGTTTGTTTGACTGTCTGCGAAATTACACGAAAGATACGTAACCGAATTAAATGAAACTTGGTGGGAAAGATGGAATGCGACCTATGGTAGGAGGCTTTCAGTTGTATGCGGATCCAGTTTAAAGGTGAAGCCAAGATCACTTTTACACATTTTCCACTTGAGCATAAAGACTGTAAATTTACTGTTTACTTGTGGATAACTATCTGACGTAGTGCGACATTTCCATGAAAGATTAAACCTTTCTGGTGATATAAACGATGACGTTTCGTATTTTCCATAACCTATTGCTATAATGCACATGGGAAGTGACTCTTTCAGTCTGCATATACAATTACTTCCCCTAGCGGTGAGATCGTTTTGTGTAGTGGACGTCTACGCATTCCCGACAGCCCCTCTAGTTTAAGATTGTGGTAGCCAGCTATGTATGGCCTATAGACAGCTAACCACGACGGCTTGTGCTGGCAATAGGAAAAAGGTCATACCAAATGCCGCAGCCCCAAGCCAAAATACGTCTGGTACTATTACCGTACGTTACGTATCATCCACGTGTACTGTAGCTGCGTGGTCACAAGTCTGAAACGCCCGGTTTGCCGGTCAAGGGTTCGATTCCCCGGCAACAGTGGATACAGTGATGAGAGGATGGTGACGCCCCAAAGTGCAAGCAGCGTAAGAAAAAAAAAAAGAGAAGGAAAGAAAAGAAAGAAAGAAAGAAAGAAGTAAAGAAAGAAAGAAGAAAGGAAGGAAATAAAAAGCGAGCCCTAAAGCGCGCGTTTGAATATCGAAAAGTGACAATGTCTAATGTCAAAGTGAAAACCTTCTATGTCAAAAAGCGTGGACATAGTTTTTCAGGGGAACATACCCATTTCATGTGAAATCTCGCTTGGCTGTGTACCTTGTAAAATCTCCAACGGGGAAAGATTCACCCTTTCCGGCGCTGTAGGTCGCATACTACATACTCTGACCCTTGTAGGCAACACACGTACACGTACACACAGGGTGGGTTTCAGAGGAGAAAAGCAGGACTTTCGCTCTTTTCGATGCTAAATTTCGCGCTTTTAAACGATTTATGACATGCCATTCGACTACATTCAATCTCAAAGTCCCATGTTCTCGTGGAACGGGACCTATGTTTTAATCCCCAAGTTTAGTATACTAATACATGTGCACGCTGGTGGTTGGATTCCTTTTGTGCAAATTTGCATGCAGGTAATTTACATACATCATCAAGTAGGATAGAGAAACTCCAAGAATCCAAACTCAAGTCCAAAGAAAACTCAGCTCTGTGTAGGAGCTGTTCTGGGCCGAAGAATCTCACAAACAAATAGCATGACGGGAATTGAAACCGCGATCTCCTAGCCCAGAATCCTTGACAGTAACCACTGTGCCACGGCGGCTAGTGCATTGCCGTTTTTCTTTCTTTCTTTCTTTCTTTTTACTCTTATTACTCCGTCATTATTTCGCAAAGCTCATAGGCATTCATCAGCTCCACTTTATTTGTTGCCCAGATTCCTGTTTCTCTGTTGTGTCAAACATCAGATGACCTAGTTGCAAAGTGAGACGACTGCAGGCAGAAAATCTAAACAAATTCTAAAAGGTATTTTAAGGCTCCGCCAAAAAAACGTAGACAAACGAATCACAAGACAAAACACGACGCGTTTCGACCTCTTAGGTCTTCTTCAGGCAAGATACACAACACTCAGGACAACGAAAATGAACGAGCAATCACTTATCTACATCCAGTTTAGCGCAAGATGGGCGCTGAATTCAATGTTCATTTTCCTTGCCCTGAGTGTTGTGTAGCTTGCCTGAAGAAGACCTAAGAGGTCGAAACGTGTCGTGTTTTGTCTTGTGATTCGTTTGTCTACGTTTTTCGGCGCAGCCTTAAAAATACTTTTTAAGATTTAATCAGAAGACCTGTTCAGCAAACTGTTGTTGAATATTGTTGGTCATGGTGGTGGGGAGAGGGGGGGGAGAGGGTAAGGGGGTATACGAGTTTCTGATGTTTAAGTTATTTCTTCCGATGTTTGTTTAAAAAACATACAATCTAAAAAGAAAATAGCAACATCAGTTTTCTGTACATACGCGTTTTTATAGCGTGGAAGATCAACACACACACACACACACACACACACACACACACACACACTCACTCACTCACTCAGTCACTCACAGAGAGAGAGAGAGAGAGAGAGAGAGAGAGAGAGAGAGAGAGAGAGAGAGAATCCGTAAAAAGAACCCAGCCGAAATGACAGTGGTTTTTTTTTTTTTTTTTTTTTTTTTTTTCCTCAGCCAACTTATTTCACAAAATATTCCGAACGGAGCAGTCTCATTTTCCCCCTGTCAATCCTTTTCCGGGATAACGATCAGAATTTATAGCTAGTCATCTCTTCTCCTCGTCCAATGAAACCCCTTTCTTCGCTTAGTCTTCTATTTTTCCCGCCACCCTTATTTGAGGTAAGGGAGGTAAGAAAAAGACGACCCATGACCAACAGACAGACCTGCTATTTTCACAATGCAGGTTTTGAAACGGGAGCATCACGGATACTGATTATCTTTTATGGATCACAGTTGATGGACAATTTTCGCGCACAATAACTAAGTTTGTTTTATAGACCCATTTCCTTGTGGTTTATCGGTCTGTGTTCTCTGTTTATAGGTGTGTTTTATGTGGGGCAGCAACGCCATGGATGTTTTTATTTGGTATTTGATCTCTTTCTTTTATTGTCTTGAACAATGGTGGATAATGTTCGTTAACATGATATGAACGGATGCACGTGCATGTATTTGGGTGTATGATAAAATGACGCTATTTACAGGAACATGTGAACAACACTTTCTCACAATTATGTTTAAGCATATTATGATTCTCTCTCTCTCTCTCCTCTCTCTCTCTCTCTCCTCTCTCCCTCTCTCTCGTTTTATTTGAACAAAATGTAATTTCGTAAATTCTTGATAACCGTACAAATAATGTGTTAGCTAAGCAGTTAAACACATGTAATTATCGGCGAATGATTCTCACCAACCGGTAAACAAACTCTTCAAATGGTTCATAACCGGTAGGTAATGGCGCTTAATATTATCATAATTACCGACTATCTGCTGATGAAGTTATTACACAGAGAGAGAGAGAGAGAGAGAGAGAGAAGAGAGAGAGAGAGAGAGAGAGAGAGAGGAACAAAACGAAACAAAATTTTATTTTACCAGGGTAATGAGTTAAGCAAGAACAATTTCCTTTCTACCCAGCCCGGGGCAAACGGAAAGAAACAAATCATAGCAAAACAAGGCAAATACATCTAAGAGGAATAAAAACAAACAAACAACTAAAATGAATAAACGAATAAACAAATAAATAGATAAATATGTGAATAATTGGATTGTACATAATTCAGTACAAATAAACTGCTGTCAACACCACTGTCAAACGAACGCAGTGGAAACATGAAAATATTACACACACACACACACACACACAAAACACATACAGAGAGAGAGAGAGAGAGAGAGAGAGAGAGAGAGAGAGAGAGAGAGAGAGAGAGACTTTGGAAGAAGTTAAAACTGGTGTGGCATCCCGTGCATATGCGCAACGACAAAAAAAAAGATATTAGTGAAAGGGTGTCTATCTGCGTTTGAATACAACACTTAAATGCACAAAGAAGCAGTTTGTAGGAATAACAATTACTACAAGATAACTACAAACGGTTGTGGTGGAAGTTCTACAAGCAAGGTAGTAAAT
>CM065729.1:45535950-45540950 GCA_033310375.1 Conus canariensis | reverse complement strand
CTTCACCAGGTTTGCATTTGAGGGCAGAGGTCATATGCAGATCTGAGAATGAAGCTGATCCTGAGAGGGGCCATGTGCCGAATGTCATTCCAAGTGAGACTTCTTTGGAGTGCATTCTCCCACGTTGTCCATTACCCTTGCTGGCTCTGCTGGACTGCGTTTTGTGGTCTTCTTCTTTTCTCATCTCCTGAATCATCATGTCTCTTTTGACTTTTCCTTTGGCCTTTGACCACTATTCAGGTTTGGTCACCCCCAGTCCTTGTCTGTTGGTCTGTGTGTGTCCTGTTATTTCTCTGACCTTGAGACTTTCTTTTGCAGAATCCATCGCCTCTTGAACTTTCCATTTTTTTGCCTGTCTTCAGCTGGGGCTTGATTGCTTCTATCACCTTGTCTCCTGAGTCCTCCAGCATGCTTTGAAGTCTGATCTTCCCTGCTTTGTATTCCTCCAGGATGGACTTCAGTGGTAGTTTCAGCTTTCCTTGGCGACAGTACAGCGCTATGTCAGTGAGACAAGGTGGGACACCAAGCCATTTCCTTGTGAACTTGTTGATTTTGGCTTCCATTGCCTCGACTATGCTGGTGCAGATGTCGTATATCATCAGAGGCCATAGGAGCTTTGGTATCAGCATGAACTGCAGACACTAGACCTTGTATTTGCCAGGGAGCCCACACTGGTCAATGGTCTCCAAGCCTTCTTCCGACATCTGTTTGGTTTCTTTTGCTCTTTGTGTGTCTTTCAGGGTATCATCATACCATCTTCCAAAGCTCTTGACTGGCTCTTCTGTGACTGTTGGAATGGCCTGGTTGGCAACACCGAAGACCACAGATTCGGCCACTTTTTCTTTCCTCAGTGAGAGACTCCTTGATTTCTTTGGCTTGAACTTCATTCTGGATGAGGCAACTATGTCGTCCAGCCTCTCCAGCACATGACGTGTCTCGTCTTCTCTGGATGAAATCACTGTAGTGTCATCCATGAAGGCCTTGAGAGGGGGCATCTTGTATCCATCGTCAAGGTCTTTTTGTTTTGCGTTGGTTGTTTTTCCTTTCAAGATGACTTCCATTGCCAACACGAACAGTATTGGGGAAATTGCACAGCCCATTGCAATGCCCACTTCCAAGTTGTGTACTCCTTGGTAGAGAACCGCATTGAGAAGCCATTGAAGTACTTCTTGAGCATGTCGCGGATGTTCTTTGGCACATGGTACATCTCAAGAGCCAACTGTATAATCTCATGGGGTACAGATCCATATGCGTTTGCCAGATCAAGCCACACTACGTCCAGGTCTCTCTTTTTTGCTTTTGCTCTTTGGATTGCGTCCCAGATCATTGTGGCGTGTTCTACACAGCTAGCTACGCCTGGGGTGCCACCTTTCTGGACTGACACATCCAAGTACTTGTTTTCCATGAGGTACTTGGTCAGCCTTGCTGCCATGACAGAGAAGAAGATTTTCCCTTCGACGTTCAGTAGTGATATTGGCCTGAACTGGCTGATGTCACTTGAGTTTTGCTCTTTGGGGATGTACACATCATCTGCCGTCATCCACTGGCCGCTGATCTTCTGGTTTCTCCAAGCTGATCGCAGCAGCCTGTGGAGCCACTCCAGCACCTTGGGACATTTCTTGTGCAGCTGGTAAGGTATTCCGTTTGGCCCTGGTGATGATGCTTTATTGTGTGTTTTGAGGAAATTAGTACGGCTGAATTATGAATCTCTGTCTTTGTTTTCAAAACTAGTTGATATTCAAATTCAGTCAATGTTACAATATGGCTCTGAGCTATGAGGCTTTGATTCTGCTGCTATCCATATTAAAAATAATTAATTTGTACGCTCTAAAGAATCTTTTATTTTTGGGTGTTTCAATGAAAACAGCGATTGATCTAGTATCTGGAAAACTAATAGATATCCTATTTTTTAAAAAATATCAGTGATTAAATGGATTCGTTTCTGATTAAGCATAATACAAATCGAACCACATAGATTGCTCTAAAAGCCTACACGATGCTCTTGGAGTTAGATGCCAGGGGTAAGAACATTTTGGTCTTGAATGTAAGGTTAAAATCGTATGAATACGGATTTGGTTTTGTGTGGGAGAATGAGGGTGTCGGTGATATAGATATTTTTATCGTGTTTATCGGCAAACACTGAGTGATTGCAGTTGGCAGAGATGTAATTTACATGTTGAAGACAGCAGTAGATTTAATATTTACAGAATGCTGAATCCTATGCATTGTGTTCCGAGTTATTTATCAATGGTTATTAATAGACATTTGAAATACATCATAACCAAGTTCACATTCGGTATTTCAGATAGCTATGCATATTCTAAGCGTTACAGAAATTCAAACAACCGTGTGAATATTTTTCAGGAATCATATGAAAATGAAGTTCATTTTGTTCTTTCATGTCCAGAATTAAGTGAACTTACACGACAGTGCATTCCACCAAATACTTTAGATATCCTTCATTTTTCAGATCAATTTTGTTAATTTTATAGATGCCAGAATCTTCAGCTTGTTGAAGGCGGGCATATATCTAAGAAGAAGAAGAATGACATCGAGAAATGATAAAACAGTGAAGCAACTTGCTGCGTATTTGTACAGAGGGTTTTAACGAAGAAATTCGGTAATATCATAGTTTGCAAACACTCCTGCTTGCTCGCAAGCGCGCACATATGTGTAAGAATGTGCGCTCATGTGTCATGTGTGTTAACGTGTGTACTTGTACGCCTGTAAAATGTGCATGCGTGATTCATACGCGTGTGCGGGCATGCGTGCGTGCGTGCGTGCGCGTGTGTGTGTGTATTAGTCTGTCTCTCTGTCTGTCTGTCTGTCTGTTTGTCTGTCCGTTTGTCAGTCGGTATATTGTGGCCTGCGGGCACACACGCGCGCATGCGCGCGCGAGCGCGTGCGTGTGTGTGTGTGCATGCGCGCACATGCGTGCGTAAGTGTGTGAGTGTGTGTACGTGTGCACGTCTGTCTGTGTGTTTGTCTGTCTGTCTATCAGTGGGTACTTTAAAGTCGCATGGCTTTGTTATGTGTGGTTCAGCGTATAAAGATGCACTTGTCTGCACAAAGTGACGCCTCCTTGAGAAAGCTGATATTAAAACTGCCAGTCTGATCGCGTGGTGCCATGTGTGCACTGTATCTGTGTGTGCATTGTATCTGTGTGTGCATTGTATCTGTGTGTATGCACTCTATCTGTGTGTGCACTGTATCTGTGTGTATGCACTGTATCTGTGTGTGCACTGTATCTGTGTGTGCATTGTATCTGTGTGTGCATTGTATCTGTGTGTATGCACTGTATCTGTGTGTGAACTGTATCTGTGTGTGCACTGTATCTGTGTGTATGCACTGTATCTGTGTGTGCACTGTATCTGTGTGTATGCACTGTATCTGTGTGTGCACTGTATCTGTATATGCACTGTATCTGTGTGTATGCACTGTATCTGTGTGTGCATTGTATCTGTGTGTGCATTGTATCTGTGTGTGCACTGTATCTGTGTGTGCATTGTATCTGTGTGTGCACTGTATCTTGTGTGCACTGTATCTGTGTGTGCATTGTATCTGTGTGTGCATTGTATCTGTGTGTATGCACTGTATCTGTGTGTGCACTGTATCTGTGTGTGCACTGTATCTGTGTGTGCATTGTATCTGTGTGTGCATTCTATCTGTGTATGCACTGTATCTGTGTGTGCATTGTATCTGTGTGTGCATTGTATCTGTGTGTGCACTGTATCTGTGTGTGCATTGTATCTGTGTGTGCATTGTATCTGTGTGTGCACTGTATCTGTGTGTGCATTGTATCTGTGTGTGCACAGTATCTGTGTGTGCATTGTATCTGTGTGTGCACTGTATCTGTGTGTGCATTGTATCTGTGTGTGCACTGTATCTGTGTGTGCATTGTATCTGTGTGTGCATTGTATCTGTGTGTGCATTGTATCTGTGTGTGCATTGTATCTATGTGTGCATTGTATCTGTGTGTGCACTGTATCTGTGTGTGCATTGTATCTGTGTGTGCACAGTATCTGTGTGTGCATTGTATCTGTGTGTGCACTGTATCTGTGTGTGCATTGTATCTGTGTGTGCACTGTATCTGTGTGTGCACTGTATCTGTGTGTGCATTGTATCTGTGTGTGCATTGTATCTGTGTGTATGCACTGTATCTGTGTGTGCACTGTATCTGTGTGTGCACTGTATCTGTGTGTGCATTGTATCTGTGTGTGCATTGTATCTGTGTGTGTGCACTGTATCTGTGTGTGCATTGTATCTGTGTGTGCATTGTATCTGTGTGTATGCACTGTATCTGTGTGTGCACTGTATCTGTGTGTGCACTGTATCTGTGTGTGCATTGTATCTGTGTGTATGCACTGTATCTGTGTGTGCACTGTATCTGTGTGTGCATTGTATCTGTGTGTGCATTGTATCTGTGTGTATGCACTGTATCTGTGTGTGCACTGTATCTGTGTGTGCACTGTATCTGTGTGTGCATTGTATCTGTGTGTGCACTGTTTCTGTGTGTGCATTGTATCTGTGTGTGCATTGTATTGTATCTGTGTGTGCATTGTATCTGTGTGTGCATTGTATCTGTGTGTATGCACTGTATCTGTGTGTGCACTGTATCTGTGTGTGCATTGTATCTGTGTGTGCACTGTATCTGTGTGTGCACTGTATCTGTGTGTGCATTGTATCTGTGTGTGCACAGTATCTGTGTGTGCACTGTATCTGTGTGTGCATTGTATCTGTGTGTATGCACTGTATCTGTGTGTGCACTGTATCTGTGTGTGCACTGTATCTGTGTGTGCATTGTATCTGTGTGTGCACTGTATCTGTGTGTGCACTGTATCTGTGTGTGCATTGTATCTGTGTATGCATTGTATCTGTGTGTATGCACTGTATCTGTGTGTGCACTGTATCTGTGTGTGCATTGTATCTGTGTGTGCATTGTATCTGTGTGTATGCACTGTATCTGTGTGTGCACTGTATCTGTGTGTGCACTGTATCTG
>CM065729.1:45528450-45530950 GCA_033310375.1 Conus canariensis | reverse complement strand
AGCAAAGGTCCAAGACCACTCGCCTCCTCCTGGCCATCGGCTTCGTCTTCATCTTCACCCTCCTCCCTTCCAACACCCTCACCCTGGTGGTCCTGGTAGCCTACAAAATTCAAGGTCTGGCGGCCAGGCCACTCATGGTGGCCTCCCTTCCCTGGATCCACGCACTGTCCGCCATCACCGACGTCAACTACGCCGCCAACTTCTACATCTACGTCCTCTCCGGGAAGAACTTCCGGCAGGAGCTCAGGCGGATTCTGCGCACGGACCGCTTCCGGTTCAGCAGCAGTTCCGGTGGTGGTGGTGGGGGCGGGCACTACAACAGCACGCGCGCCACGCGTGAAGAATACGTGCTCAGTTGAGGAGAGGAGGGCTGGAGGGGGACGCTGTGAGCACTTTCTGGACTGAGACCACATTTTGGTTTTGCGTGTGATGGGGTGGGGAAGGGGGAACGCGAAAGGGAATGGAGAAAGAAGGGCTGGGGGGGGGGGGTGGGGGGGGGGAGGGGGGGGAGAAAGAAACGGTGATGTGAAACTTGAAGTGCATTGTACTGTTCAACAGAGATATACAAACAGGTGGTATCAAATGATTATGGACTGCAGGAGGAGGAAGAGGAGGATGGCGGAGGAGAGGAGGAGAGAAGAGAAGAAGAAGAAGAAGAAGAAGAAGAAGAAGAAGAAGAAGAAGAAGAAAGAAGAATATTGAAAGAGAACAAAACAAAACCGGTGAGAATATCAGATCATAATGTTGATAACATTCACGCAGATATTTGTTTTCAAATATATGATCAATAGGGTTGTAAGGAGTAGAAGAAGAAGAAAGAAGAAGGAAGAAAGAAGACGTTTTGAACAAGTAAGAGCGCCCATGAGAAAAAAAAATATCACTTGCAGACATGGCGTAGGTAGTCTTGATGAAGATTCCCTATCGCACCCAGACAGAGATACGACCACTAACAATCCTACAGATTCTCAGGCAGTTTGAGATGGAGGAATTACTGACCATGACGTATCAGTGACAGGCCTCAAAAATCTGAACTTGAAGAGCATTCGCGCAAAGCAGAAGAAGAGAGGAGATAACAATGATGACAGTGTGCATGTTTCTAGGTGGGACTCCTTCTTTGTACCCACGAGAGAACTATACGTTGTGTTGATACATTATGTCGAGGGTGGTTGTATCGAAGTCGGTTGTCCTGAAATTTTATCCCACCAACATGATTCAGATTTCAACGCTGGAGACCTGCGTTATTTATTTAATCATTTATTTGATTGTTTATATTTATCTAGTTATTTATGTATTTATTCCTTTACTTGTTTATTCAATTATTCGTTTATTTGCTTTTTTTTGTTTTTGTTTTTATTTTTTTATTTTTTTGCTGTCCCATCTTCTGTGCTATTACATTGGCACTGCACCCACGCCGCTCATTCCTCAGTCACAGCCCCGGCACCGGCAGTCCACAGGGAGCAGTCAATGTCAAGTCGTCAAGAGGCAACCCACCGGAGGAGACACTGCACTGCTGCCGAGTCTCTTCGGTGGTGTTCAGTGGCGCCTGTTCTGATCCAACACATGCAGGACACTACATACTAAGCCCCCTACTGACGACAATAATTGCTTAGTCGCGGATCCGGTGTGAGTGAGCTGTCCCTCCGGAGGGCGCCGTCCAGCGACAACCCCCATACATTCGCCAGTACTGTTGACCTCGACGGAATGAAACAGAGGCCATAGACGTGGGGAGGACATCAAAACTGAGGTCACCATGACAGCAGGGCAAGAACGGCCACAGAATCTGAGACATTTTCAAGCTGATCGATGAGAATGAGGATGATGGAGATGATGCTATGGATTTCCATACCGATCTGACACTGCATGACGGGGTTGTACTCTACGATTACTTTCATCATGTATCCTGGCGTCAGCCAGGTCCGAGAGATGCAGACACTTGCAGTGTTGGTCAGGTACTTTGAGCAACAGTCTCAGATACGTATCCTTTAGGTGGATGAAACTCGACCCGAGCCCGTAGCTTAACTGAATTCTGGGTAGGAGCCGGTCGGGACAGGAAAAATCCCACATGGCTCTGATGGGAATCGAACCCACGACCTCCCATCCGGGAGTCCACGACGCTAATCACTTCGCCACGGCGGTTGGTGAAGACCTACTTTGTGTTATCAGTTCAGATTGAAACTAAGCCACCGGATATATCCAAATGCATTTAGAAACCTACTTTATGTTATCAGTTCAGATTGAAACTAAGTCACCGGATATATCCAAATGCATTTAGAAACCTACTTTATGTTATCAGTTCAGATTGAAACTAAACCACCGGATATATCCAAATGCATTGAGAGAGAGAGAGAGGGGGGGGGTAGGACGGAGAGGGGAAGGAAGAGAGAGAGAGAGAGAGAGAGAGAGAGAGAGAGAGAGTGAGGGAAGGCAAGAGAGAGAGAGAGGGAGTGTGTGTGTGTGTGTGTGTGTTGTGTGTGTGTGTGTGTGTGTGTGTGTGTGTGTG
>CM065729.1:45513450-45518450 GCA_033310375.1 Conus canariensis | reverse complement strand
TCTCTCTCTCAAACGCATCAAGATACGTATTGGACTGGTGATTTACCTGAGTTATGTAAATGCCGTCTTGTATGGAACACGCTCCGTGCGGTCATCGCAGCAGGACAGACAACTCGTGTTTCAAGCAGGAGAAACAGCGGGCAGAGTCATCGCCCTTTTTCGCGGGAGGAGATCTCTTCACCTCCACTGTTTTCATCATACGAGATGCTGCTACTCGGATATAGCGTCACAACAACACATCCAAGACGTCTCGGAAGATCTTTGTCTTCACATTCCTAGAGGACTAAGTGGTAAAGTATGGTAATGTTGCTTATAGCCCAGCCGACCGCAAAAGGCCATATCAGGGCTGCTACCGTGTTGAAAGCAACTCACAAGTGGTTAAAACAAATAATTCACATAACAAAACCCTTTAGAGGACAAAGTCACTAGTTTGTAACCGTCGTCCACTGTGACAAACGTAGACCTAATAACTCGGAGACTTTTTTTTAATTATGAATGATTTGCAGTTTAAGAGAGAGAGAGAGAGAGAGAAGAGAGAGAGAGAGAGAGAGAGAGAGAGAGAGAGAGAGAGAGAGATGTGTCTCAGCCCATCCTGAAGGGGAATGTGAACATGAAACTGCGTAAAGATGTATAACAGATACAGAATAGAGGTTAACGACGATGGAAAATGTATTCATGTACATTTCCTTAAGTCACAACACTTCTCATTCTAAATCCTTTATGCAAAAACAAAGAAAGATGGCGTACATCTTCAGGTATAGTCGAGGACATTAACAGGAGAGAGAGAGAGAGAGAGAGAGAGAGAGAGAGAGGAGAGAGAGAGAGAGAGAGAGAGATTCCGATTCGGATTCGGATTCGGATTCGGATTCGGAATTCAGAATCCCGTTTAATTTCATTTAGGCCAAGGCCCCTTATGAGGGGAATGTGAACAACAAGAGAATATTGAAGCAGCGCTAGTTATGACTTAATAAAGACATAACAATGGTGATACAAACAAAATTCTTAAGATGTGGCAGTTTCTCTGAACTTGTATGCTTTTGAAAGAAACATTGAAAGACCTCTAACAACTTCAACTGATTGAGAAGACATTAATAAACACAATTTAAATAAACACGGTTGATTATAATACTTAGGTTTGATGAACTTTTCACGAATACCATTAAGAACTGGACAGCAAAGAACAAAATGTATTTCATCTTCTTGTGCTACGTTACATAATGGACAAATCAGATCCTCGTTGTTAGCCATTCTGTATCTATAAAGGTGCACTTTTAATTCTGATATTCCTAATCGAAACCGTGTTGTAACATACTGTAAATGTCTATCAATATTAGCGGTCAAATATGGTTTCAAATCATGCACACTGCAAAAATTGGTATAGAAACTAAATCTATCACTATTGTGAATATGGTCAGACCATTTTTGCCATGTACAATCTATTAATCGTTGTCTAAAAATACTTATAAATGCTTTGACATTTCCCACTCCCTGATTTAGCCAGGCATATCCAAACCCATATTCTGTCAAACAAATACGAACTTTGGAGGCCCAGTTATTTTTACCTTTAGAGTCCATATCTAGAAGCATATTGTAGGCTTTTCTAGGAATTCTATCGTTACACATTTGCAATAACTTAAGCCAATATCGAATGCAATTAACAGCAGATACAACAGATATTGGGTAGCGATTAGTTTCTCCGTATATCATATCATTCGGCGTACGTCTGTTTACACCAAGAAACTTTTTTAGAGCAAATAAATGAACAGATTCGCAACAAGTTGCAGCTTTGTCTAAGCCCCATAATTCAGAGCCGTAAAGTACAACGGGCTGTACTTGGGTATCGAATAACTTGATGAATACCTTAAAGGATGTATTATTCAAAACATACAACTTTTTCATAATACATAGTAAAGCATTCTTTGCCCTACTTGCCAAATCTTTACAAGCACCTGTGAAACTCAACCGTGTAGAAAACATTATACCTAAATACTTGTATGCATTAACAACTGGCATATTAACATCATCATAAACCCATCTTTCCCTTGCACCACACACAATGATATTACTTTTTGACATATTAACTTTTAATTGAAGTGTACCAGCAGCACGTCGTAAATTATTCAACTGAGTCTGCAGACCGACAGGCGTTTCTGATATCAAAATAATATCATCAGCTAATAAGAGAATAAACAACTCTAAGGTATCAAGAGACAACAAGGCACCATGTCTACCATTATTGATAACTTCTATAGCTAGTTCATTTATAAACAAAGAAAATAAAACTGGACTACATGCATCTCCTTGTCTGACCCAGCTGTACAGTTAATAAAATCTGTCAGTTTACCTCCACAACGGACTCTAGCTCTGACAACATTATACATGCTTTTAATACACCTATAGAGTTTACCGCATATACCATTTTTTGTAGTATTGGCCAGAGTATATTTCTATTGATTGAATCAAATGCCTTTTGGAAATCTATAAAAGCAACATATAGTTTACGATTACGAGAAAACTGCTTTTGGATAAGTGCCAACAAAGTAAACATGTGATCCACGGTCGAATAACCCTTTTTGAATCCTGCTTGCTGTTCCCCGGTTATATTATTCTCATCAACCCATTCTTGTATTCTCCTATTAATAATCATTCCAAATAGTTTACTGCTAATGTCACTAAGGGAAATTCCTCTATAATTATTGGGATTGTCCACATCTCCTTTTTTAAATATAGGCAAAATAATTGATTCACACCAATTATCAGGGTACAAGCCCTCATTAAATAACTTATTAAATAATTTATGAAAAAATAGCACAGCCTGCTGTGTTGCGTGTTTAAATAATTCTCCAATAAGACCATCCGGGCCAGCTGACTTGCCATTTTTTAGTTTTCTAATAGCTAAAGTAACCTCTTCCATGGATATTGGACGATTAAATGAACTATCTACATCAGCATCCACCACTTCTTCATTAACACTGTCACTAACATTCTGTTCTAACAAATTTTGGAAATGATGAAACCAAATATCGCTAGTTATCTTATTCTTCGGTTGTTTTCTTTTGAAAGATACTTTCCGAACAGTCTCCCAGAAGTCTTTTTGGCATTTAACTGAGGAAATCAACTTATCTATTAAGAACTTATTATACTCTTTCTCCTTTCTTTTTAACAATTTTTTGTATTCTCGCCTTGCAATACAATAAGCCACTCTATCTTGTGGATCATGAGTACGACAGCTAATTCTTAATAATTTTCTAGCTTTTAGTTTACTAATTCGGCACTCTTTATCATACCAATCATCACATCTGTGATTTCTATTGACACGTATATGCTTCTTCATACACTTAGCACTTTCCTTTACACACTCATTAAACATGTTCAAAGCTTCATTTACGTCGGATTGTATCATATCTATGGCATTTTCAATTTTTCTAACAACATCTACGCTACATAATAGTTCTTGAAATCGATTAGCACAATCATTATTCCATACAAGTTTCTCTATAACATGATTTACTTGTTCATTATTGACAACAACATTTTCCTTCGGAAAAACAGCAATGAAAGAAACAGGCATGTGATCTGAGTCTATGCGGTCTAAAACTTGAAATTTACATGAGTCATATACCAAAGCAAGAAGATCGCCTGAAAGAATAAAGTAATCATCAACACTGCAGCCAGAATCAGATATGTATGTATAGCGTCCTTCCAGGTCGCCATTACATACCCCATTAAGAATACACAAATCAAAGGCAGTGCATACATTTAGCATCAGCTTTCCATAATTATTTAATGTACAGTCTTCAGAATTACGATTTATACTGAGAGAATGACTATCACATTGACTATCAAAAATGTTTTTTCCCGAAAAATCCTGAGAAATATTGGATGTTCTGCTATTCAAGTCTCCATTAATTATGACATACATATCTTTTCTTAACAAACATTCTATCAAACAATCTTCAAGTAAACTGATTCCATTTTCAACATAAAAAAGGTGTAAAAAGGAGAATTTTCCGGATGAATGTAGCAACAAAAATACAAAACATCTTTGTCTGTTCCAAATAATTTTTTGTCAATTATGAATGGACAAAAATTGGAGTGGTTGACATCAATAGCTTTTACAAAGGGAGATAACTCTTTCCTAATCAAACAAACAATTCCACCTGATGCTCTCCCCTGTCTACTGAATTTGACAGCAGGTTTGCAGAACACATCATAGTCAGAAAATAGATGATCAAACTTCCACTCATCAAGAAACGTTTCAACAAGACAGACAAAATCAAACTTAAAAAGAAATGAAAAGAAATCTGGATCGGCAAGTTTTGACTTTATGCCATTAACATTCCATAACAAAAAAGAAAAAGGTTTGTTTTCATTACATGTACACTCTCTCTCCATCCCTCCCTCGCTCTCTCCCTCATGCACGCACGGGATTTCCGCAACTGGCTCTGGCAGGTTACTGCAACTCACCCGGCAACTGTCAACATGAACATCACTGTCCCTGCCTATTGCTGTTGGCGAGATTACCGGTGTTCTTGTATTTTCCTGACCCTCTACTTTTAATGCAGCATGAGGAAGAAAAACTGGCCGGCCAAACCCCTATCTAGAGTCCTTGAGCCCTCCATGTCCATCAAGGAAATATGATTTTCCGTCGATCACTAAATGATCATAGATCATGGTGGCTCTCTTCCCGTCCGCTCTTGCTCTTTTCAAGTGTGGTGAAAGACCACGCCTGATCTCCCTGACCTTGGAGGAGAAGTCTTCTCCCACAAAGACATTGCTGCCTTTCAGATTTTTCTTTCCTTTCAGAATGTTAACTTTATCCTTGTAAAAGGTACAGCAAGCAATGATGGGAGAGTCAGGTTTGGCACCAAGTCTGTGAATCCTGTCGAACTCTACCTTCTTAGTCACGTTTAGCTTATCAGTCAACATAGTGTGTACTTTCCCTTCACAGTCATCGTTTGTCTCGTTCTGGTCCCTAGGTATGCCATAAAAAATCAGAT
>CM065729.1:45480087-45508350 GCA_033310375.1 Conus canariensis | reverse complement strand
TCTAGGCAGTGATTCTAGTTTTGGGTTAAACTCTAAGCCAACGGTGTCATCCCCCACTTCAGCTAAGGACTTCTTTCTCTGCAGCATATATTCAGAGCCCCGCTTAGTTATTTCAATCTGCTTTTTCTGTTGTAATCCTGGGACTAGCTAGCATGAAGGCGTCCTTCATTCAAAGCTTTTCTAAAATTGTATTTCTTATCAAAGTATACATAGGGGCTTCGTAGTTCAAACTTTAAATTCCAGTTAATGTCAGGAAGCAACGCTCAAGCATTCTCTCGTTTATGAAGTTTGTATTCGTGTTTGCCAAAATCGTTTGCCCTTAGATTTCTTATCTCTTCCAGGGTAGGATATTGCTGTCGTTTTTTATCTTCAATTTCTATTCGTTTGTAAACACCATCGTCGGTGTACTCAAATCCATAAACATTTCCTGCCACTCCTATTAGATCAAAGTCAGTTGTATCTGCTAGATCTTTTATCTCTACTGCAACGCATTTAGGAGCTAACTCCGCTTTTGATTCTGGCCCTCGAGACATTCTTTTTAATATAAACAATTTATTATTAAACAATTTGTTATAAATAATCTATAATAAATAATCTGTAATAAACAATCTATAATAAGCAAACGTATTGAACTGGCGGGTCAGTCCGTAAGCATAGTTTAGCGTGCTTAGATTTTTCTGCTGCTCTTTTATTTTTTTTAGTTCATCCTTGTCCCTGATTATATAGTTTTCACTTAAACATTCTTCAAAACTATCTCTGTCCTTAGTATAGAATAAGATGACTGATTTTAACTGCGATCTAAAGTCTTTTAAGACGGCATTGTATTTTTGAGTTAAGAGCCAAACAGAAACTAATGCGTGTCTTCCGCTAAAGGCTAGCTTAGACAGAGTCCTTCTTTTTTTAACAATGTCTTGTTCGGCTGAACAGTCATCAATAATAAACAGCGTTTCAGTTCCCTCAAATAGCCTATAGTAATGTTCTAAACAGTCGCTTAGCTTGTCAGTAGGATCAACTAAAAATATATTATCGTCTGTCCAAACAAACTGCCTTTCTTTATAAGACTTGTTGTGCTTAATAGTTGTGCAGAATATAACAATGTACTCGTAATGAAATCTGTAGACTGTTTGTAACAAATCAACAGAAGACAGTTTTCCCACACCCATAATCCACAAATAAGCGAACAGTGCGGGTCTTTAGGCAAAAAGTTCAAACTATCCATCTGTTTTAATAGGCTATTTCTTTCAGTCTATTTTCTTCAATGTTCAGCTGGGCGTCATAAACCACAAAAACGTGCATTTGTATCTGGCCATTCTCCTCCTCTTCCTTATTAATCTGTATGAGTATGCCATCTGACCCTACCCTTCTTCCACTCCCGTGCAGTCTGTTGTCATACGTGGATCTAAAATCCAGCCATAGTCCATATTTGTCTGTTAGATAATCTTCGAGTCTTACATCGTGAAGGTGAAGTTTTTTACACACATGATCGGCTGTGGGGCTTGTCTGTCTGCCTCCGGCAAATAACTTTCTTATTTCATCAAAGTGTTGGTCGGGCAAAAGTCCAGCTGAATACAACTGAAAAGGCTTGCCATCTACTGTGCAAGATAACTGCTCAATTTTTGGGTTGTAAAACACCTCAGATTCTCTCTGAAAGGGGGCTGAGGGTTTAGTAAATAGCAAGAGAACCCCCTTTAGGGACCTTAAAGAATTGCTTATAGCTATTTCCCAGACGGTGTCTTGCTTGTTTTTAATCGCTAGACTGTGGTGTAAAACTCTTTCAAAGTAAACAACCGTCCTACTTTTATACTGATTTAAGATTGTTCTAGCCAGTTCGGGGTTAGTAACAACGTCAAAATTAAGAGAGATGTTACTGATAGTGTATCTGGCTGTTGGGTCATCTGAAAGAATAACAGACCCGCTGTCATTGAATGTCAGTTCGTAAGTAAGTTTGTCTCTTAGTGCGCCTTGGTAATATGGCTGATGGGTTTTTAACAGTTCAAAATCTAGAGGGATGCAAAATCTGTTTTTAAATGCTCGCGCTATTGCCTGGTCTCCCTCGTCTTCCTTTGCATCTGCAGCATTAAGCCTGTGCTTAAGCCCGTTTGGGCTCTGGATCCCCTGAAAGATTTTGTCTTTCCTTTCTGTTCTGGGTAGCCACAGATCAGAATAGAGATTAAAAATGTCTGCGCTACTCAGTGAGAAGACTTCTCTACCTTCCAGTTTAATTACCATATTTTTAATGATGGCCCTGCCCAGGTTAGCAACGACAGTAGCATTAGGATCCGCCGACTCAATATCTATTTTGAATGACAGCCTGGCAGTGCCTGGCATTATAACATCGTCAGCTCCAAGGTCACTAAATCTTACTGTTAACATTTCATTGGGCTCAATTGTTGATGGATTATTTACAACGCGCACAGTCTGTCTTATGCCTTTTATGCCGTGGGGCTCCTTCGCTTTTCTGAATGGATCGAGGTCGCAGCCGTATGGATTCATTTTTTATAAAACAAAAAATAATAAATATAAAATATGTCTGGCGAAGATATTGACGCGATTGATCCTGTTGAAGAAGAAGATGAAACAGAACTGGGTCCTTCATTGCAAGATGAACTTGAAGAAGCGAGTTCTTTACTCCCTAGACGGCCTCAAGATGTAGGAGCGGGCTCTGTACTCCTTAGAGCTCGTCAAGAACTTTTAGGAGTAGGCTCTTCACTCCCTAAAGCCCGTCAAGAACTATTGCTGCAACGAATTGAATCATTCTATAGAAGTATAGGGCGGGAGCTGCCAGACGTGATCGATCTTAACGATTTTGAGATGGGAGAAGTGGGCGGAGACGAGGAGGGCCATTTGTTTATAAAATATATGAAGGGCAATAAACAAATGCGTACACAAGTTACTGATAGCCGGGACCCCTCCGAGTTTTTAACTCTGGGCTCACTTGGAGAGATTCCTATTCGTATCAGAAGGCGATTAAATATTGCAGATCCAAGGAAGTCTGCTCTAAGGTCTAAGGCTGTTAGTGCTTTACAGAACGTGAAGCAAAGGCTGCCAACACAATCTGAAATACAAAACATACCTCTTCAAGAATTAAATCGAACAGCAGATGATCTAATAGCAGAAATTGAGACGAGTTTAAATGAAGAAACAATTGGCGGTTCTCAATTGCCTAGGCAAAGAGAAGGTGAGCTGAGTCCTGAAGAAGAAACGGCTTTAAAAACAATTAATGATCCTTCATTGCCTGAGCGCGAACACGAGGTTCTTAAAGCTAGAATCAAGGATCTTGAAGTTGAACTGCGTGACCTCAGGTCTGTTAAGTCTGCTTTAACAACTACAAACGAAGAACTAAAAAACAATTTGGCAAAATTTAATATAGTAGAGAGAGAGATAGAAGAAGAAAAAAATAAACTGGCTGATGCAGATGATAACAATTTAGGACAAGAAGAAAAGGCTAGAATACAAGCGAAAATACAGGATTTAATGATACTAAGGGCAAACAGGTTATCAGCGTTGTATATTAACAGAGAAAAAATAGCAACCCAAATAAGCAGAATCAGAGAAACTATAGACAAAATGATTTATGAAAATACTACGCTAGCAGAAAGAATAAGGACTCTGTTCAGAGAGCAGGGGATTACAATAGTTAGTATATTAACGGCCGTTGGGTTTGCTATCTCTACACTGGTTTATGCATTAACTGGCAGTGCGCCAACAGGACCAGTAGCTCTCCAACGCCTCAGCCCGGTAAAAGTTGGATTAGAAAACAATTGCACCATCTGGCAAACCTATTAAAGAAGTTAGCTGCCAAAGCGCTTGATGCTCTGCCTGGCATAATAGGCAGTGTTGTTAGTTGGGTTTTGTCTACCATAGGCAAAGTGGCTGGTTATATGGCTGACCATCTGTGGACGTTAGGAGTGCTGGCTGCTGGTTTAATTTTTAGTGAAATAAAGTATGGCTAATCCAGTAAAAGTTAAAAACACAACAAGGGCTGTCTTTTCGCTAGTGTGTCTGTCGGGGTGAGGTACATCAACAGGCGGTGGGTCGCTTTCTGGGCTGCTTATAACTGGTGGCGGTGGGTCGCTTTCAGGGCTAGATACTTTTTTTAAAATGGTTGGTGCTGGCCTTGTGTTTAAGCCTTGATTGTGTCCTAAGTTTTGATCGTCTCCAGCTATGAGGATTTCATTATTATAATTCTGTATCATGCCAATCTGTAGTCTAAGGTCAGAAGGCAGCATGTATAATCCATGGCCCACAACAAAGTCAACCTTTGACCTAGCATGTAAGAGGACGTTTTGGTACCTTTGTATGCTGGAAGGCAAATCAACAGCAGAGTTAATAGCATCTTCTAAATTGGCTAGAAATTGTTTTCTGGCGTCAAAGCCTGTAGATTGATCCACTATGCTAGACTTGGTCTGTGCTTGCGCTCCTAATAGACACCAAACGTACGTCCGTATGGAGTCATTAAGTCTTTGAACTCCTGGCATTGTTAGGCCTTTACTTTCATCTAAGATAAATGTTGCCCAAGCATTGGGGTGTTTTTGTTCTATTGATCCCAATCTAACTTGGGAGTTTGACTTAAAAGAGGTGTGGCCAGGCCAGTAGTCAAAATTATATTCTCTACGCTGACCCCACAAATACAATGTGCCCAACCCGTGATTGCGGTCTAACTTTTGTCTAAAGTTATTTGAAGGGTTAATGTTAAATTCGTTGCAGATTCTTTCATATGCATTATTGTCCATTGAGCTGAGAAATGGATTAAACGCGTTGTCATTGGGGAGGCGTACTTGTAGTTCAGTTAGTATGCGTCTATACTGATAATAAACATGAAAGTTATATACTGACCTTACTAAGAGATTGGGGTGGTTTAAATGGTTTGCATATGAAACACCGCAACCAGTGGTTGAGCAGTAAACTGCAAAATTTAACTGATTCTGGTAAAAGGCCATGGGATGAGTTGACCATGCTGATGGCACTCTATCACTCTTTATTGGAGGATTTAAATATCTAGTTAGTGGGTTTACAAGTCTGACTAGAAAGCCATATGATTCATCCACTGCGATGGTTAGGTTACTAAAGTCCAAAGATTTGGGCTCATAAACCCCTCCTACGTCGTAAGTGGCACTTTCATTATATTTAAAAGGTTCCATTTTTAAATAGATTTTTTTAAAAAGGATTTAAAAAGGATGTTCCTTTATATAACCAAGCAAAACCAGCGCGTGTTTTTAAAGTATTCAGTTGACAATAAAGGCGGAAAGTGTAGGGCTGCTCTTAGAGAACTTAGGTTTAAAATAAGGTGGTTTAACATATCTGAAAAGGCCCAAAATAATTGGATAGATATTTATGATGAGGGGGGCAATCGCTTAAAACGTTTAAAAATACCTGATGGTTACTACAGCTTTTGTTCTTTAAAAGAAGCATTTAACAAATTTGACATACGGGTAGAAATTAATGAGGCAAATCTTATAATTACTATATTTTTACCAAAACATAAAGACAAAAGGGAGTACGTTTTTCCCAAGGGCCTTGCTCGAATTTTAGGCTTTTATGATAGCGGTGAAACCTATCGTATTAATACACACGTGTATATAGAAAGCGGTCTATATGAATATGTAGGCAGTAGGCCATCCGATTTTCTAATTAATCCAATGTTGTATGTTCATTTAAGCGAATTAAAAACAAACACTAATTTGTATAATGGTCAGCCATCTACGATTCTAAGAGCACTTCCATCAACTAAGGTGGGGTTTTGCGATTATCAGTCATATACATTTGGTAAAAACAGTCAATTTAAAGAATTAGTTGGTGAGGATATTCATTCAGTGTGTGTAAAAATAACTAACCAAGATGGAAGGCCGGTTGTTTGTTCTGATTTGTTGGTAGTGCTGGAAGTAGAAGAGCGTACTGTAAACCTTTAGATTTCATGCTATGGAGAGATAAAATTATCTAGGAGCTAAATCGCCCTTTTTGTTTTGCGCGTAAGCCCCCCATTTGTAAAGTAACAATTACGTCAATTTTGGAGGTTTTTGCATGTTAAGTTTGATTGTCAGAAAGGTGTTAATTTTGACAAAAAGTAGCATGAGATGGACGAGATTTGATTGTGAAAAAGGGGGGTTTCGGGCAAAATGAGATGTGGTGAGGCAGCTCCGACATATTAACTGTCTCTCACGATAATTAACACATTGAATATAATTTTACACAACTTTACTAAGTTTTAGAAACTTCGCTAAGTTTATCAACACTTTTTACCACCACAGAGCAAACGACAATAGTTAAATACGGACTTTATCCGTGTTAATGTTCTTAGTATAAACTGATTTCTAATGTCATTATATTTGGTGCATTTCATTACAAACTGACAGTCATCAGATACACAGCTTGATACATTTCTCCCGAACCAGATTACTGAATATCAAATTTTGTGTCCGATACAATTTTCTTTTATAAAGTTACCTACATTTGATAACTTTAAAAAAAAAATTATATTGAGCGAGGTGAAAAATGTTAGTCAGTTATTGCCTTAATATGGACATGCAGTGTATGCCTTAATATGGACATGCAGTGTATCAAATATTACCTACAGATGTTAATGTCAGTCTTCTGTGTCCAAAACTCTTATTTCTATGTTTTGTGTTGAAAATGGTTAAACGTACCTCCAAATCCAAAATGATGGCAGCCAGAAAGGTTTGAAATGAGTTTAGAACTGTACAATAAAAATCTGTTCTTGCTGACAAGTTTAATGCCACAAAAAAAACCACCTTCAATACATAAAAAACTATATTTCCAACTCTACATTCAACCAAGAGCAGAATATATCGTAGGAGCGATATTAGGTACAGAACACGATTAAACATTTACAAACTAATTTTAATACAATAAAAACGTTATCCTGTTTCAACGATGCTGAATATTTTCTTATTACCAAAAGCTTTATTAAACATTTTTGTCTTGCACATGGCTTTTGCCCAAAGCTGTCGATTTCTGGGCGTTCAGTAAAAAATATTTCAAGTTATGTGGGACGATACATTGCTAGAATTTCAGCAAGTAAAACACAAACCGCAATTCAAAATGTTCAGCTTTCATGTTTGTTATCAATGCAATAGTTACTCCAGACATCTCTGAGGATGGAGTGGCCTGTGCAGCCTATTGCCCTGGTGCTCCTTCTCAGATACTGTTAAAGCATATACCTCCAGATGCTCTGTCTATTCTGCTGAAATTACTGCTCTGGTTCTGGCATTAAAGATAATTTCACTCTCTAAGAAGAGGGACTTTCTGGTTCTGTCAGATTCACTGTCATCTTTGGAGGCCATAGCTGGCCGCAACCTTCAGCATCCAGAACTTTTACATTTCTTTGAGCTTTTTAGCAAGTTGAAAGCGGATGGTTACAACATTATTCTGGCTTGGGTTCCTGGTCATGTTGGCATCGGAGGGAATGAAATGGTTGATCGTTTAGCCAAGAATGCCACAAGAGAGAAAATGTCCAACATTTATATCCCTTGCTCAGATCTGAAACCCAAAATTAATGATTATGTGGGAGACCTCTGGCAGGAGGATTGGAACACACAGACGGATAACAAACTCTTTCAGATCCGTCCAAACCTTAATGAGTTCCTCCCATCTACGTCTGGTGGCCGTAAAGAAGAAACAGTTCTGTGCCGGCTGCACACCGGCCATTCGTATTTTACCCATTCGTACCTTTTAAAGAATGAGGATGCTCCGTGGTGCATTCCATGTCATGTGCCACTCACAATGAAACATATTCTTTTAGAGTGTTGGGACTTGCACGATGTGAGACACAAACATTTTACAGCAGAGTCCATGAAAATCCTGTTCAGGGATGTTCCGCCTGACGTGATCTTTGAGTTTTTGAGAGAGATTAACATTTTTCATCTGATTTAAGATTTTACGGATGAAAGATTTTTACCGAAGTTTCTGGTGCGTTTCTAGAAGATGTCTTTTAAAGAGATGTGTGAAAGGTGTTTTTTTGGGTTTTTTTTTTAATGACTTGTGAGTTGATTTTAACGTGGTGACAGCCCTGATGTGGCCCCTTGCGGTCGGCTGGGCTATAAGCGAACATTATCTTATCTTATCTTACTCCAGACATCTCGGCATAAAGCAACAAAACTTAGAACAGGTGAATAGAAATGAATGAAAGCAAAAGAACTCTTGTCAGAATGCTTCATTTGAACATGAAAAGAAACGAAGTGTCATGAGCAACAAAAGAAATGTGGGCTGTTCTTTTAGGAAAACGTGTATGAAGCGGGATACTTAACACAAGAATGGTGTACACTGTTTTTATGCGCGTAATGCAATCTAAAATCTTGATATTTTAATCTAAAATATTGATATGAAATGTTTTCAGACGCTTACTTTTCGATGGTGTACAGCTTCCGCAAATCTGATTCTTTTACGATGGGGTGAGGGGGGGGGGGGGGGGGGGGGTAAATATGCGTGAGCGTTTTACACCTCACAACAAGTGATGTTGATAACGTATTCAAAAAGAAAATGAGATTATCTTCGCTGTTGGTTTTTTTTTTTTTTTTTTTTTTTTTTTTTTTGAACCTGATAGTGATCTTGTAAGCAACGAAGAAAGTAAATAGTTTGCACAAATAAACCCCACATTGTAACAAAGCGTGTATTATCGAGAATCGGAGTAATAAAATATCCTCTCACAGACCATTATTACTTCTTGCGCATATAACGTCCCTCGAGTTATGGCAACAGTGACTAAAACAAACGACAGCCACTTTTCTTTTGAAAGTGATAAATCTGTATCGTCTCAATAAAGAAGAATCTTTCAGGGAAATACTGTGTGCATTATAATCAACTAAAGTAACAGTTACTTCAAGATTTCTTAATTTTCTTTTATCCGTGTCCCACGTATTGCTCACGGTACACCTTTCCCATCAAAACAGCGGAGACGGGATTCTTTTTAAACAGAACTCTTTAAAAAACAACAACAACAACAACAAAAAAACCCTTAGTGGGAAGGAGGGTGGGAGGGGGGAAGGAGAGGACAGCAAATTACTGTTTCTGATCTGAAACGAAAGAGAAACGAGCTCAAGTACATGTAGAATACATTTTTCCTCGCTGGTGTGTGTGTGTGTGTGTGTGTGTGTGTGTGTGTGTGTGTGTGTGTGAGAGAGAGAGAGAGAGAGAGAGAGAGAGAGAGAGAGAGAGAGAGAGAGAGAGGCTATACGGCCTTATCGTAGCCAGTGTATTAACAGAGAAAACTCGTTTTGAGTGGAAACAGAGAGCGGGAAAGGACGTCATTGAACCCTAGGTAACATAGAGTACTGTGCTTCTCGACAATTTCTCCCCGTTAAGGTATGGCAACCCCGATAAGACTATAACAGACGTCCAATAACACATGAGCAGCAGTGGTCATTCGGATTGTTCTTGCAGCCTGCACAACTCGTGCAGCTCTTTAAAGTAGATGGTTTGCTCCTAAGTCACACAACTATTTCCGAATATTGTCTATTCCGAAAGTGGTCCGACTACGTCCGTTATTCACACATTCGTAGCCCATGCATTTTTCATCTTAATACGAAAAGCGCAAAAATCTACACTGAAATCTAGTTTTCATTATTTTATCTTCACTACGCGCACGTCGACTCATTTCGCAGGTGTTCTTTGTGCATTACTGAAAGTTTATCATCACTTGGATAATTACATTTTTGTTATCGAAGTTCCAGTGAAGGGATTGAAACAGTCAACATCTCTCGGAACTTGAAAGGTCGGACACTGCGCCTCTCTTTGCAAATGTATTCGAGATAGCGTGCGTTTTCAGACATTTTAAGTAACTGGGTGGTATCTAAGATCGAACAAAATACTTCTCTAATCGTCTGACCTTGGTTGGCATGTGAACAGTACCTCTCTCGATGCAAACCCGTTTTTTTTTTTTTTTTTTTTTTTTAATCTTGTTTTGTTCGTTCGTTTGTTTTGCAACCCTTTGAAATAGAATGTCCAAAATCCTGACCCCGAACCCCACCTTCCCCCACCTCCTTCCCTTCCTACCACCACCACCAAAACGTGTTAAACTACAGTATCTAGAAGACCGCTTTATTATCTTTTATTTGTATATGGTTTCAAGTTTATAGCATGATCTGAAAAATATGACATTTTGAGAGCGCGATTGGTTTCAGTCACACTGGGGTGCAGCTCGAAGCCATGTCTGACTTTGAACCGCGATCAGAAATATCAGTTTAGACAGACAGAGGGAGGAAGAGTGGGAAATGTTGGAGGTAAGGAAGAGGAGGGAAGGGAAGGGGGTGGGGCAGATCAGGAACAAATCCCGCCTAAAAAGCCATCACACACTGGCCATAGCTGAGATTTGAACTCTCAGACATCGCGGAATCTCAGCCTGGATCGACACTCACGGCGCGCACTCATCTCTTCCACCGGAACGTCCACAAAGATGATGCTAATTTTGATGCTTCCATTCTACGTCCATGTCGTGACTGAGGGGGGTGGATTTACGAAAAGGCTTGGCTTCAAACTTTCAAAGTTTAAAGACAGAACCAGGATGGCAGAATCGCCCTATAATATCAGCTTTCTGTCATCTTCTGCTCTTGTTTCCGTTCCCACTGCCATCTGCCTCCACCCCCCCCCCCCCCCCCCCTTCACTCCCTCCTCTCCTTTTCTTTTCTTTTTTCCTTTCGTTCCTCCTCCCCTCCTGTTCGTCCCCCCTTCTGTTCCTCTTTCTCCAGCTCCTTTTGCCACTGCAGTGGTGTGTGTGTGTGTGTGTGTGTGTGTGTGTGTGTGTGTGTGTGTGTGTGTGTGTGTGTGTGTGTGTGTGTGTATGTGTGTGTGTGTGTGTGTGTGTGTATGTGTGTGTGTGTTGTGTGTGTGTGTGTTGTGTGTGTGTGTGTGTGTGTATGTGCGTGCGTGCGTGCGTGCGTGCGTGTGTGTGCGTGCGTGCGTGTATGTGTGTGTGTGTGTGTGTGTGTGTGTGTGTGTGTGTGTGTGTGTGTGAGTGAGTGTGTGTGTGTGTGTGTGTGTGTGTGTGTGTGTGTGTGTGTGTGGTGTGTGAGTGAGTGTGTGTGTGTGTGCGTGCGTGCGTGAGTGCGTGCGTGCGTGCGTGCGTGCGTGCGTGCGTGTGTGTGTGTGTGTGTGTGTGTGTGTGTGTGTGTGTGTGTGTGCGCGCGCGCGCAGGACAACAACAATAAAACAATAGCATTTAATTGTGTTATGTGTGGAAATTCTAGCAAGCATGATCAGGCAAAACAAAAATGTCAAGGAAATTTGGTAGAAAATACCGAATATAAAATTGCACAATTTGCTGACGACACTCGAATTCAACAAAACGGAGATCAATTATCTTTTGAAGAAACTATGAAAATCATGGATGAATTTGGAATGATAGGTTTGAATATGATTTGTGTAAAGACATCTGCTATTTGGCTAAGACGGGAAAGAAAGTCAACAAAGAAGTATATGCCACATCTCAGGATGGAATGGAATCCTCCGAAATTCAAGATATTAGGAATATGGCTAACCGCGGAATTCACAGCCTGCACAGATATTAATTTTACTGAAAAGTTCTCAAAAATAAAAAGTTATTCAGAGTTTGGGTCAAAAAAATTCTAACGCCACTAGGAAGGATAGCAATTTTGAACACTTCTACACATTTATGGATACTTCTATGAAAATCACCGGACGAGTTCTTGGAGGCATTGCATCTTCTATGTCCAAAGTTCGTATGGAATAATACACAAGACAAAATTAGTAGAAAGATTTCACGGAAAAGAATAGGTTAGGGAGGCATTGATTTCCAGATTTAAAGTGTTTCATGCAGGCCTTGAAATTAGGATGGATAAGGAAACTAAAGACAACAAATCATAAATGGAAAAGGATTGTAATTTTTTTTTTTATTACCCGAATGTACAAAAACTACATAAACTCGGACCGAATTGCCTGTTCACTCGGGACAAGAAAAACCTGTTTTGGAAAGACACGTTTCAAGCTTATCAAATATTTTTCAATATAGTAAAACCCTCTAACTCGTCTGAAATTCTAGCAGAGCCACTATTTTTTCAGTGACAGAATAGATATAAATAGCATTTCATTAAATAAGAACAACTGGATTAATTAAAATGCGTGTAATATTGGAGGTTTGTGCAAAGAAGATGGCAGTTACTTGACCTATGCTGAATGTATCAACAAGTACAACATACGGACTAACTTTCTAAGTTATGCAGCACTTAAAGAAAGAATAAAAGTTTTTGTTAACACACTAAACATTCGTGTGGAAAATAACAAAAAATGTAAAGATTCCAAAACTGTACAAATCTTAAATTGGGTGAAAAAGGGAGCACGATTATATTACGATATCCTTGTAGACGACAGTTCAAAACCAAAATACTGCCATAAATAGAATTATAAATTGAATTCAGAAATCAACTGGCAAAAAAAATTTTAAACTAATACAAGAGATTCAAGAAACAAAGCTGAAATGGTTTCGGATGTGATTGATACACAGAATCCTACCAACAAATGTAGTGTTGATGTGCATAGGTGTTAAATCTGATAACAAATGAACATTCTGCCAGCAAGTAAAAGTAGCGTAGAACATATGTTCTGGAGATGTACGCACGTGGATGCTTTTTGGGAACAATTCAAACAAATAATTACAGATGGATGTCTACATATAACCTCTTTCTTTATAAATGAAAAAATAATGCTGTTTGGACACAACACAGATTTTAAATCTGACAGAGTGTTAAACTTAATCCTGTTGTTTGCTAAATTCTACATTTATGAATACAAATTAAAAATATGAATTTCCTCATATAAATGTGTTCATTAAACCATTAAAAGACAGGTTTGAAATAGAAAAGTACATTGCTTATGTTAACTTTAACATGGTAAAGTTTAACACAGTCTGGCATAAGTATAAAGAATTCATTGTAAGTGAAGAAATGTGAACACGAAAATGTACGCTTTATTTAAAAGAAAAAAAAAAATCCAAGCCAGTTAAGAGAATGTAAACGTCTGCGTCTTCAATAAAAATTGATTCTTGACACTCTAGGGCACCATTAATATATAATGAAATGTCTTTTTTTTTAAATAGAAATGGCTGGCAGTTATTCATATTCTTCTTTTGTGTGTGTATTTGTGTTTTTGATTTGTTTTATTGCTTTTTTTCATAATCTTTCTTTTACTCTGTCCAGAGTTTAGTTATGTTTTCATTATCCGTTCAGTTGTGAAATATTGAAATAAAATGTACAGAAACTTGAACTGATAACAAAAGTGTAACTTAAAAGAAAAAAACAACAATAACAAGAATAAGCAAAATAAATGAAGACATAAAAATATATAAATAAGTAAACAGATAAAAATAAATATTGGGTGGTATAATATTGCATTCTGAAGCACTGTACTGTATTACATTGCATGCACACCATTTTGTTGCATTATAAATTGTGTTGTGTTGTGTTGTGCTGTGCTGTGCTGCATTGTCACGGATCCTATCGTGTTGTTTTGTATTGCATCAGGGCTTATATTGTGCCGTGTTGTATTTTGTACCATATCGCTTACAGTATTGCGTTCTATCGAATTACGTTGTATTGTATTGTGTTGTATCATATTGTATGGTATTGTACAATGGCGTCGAAAGACATTTTGATGGAAGGGGAGGGAGGGCAGCCTGACTGATATCACTGGAGTCTTTCAAAGTTCTACTAAGGCGGGAGTGGGGATGGGGGGTGGGAGGGGGGGGGGGTAGGTTGTGTGTGGTGTGGGGAAGGGGTAGTGGAGGAGGTCGGGGGACACAAATCTTCCGAATTTTCACAAAAGCGTACGCACGTGCGCATACGTTGTGTGTGGTGTGTGTGTGTGTGTGTGTGTGTGTGTGTGTGTGTGTGTGTGTGTGTGTGTGTGTGTGTGTGTGTGTGTGTGCAAAATCCTTGAAAAAGCGAAGGAGGGGGCGGGGGGGGGGGGGAAGGGAGAAGGGCTCTTATTTTCCTAATTTTTGTAATTGATATTGGGCTCTCATCTTCCACCAGTAAAAGCGGAGGGGGGAAGACGTACCATGTACATGTGGATATATAGAAGGTAGTCGTGCCCCGCCCCCCCCCCCCCCCTTCCCAATATTGTTCCTCCCCACCCCCGTGTCCGTTCCGATGTCACTGTTGTATCGAATTGAATTGTGTTGTTTTGTATTGCATTGCATTGCATTGTTTTGCTTTGTGTTGTTTTGTATTGCATTGCATTGCATTGTTTTGCTTTGTGTTGTATTGTATTGTATTGCATCGTATTGTATGTATTGTATATGTTGCATTGCATTGTCTTGCTTTGCATTGTATTGCATTGTATTGCAAAGCATTGTACTAAGTGCTATTGTATCATAATTGTCTTACATTCTATTGTATTGCATTGTATTATATGCCATTGAATTGCATTGTATTGTACGTATTGTATATGTTGCATTGCATTTGATTCTTTTGCATTGTATTGTATTGCATGGCTTTACATGCTATTGTATTATACTGTATTACAGTGTGTTGTATTATATTGCATTGTATTGTATTGCATTGCATTGCACTGAACTGCGTTGTATCGTATTTGTATTGCCTTGCATTGCTATGCATTGTATTGCATCATATTGTGTTGTCACAACAGATTTCTCAGGATAAAGTTCTGGGCGCATCCCTCAGGGGAGACACATCCGCCATAATGCAGAGCGACCCATACTTCTTTCCCCTTTGTTCTCCGTGTGTTTACGTTAGGTTTGCTTGTCCAAGCGGAGTTTCCGACAAAATATTCCAAGGACACTCCCTTGTTGCTATGGGATGTTTTACGTGTGCTAAAAGCACGCTGCGCAAGGGGCCTCGGCTTATCTCACGTTCGAAAGACTGGCAATAGGATTGTAGACGGGGCAGGTGGGGACGGGTGGGGGTGAGGGTGGGGGTGGGGGTGGGGAGACAAACGAACAGAAGGGGGCAAAGACATGAAGACACAGGAAGAAAGAAAAGAAGGGAGTGAATGAGTAAGCAAGAGAGAGAGAGAGAGAGAGAGAGAGAGAGAGAGAGAGAGAGAGAGAAAAGACAGACAGACAGAGACAGACAGAGACAGAGACAGAGACAAGACATAGGAAGAAAGAAAAAAAGGGAGTGAATGAGTGAGCAAGTGGAATGAGAGAGAGACAGACACAGACAGACACACAGACACACAGACAGACACACAGACAGAGAGAGAGAGAGAGAGAGAGAGAGAAGAGAGAGAGAGAGAAGAGAGAGAGAGCACTAACAGATAGATTTTTTTTTCTTCGGCTATGGCTCTAATACCTGTAGCGATCGCGACAAACTGGGGGTTGCGACGCTTCGCGATTTAACGTTCCACACCAGCGATTTTCAAGCAAGACGTTGTTCTCTCTCCACATTCATCTTATTATACACCCAGTCAGCTGGATTCAACCAGACACAAAAGGCAGTTCTATCCGTACCATCTCTGATCTCACAGTATCAAATAGCTGATGATCAAATAAACGCCTCCCTTCCCCTTTCTCTTATTCTCTCATAAGCGTCCTCCTTCCCTCCCCCACCTCTCACACCCTTTTCCCTTCACCTTCTGTCTGCCAGTCTTGTCTCGTTCTTTCTTTCGTTTTATGAGAGCGTGCGTGAACCTCTCCTCTCTCTCTCTCTCTCTCTCTCATCTCTCTCTCTCTCTCTCTCTCTCGCTCAACATGTACACTCTTCCTTCCTCCTACCCATAAAGAGTTCCTCCGTCCATGATAGCTTTCTATAATCTTAGTTCCTGGCAATTTCCACATAGCTCATCATTTCTTTCGCAAGACTCCAACGGAAGATTTTCCTCTGGTCAAATTCCCAATCTGAAGGAACACACTTTGATTTGGTAAATGCACTGGACAAGAGTTTAAGTCTTCAGGATATTATGGTCGTTCACAACATAGATGCATGAAATACATTGGTTTCTGACTCGAAATCTCCCCTTACTGCACAATTCGTGCACTATACTGTACCATGCAGGACAGGGGTACGGGTATACATGTAAAGAAGCCCTAGCGTTGTTGATGCTTGCGCGCTGGTACGTTCTCTCTGAGTTCAAAGCAGGAACAAGCGACCAGGCATCAGTCACACTAAGCCTTAACTACACGTAGACGCCCTGTGGCTCTCTTAACCGATGAAAAGAACGCTGACGTAATTGATGCACCGGGTAAACCCCGCACCCACGTACATGATCCGGTCTTTGATACTACCCCCCCCCCCCCCTACCCCCCACCCGGTCTGATACATGTGCTCTATTCTAGGAGTGGCTGGTTTGGGAACTCGTATGCTCGCTGTTTTCTCTTTCATTTATCCATGCTGCACCTTCTCTGATCAACGACAGAAAGCAAAAGAGAGAGAGAGAGAGAGAGAGAGAGAGAGAGAGAGGAGAGAGAGAGAGAGAGAGAAGACAGACAGACAGACAAGAGAGAGAGAGAGAGAGAGAGAAAACAGACAGACAGACAGACAGAGAGAAAATGAAAAAAATTAAGAAAGGGAGAGGTGAAAAGAGAACAAAGAAGCCAGAAAAATAGCCAGACAAGGAAAGAAAGAGAGGAGAGGAGAAAAAGGTACAAAAAGGAGAGAAAGAAAGAAAGAAAAGAAAGGCACATGGGAAGAAAAAAAAAAGACATGAAGAGAAGAGAGCACAAGAAAGGACAGAAAGTGGTCTTTGGCTGGCTGTCAGTGCCTGTCTGCAAAGCTCTCAGGCTTCAGGCAATGCACGGACTGATTCCTTTGGCGTGTTGCTGCTACATTTCTATCTTATAACATCTTGGAAGGGACAAGATATATATATATATATATATATATATATAATATATATATATATGTATATATATATATATATATATTCACACACACACACAGACACACACACACACACACACACACACACGTGTGTGTGTGTGTGTGTGTGTGTGTGTGTGTGTGTGTGTGTGTGTGCGCGCGCGCACGTGTGTGTATGCGCGTGTGTGTACGTGCATGTGTGCGTGCGTGTGCGTATGTATCTAATATGCACACACACACACACACACACACACACACACACACACACACACACACACACACACACACAATATATATATAATATATATTTTAATATATATGTGTGTGTGTGTGTGTGTGTTGTGTGTGTGTGTGTGTGTGTACATATATGTATGTATGTATCTACATATATGTATTGGGGGATGTGTTTTTCAATGCATCCTCAAGAATAGCTCCAAGATTCCCACCTATATTTATCACTCTTGTATGACGGTTTAATTTTTTGTTTGTTTGTTTGTTTTTTGTACTTTCTTCTCGTTTTACTTTTTTATTCTCTACTGGCGTCAGATTCTGTTTTCGAACCCTTGGTGGTGAGAGAACCTAAGAATTGTAGGAGATATGTCGCATTTTCATCAAAGGAAGAACGACCCAATTAGCGCGAAGTCCCACTGATGAGTCGGAACCAGCGGACGAAAGGTCTCTAGGAAGGCAGTACCGCTGGTTCTGTTTTCATGACAGATTGTCGTGTTCCCTGTATGCTGACAGGCTAGTGAAAGCCCTCTTTTTCTTTTTTTATTTTCTTTCATCTCCCCCTCCCACTAACTCCCACCCCGATCCCCTTTTTTTCTTTTTGTTACGTTTTCGCCAGGGCATTGTTTTAATGACGAAGCAATCGTTCGCCTGCACCTATTTATACTCCACCACGTTCTGAACGAAAATGAAACCAATGCAAGTATGCAGGTTTTTTTGTTTTTGTTTGTTTGTTTGTTTGTTTGTTTGTTTGTTTGTTTTACTCCAACGGTATAAAATTAAACATAAAAAGAGGACCTGGGGATAAAAATGAAAAATGGCACTTCATGATTACAGCCCATGGGATATATTGATCAAATCAAATCAAAGATGGGGAGGGAATAGTGTGAGTATCACTGCCTTTTACTAATTTTTACGCTTCATTGCGCACGCTGAGGGCATTGACCACTTCCTGTTAGTTTGGCTCAGTTGGAAAGTCTTAAAAAATGTAAGTGATAAGTCCGCCAAACAGGAACACAAGAATCACAACATAAAACACGACGCGTTTCGACGTCTTAGGTCTCCTTCAAACAAAATAAAGAGCACCCAGGACAACGAAAAGGAAGAACGAGCAATCAGTTGTCTTGTCAAATTCGGCTGCAAGATGGACGAAACGCTTCGTGTTTTGTCTTGTGGTTCGTTTGTTCATGTTTGGCAGATTTACAACTTAGATATTTTTAAGATTTGTTTAGATTTCTGCGTGCCGTTGCCTCACTTCGCAACTAACTCAGTTGGAAAGACAAAGTCACCAATAAAGAGGTGCTGAAAAGACTAGCTGTGCAAAGAAAAAACCTAATGCAGCAAATAAGATCAACAAAGATTGCATGTTTTAGACATATCATGAGACACAGCTCACTTCCAAAGAACATCTTAACTGGAAACGTGGAGGGCGAGAGAGCCAGAGGACGTCAGAGAAGACTGTGGACGGATGATATCAAAGAATGGACAGGGAGGAATCTGACACACTGCCTGCGTATGACGCAAGATCGGAAAGCTTGAAGAGTCATGACACGCCGACCACTGGACCACAGGGGTGGCACACAGACTAGGCAAGGCAAGGCCAGGCAAGGCCAGGCAAGGCAAGAGGCCCAGGCAAGGCAAGGCCAGGCAAGGCCAGGCAAGGCAAGGCAAGGCAAGGCAAGGCAAGGCAAGGCCAGGCAAGGCCAGGCAAGGCAAGGCCAGGCCAGGCAAGGCAAGGCAAGGCAAGGCAAGGCAAGGCAAGCAAGCTGGTCTGACTGGCTCTGTGTTTGCTCGTAGGTCAAGTGCTGGCTGTATGTCCATCGCCTCTCACAACTGACAGTGTCAAATCGTCCTGTTTGAAGCACACACACACACACACACACACACGCGCGCGGGGCGCGCGTGCGCGCGCACGCTCGCACGCACGCATGCACGCACCCACACCCACACCCGCAACCACCTTCACCCCTTCCCAACTTCCCCACCCTCACACACACACACACACACACACACACACACACACACACACACACACACACACACACAACTCACACACACACACCTCCACCCCCACCCCACCCCCCACCCATCCACACACACACACACACAGACACACACACACACACACACACACATACACACGCACACATATACACACATACGCGCGCGCGCGCGCAGACACACACACACGCGCGCGCGCGTGCAAGTTCGCAAGAAGACAAGGGTTCCGTGCAGGCGCTATATATAGGCCGAGCTGGGTGAACAGCGAACAAGAAGCTGGATACCTGATAGCCTGAGCGGGCGCCCCAGTCCACTGAACAGACCATTCGCCCTCAACACTCTAGTTGCCTGCATCAGCGAACGGAATGTTGACAAAGGTGAATAGTGGCAAAACGAAGACATATACCGATCCTTTTCTCTTGGAAACCGATCCTTTTCTCTTGGATACCGATCCTCTTCTCTCGAAGACCGATCCTTTTCTCTTGGATACCGATAATCTTCTCTCGAAGACCGATCCTTTTCTCTGGGATACCGATCCTCTTCTCTCGAAGACCGATCCTTTTCTCTGGGATACCGATCCTTTTCTCTTGGATACCGATCCTTTTCTCTCGAAGACCGATCCTTTTCTCTGGGATACCGATCCTTTTCTCTCGGACACCGATCCTTTTCTCTGGATACCGATCCTTTTCTCTTGGACACCGATCCTTTTCTCTTGGACACCGATCCTTTTCTCTTGGACACCGATCCTTTTCTCTGGATACCGATCCTTTTCTCTGGAACCGATCCTTTTCTCTCGGACACCGATCCTTTTCTCTGGATACCGATCCTTTTCTCTGGACACCGATCCTTTTCTCTTGGACACCGATCCTTTTCTCTCTGGACACCGATCCTTTTCTCTTGGACACCGATCCTTTTCTCTCGGACACCGATCCTTTTCTCTTGGATACCGATCCTTTTCTCTGGGATACCGATCCTTTTCTCTCGGACACCGATCCTTTTCTCTTGGATACGATCCTTTTCTCTCGGACACCGATCCTTTTCTCTGGGACACCGATCCTTTTCTCTTGGACGCCGATCCTTTCTCTGGATACCGATCCTTTTCTCTTGGACACCGATCCTTTTCTCTTGGATACCGATCCTTTCTCTCGGACACCCGATCCTTTTCTCTCGGATACCGATCCTCTTCTCTTGAAGACCGATCCTTTTCTCTTGGACGCCGATCCTTTTCTCTCGGATACCGATCCTCTTCTCCTTGCATACCGAACCTTTCACTCGGACACCGATCCTTTTCTCTCGGATCACCGATCTCTCCTTCTCGTTGAAGGACCGATCCTTTTCTCTTGGACACCGATCCTTTCTCTTGGAATACCGATCCTTTTCTCTTGGACACCGATCCTTTTCTCTTGGATACCGATCCTTTTCTCTTGGACGCCGATCCTTTTCTCTCGGACACCGATCCTTTTCTCTTGGACGCCGATCCTCTTCTCTCGGACACCGATCCTTTTCTCTTGGATACCGATCCTTTTCTCTCGGACACCGATCCTTTTCTCTGGGATACCGATCCTTTTCTCTGGATACCGATCCTTTTCTCTCGGACACCGATCCTTTTCTCTGGGATACCGATCCTTTTCTCTGGGATACCGATCCTTTTCTCTGGGATACCGATCCTTTTCTCTGGGATACCGATCCTTTTCTCTCGGACACCGATCCTTTTCTCTGGGATAACCGATCCTTTTCTCTTGGATACCGATCCTTTTCTCTGGATACCGATCCTCTTCTCTTGGATACCGATCCTTTTCTCTCGGACACCGATCCTTTTCTCTCGGATACCGATCCTCTTCTCTTGGATACCGATCCTCTTCTCTTGGATACCGATCCTCTTCTCTTGGACACCGATCCTCTTCTCTTGGACACCGATCCTTTTCTCTCGAAGACCGATCCTTTTCTCTTGGATGCCGATCCTTTTCTCTCTCTCTACCTCTTTGATCGAATCCAGTCCAATGAAGAGAACCTTTCCGTTTGTTCTCCTGGCCAGTGTCGTCGTTCGCCACCCGGCTGACTCTCATCAGGCAGGTGAATCGTGGGGAAAAGGACGCCAGATCCAGATCCTTTTCCCTCACGGCTTCTTTGATAGAATCCAGTCCAAGGGATGGAACTTTTTCCAGTTTCCATTTGTTCCCCCGGCTGGCGTCCCACGTTCGCCCCTCCCCCCCCCCTCCCCCCCCCCCCGGCGTGAATCTCATTAGGAACTACAGCGTCAGCAATGATGGTATTCATTGGAGACACGCGATTTGTCATGCAGTGGTACTCTCGCCACCCAGTGGGGGTAAAGCTTACTCTTGTGTGTTTCCCATGGCACTGAATGGAAGGTAGTGCAGGAAAACAGAAAATAGATGTCGTATAGAAAATGAGGGCCCCCGCCCCGAAAACTGCAACAGGACGAAACAGAAAATCATTGAGCGTGATGCATGGGGATCCAAACCAATGCAATGGAATCACAACATGTCAGCAGTAAGATTTGTCAGCGAGCCTGGATACTTTTTTTTTTTTTTTCACTCTTTTAATAGTTTCTAACATTATTTTGCACACACACACACACACACACACACACACACACACACACACACACACACACACACACACACACGTACAAAGCGAAAAAAAAACGCATGCGCGCGCGCGCACACACACACACAACACACACACACACACACACACACACACACACACACACACACACACACACACACACCACCAGCGCGCACGCACGCACGCACACACACACACACACACACACACACACACACATACACACACACATGCACGCACGCACGCACGCACACATTCACGCATGCACGCACACACGCACGCACACACGAACGCACGCACACGCACACACACGCGCGCGCGCGCACACACACACACACATACGCACGCACGCACGCAAGCAAGCAAGCAAGCAGCGCGCGCGCGCGCGCACACACACACACACACACACACACACACACACACACACACACACACACACACACACATCTCTCTGACATGTTTCAATAACATTGTATATTCTTGTATACTTGCCTGTGTACGTGGGTACAAAACAATATGCACAACGCAGAACAATGCAATGTATACTACTATGTTCAAATCATACAAACATATGATAAGTATTAAAGAACTTATGCATGAGATAAACAAATAAAGACTATAAGACAGACAAGCCAAAAACACACATGCACATTTTAAGACAGGGATAGACAGACAGACAGACAGACAGAACGCTAAGAAACTTATAAAACACAACCCCATAACGCTTTCTTTTTCAGCTCCGTAAACAGACATTACGAGTTGATCGCTAACAAGCTTATAAAACATAACCCCACATTGCTCTTTTTCCCGTTTCAGAAGCGCACGGCAGACACGTAGGCGCTGAAATAGTCTGTTCATGAAGGAACATAACACTTCAGAATCCCATGAGCACGGTTTTTTTTTTCTTCAGAGCTCTAGTCTCCTCCTCAGCAGGCGTGGTAAATGCGAGAAATGTGTTGGGGCCATTCAGATCCAACAAATACAGACATCACGAAGATGTCTAGAAATGTCAGTTTTTAACATATTTCTCTTCCACATTATTCTGTTCCTTGGTAATATTGATTTTAATTTGTTAATAAGACCTGTTTTTTGTTTGTTTGTTTGTTTGTTTTTTGTTAGAGTCTAAATGACCGTATAAAAACTGAATGGCGACAGAGCAGACCGAATGGCCTGTAGCCCTCTAGAAATTGCCCTCGTGGCGATTTCGGGTTCAAATTCCTGTCGTAAGCCACACCGGTAGTGAATAAAACGCAGTGAGTTCATATAAAATGCAATGAGTTCGTATGAAACGTGTTGATTTCGTATAAAACGCATTGAGTTCGTATAAAACGGAGAGAGTTCGTATTAAACATAGTGAATTCGTTTAAAATTTAGTGAGTTCGTATAAAACGTACTGAATTCGTACTATGTAGTGAGTTCCTATAAATTTTTAGTGTGTTCCGTATGATATGTAATGAGTTCGTACAAAACGTAGTGAGTTCGTATGAAACGTACTGAGTTCGTGTTAAACGTATTGAATTCACATAGAAGGTACAGCGAGTGGTGACTTCGTATAAGACGTAGTGAGTTCGTATAAAATGTAGTGAGTTCGTATAAAATGTAATGAATTCGCATAACACGTAGTGACTTCGCATAAAACGTAGTGGTTTGTATAAAACGTAGTGACTTCGTATACAAGCTGTATGTACCAGCAGGATGACGGGAACTGTCAGGAAATGGACGTGAGCGTACTGCCCCGCCCCCCCCCCCCTTCCCCTCCTCCCCCCCCCCCCCCACCCCCCCCCTCGCCGGAGTGGTACTCTCACTCACACTAGCTCAGCAGTTAAGCAGGAATTGTTGTCAGTAGGGGGTCTAAGCTGTCATGTCCTGCATGTCCTGGATTAGAACAGGCAACACTGAAGGCCACCGAAATGACTCGCTCAGAGAGCAGCGTCTCCTCTGGTGGGCTGTCTCGTGGCGACCCGATATCAATGGTTCCTGTGCTGGGGCTGAGACTGGACATACCTGGGTGCGTTGTGGATGGGGTGGGAATTGAAAGGGAGGGTGGCGTAGGGGTATGTCCAAAATTTGCAACATGGGAATAATGACTTGCAAGATGAGAGAGAGAGAGAGAGAGAGAGAGAGAGAGAGAGAAAGAGAGAGAGGATGGAGAGAGAGAGGAGGAGAGGACAGACAATAGAGAGACAGTGTGGGAGAGAGAGAGAGAGAGACGAGAGAAAGAGAGAGAGACAGGTGGGAAGAGAGAGAGAGAGAGAGAAGGGTGGAGAAAGAGAGAGAGAGAGAGAGAGAGAGAGAGAGAAATGGGAGAGAGATGCAGAAGAGGGAGAGACAGAACAGACAGAGAAACAGACAAAACAGACAGAGAATTCTATGACCATGGCATTTCCTCAAAGGCTCCAAAACACGTCACTTCTCTGTGCCCAGTTGTTTTCTTCTATCCGCGATCGTTTGTTGTTTTAACAAGCTAAACCTTTCCTCTTGTTTTCCTTAATGTCTCCGGCAGCGGGCTCCACGGGGATTCCAGGGATGGATCTTTCAGCAGGTCAAATAGCTCTCCCACATTCTGGAAGTACTTCGCTACGGTTTCTTTCTATCTTTTTTCACTCTCTTTTATTCGTTTTTTTTTTTCTTTGTCTGTCTTGACTGTCGTCTGCGGGTTGTTTGTTTGTTTGTTTGTTTGTGTGTTCGTGAGTATGTGCAATTGTGGATCATCCTCCTGCCTTTAGTCTGGACACTCCTTCACACTTATTCCTGATCACTTTTTACAATATGGCAACTTTCTGTCTGTCTGTCTGTCTGTCTGTCTGTCTGTCTCTCTGTCTGTCTTTCTTTCTTTCTTTCTTTCTTTCTTTCTTTCTTTCGTGCCTTAATCTGGCTATTGAGTAGTGAAAAGTGTGCTCACTGTCCACTGTCCACTAGCTGTCCATTTTGCAGTGTCCGTTTGCCTAAAAGGCATATATATGCCTTTTTTTTGTCTTTTTGTTTGCTTGTTTGGTCAGCTAAACTTTTTTTTTTTTAGATTTTTTTTCTGGCAGTGCGAATGTTAGAACCCTTTTGGTGTGCATTTCTTGTTTATGTACTTATAGTTTTACTTTGTTTTTGATCCCCCACCCCCCACCCCCACCCCACCTCTACCCCACCCGGAACTTGTATAGTATAATGAACTATATACCGTCATGTCGACATTCTGTCCGTTGTCAATGTTGGAAACTCATTTTTTTTTAAATGAAGAAAAAAATCTGGAAGTGAGAAATCACGCTGGCTTGCTGGCGTCCTTCTCACTGCCTGGTCTGAGTCGTCGTAGGGATGATGTCAATGGTTTGGCTGCCATGTCGTGAACTGCTTTTCTTTCTTTGTTGCTTTCTTTGTTCGCTCGTTTTGCTATCTTTCTCCGTGATCAGACTTGTTCAGGGCGTGACTGTTTTTTTTTTTTCAACGTATGATTCGTCAGCCCTGAAAAGGTCTTTTTTGGTCGGCTGGGTTATGATAATAACTACACTGAACCGAACTCAACTGAACTGAACTAAAATGCACTGAACTGAACTAACTAAACAAACCAAACCAAACTGAACTGAACTGAACTGAACTAAAGTGTACTGAACTGAACTGAACTAAACAAACACCAACTGAACTGAACTGAACTAAACTAAACTGTAGAACTGAACTTAATTGAACTGATTTGAACTAAACTAAACTAAACTAAACTGAACTGAACTGAACTGAACTGAACTGAACTGAACTGAACTGAACTGAACTGAACTGAACTGAACTTAGCTAAACAGAACTGAACTGAACTGAACTAAACTATGTCTCCAACCAGAGAACCCCTTTTCCCAGTCCCCACCACCATCCCAACCCTGTCTTCCTCCCCCAATTAAGAAGAAGAAGAAGAAGAAGAAGAAGAAGAAGAAGAAAAAAGAAGAGAGAGAGAGAGAGAGAGAGAGAGAGAGAGAGAGAGAGAGAGAGAGAGAGAGAGAGAGAGAGAGAGAGAGAACGTCGTATTCGGTGTGTCCCTAAATCATCCGCTCTGTTCCAGTCTGTCACAAGAGTTCTTGGAAAATCCGAACCTACGGCGCCACCGTCTGTCACCTCACTGAAAGCGCTTCCAGACACATAGCTGCTTCTCACGCCTCGAATAGACTACGTTTGTTGTAAACAGTTTCGTCACGATGGAAATGGGAAGCAATCCATTAAACCCTTGATGCTTCCCCCCCCCTCCCCCCCTTCCCCTCTCCCCTTCTCCCGCCACTCTCGACTCCCTACCCCCTTCCCCCGTATCGCTCTCACGGCCCATGACAAATTGAATTTGGAAACACAAAACTGAAAAAAAAGGATAGTAGATTCAAATAAAGTTAATCTCTGGAAACGAAAACGGACAGACAAGACGCGTGACATCTCTGGTCATACGCTTACACTGGCTCCCTGTTAAATTAAGATTGATTTCAATTTTGCTTGCCTAGCCAAGCAAATCTAACTTTCTTTCTGTTTCGTCTTTCTTTCTATCCGTTTTTTTTTTTTTTTTGGTCATGTTTATTCTTTCTTTTTCGTTACTTGTACGTCTGTCTTCCAGTCCTACTCTCTCTTTCGCCTTTACCGTGCCTCCGCCACTCCCCCTCTTCTCTCTCTCTCTCTCTCTCTCTCTCTCTCTCTCTCTCTCTCTCTCTCTCTGCCTCTCCTCTCTCACTACTTTCCCTCCCTTACTTGCCTCCTCCTCCTCCTCTCTCTCTCTCGCTCTCTCTCTCTCTCTCTCACACACCTTTTCTCTCTTCCTATCCCCGCTCTCTCTACTTCCCCGCTCTCTCTCTCTCTCTCTCTCTCCTCTCTCCTCTCTCTCTCTCTCTCTCTCTCTCTCTCTCCTCTCTCTCTCTCTCTCTCTCTGTGCGCGGGCGCAAGGGCGCGAGCATGTATGTGTACGTGTGTGTGAGAGTCAGAGAGAGAGAGAGAGAGAGAGAGAGACAGACAGACAAGACAGACAGACAGACGGACAGATAGACAGACAGACACACAGACAGGCAGACAGACAAACAGGCAGAGACAGTTAGAAACACAAAGACAGAGGCACGGAGAAACAGAAACATGGCGGAGGTGTAGGAAAGATGGAAGGAACCACGGATGGACGAGAGGGCGAACTGGAAGAAGTAGAGTGTAGGTACTGATCCAATAAAACGCTGCTGTGTGTATGTGTGCGTCTTGTGTGTGTTTTGGTCCCGGTGTCATGTTTTTTTTTTTTTTTTTTTCCCTCCACCACCCCTGCCTTTACTATTTTTTGTTCTTTTATTTTTTCATTCTTTGTTTCTTTTTTGTTTGATTTTTTTTCCTTTTTCTTTTTCACTTTTCTTCCTTTATTTTTGGCTTTTTTTTTTTTTGTAAAGGCGGTCCTTTTTTTTTTTTTTTTTTTCTTCTTCCCTTCAACTCTCACACACCATGCGGGTCTGTATGATGTATTGCTATGAATGGACATTAATTTGCTGGTTTTAATGTTTTGGCGTTTGTTACAGCGCGTCAGGGTTTATTTTTGTACTAGTGTTTGGTGCAGTGACACTCTCACACTGTGTTTCACAAAAAGATACAAGGGTTATATATATATATATATATATATAAATTTAAAAAAAAAAAAAAAAAAAAAAAAGAGGCCCGGACATCTTCCGGGAACCATCCTTGAAACGAAAGACGAAAATAAGTATGCAAGGATGATACCAGAAGTGCGCGAAGGAGAGAAGGGAGGAACAAAAAATAAAGAGAGAGAGAGAGAGAGAGAGAGAGAGAGAGAGAGAGAGAGAGAGAGAGAGAGAGAGAGAGAGAGAGAGAGCGCACAGCTCGTCTCGCAAACCGGCCTATTCTCCCCGAAGGCTATCCTTATAGTGAAAAAGAGAGACCACAAGGGAGACACGAGGACATCCTTGCAGCGAGAGAATCAGTATCCATGAGAGAGAGAGAGAAGAGAGAGAGAGAGAGAGAGAGAGAGAGAGAGAGAGAGAGAGAGAGAGAATTTCTATCCTCCTATTTTTTCCTGCTGTCATTCATTTTCTTTTCCCCCTCTGATATATTGACTCATACTCACCATGCATCGTCTGTGTGTGTGTGTGTGTGTGTGTGTGTGTGTGTGTGTGTGTGTGTGTGTGTGTGTGTGTGTGTGTTTTGTGTGTGTGTGTGTGTGCATTGCGGATCTTAATGTTTTGGCGTTTGATACAAAGCGTCTGGGTTTATTCATGTACTGATGTGTGTTGCATTGACACTTTCATTCAGCTATGTTTGCTGCATAGTATACTTTTAATTGAATTAAACACACACTTGCCTCCCATCCCTCCCTTCCCTCATATCCCACATCCACTGTTAGTGTGTGCGTGTGCGTGCGTGCGTGCGTGTATGATAACACTATTTGTAAAAGATAAAGTTCACATTTTCTACAAAGCCGTTAGAAACATTACAAAGCGCTCATGAACATGAATTATTCGTTAACTAAAAAGATAGAACATGCACAATTGCGACTGAGCACAACATAGTGTGTGGGTGCCTGCTTTTTACAGTGTCTGCTATTGTTTGTGTGAAAAGGAGAGCTGGAGCGGCACAATATTTATGCTCTTGTGTGTGTGTGGGGTGTGTGTGTGTGTGTGTGTGTGTGTGTGTGTGTGTGTGTGTGTTGTGTGTGTGTGTGTGTGAG
>CM065729.1:45460087-45475087 GCA_033310375.1 Conus canariensis | reverse complement strand
GTGAATGAACATCGAAAAATGTGAGCAATTGGCAGAAATACCCATGTAATATAGTAGCAGAGATCTGATAGTGTTCGTTAGTTATTTTATTGTGGTTTGGTTTTTATGTGTAGCCGGGTTCTTTTTTTTTCTTTCTTTTCTTTGTTGTTGTTGTTGCTGTTGTTGTCAGAAAAATATCGAGACCTAGTGGAACACAGGATACTAAAACGTGAAGCAAATAAACAAACAAAAAGGAAGTAAATATGCAAACAACTAACACACACACCACACACACACACACACACACACACACATACTTGCATATTTACAGACATCTCTCTCTCTCTCTCTCTCCTCTCTCTCTCTCTCTCTCTCGTCTAATATCACAGATGTGAACAGACGGAAAACTAAAGTACCACTACTATGCTACTACTACTATACTACTTACTACTACTACTACTACACACACAACACCCAAAGCAACAACAACAACAACGACAAACTGTAATCTTCGATACTCTGTTGGCGTATATAACGAACAAGTAGGATAACTCTTGCTCCCCTGATGAAATAATTACATGCCCGTAACTCCGAACGAATGCCGCTTACGACACCTAGCAGAAATGCCAACACAGAGCACACAGAGAACAAACTAGGAGACATTCCTAAAAAAAAAGCTTGGAACAACCTTTTGGGAGATAGGAGGGGGAGGGAGGGAGGGGGGGGGGAGGGGGTGTCTCCTTGTTTTATTCTCTGCGCTCTGTGTTGACATTTCTGGAGGAGATTTGGTGTCGTAAGCAGCATTCATTTGGAGGTAAGGGCGTGCAATTATTTCATCACGAGAGCAGGAGTTACCCTACTTGTTCATCATTTACTTTTTACTATTTCCTGACCTCTTATGATTCTCTAGGCACATAGTTTGTACAGGACAGATTGGTGTGCGCGAAACATCTTGCAGTACAAGACCTGAGCCACCATCTACCATTCCAAATGTAAAACGTCTGTGGGCAGAATAGGAAAAGCGACACAAAATCGACGGAGCCTACCTTAGCAGAACAGTGAGCGTGCCGACTCACCGTGGAGCTGGTGGGTGAATCATAATATGGACATGCAGGCAGGTAGGTGGGGGTGGGGGTGGTGGGGGTGGTGGGGGGTTGTTTACGTTTCCGTCCGTTACCTGGCCATTAGGCCCTGCCACGGCCGTGGCAACCACCTTCCAATTATCGACATATACACGTTTTTTTTATGATTCCAACTCGGGCAGAGAGAGAGAGAGAGAGAGAGAGAGAGAGAGAGAGAGAGAGAGAGAGAGAGAGAGAGATCATAATGCGCCACTCCACACCACTTTTTCTAAACACACACACACACACACACACACACACACACACACACACACACACACACACACACACACACAGCATGAGTGTGACGGATGGATATGTGGGCATTGCAAGGCAATGGTATTTCCTGTGCCCGCTTGACGAAAGGAAAAGAGCGGCAATTGTAAACATGACATTACTAACCAGACTGGTGTCAAATCGGCGGGAGAACCCGCTAAACAGACGAAAATCTTAAACAACCAACAACAACAACAACAACAATAAACTGAAATAACCAGAGCGGAAACAGGTTCATATTTTGTGCGCTTCTGAATCAAAATACATATACGGTGATTAAATTAAAACAGAATACATACATAAATAAATGAATAAATAAATAGATAAATAAATTTTGAAAAAAAAAGAAAGAAAAGGAAATAAAAACAAAGCTTGATTCGTGGACTGTGATTAAAGGACGGAAAGGGAGATGGAGGGGTGCGAAGGGGGGGAGGTGGACGATGAAAATAGATATTTTAGCACTGCTGGAACGTATAAACTGTAATATCCTGCAAAATATATCAGTTTTCCGCTGTTGTTGCTGGAAAACAGATAACACAAATAAATAAATAAACAAAAGGAAGTGAATAAGCAAACAAACTGAAACAAAACATACACACACACACAAGAGAAAAACGCTCTTAAATAAATAAATAAATAAATAAAGACCTCTCTCTCTCTCTCTCTCTCTCTCTCTCTCTCTCTCTCTCTCTCTCTCTCTTCGTTTGCTTCAAGTTGTTTTGACCCCACCACAAACATGTTCTTGTGAAGCTTTTCTTCGTCCAATTTTCCCGTTCCGAACGTTGCAATGATAGCCTTTTTATCACTGTATACATGACAGAGATTGGCTTGGGCTTCTAGCCTTCTCGCTCTGGATGTTTTCACTACCACCACCACCACCGCCACCACTTGCACCACCACCACTACAAAAAGAAAAGGGGAAGGAAAAAAAAAAAAAGGGGGGGGGGGGGGGGGGGGGGGGGGGAGGGCAAAGCAACAAACCCAGTGGTTACGACAGTTTCAGACTTTTGACAGGGTATGGTGGAGCCGGCCGGTTGAGTCGTCACAGTCCCTGGACAGGGTCATAGCTGACGCATAAACAACAAAGTCAAGGCCGTACGAGTCGAGACAGCTGTGCGAAACGTCTCTCTCTCTCTCTCTCTCTCCTCTCTCTCTCTCTCTCTCTCTCTCTCTCTCTCTCTCTCTCTCCCGTTGTGTGTTTATTGTATGTTTATTTTCACCCCCACCATAAATATTTTCTTGTGTTGCTTTTGCTTTTTGTTGTTGTTGTTTGTTTTGTCTTGTTTTGTTATGTTCGATTTTCCGTTCCGAATATTGCAGTGACTGCGTTTATCATTGCAGTGATTGAGACTGGTTACAACTTACAGTCTTCTTCTCCCTTTGGATGTTTTCTGATATAATCAGATACGTAATCTGTTTGGAATTTAAAAAAAAACGATTTAAAATCTAATGGTAATAACAAGGACTTACATTCGATTTTTAAAATCTAACTTAGAAGACTTTTGCTGTTTGTATGTATAAGATTACATGGGTAATTTAATTATTTTTCTTCCCTGTGTGACCGCTCAGCAACAGGGTATCTATTAAAAAATAGCCCCCCATCCCCCCTCTTTCCAAAGGAAAACAGAATAAAATGGGATTTGTTGGAGAGTTAATGAAAACATATCAGATTACCTCTCAGAACAACAACAACAACAACAACAACAACAACACACACACACACACACACACACACACACACACACACACACACACACATATACAGAGGCGCACAAGCACAGGCACATACACACGCATACACTCTCACTCTCTTTCTCTCTCCTTCTCTTTCTTTCTCTCTCTCTCTCACGCACACTTCTCTCTCTCTCTGTCAGTCTGTCTGTCTGTCTGTCTGTCTTCTCTCTCTCTCTCTCTCTCTCTCTCTCTCTTCTCTCTGTGCCCCTCCCCCTCCCCTTTACATACAAAGAGTATCATTCAAGCGCCTATGATGATGAGATGAGATGAGATGTTCAGCCTGCCTGAGCCTCGCGCTCCAGCTGAGCAACAGCGAGAAGATCCGAAGTGCGCATGTCGGTCAGTATGCAAATGAGGTCAGAGCTCGGATCCCAGGCGTCTCGAGTGCAGAGAGAGTTGTCGAGAGAGCAAGCAGACGACATTATTTCTGGAGAAAGTTCCAGCTCGGGAGAGTGCAGTAAACACGTGGTTGTTGTATGATACCTGACATTCCAGAGAATTCCGTGGTTGTGAGGAAAGTGCGAGGATTGTGCAGACAGGTAAGTGCTGGCTTTTCTTTGAGCTTTACCTCAGTTCTGAACTAGCGTAAAACAACACGTGTATAGTCGTCGGTCTGCGGTCGCGCACTTGCGCAGATGCCTGTTTCGGTTTGGATCGTACTAAAGTTGTGGTGCCAAGACAAAGAGAATGACGTCAATCGTTCAATATAATTGTTAAATCATACCGCAATATTTCTCGTGGAAAAAATCCAAGTTCAGCTGAGTCGCTGATTAATTGTCTCATCATGGTTGTATGGGGAGTAGGGGAAGGAGTGGGGGGGGGGGGGGGGGGAGGGATGCAGACTTGCAAACACACACGGAGCTTGTTTTCCCCGGTCAGAAAAGAAAACAAGAGAGGAGGCACAGCAAATGCAGGCGAAGCGATGAGCAAGAGCTGATGCGGAAGCAATTCCTAGATATTAGGAGCGTATGGAATCTGTTTTCGTTCGGGGCAAAAATCCTTTAGACTTTTTGAAAAAGAGTTAACGTATGGATCCTGGGCATAACCAGCGACAGGTTCTGCCACTGCTTTACTTGTGGCCTAGTAGGACGTCCTGCGTGCAGAGTCCGTGCAGGATCGGAAAGCGGCAGGTTCAAAGGTCATGGTCGTTTGAGAAAGTAAGGCGTTGTTGTTCACCCCATTTTATAACTGGCAACATGAGCTGGGGGGGGGGGGGGGGGGGGGGGGGGGAAGTCGGTTGACACAGCTGGTAATAATTCGTATAAATTGCTCCGGGCAGCAGGGTTTTTTGCTTCCCATTTTTATGTAAGCAAGAGCGCGCGCGTGCACAAACGTACACAAGCACGCACACATGCACACACACGCGCACACACGCATGCGCGCGTGCGCACACACGCACCACACACACACACACACACACACACACACACACACACACACACACACACACACACACACGCGCGCGCGCGAACACGTGCCTTCGGGCATAACGCAGTTAAAGCATCGAAACTAAAAACACATTTATCGGTGAAACTTGGGCTACATTTCTTGGGGAGAACGTGTCGCCGACCTTTGGCACCATCTCCCCCCCCCCCCCCCCCCCCCCCCCCCCCCCCTCCTCTGTTGCTTCTCCCTTTTAAATGTTCTCCCGCTTCTGTTTGTTTGTTTGCCTGTCTGTCGGCAAGACTGTGTCGACACGACTGAATCGATCTTAACGAAGCTTATGGATAGATGGACGTCCAAGGACGACGCCATTAACTCTAGATGCGGATCCGGATGAAAGGACGGATTCTGGATCAGTTCAGCAAGAGCACGCCAAAAGCGGTTGACTCAGTTTAACGAAACTCGACGAGGAAATGAATGGGACTCAAGGACAATGCCTTTAAAATTTTTGCCCTGATCTGGATCAGAGTCCGAGCAGATCCAGGATCCGTTCGAAGCTTGCAGAGGTCTACGCTTTCATAAGTACCGTTCTCGTGGACTATATCTCCATGGTCAGTAACGTGAGTAAGCATAGACGTTGAAAGACTTTTTAGCGGTAGGGCCTACTATTCGACCCCGAACTCAAACTAGTCGAAGACGAGAGAAATTTAATGCTTCACAAACAGAATTGAAAACAACACAACAACAACGACAACAACGACGACGAACCAAACCTCAACCAGAAAGAAACAAGCAACAAATCCTCAAACTGTATAATAGCTGACCCAAAGATGACAGCAACTTAGCAGCGGGCGTGAGCAGGAAATGACGATTGTGCGTTGTTCAGTTTGGCATTTGTAGAACACTTGCAGCGGATTTCCTCCTACCTTTTGTTTCAACGAGGGCCTGCATCCGACTGCCAGGTCGGTCGCACCAGGGGCTGGCTGACAGGACTTCCTTTCCACTCAGAACGAGAACACAGACGTGTGCTCCACACAATGAAGAGCGAGCTAGTTTCGTTGTTTGTGAAAGAGAAATCTCTTTGTTTTTACTGCGTGTGGTTGATTCATTTGATTCAACAAGCACGTGGTGTTGGGGGTGGGGTGTGTGGGTGGTGTTGGGGGTGGTGGGGATAGTGATGGTGATGGATGGTGGTGGGGGTTGTGGTGGTGGTGGTGCGTGCGTGCGTGTGTGTATGTATGTATGTGTGTGTTAGTGTGTGTGTGTGTGTGTGTGTGTGTGTGTGTGTGTGTGTGTTAGTGTGTTTGTTAGTGTGTGTGTGTGTGTGTGTGTGTGTGTGTGTGTGTGTGTGTGCCGGAAGATGGGGAGTGGGAATGGTGAGAGTGGGCGGACACTAGAGTATAAACATTTCTATCATTCCACGACCATTTTCATACTGTGTGTGTGTGTGTGTGTGTGTGTGTGTGTGTTGGTGTAAAGCATACACACACACACACACACACACACACACACTCTCTCTCTCTCTGCTTACCATCCTCACCCCCACTTCCCATTCTATGCACACGCTCCCTTCCTCCATCATTCTTCCTCTCTATCTCTATCACCCTCCCTCTCTCTCTGCCCCCCTCATACACTCAAGCACATCCATAAGCGTGCTTGCTTGCTTGCGCGGGCACGTGCGCACACAAATGCGACGCTGTTTTGATTATAATTTTATTACGCAGACTCTGTCTGTCTGTCTGTCTGTCTGTCTGTCTGTCTGTCTGTCTCTCTCTCTCTCTCTCTCTCTCTCTCTCTCTCTCTCTCTCTCTCTCTCTCTCTCTCTCTCCAGCATGCAATACGCCCTAGCGTTTATTCGTTCCATCGAGTTTAAAAGAACGGTTGTTTTCGTAATATCATTTGTAATGATTTTTTTTTTATATACATTCGATGGTTCGTAAACACACGCGGAAAGGATCGCATGCACAGCACACAATCATGTCCACAACAGGGCCCAAACAGCTTGCTGATCTTCTACGATTTGTAAATGTAAGAGGTCAGTGACACTGCCATATCTCTCCATACACCCGCGCTCCATTTCATTCTTAATCCGAAGGCACCCCTCTGCTATAGCCTCTCTCTGTCTCTCTGTCTGTCTGTCTGTCTGTCTGTCTGTCTGTCTTCTGTCTGTCTTCTCTCTCTCAAATCTATCCAAAACAACACACACACACACACACACACACACACACACACACACACACACAGGCTTGTGCGCGCGCGCATACGCTGCTAGTATGCCAAACCATATCAAAAAGTTGAATAAACAGACAACAAGAGGGTGAGACTGAGTGTTCTGTGCGGTTAAACCTGCAAGTCCGGCAGTGGTGATAATACTCTGCACGAAGAGGCTCTTGACCAGTCAAGAGTTTGTTTATCAGAGGGTAGAGCGTACGCACTGTGAGCGCACAGAGTTGCCTAAATCGTTGTGTGTGTGTGTGTGTGTGTGTGTGTGTGTGTGTGTGTGTGTGTGTGTGTGTGTGTGCGTGCGCGCGCGTGTGTGTGAAGCCAGTGTCTATGTGTGCGTATGCATGTGTGTGTGTGCGCGCGCGTGCGCCGCTCTCTCTGTCTCCCTCTCTCACTCTCTCTCTCTCTCTCTGGTAGTGAGTGAGTGAGTGAGTGAGTGAGTGTGTGTGTGTGTGTTGTGTGTGTGTGTGTGTGTGTGTGGTGTGTGTGTGTGTGTGTGTGTCTGTCTGTCTGTGAGCACTCTTGCGCGAGCAAGCAAGCGTAAGAGAAGAATGACCTGTTCGCTCATGTTTAAAGACTTGTCTTTTTCTGCACTTGTGAGCCGTGTCTGCGCCAGCCTTTCTCCGCCGTCTTGACACAACACATGGTGTGCACCGATGTTGAAGAGAACCCGACGGGCCAGAAACTTTACTTGTACCACCCCGACCCCTGCTACCCTTTATTTCCATTAGCAACCCCCCCCCCCCCCCCCCCCCCCGGCTGCCTCTTTTCCATCGTTTCATCCATCTCCCCCCTCCCTATCCTTGCGCTGTTTTTCTTTTTTTTTACCCTCAGGCGCGGTTTCACGTGTGACTGCCCACGCGTCATGCGACACGCTGTAGACACTGGAACCGGGCAGTCAGTACTCTTTTCTTGTTCCCTGTCCCCCCCCTTCTCCGCGCCCCCCCCCCCCCCCCCAACCCCGTCCCCCCCACCCCACCCCGCTCTCGCCTTATCATGCCGCTATTCTTTTCGCCTCCTTCCACCCTTCTCTTCACTGAAGCTCCCCTCTCCCCTCCTCCCCCCCTCTCCTCCCCCCCCCCCTCCCCGCCTTCCATAGATACATACAAACACACCGACCTGTCTGTCCCTGACCAGTGGTAGCTACTACCTGATTTGGTGAAATGTTTTGTGGAATCACTGGATTTGAAGAAACAGATTGGAGAGAGAGAGAGAGGAGGGAGAGAGAGGGAGGGGTGGAGAGAGAGGGGGGTTGGAGGGGGGGGGGGGGCAGAGAGACACAGAGGCTTGTATTTGCCAGTGTCCCATATAAGTATGTTTTTGTTGGACTTTGACCCACGATACATGCGTGTAGGAAGTGTCCTGGATAGATGACAGTTGATGTTTTGCGCTGATTCTTGCCATACTTAATGTCAGCAACGAATCACTGGATCTGTTCAGCTGTCTCTTTTTCCCTAAGACCCAGCGGATTTTTTTAACACTGCTGTGAGTTTTAAGACCTGGGAGCTATATATAACAGGCGTACAGTTTAAGCTGTATTTTAAAACTGCAACCGAGATTCTGAACTTCGCTTGGATGTCTGTTGGTTTCTTCCATGCTTTGTTAGCACATGCAGCAGCAACAGAATACTGCACCTAGTCTCATTCTCTTAGAACGAGTGGCCCAGTGGCCGACTGCATGGGCTATAGGCAACAAAATTTAATTAACGACCTGTTTGTATAGCCCCAGTGGCCGACTGGGCTGTAAGCAACAAAATTAAATTAACGACCTATTTGTATAGCCCAGTGGCCCACTGGGCCGTAGACAACAGAATTGAATAAACAGAATTTAATTAACGACCTGTTTATATGATTCCAGAGGTCGACTGCGCTGTTAATAAACAGAATTCAATCAACAGAATTGAATAAACAACCTGTTTATATAGCGTCAGTGGTGGACTGGACTATAGGCAACAGAATTGAACTAACAGAATTTAATCAACAACCGGTTGACCTACCACAGTATTTGTGAAGAGTGATGCGTCAGTGAGCAAGCTATAAGATGCTAGGCATGTGGCCCGGTGCATCATAGAGAGCGAGACCCAACCGCAGTCGGAACAACGGCCAGGATGTTGGTGAGCTGTGACCATAGACATAGACCTGGCTGCTGTGTGACAGGTGCGTCCTCCGATGCGAACAAACATGTCAGGGACCCGACGTGACTTCTTGACAAGCAGGAGGCGAAATCCTGATCGATGTTTTTGTTGTTGTTGCTGTTTTTTGTTTAGCACTTTGCAATCAGGACTCGCCGATCCATGACTATATACACAGCTGGAGGCTGGCTGGCTGGCCGGTCGCATCCAATCTTGCTGTGGCCACACGCCCACAATTAGGATTTTGCACTAAAACATGATATAAAAATATAAAAAAGCGTTTTGTGGCCTACGATTAATTTGAGCCAGCATTTAATGTTAAACTGATAATTGATCAAAAAGCAACTCTTTACCAATTATCTATGTTTTGATTTTCATTTTTATTTCATTTTATTTTATTTATTTATTTCATTTATTTATTTTTTATTTATTTATTTTTTTTTATATATTTTATTTATATTTATTTATTTATTTATTTTTATTATTATTATATTTTTTTTTTTTGGGAGGGGGGGGGGGGGGTCACCGATGAAATCACAATCAATCTTCAAGCACATGAGCGTCCCCGAAGTTGACACATGTCTCAGGTCTTTGCACTCACCCGTGACCCTAACTTGGTGCCAGCTCAAAGCGCCGGAATAGTCCCATTTCCTTTGATTTTCTATCTGTCTGCTTGGAACCACCTGGCTTGTGCCTTGATGGCCATATTGAAAGAAAATGAGGAGATTCAACTGCCAGACACAATAACACATTCTCAAAACGGTCTACCTGCGCTAGTCTATATATACTCGAACCCTTAAGCAAGGCCTAGGCGCATTAATTTTTGGTGTGTAGCCTGTGGGCCTCCGCTCCTTCCCCGTCCATCTCGCTTCTGTCCCCTTCCTTCCCGTTCCTCTGACGGGAGGAAAGGCTACAAAACCGCAGCACGTCCGTTGTAGTCATAGTTTTTTTTTTTTTTTTTCACCCCCTCCCCTCCCCCCCCCCCCCCCCCCCACAGTTTTTGTATGCAGCCTTCGGTGGTTAAGAGTTGCCGTTTCTCTCTCACACTCACACGCACCCATGCACATATACACTCACGCACGCACGGGCGCACAAAGAGAGAGAGAGAGAGGAGGAGGAGAAAAGGGGGGACATACACAAGGGACAAAGAGGAGTGAGCGAGAGATGAAGCAAGTAATATGGAATGACAGCTCTCTTTCCCCCACCCTCCTCTCTCTCTCTCTGTTCTGTCTGTCTGACAATGTCCGTCTCATTTATAGATTGACAAATAGATGTGAACGTTTGCACAGAGAGAAAAGGAGAGGGGGGGGGGGGGGGGGGAAGTGAGGGTGGGTGGTGTGTGTGTATTCAGGGGAGGAGTTTGGCTGTTTCATTTTCCTTCTATTCTTTCTTTCTTTCTTGTCTCCATTTCTCTGTTGTTTTTTTTCCTGCCTTCCTTCCTTCCTTGTTGCACCTTATAACTCTTGTGCAGGTGGTTGGAGGGCGAGAATGAAACACCTGTTTCTCGCTAGACGGTGAGAGGACAGGCGGATGGTTGGGTTGGGCGGAGTAAGTTGGGAAGGGGGTCGAGGGTGGGGGCAGCAAAAGCTGAACGGAGTCAGAAAGGGGAGCCGAAAGAAGGGATGTTTGTTAGTCTCGAACTCTTCGTATTCGCGTGTTGAGACCCGGCTGTTATTATGGCGCTGCCGCTCTTTTTTACTGCTGGAATCCTTTCGCGTGGTGCGCCGCGCACGAACGCGCGCGCGCTCACACGCCTGCATACACTGTATGTACGTGTGTATATTATATATTCAATTATAAACAAAGCTTGCTCTTATGTCTTAGATTGAAGAAATAGGGGGAGATAAGCATTCATATCTGCAGTGGTAGATCATTCTGCCTAACTAACAGTATGTGCTTGAGTGGGTGAAAGGGGAAAAATAAAATAAACGCTTCTCAAAATGAGCCTTCAGCAAGCTTATAGTCTCCAAGAGGGAGACAATCTCCAATGGGAGGAAACTTACTAACATATAACTCCTGGTCAGATACCGATATTATTTCGAAACTGATTGTTATTTCCTCAGTGACCCGGAAAGTGGTAAATTGACTCCCTCTTGCCTTTTCGGTTTTAAGAAGAATCTATCCCAGAAAAAGGCTGGATGTGCAATACTGTAGTATGTTGTTGAGTTTTCAAAAAACCAACCAAAGGTGCCACCCAAGAAGCAAAAGAAAATCATGAAAGAGCAAAACAAGCTACATTTTCTTGTGAAAAGTAGAAAATATAAAATGATAACCTCTTAAGACACAACTGCTGAGGGCCAGTTCTTGGAATGAATCCGCAAGGGACTAAATTACAATAAACTAATAAATTCCAAGTACAAGTACCGAGCACCATTCCAGCAACTTCCAGAGCAGCTTGGTGTTGCAATGACTGCAAGAAAATATTCAATTATAAACAAAGCTTGCTCTTATGTCTAAGATTGAAGAAATAGGGGAGATAAGCATTCATATTTGCAGTGGTAGATAATTCTGCCAACTAACAGTATGTGCTTGAGTGGGTGAATGGGGAAAAATAAAATAAATGCTTCTCAAAATGAGCCTTCAGCAAGCTTATAGTCTCCAAGAGGGAGACAATCTCCAATGGGAAGGAAACTTAATAACATACAACTCCTGGTCAGATACCGATATTATATGTTAGTAAGTATATGTTAGTAAGTTTCCTCCCCATTGGAGATTGTCTCCCTCTTGGAGACTATAAGCTTGCTGAAGGCTCATTTTGAGAAGCATTTATTTTATTTTTCCCCATTCACCCACTCAAGCACATACTGTTAGTTAGGCAGAATTATCTACCACTGCAGATATGAATGCTTATCTCCCCCTATTTCTTCAATCTAAGACATGAGAGCAAGCTTTGTTTATAATTGAATATTTCTTGCAGTCATTGCAACACCAAGCTGCTCTGTAAGTTGCTGGAATGGTGCTCGGTACTTGTACTTGGAATTTATTATATATATTATATATATATATATATATATATATATATAATATATATATGCACGCACACATGCGCGCCGGCACACACACACACACACACACACACACACACACACACACACACACACACACACACACACAGCACACACCACACACACACACATACACACACGTGCGCGCACGCACGCATACACGCACACGCGCATACACACACGCACACACGTGCACACATACATACACACACACACGCACGCGTGCGCGCTCTCTCTTGTACCCCCCCCCCCACCCCCCCCCCCCCCCCCCCTTTCTCTCTATCATCATCGATGCCGCCTCCGCGCTATTATTCAGACGTCACTAATTCAAGCCTCTCTCCATACCACAGGCCGTCAGACTCGCACTGATCTGGTCGCAGCCTTAATTAGCACCGACAGTCTATAAGGAGCCAATCAACGTTCAATCTTCAAGAGGCAAGCCTCTGGGGAAGGCACTTCATCGCTGTTGAATCGCTGCGATGTCGATCACCGGGTGAATTTTCCTTGTCAAAGAAAAGGTTCCTCGCAAAATCGTCTTCCTCTCTCTCTCTCTCTCGTCTGCTGTCCATCTTTCACCGCCCATGTCTTTCCACTCTCTCTCTCTCTCTCTCTCTCTCTGTCTCTGTCTCTCTCTCTCTCTGTCTCTGTCTCTCTGTCTCTGTCTCTGTCTCTAGTCTCCTCATTCCTGCACTCGTTCTGTCCCTACCCCCTCCCGTCCCCTCACGCGTCCCCGCCACCGTCCATACACTCTTTATCTCCCTTCACAGCCTGTATCTTCGCTTTTCGTGCTGCTTTGTTTATAAACCAAGAACATAATATTGATTATGAACCAGGAATATGCATGCCTCTCTCTCTCTCTCTCTCTCTCTCTCTCTCTCTCTCTCTCTCTCTCTCTCTCTCTCTCTTCTCTCTCTCTGTGTCTCTGTGTCTCTGTCTCTCTCTCTCTCTTTTTCGAGCTGTCTCTCTCGAGCCATCTATCAGTCTGTATATGTATCTATTTAGCTAGCTAGCTAGCTAGTCAGCTATCTAAATATCTGTCTGTCTTCCTGCTTAGCTGCCTTTGTCTTTCTATCTACGTATCTATCTGTCTGTCTATCTGTCTGTCTGTCTATCTATCTATCTATGTATTTGTCTGTCTTTGTCTGTGTGCTAGTCAGTCAGTCAGTCAGTCTGTCTGTCTATCTCTGTCTCTGTCTCTCTGTTTCTCTGTCTGTCTGTCTGTCTGTATCTCTCTCTCTCTCTCTCTCTCTCTCTCTCTCTCTCTCTCTCTCTCTTTCACAGTACCTATATACGCGGTTGCTTATTCATCTGACCATTACTTTTTTTTAAAACTGTGTTATATCCGTATAACGTTTACACTGCGACGCCCGTGTGTATTTGCAATGACATATTTTCGGTCTAAAGCTTTCCTGGGACTGAAACCCAATCCGAAACCACTTGGGAGGGGGGGGGGGGAGGTGAGTGAGGATGGGGGATCGTTGCCTTGTCATAACATTCCCATCTTGATTTTGCTTTCCTCGCAAAAGACAAGACGCCAGACTGTGTCATAGAGGTCAAACAGGGTGGGAGGTGGAGGAGGTAGGGGAAAAGTGGTGTGTGTGTGTGTGTGTGTGTGTGTGTGTGTTGTGTGTGTGGGTGGGGGTGGGGGTGGGGGTGGGGGAGGATAGCTGGGTGGAAGGCGTGTAAAGGAAAGCACACATAGAGGGAGGAGGTGGGGGGGGGGGGGTGGATGAAATTGATAACCTACATCACTCTCGCCCACAACAACCCCCGCTGTCCACCCTTCTACTGGAAGGAGGGGGGAAGATAGGGTATGATGGTGGCGATTAGCGAGAAAGGGGAGGGAAGGGAGGTAGGGCGGCTTGTGGAGGGGAGAGAAAGATGAAGGAGGGGAAGAAATGACTCGGATTTCACTTGGTGGGTGGACAGAAACATCACGTATTGATTAGAACCTGAGACGCGTTCCATAGAGGCGAGATGGCGAGATTTCTCGCCTCGTTGGCGAATATCAAGGTTGAATAAGAAGAAGAAGAAGAAGAAGAAGAAGAAGAATGATTTAATTCATTTAAGAAAACGTGACGCCTGTCCCTCGTGAGGCTCCAGGCGCCATTACAATATAAAAGCCGAACGTTTAAGAAGGAAGAAAAGAAATGAAACACATAAAATTAAGGCATGTAAACTATAACATCATAAGACCAACATAAGATCAAGGCTTATGAACTATAACATCAAAAGACCAACATACATTTAACAAGATGCAAAGCATATAAACCTACTCCCAATTTATCTTGAATACGCGTGAGATTCCATAAAGAGGAAAAACCGTTTTGGACCGTTATAGCCGTTAGTAAAGGCTATTCTGGTAAAAAAAATCGGCCATCATCGGTGACCCATGATGAACATACCTACAAATTTTCAGAAAGATCGGCCAAGTACTTTCTGAGATTTTCCGTAAACAAGAAAACAGTTATGGGCCGTTATAGCCGTTAATAACGGCTATAACGGTAAATTAAAACATCGGGCATCATCCGGGACCCATAATGAACATGCCTACACATTTTCAGAAAGATCGGCGCAGTAGTTTTGTCTGGAGCTAGTGGAACACATTTTGATCACGGACAGACAGACAGACAGACAGACAGACAGACACACACACACACACACACACACACACACACACACACACACACACACACACACACACACACAGCATTTCTTCGTTCCCATTGTAAAGTACTCCCTGTTCTATAAGAACTGGGAGTACAAAAACATAGAATTATACATGCAGGTAAACATAATCATCCCCTACACTCTTTCCCTACGTTGTCTCCCCCCTCACTCTCCCCCTCTCTCCAGCACACACAAACACCCAAGACACACTAACACATGCACACATGCACCCCCCCCCCCCCCCACGCACACACACATGCATACATTCACACGCATGCACATTATTCAGGATAAGACATAACAGCCGAATAACAGTGCTGTGCATAAAATTAATCATCGTTAAGATAGGCATGGAATAAGGTCTTCAAGTTTCATAGAACTCCCTGGCGACGGGCGAGGAGGGTCTTGGAGTAGTCGACAATTCGCAAGAGCGTCATGGGGCTCTCTCGCATTCGAAATAAGAATACGGACAGTTGAA
>CM065729.1:45445087-45452587 GCA_033310375.1 Conus canariensis | reverse complement strand
AAGAGGAGAAGAAGAATGAGGAGAGAGAGAGAGAGAGAGAGAGGGGGGGGGGGGATAGGGCGTGTTGTACTTGGTGAACGTACTTCTGGCTGGCTACCAGCAGTAGAACAAAAACACTCGAAGTGACCATGGAGAGGAGTGAAGGGTGTTATGGCATTCCTCTCTCTCTCTCTCTCTCCCCCCCCCCCCCCCCCCCACACACACACACACACACAGCATAGCGTGGGGGCCACCACCGGGCGTCTAGTGAGTGAGTCGACATAACAAACAGCTTAACAGTCAGTCGACCTCCTTTCCCCGCTTGCCTTGGCTGTGTCGTTGACCATCTGCGTTCGGATACACGGCGACATCTGTTGAAAATAACGAATGCGATCTCACATCGCTCTCACCTTATCCCCCCCCCCCCCCCTCCTTCGCCTCCATTTTCCTCTCTCTCTCTTTTTCTCTCTCTTTTTCTCTCTCTCTCCCTCTCTCGCTCACCCACTCACGCACAACTTCAAACGCTCATGATCTATATTTATACCTTCTGTGCCCATGTGTCAGCCTGGTTGTCCATTTGATGAAGTCAGCGTCGATGTAGCCAGTCTTTCTCTCTGTAACCCCCCCCCCCCCCCCGGCCCCGCCGTCAACTCCATTCAACCCCAACCTCCTTCCTAACTTCCCACTCACCCACAGCATGCGCCCTTCCTCCCCAGACAACGTAGATGCATGACTAGACACGTGCGCGCTGGGAGTTTAGTGAAGGCGCGACAGATAGGAGACGAAAAATCAGAGCAAACCTGGAGTCTTGATTACTTAAATCCTGAACGAATCATGGAAAAGTGCGAATGACCTTTAAACCCGTTGTTGACTGTTAAGGAGGAGGAAGGAAGGAAGGGGTGGTGAAGAATAGGGGTGAGGATGGGGGTGGGTGGGGGTGTAAGTGCTCGTGTCAATACGACAGACGTGAATGCTGCGTCAGCGCGGACGGGCACTTATCTGACCTGGAAATGGGTCACGGGTCAGCGTAGTGCCTTGTTTTCGTCGGCCAGCAGGTGATTGCTGTCAAGTTCAGTTGGATCACATCGTACCGGGTGGTCGTTTATCGCTTTTCAATAGTTATATATCGCCTGGGCGACATAAACATGTGTGTGCGAAAGTCGAGTGGTTTTAACCCAGATTTGACCCCCCCCCCCCCCCCCCCCGCCTCGCTCCCTCACACTCTACACCCTCTCCCACCCCGCCAACCCCTACCCCGAGCCGGATCAGGATTGAAGCCACTCGACATTCGCACACATATATTCAAGCACACGCACGCACATTATTATATATTATAATGAATACCTATATAGCGCCTATTCTCGGCTAGAGAGACCAAGCTTCACAATCCACACTCGTTTACACAACGGGCTGCCTACCTGGGTAGTGCCGACTGAAGAGCTACCAGCTGGTGCTTCATTCAGTCGTTTCCCGTGTCATCCAGTCCATATCGTTCAATACCGTTCACTCAATTTCCTTAATTCCTTCATTCTTTCATACTGACACGGACAGAGACGCGTGCGCGAGAGCACTCTCTCTCTCTCTCTCTCTCTCTCTCTCTCTCTCTCTCTCTCTCTCTTATGCATACACACACGCGCGCGCGCGCGCGCGCATGCACACTAGCACGCAGGAACTAGCTCCAGCTCCTTGACAACTTTTTGGCTTCGTTTGGAAAGGTTTGAGATTGGCATCGTTGTGATTTGTTTGGAAGTTCTGTAATTCTGTAATGAGAGTTTGCAGTGTTCCTTCTGGGATGATCAAGTTAGACGTTTTGAATTCTTCTTGCGCGCTGACTATCGAGATCCACAAGGTCTTGTTCCAAGACTGGTGGTTTAGCGGAGTGCTTTCTTGTAGAACGTCGCAATGATATCATCTGTTAAGCACGTCGAAGAGTATTTTTTTTGTTTTGTTTTATTTTGAAGAAAAAAAAAGAAAAGAAAGAAAGATAGGACTGATGAAGCACTCAGAACGTAAGAGAAAACCACATGAAGCTACTTTCTTTTTCCTGACTGCCCAATAAGAGTAAACAGATTGAGAAACAAAGCGTCCTCGATACCTGGTTAGAGTCCGATGAACTGAACAGCAGTATTATTAACACGTTGGGAAATGAAAACCCGCTGAGGAGGCAAAACAAGAAGAAGAATAGTACAAAATGTTTGACGTCTTTCGATCACGGAAGGTCCTTTTTAAACACTGATCACAAAATACAGGGGAGGGTAATCAGGTGTTCGTGTTCGCGTTGCTGGGTGCAGGTGAACAGGTCATTCTCCGTTCAACAGGTATGACCGGGCCCATCTCTTCCTTCCATCCACGTACTATGGTGATCCGGATTCGTCAGAAGTCCCGAGTACCCCAGGCCCGAGAATCCGATGTAGTAGTGATCAGCTTTAGGCTCATTTCTACAAAAAAAAAAGAAAAAAAAAGGAAAGTGGGGGGCAAAGAGAGTGTTGGGGGAGGGCAAAAGAGAGGGTGGGGGAGAGAGGAGAGAGAGAGAGAGAGAGAGAGAGAGAGAGAGAGAGAGAGACAGACAGACAGACAGACAGACAGACAGTCAGAGAGACAGAGTATGTGTGGTGAAGAGAAAGAGACGAGATGCGTGGTTACCGCCGTAAGATGCAGTGGGTAATGAGAAGATTATGGAAAGCAGCCGGCCAGAGATGAGCGTTCTCTGTTTCCATGCTGATCACGTAGTCAGTCCGCACTTTCACCACGAACACCAGGCGAGCACACTGACTACCCCCCCCCCCCCCCCCCCCACACACACACACCTCCCTCCCCTTCCTTCTGGAGATAATGACTGGCATCATCCACTGTCCATAATACAGGTAACAGGCCCCAATACCGAGGCAATTGATAGCAGCCATAGTGCTTGATTAACGCCTACCGGGACCTACCGGTAAGACTTTGTTCGTAGATGATCCGATCTGTGTTTCACTATCACCAGATCAGAGTATCGGCAGGGAGACATCGGGATTACAGAATTTTATGTATGCGTGGATAGACAGACAGTTCACTGAGCGGTAAATCCACTCGCTGTATGATGAAGAGTACGTCGGTCCAACTTCCCGCCCAGGCTACAGATCATGCATCTTGGGAGTCTTGAGCGAGACTAGCGCGTCAGTGCAGGCAGAATTATTGAATATATATATTTGGGCTGAGTGTGTTCTGCTGATTTCATCATGTTTGTTCGGGTCTAACTGTTGCAGCCTCAGTGAGATTGCTTTTTGCTCAGCGAAATAATGATAAGCACAGTGAAATCTCCGCTACATGTGAATATTTTGGAGCAAGGAGAACACCGTTTTCTGAAGCAGTGAGTCGCCGCCTGGTATGGTTCCGTGCTGGTTGTTCACTGGACATGTTAACGAACCCTGTGCAATGCTAGAAAACGAAGGACCTACACAGGGCCTACCGATTTATTCTTTACTTCAGGTGTTTCCATGTGGTTAGCTGTTAACTTCGGTTCACTTCATGACCTTGTTTTGGGGGTTGTTGTTACTCATTGTTATAAACGCCATTTGTTTTGACATTATTTCTGCATCAGCTTACCTTCATGAAATTTGTCAGCTTTACTCCCAGTCTTGATCTTCCCTTTCCATCAGTGGTTCCCGTATCTCTCACTTTCTGAACAGTCGTGAATGGAGCAAGTTTAGAGACAGCATGCCTGCTGTTGGAACTTGGAACTGTCCTAGTCGTTGAGGAGTAATCTCCCTTTTTTTGCTGACCGCGCGCAGTCACTGTCGTCATCATTCAAGGCCGCACGTGGATGCTACCTGTTCCGTACGTACTAGTAGTTTTCCTGCTGTCAACATCTCTGTCTGTCTGTCTGTCTGTCTGTCTCTAATATTTGTGTGTATGTATGCTCGTGTGTGTACACTTTTGCGTCAGTGCGCGTGTAGATTTTTTCTTTTTCTGTCTTTTCTTTTTTTTTTTTTTCTTTTGAGTGTACGCATGAATGAGTGCACGACCTTCTGAATTTGCGTACATTTTAGGTCGTGTAACTGTCAGACGTTTCGTTTATTTGTTAGCGCGAGAGCGCTCAGAAAAGCACTCTTCCTGTTATTACTTCTTTACCACCATTGTGAATGAATTTAGTTTTCATATTGTTTGAATTCCGATGGACGACGTCATTGCGTTTCAAGGGTAGCACTGTCTAACGCTGCAGTCGAAATCTTTGACGTTCACCAGGGCACTGCTCTCGTCGTAGTCGTAAGTCTGATGTGAAAGTAGGGAGTGGTGAGAGACATTATCGTGTTTCTATGCGAACAATGAAAACAGAAAAAAAAAAATGCGCTACGGTCTCCTGGTCAAATCTCTTTTGAATCAAAGACTGAAAGGTTAATGAAATTTAATGAAGTTATCCAAAGTTAGCAAACTTTTTTTTTTTTAACAGATGGAATGGAGTTTGCATGAATAGACAAATACAATATACAAGCATACATACAAACCATACCATACTATGCCATGCCATACCATACATACAAACAAAGAAGAAAATCGAATGCAGACTCGAGGAATGAATCCAGCAGGGATGAAAAGGGTTCACGACGACGAACCGGTGTCGTCGTCATGCAATTATGCTTACACCATCTTTCAGCCAGCAAGGAATCCCTGGCTTTTCCTGTTTCCTGTCAAAGGGTCGGTAGTGGTGGGACGCTGGCTGTGAGATGATAATGAAATAGGCCTGCTGTAGTTGGGTGACCTAGATACAACTGATGCCGCCGTCACGTGGTGGATGAACCCGTCCGCCTGACCGACTCCACCGACTCTCACTACACTACACGTTCTCCACATAGTTGTGTGGTTCGTTGTTGTCTCGTCGACCGTCACAGCTGCTGGTATAATATCTTCAGGGTGTGTTGTCCACAAGTGTGTAGTGCGGGGATGGTATGTCCCGCTCGGTAACCTACTACATCCACGGGACTTACACGATGATCTACCTACAACCACGGGACGAACGGCTGGTTGTTAACGTCTGGCCTCAACCGCTTTTTTCACACTTGAACCGGAAAATAGTTGGAGAGGGAGGGAGAGAGAGGAACAGGAGGAGGAGGAGGGTGCAGGGGGAGGGTGGGGTGGGGATGAGTTGGAGGGGTGGGGGTGAGGTGGGGATGGGAGACCAGGCTAGAGGAGAGAGAGGAAAAAAAGGAAGAGGCAGGATGTGGGAAGGAGGCGGGGGGGGGGGGGGGGGGGGGGGGGGGGGGATGGGGAAAAAAAGGGGTTGGGGATGGGGGTAGAGGTTGAGGTGATGGTGTCAGGTGAGTTTGTTGAGTGAAATCTCATTAATTTATGTGCCAGTAACTGGATTTTTGACAAACTACATTGTAACGAATTCTTTTCCAAGATGCCATGCATCAATTTTTATGTTGTGAAAAGTTGAAAATTAGTGTCATTGTTGTCAAAAAAAAGTGTGTTCAGGAGGGTCCCACATTAAACATGGTATTGATCTGTCCCGGAAACGGTTGTCACCATGGAAACGAGCGACAAAGGTACACGTGGAAAGTACAGAACACTGAAGATGGAGTTGAAACGCAGAAGGATTCATTCAGTCATGGCGGAGTCGCACACATTTTTATAACTGATTGTTGCTCGGCTGTGGGGGAGGGGGGGGGGGGGATGTTAGAGTCGATTGACATGATTATCGTTCTTGTCCGTTCCCCTTAAGACCGTAAGAAGATGTTAATCATTTGCGTCAAGAGATAGTATCAGCAATCATCCGTCCGACGGTTATCATGTAAGTGGTTTGGTGACGTTACTGCATGATAGTCACACTGTATGACGACTGTTATGAGTCACTGAGCTGTGATTAACGGTTACTGTCAGCGAAAGGGGGTATCATCATCATAGTCCGCATCCAGATCATCTCGAGTGGAAGGCTGGATATAAGTGGTGTGGCTATCTCCATGTCGAAAAGGCTTTGTCTGCATCGGTCTTTTCTGTCATGCAGCAAAGGTTCTGCTTTCATAAACAGCGCGTGTTGTCAGCGTTTAATTATGAGTGCAGTACGTTCATCCACATGACATTGATATAACACTATCGCCTCAACGTAATTGCAATTTTTTTTTCCCAGATACTTTTATCAATCTTCTTCACTCATCCTGTGTGTCTTGGAAGCCTTTGTCGAGTCAGATCATTGGTTAGGTATACTTGACCCCCTACGAAAGTTGGGTACTGTTTCAGCATCACACGAACGAAATGAGTGACTGATCGAAAGAAAAAAAAAAACCACCCGCAGAGAGCAAGCAAACAAAGAAAAGTGTTTCAGATTTTTTTTTTCACACTGTAAACATGCATCACTGTGTGTGTCTGTCTGCCTGCCTATCTATCAGTCTGTCTATTTATCCACTTTCATCCCCCCCCCCCCTCTCTCTGTTGTCTTTCTGTCTGTTTGTCCGTCTGTCTATTTATCTATCTATTAGTTTATCTATTTATTTATTCTGTCTATCTGTGTGTGAGTGATAGGGAGGGAGGGAGTGAGAGATGGATACCGTGTTGTTAATGATTGTACTCTTTTGTGGCCAAGGTCCATCTGATAGAAAAAGAAGATTAAAGGGAAAGCATTGTGCGTCATGGCACGTAGCAAGCACAGGCAGACTGACGGAAAACAATACAGAGACACACATATATATATATATATATTTTTTTTTTTTTCTTAAATTCAAATCTTTGCCAAGTTATTACTATAATGACTGAAGAATTGTTAGCCAGCACTTGTTTTCTCCCACTACTTCATTGTTCAGCATTTTTATATATATATATATATATATATAAAAATGCTGAACAATGAAGTAGTGGGAGAAAACAAGTGCTGGCTAACAATTCTTCAGTCATTATAGTAATGACTTGGCAAAGATTTGAACTTTTAGAACAAAAAAAAATTGAAGATGAAGAAAATGGAGGGAATATATTATAAATATGAGAAACCCTTCACTAGCTGCATGAGGGAACCATCGTAATCTTTTTCGAAGACAAATTTATTTGTATTGCCTGCTCCTAGACCTTTCGTCCGCTGGATCGGACTCATCAGGGAGACACGGCTGATTGCATCTGTGCTCTTGGTGTCAAATAGAGACACACCACAGTTCATAATTCTGTGGTGTTCTCACCACCAAGGGTTAAAAAAAGAATCCAACAGCGCCCCCGAAGCAGCCAGCGAAGGGTAGTAAAATGGAACAAAATGAAAGTGTGGAGAGGAAAAAAAGTTGCTGAAAAACTAAAAGCATTATGCAAACAGTATAAGATGTAGGGGACAATCTTTGAGCCTATGCTTGAGGATCTATTCAAGGATGCAAGGGAGATCAAAAGATGTGGAACAGTCTGAGTGGTCAGCTCTGCTGTTCAATAACCCAAGCATTGTAAGTGGCTAAGAATTGTACAGAACAACCTTTACTTGGATCTCCTAAGAGATGCAATCTCCCACTGATTGACCAAACAATATAATGCTGAACGATTAAGTAATGGGGGAAAACAAGTGCAGGCTAACAA
>CM065729.1:45437587-45442587 GCA_033310375.1 Conus canariensis | reverse complement strand
AAGACAGCTTTATTAAAGCAGCATTTTAGATCGAATGGAAGAATGTTAAGATCTTTATAATCACTAGCTTGTAGAGAAGATTTCAAGAGTATCAGCGTAATAGCGCGTCTGTACACGCTTTCTAGTGGTTTTAAGCAATTTTTGCTGGCTAAATCCCAGCATGTAGAAGCGTAGTTAATGTCTGGTTGTACATATGCATAGAAATATAATTTTCTGGTATGTTGATCAAGGAAATCCTTGATTCGGTTCAACAAGAATAATTTTTTAGATAACCTTTTGGACAAATTAGAAATATGATCAGACCACGAAAGATTATTATTAACTGTAAGGCCTAATAATTTGTGTTTTTAACTTCTTCTAAGACTTTATCTTGTATACGTATTTTAAATAAATCGGTTTTCATATTTTGACGTTTTTGTCTGGTTGTAGTCATCATAAATTTAGACCTTTGAGGATGGAAGGCCATATGGTTCAAATTAGTCCACTTTGCAAGTTTATTAAGATCATTCTGTAATTTGATACATACTGAGTCAGCATCTTTGTTTTTATTATGGAGAGTAGTGTCATTAGCAAAAAGCTCACAGGGAGAAGATATATGTAAAGGAAGATCATTTATATAAACTGAGAATAAGATAGGCCCCAGGACTGACCCTTGGGGAACGCCATAATTTACTGGCATAAGAGAGGAAGTAACGGAATTTTTAAAGACTACTTGTCGCCTACAGTTGAGAAATGAGGATATGAGTTTGAGAGCTTCAGGGGATAAACCATACAATGTTAGTTTTCTTAACAGTAGATTGTGATCTATAGTGTCAAATGCTTTAGCGAAGTCGACAAAAATTGTTCCTGTGAAGAGAGCATTGTTTATGTTTAAATGCTATTGTTCAATTATATTAGTGACAAGGTGTGACAAGAATGATTTTCTCTAAATCCGCTTTGATTAGAATGTAATAATTGTATTATGTTGTTGGGTTATTTATGTTCAGGTTAGATAGAGGGATGTATGTCTTAGAAAGCATGCAATTTTAGGTACTAACATCTAATTGTATAACCCTTTCAGTGAAAGGTTGTGAAGATTATTGATTTTCAAATTCGCTTGATTTAATGAACAAATTCCTACAAATCATGTACACATAACTCGATTGAAGATTAGATTTTATGTTTTTCGATACACTTTCGCTTTAGCTCAGATAGGTCATTGTCTTTTGAACAGTCAACTTTGATCGTCTTTTCTGCAACAGTTGTGAAGTGATCATTTAAGAGTTCAGCAGACAACGTTCTCTCAGAAGGAGCGCTAGATGACAGGGTTTTACCGGAGAGCTCATTAATAGCTTTCCAGATCGATTTTGAATCCTCTTTACGGGAAATAAGGTCACTGAAATATTTCTTTTTGGCGGCTCTTTTCATATTGGTTACCTTATTTCTTTTCTTTTTAAATTTATCATCTTTACCATTTGTTTGCAATAGAATATCTCGTAAATTAATGGCCTTTTCGATTTTTTCATTAAGCCACGTTGGCTTACCCCTTGGTTTGACACGTTTAGTTACCGATGGCACGTGTTTGTTAAAGACAGAGATAAATATGCCATACCAAGCAGCCAGCGCTCCATCAGGGTCATTGTGCTGATACACCTCAGAAAAATTTGCGTTACACAAATCGGACAAGAAATTATTAGAATCGAATTTCCTATAGCTTGGAAAGGATATACATTTGTGAACATTTCTAGGAATTTTAACCCCCTTTTTGGACCATGTTAGACAAATTGGAAAGTGATCACTGAGACCGTATACAGGCACAGCTGTTTCTATGATATTAAATGGGTTTGTTGCGTATATGTGGTCAATTAGTGTTTCGGAGGATAGATTTTTCCTAGTCGGTGAATTGATCAACTGTGTCAAATTCTGTAATTCATAAACCCGTTTCCATTAATCATGTGGTTTTAAGTAGATCATTTTAAAATCTCCTAAAATTATAATCTCAGACGAACGCATTGAGACATCCTCCATCATGTTCGAAACGATCGAACCATTCAGTACGTTCGTTAGGATTATTATAAGCAGCCTAACAAAATCGATTTAGTACCCTTCACATAGATTTCTATCCATATGCATTCTATGTTATATTTATCCAAACTGTTGATCTGTTTATAATTAATCGAGTTGTGAATATAGGTCACTAAACCTGTTTCAAGCTTTGTCTTTGGATCTCTTCTTATGGTATTATAACCTTGGATTGAAACTAAATTATCAGGTACTATATTGGAAAGTCGAGATTCTGAAAAACAAAAACAATGGAAACAGTTATTGGAATTGGATAAAATGCTGGGCACATCAGAAATTTTGTTTAAAAGATGACATACGTTTAAATAGCCTATTTTCAAGCCGAATTTAGACAACCATTCATTCATTATAGATGAAACTGATTTACAAATAAACTCTACGGATTACATAACACTATAGATCAACGAGTAGAATAATAGTCAAACAGCAGGAAAACCTGTTGTAGATAAATTTCAGCAACAGAAAAAGGCAGAAAAAAAAATCAGCTTCCTTAAACAAGTCAAGAAGGATAATTTTATAACTACGACACTATGCGGCAAAATTTCAGCAAGAAAAAACGATATCAGCAATCCGGTGACGAAATACAAACGCCGTGAACCAAAAACAGAATAGAGTTCACTAGTCTATTCCGATGACCAGGGTCCGGTATCAACAACACACAATCCTTGCGCACGTGGCTGCGCGCGTCACTGCGAGCGCTAACACTTACGTGCACATTCGCACATACACATAGGCACTCATATACCCTCACACAAGCTCCCTCCTCCCTCCTCTCCTCTCCTCTCTCTCTCTCTCTCTCTCTCTCTCTCTCTCTCTCTCTTATAACATACATAAGAATTCTTAATTGTTGTCATATCGGTGAACATGTTTTTACACCAGTGACATTTGAATTATTTTTCCCCCACTACTTAATTGCACTTGTTTTCCCCCACTACTTAATTGTTCACTTGTTTTCCCCCACTACTTAATTGTTCAGCATTTGAATTATTTTTGTTAATACCAAATCAGACAAAGGAAACAAGGAAGTATCCGATTCGTTGATAAATTTCACATGGTTACTACTACATGGTAATTCTCTTGGTTACTATTACATGGTAATTCTCTTACATTTAATATTTGACAGTGCACCATTCTCCCTCCTTCATTCTCTCGCCCTCCCCCTTCCCGCTCCCGCTCCACCCCGACCCCACTCGTTCAACCCCACCCCTTACTTTTTTCCAATACATACAAAAACACGTGCGCACATGAGCGCATGCGCGAGTGCACACACACACACACACACACACACACACCACACACACACACACACACACACACACACACACACACACAATAAATAAACACACAGTTTCCACCCATTCTAATTTTGACAGTCATATAATCAGGGTGGTGTATATGGAAACTACAGAAGTCTTGACTGGTTCAGGAGCTGTGACGCCATGTTCAGCAGTTGGAGGGCGTACTCTCCAGTCTGATGGGATGTACCTCCAACACACCAGGCGGTAGGGGGAGGCACAGCTGCCACTGGGTTCTGGAAGCTTCGCTGGCAGAGAGAGAGAGAGAGAGAGAGAGAAGAGAGAGAGAGAGAGAGGTTTCGACTCAAATTCTGTGTATTTTCAGTGGCTGGCATTAAAAGCAGTTGATTACATTTTCAGTTCGTGTTAGCTAAACTGTTGACATCATTGAGGCGGACAGAACTAACTACATTTAGCTGAGGACACCTCTCATTCCACGTAAAGAAACAGAAACAAGAAACAAAAACAAAAAACCGCGAACAGCGCCACAAACTTGAATTATGTCCTTGAGGCAAAGGAGCACAGCTGAATGTACAGTTAGTGTCTACTCTGAACATGTTTTTTTTATTTTTTTTTTACGACACTGCAGTAATGTTGGATTAGAAAAAAGTCACAGACAATGAAATAAAAAAGGAGAATTACGAGTACAGACTTTTTTTATAATGGATGGCGGGGACACAGTTTATGCTGACAAAGCTCCCGGCGCCATCACATTCCGCAGTAGCGGGTCTTTGAATAGAATACTCATCAGGAGGACCTTTTTAATTAAGGAAGGGTTTTTTTTTTTGCCGATTATCACGTGATGTGTTCACGTCACTATGAATAAACCTGTAAGTGGATGTAGTGCTTTTTCGAAATTTTATTTTATTTTTTCACTTTATTTTTTATTCGTTAGCCCTGACGTATGACCTTTTGTCGGAGATGGTGGGGGGGGGGGGGGGGGGGGGGGAGTGCTGGGTGGGGGGGGGGGGGGAGTTGGCTGTTGACGAGAACTTGAAAAAGTAAATGACCGATAAACAGAGCTTATCTTAGAAAGCGTTTGTGATAATTCCGCCGAACAACGTGGACAAACGAATCACGAGACAAAACACGACGCGTTTTGACCTCTTAGGCCTTCTTTCAGGCAAGATAAACAACACTCAGTACAACGAAATGAAGAACGAGCAGTCACTTATCTTTGTCAAATTCGGCGCAGGATGGGCGTTGAATGAAAACGAGGCCGTCGGGAAGGGGACAAGGCGAGTGAAAATAGTAATGATAGTAATGGAAATAATACTGATAGCAATGATAATGATGATGATTAAAATATTGAAAAAAAAAATACAGGATTAGTACAACAGGGGTTTAGGCAATTCACGGGGACAGGTGACCGCTGAATAATGGCGATCGTTGAATGCATTGGGATAGGTTATAACCGTGCTGAGCAATGGACATAATTAGAGGCATTTATGCAAGGGGTGTGTTCATAAATCTGAGTGAACGCAGTTGCACAGCAGAAATGTAAGCTTATCAACGAAGATGATACGCCACCAACAAGGACAGTGACTATTCAAGAGGGATGGTAAGTTGATAACTAATCAAGAATAAACAAGAATGACAGCTATTCAAGAAGGATGATGCGTGTGTGTGTGTGTGTGTGTGTGT
>CM065729.1:45415087-45427587 GCA_033310375.1 Conus canariensis | reverse complement strand
TGGATACAAGATGCCTCCTCTCAAGGCCTTCATGGATGACACTACAGTGATTTCATCCAGAGAAGACGAGACACGTCATGTGCTGGAGAGGCTGGACGACATAGTTGCCTCATCCAGAATGAAGTTCAAGCCAAAGAAATCACGGAGTCTCTCACTGAGGAAAGGAAAAGTGGCCGGATCTGTGGTCTTCAGTGTTGCCAACCAGGCCATTCCAACAGTCACAGAAGAACCAGTCAAGAGCCTTGGAAGATGGTATGATGATACGCTGAAAGACACACAAAGAGCAAAAGAAACCAAGCAGATGGCGGAGGAAGGCTTGGAGACCATTGACCAGCGTGGGCTCCCTGGCAATTACAAGGTCTGGTGTCTGCAGTTCATGCTGATACCAAAGCTCCTATGGCCTCTGATGATATACGACATCTGCACCAGCATAGTGGAGGCAATGGAAGCCAAAATCAACAAGTTCACAAGGAAATGGCTTGGTGTCCCACCCTGTCTGACTGACATAGCGCTGTACTGTCGCCAAGCAAAGCTGAAACTACCACTGAAATCCATCCTGGAGGAATACAAAGCAGGGAAGATCAGACTTCAAAGCATGCTGGAGGACTCAGGAGACAAGGTGGTAGAAGCAATCAAGCCCCAGCTGAAGACAGGCAGAAAATGGAAAGTTCAAGAGGCGATGGATTCTGCAAAAGAAAGTCTCAAGATCAGAGAAATAACAGGACACACACAGACCAACAGACAAGGACTGGGGGTGACCAAAACTGAATGGTGGTCAAAGGCCAAAGGAAAAGCCAAAAGAGACATGATGATTCAGGAGATGAGAAAAGAAGAAGACCAAAAAAGACTCCAAAAAGCAGTCCAGCAGAGCCAGCAAGGGCAATGGACAACGTGGGAGAATGCACTCCAAAGAAGTCTCACTTGGAATGACATTTGGCACATGGCCCCTCTAGGATCAGCTTCATTCTCAGATCTGCTTATGACCTTCTGCCCTCAAATGCAAACCTGGTGAAGTGGGGGAAAACAGACGATCCTGCATGCCCCCTCTGCCATGAAAAACAAACAGTGGAGCATGTCCTAAGCTCATGTAAAGTAGCCCTGGCTCAAGGAAGGTACACATGGAGGCACAACCAAGTGCTCAAAGAGATTGTACAAGTAGTCTGGGCTAGTACCAACACCACAAAAGGGAAAATCAGGACTCCAAAAGCACCCGCAACATTCTTCACGGCAGGAAGCAGCAAATCATGGCCAAGAACAACAGTGCCACTCGAAACATGCAGGCAGAGTCTGCTGGACGGGGCAGATGACTGGAAGTGCACTGCAGATCTCCCAGAATGGAAGAGTCACCCAGAGATCATCAGCAAGAGTGGCATGAGACCAGACATAGTAGTCCACTCTAAGTCAACCAAGCAGCTGATCATGATCGAGCTCACGGTGCCATATGAGAACAGAATGGAGGCAGCTCAAATCTACAAGACTGAAAAGTATGCTGATCTGGCAAACAGCCTGAGGAGAGAAGGCTATCAGGTTAAAGTCCTCACTGCAGAAATTGGAGCTAGGGGGTTTGTAGGAACGTCTGCATACAGCCTCATGAAACAGCTCTCAGTTGCAGGGAAGGAAAAAACCAGAGCCCTGAAAGCAATGGCAGAAGCGGCAGAGAGGTGTTCAAGCTGGATCTGGTCAAGGAGGAACAAAAGTGAACTTCATAAGGCTTAATTTCCCTACAAATATCAGGTGTCCCTGTGGCTCAGTGGTTAAAGCGCGAGTCATTAAGTGGAAAATGAGCATGTCCAGAGGGTCATGGGTTCGAATCCCAGCCATGGCTCGTCCCAAGATGGGAAAAAAAAAAAAAAAGGCAGCAGAGGGACATCCGGAGTCATGAACCGGGTGTGGCCCAACCCCCCTAGAGTGTCAGGAGATAAGGGCCGAAACACTTGCTTGAAGGGGGCCTCTCTTCTGAGGACTCTCTGCTGCCACGCTCTCCACGAGTTTCTTTCTACATGGATTGAACTTATCTCAGTCTGTAGGGTCTGTAAGCGTACAGCTAAATCGCAAGATTTAACTAGGCAATTTTGCGTGCCGTTTAAATAAAAACAAAAAGCGGCAATTCGATGTTGTATGTGTCTCTGTTACTAGGTAAGGTAAGGTAATGTTGCTTATAGCCCAGCCGACCGCAAAGGGCCATATCAGGGCCGTCATCACGTTAAAATCAACTCACGTCATCACATAGAATCTTTGAAGAGAATCTGGGGAGACAAGAGAATCTATGTAGCGGTTGAATTTTGAGACAGAGAAACTGTAAGTTCATCCGAGCGATCAGTTGCAAAAATATCTCGGTCGTTAGTCTGTTACGAAGATTAAGAGCGTGTAAATGTACGATACGGAACAACTTTATTCGAATGGTATGAAATCCAGCAGATGTGAAATGTTATGGACTAATTCATTCCCTTAATTGAAACAAACATTAATTTTGTATTTTTATTCTGTGTGTGTGTGTGTGTGTGTGTGTGTGTGTGTGTGTGTGTGTGTGTGTGTCTGTGTGTCTCTGTGTGTCTGTCTGTGTGTCTGTCTTACTGTCAGTCAGTCAATCTGGATGTCTGTCTGTCTGTCTGTCCCACTCTCTCTCCCTGCATCTCCATGTAAACGTGAACGAACAGTTATATTCTATCAGTTTTCTTGTACAAAGCGTTTCAGTTGCGTGAGATTGCCATCTCGTAAAATACTTATTTTGACTTTATAATTTGTGTATAAGAAATTTTGTGTGAAATGGTTGTTCAATCACTCCCCTGCATTAGGGGCAGTGGCCTAAACATGAATAAAACATCTGAATTGCCCTCTGTCTCTCCACTTCTCTAGCTGTCTCTGTATGTGTTTGTCTATCCTGTCTCTGTCTATATGTGTCTGTCTCTCTGTCTGTCTCAGTCTTTCGGTCTGTCTGTATCTCCCTCCCTCTCTCGTTTTGACATGTATGTGCCTTACTTTCTCTCTCTCTCACACCCCCGCACACACACGTGCACGCACGCACACACACGCAGAGAGAGAGAGAGAGAGAGAGAGAGAGAGAGAGAGCTGGGACTGACAAAGCAGCCGTTGTAATGCTGCATTCTCTCAGACAGGCTGTGTGTGTGTGAGCATCAGATAGGAAACACACATCATGATAACGGAGCTAAAACGCGCGGCCAGACCCTCAGCAGTCCGGGGCGATGCTTATGTAAGGGTCCAAGGAAGAATGTATGAGTTTGGCAGCGATGTATGGTGTGTGTGTGTTGTGTGTGTGTGTGTGTGTGTGTGTGTGTGTGTGTGTGTGTGTGTGTGGTGCGTGTGTGTGCTGCTCTTCCCCTTAGGGATGTTTCCTTTCTTCGACCTTATGTAAATCTTATTCTTCATTTTCTGGTTGTCGGTCTGCTTTAAGATCTTCTCTCTGTTCTTTGTTGTGTGTTTTTGTGTATGTCTGTCTGTCTGTCTCTCTCTCGTTCCTGCTTATGTCTGTCCAGGGGTCTTTTTGTCTGTCCCCTGTAAACCTCCACACTTCTCATCTGTATCAGAGCTCCTCCTCCCCCCCCCCCCCCCCTCTCTCTCTCTCTCTCCTCTCTCTCTCTCTCTCTCTCTCTGTCGGTGTAAATAATCTCTTTCGTTTTTTGTTGTATATTCATATACCACGTTCTCTCTCTCACTCTCTCTCTCTCTCTCTCTCTCTCTCTCTCTCTCTCTCTCTCTCTCTCTTTATATATATATATATATATATCTCCCTTTGCCTGTCTCTATGTCTCTGTCTCTCTCCCCTCCTTCTCACCCCCATTCTCTGTCTCTGTCTCTGTATCTCCTCCTCTGTGTCTGTCTGTTTCTGTCTGTGTGTCGCACTCTCTACGCTGTCCTTCTGTCTCTCAGAGTTCTGCCTCCCTCCATCCCCCCCCCCCCCTCTCTCTCTCTCTGTCTCGGTCTGTCTGTCTGTCTCTCTCTCTCTCTCTCTCTCTCTCTCTCTCTCTTCCTCCTCTCTCTCAGAGGTCTTGTTCTCCCTCCCTGTCTCTGTACTATATATATATATATATATATGTATTATATGTGTGTGTGTGTGTGTGTGTGTGTGTGTGTGTGTGTGTGTGTGTGTCTGTCGATCTCCTGTTCCTTTTCCTTTTCGTCCACCTCATCTTCTCGCTCAACCTGTCCCCTCCACTTCCCTCCACAGGCTTTGGACCCCATGGAACGAAGCAAGGTCGGCCATGATATCGGAATCAGCCGAGTGAAGAGAAGACGGAGGAGGGAGGGGGGAGGGGGGGGGGGGGCAGGATAGAGTCGGTGGGGGAGGGGGATGCAGTCAGTCAGTGGCCATGATCTGTCGGCTCTGGCTCTTTCATCCCCAGCTCTGATTAGATGGGGTGTCTATGCCGTTTCCTGTGTATGTGCGTGTGTGAGTGAGTGAGTGAGTGAGAGAGAGAGAGAGAGAGAGAGTGTGGTGTGTGTGTGTGTGTGCGGCGGTGTGTGTGTGTGTGTGTGTGTGTGTGTGTGTGTGTGTGTGCATGTGCATGCTGTGCGTGTGTGTGAGCGCGCGCGCGCGTGTGTGTGAGTGAGTGAGTGAGTGGGTGCTTTTCTCTCTCTTTCTCTCTGTCTCTGTCTTCTCTCTCTTCTCTCTCTCTCTCTCTCTCTCTCTCTCTCTCTCTTCTCGATGTTTCCGCGTAGATATATCTTTTTATCTGTCTCTCTACCCTTGGCTATATCTGTTTCAGTCTATGTTTCAGTCTATGTCTCTCTCTGTCTCTCTGTCTCTCACTCTCACTCTCTACTTTTCTCTCTCTTTCTCTGTCTGTTTCTTTCTCCGTCTGTTTGCGGCCTGCTCACTGCTCAAACGTCGATCATAGCTCTTCCCATGTGTAATCTTGTCCTCTCTCTCTCTCTCTCTCCTCTCTCTTCTCTCTCTCTTCTCTCTCTCTCTCTCTCTCTCTCTCTTAAGCTCACGAACTGGTTCCCTAAATTCACAAAAAAAAACAACATATCAAACGAATTTTATGATTTACGAGCACCTGTTGACACGGAGGATGCAACTAATTCCCATGATAAATTACGTACGTCTTCAGATAGCATAGTCAACCCTTTTGGTCGCTTGTTACTATCTGTATGTGACCAGTATGAGCTTTGTATCTTGAACGGATTGGAATCGAAGTCTTTTTCAGGGGAATATACATATATATCTGCAACTGGATGTAGTGTTGTGGATTACTGTTTGATTTCAAACCGGTTGCTAGAAAGATGCTGTTGTTTTAACGTTGTTCCTATGGTTGAATCGAAGCATGCGTCTATCGTAATATCTCTAAATGTATTTGCTGATGCGGTTCTCCCCAAACTTAATTTTACCCATAAAGTCGTTTCAGTATGTATGTATAAATGGGACGAGAACAAGTATGAAACGTTCTCTGACCTGATGCATAATGAAAATGTGAAAAATATCATGGACAAAGCTGTATCACTTATTGAAATTGATATAAATCAAGCACTAAGCAAATTCAACGAATGCTTTACATATGCTGGTGAATGTATGAAAAAAACTATACATGTTGGGTCAGAAAAGAGAAAAAGCTAGGACTCTTGTGCAGGAAACTGCACCAGTTCGGCAGATCTCATCTCGATACCGACAGAATAGCTTATTCCGAGAAAAGAAGGCAGTACAAAGAGCTACTTGAATGTAAAAAGAAATCTTACAAGGAAATTGTTTTGCATTCTTTGCACGACAATTTGAATAATCCAAGAAGGTTTGGGGATACAGTCCGTTCTGCATCACCCTCAGTTAGTGGACAAAACACAATAACTAAAACTGAATGGTTCGAGCATTTCACCAATGTTTTCAACGCCAGTGGCAATGACCGTAGCGATGATGGTAGTATTGAGGGTAAATAATGAAGATGCTAATTTTGATGCTCATGATACAGCCCAAGTCACATTTAACTGTGACACATTGAATGAGGCAATCACTACAGGAGAAATTCGGGAGGCAGTACGAGCACTCAAAAGCCGAAAAGCTGCAGATCCGGATGGTCTCATAGGAGAGTTTTATAAAAATGGTATAGAACATATTTTGCCTTCCTATTGGAATTCTTTAACTACCTGTTTGATCATGGATTGTTTCCAGATGAATGGTCTTTGTCAATCATCCAGCCCCTGCATAAAAAAGGGTGACTTAAATATTCCTGATAATTATCGAGGAATCTCGCTTCTTAATATTTGTAGTAAACTGTACAGTTTTATATTAAACAGACGTATCTCGAGATGGATTGATGTAAATGGTATTTTTGGCGAGGAGCAAGCTGGGTTTAGGGAAGGTTATTCCACAGCAGACCATGTTTTCACTGTGTTCGCTATGGCTCAAAAGCACCTTTTGAGGCATAGAAAACTTTACGTGGCATTTATAGATTTCCGCAAAGCTTTCGACAGTATGTGCAGAGGGAAATTACGGGCTGTTTTACGCAAGTCTGGATTGCAAGGCAAGATATTTAATGCTCTAAGATCGATTTATCATGTCGTTAAAGCAACGGTACGTGTCCATGGTGAATTAACTGATGTATTTATGTGCCCACGAGGCTTGAAGCAGGGAGAGGTGTGTTCACCAGTTTTTTTCTCCTTATTCATAAATGAGCTCACAAAAGACGTAGTTAATTTTGGCCGGCATGGTACCCAATTGTCCCCAGACTTTATCCAAATATTGATACTGTTATTTGCTGATGACGTGGCATTAACATCTGACAGCATCATTGGCCTTCAGACACAGCTGAATATCCTGTCTGATGTAGCAGAACGCCTGGGTCTTATTGTAAATATGGAAAAATCAAGTGTTGTTATTTTTCGTAACGGCGGACACTGGGCGGCGAATGAAAAATGGTGGTTTAATGGAAATGAACTTAAAATTGTGAACATGTACAAGTACCTGGGCATTTATTTGTCAACAAGATTGAGTTTTGTGTATACAATGTCTGATCTTGCAGAAAGAGCCAAGAAGGGAACAGTAGCATTGATAAGAATGTTGTGGTCCATTGGTGAACACTCACCTAAGATCTTTTTTTTAATACAAATACAGCCGATCCTGACTTATGGATCTGAAATATGGGGTTTAGTTAAAATCAAGAATTAATCGAGAAGATCCACTTGTTTGCATTAAAACGATTGATGGGTGTTAATCCAAAATCGCCTAAACATTTGATATACGGCGAAACAAGCAGATACCCCCTATATGTTACAACGAATTTGAAATGTATAAAGTTCTGGTTACGCCTTGTTTACATGGATGACAGTAGATATCCAAAGAAAGCTTACCATATGCTACTCAGCCTACAGAGTCAAAACTATCAAACTTGGGCATGTAAAATTAGAAATGTTTTGTATAGACTTGGGTTTGGAGTAGTCTGGGAAGCTCAACGGGTCGGAAATATGAGTATGTTTATGGCAACTTTTAAACAGAGATTTGTAGATTGTTTTCGACAGGATTGACATATGAAATTGGAGTCATATACTTTCTGTAATGTTTATGCATCTTTCAGACAATCCCTGTCAATTAGTATCATTTATGTCAAATTATGAACATCAGGGTGCGTAACACGCTTTCCAGGTTTAGAATTGGGATGTCCCCACTGAATTGTCATTTTATTGCAGTACAAAGTTGGCTCGAGCACAGACGTTAACTATCCATTTTGTTCCAATGTGCCAGAGACAGAAGTGCATTTTTTGCTTGTTTGTCATACATATGAAACTCTTCGGAAAGAACTGATCCCCAAAAAGTACTACATCCGTCCATCTACGTTTAAATGTGTATTGCTACTCTCCTGTAACAATGAAATAATTGTAAGAAAAATGGCCTTATTTATTTTCAAAGCCTTAAAATTGAGACAAGAAAGAATGAATGTGGTCACATGCTGTTAATACTGTGTTTCATTAACCTCACTCCATTGTATGGGCGATTGGCCTGACAATTAAACATTCGTGACTCTCTCTCTCTCTCTCTCTCTCTCTCTCTCTCTCTCTCTCTCTCTCCTCTCTCTCTGTGGTTTGCGCGCGCGCAATTGTAAGTGCGAGCGAAATTGTATGTGCGAGCTGTGCGAGTCTGGGAGAGTGCTACATACGGGTGTGATTTTGTAAGTATCTTGCAGTATTCTCAATTTACGATTATACAGTTGGTGTGAGCAAGTTTTGTAAATGAGCATGATCAGTAGAAATGTTACAGCGTCAGTGTGTGTGATTTCATTTTTGTTTCTTGACCTCATTGCAGATAGGTCGGTGGCCTTTGCAATTAAATTTTTCGGAGTTCCGAGTTCTCTCTCTCTCTCTCTCTCTCTCTCTCTCTCTCTTAATCTCGCTCTCTCTCTCCCCATTGATGTCCAGACGCATTACACACACTCTCTCTCTCTCTCTCTCTCTCTCTCTCTCTCTCTCTCTCTCTCTCTCTCTCTCTCTCAGTACGTGCGTGCGCGTTTGTGTGTATGCCGGGGTGCACACACAAATAATTGTCAGGCGTTTTACTCGTTCCTGATTCCGCACCATCACCGCTGCTGTGTTTTCTGTTTACCTGCGTTCTGTTTATAGAGTAAGCTGTGCTCTGTTTGTCTGGGAGCCGCAGTCTGTGAGGTCTCGCTACATGACGCGTACTTTGATATGAGCGGGAGAAGCCTGGAGGACTTCACAAAACAACACACACACACACACACACACACACACACACACACACACACACACACACACACACACACTCACTAAGAGAGAGAGAGAGAGAAGAGAGAGAGAGAGAGAGAGAGAGAGAGAGAAGGAAAATACCTCCCGTAAGACTGCGCTGCGTAGTTGTGATGACGATGTTCTTCATGCCGCTCGCTGGCAGGGGTGCCAGGGTCGGATTGTCCTCAGTGCGCAGTGTCTTCCTAGGAGCTCTTTTTTTCTGTTAGTGCATCATAGCAACTGCTTGGTACGTCCACGTCGACCATGTCGGGAAGCACGTTGCTGCTGGCCACACGCCACAATTAGGATTTTTGCATTTAAACACTGTAGTATGATCCATGTAAGTATTTCGGGGCCTACCATAAATTTGAGCCCGCATTTAATGTTACATTGATAATCGATCTAAAGAACCCCCCCCCCCCCCCCAATCATTTTCCTTGTATGGGGGGATGTTTCTCGATGAAATCACAGTCTTCAAATTCATGACCTTCCTTCCCCTAACTTGACGTCACATGTCAGGCCTTTGCGCGCACTCACCCGTGACCCCGTCTTTGCGCCAGCTGTGAAGCGCCCAAATTGTCCCGTTCCTTTGATTTTTAATCTGTCTGCTTGGAACCACCTTGATGGCCATATGAAGGAAAATGAGGAGAATGAACTTTCAGACACATCAAGAATTCTCAAAACAATCTCATGTCGCCAGTCTATAAATAACTGACTCCTTAAGCACAGCCTTGGCGCATTAAGTTTTGGTGTGCAGCCTGCTGACATCCTCCGTCGTGCCTGTCTTGTCTGTCTGTTTCAGATTGTCTGCCCCATCACACACACACACACACACACACACACACACACACACACACACACACACACACACACACACACACATTCCAGTCCCCTCTCCTCCTTTTCCCCTATTGTTTTGCTATTGTCCCTGTATGTTTCCTTCCTCTGTCTCCCATCTGTTTCTCCACCGTCGCCCCCCCCTCTCTCTCTCTCTCTCTCTCTCTCTCTCTCTCTCTCTCTCTCTCTCTCCTTCCCTCCCTCTCTATCTCTATCTCTCTGCCTCTTCTTCTCTCGCTACCCCCTCTCTTTCTCTCTTTTTTTTTCACCCCCCCCCCCCTTCATTTGGGGCCTTAGCCAAGTATTTGATTAAATCATCTAAATCTGAATTCTCTCTCTCTCTCTCTCTCACTCTCTCTCTCTTTCTCTCTCTCTCTCATGTTTGTCTCCCTCTCTCTCTCTCTCTCTCATGTTTGTCTCCCTCTCTCTCTCTCTCTCTCTTTCTCTCTCTCTCATGTTTGTCTCCCTCTCTCTCGCTCTCCTCTCTCTCTCATGTTTGTCTCTCTCTCTCTCTCATGTTTGTCTCTCTCTCTCTCATGTTTCTCTCTCTCTCTCTCTCTCTCTCTCTCTCTCTCTCTCTCCTCTCTCTCTTCTCTCTCATGTTTGTCTCGCTATCCGTCATTTCTTTTTCTGACACTGCCCCCCCCCCTCCCTCCCTCCCTCCCTCCCTCCCATTTCTGTCTGTTTACCTTATCCATGTCTTTGTTTATGCTGCGTGTCAACAGTTGTTCTTCTTTCCTTTTTTGTTCTCCTTTGTTTTCGTGTTACGAGTAAGACACGTGTGTGCAAAGTGTTGTTACGTAGCACCAGCCTCGAGTCTCTCGCGCGAACTCACTCGCGTCGTCGGCGCGCGTGTCAGTATGCCCAAGAGTGCGGTGTTTTGGACGCAGCTGCAGCCATTGATATAGGTAACGTATGGTGTATGTATATGGTGACGGATCCTTCCCATCGACATAGATTCCCCGGCTGCTTTTCCCATCCCTTCAGCTCCAGGACACACACATACATGACCAATCCTTTTTATTCTTTGCGTATTTCGTTCATACATTTTTTCCCCTCTCTTTGCTTTCCTTTTTCTTTTCTTTCTATTTTCTTTTCTTTCCTTGCTTTCTTTCTTCCTTTTTTGTACTCCCAGTTCTTATAGAACAGGGAGTACTTTATAATGGGAACGAAGAAATGCTGTGTGTGTGTGTTTGTGTCTGTCTGTCTGTCCGTACGTGGTCAAAATGTGTTCCACTCGCTCCAGACAAAACTACAGGGTCGATCGTTCTGAAAACGTGTAGGTATGTTCATTATGGATCACGGGTGATGCCCGATGTTTTATTTTACCGTTATAACCGTTACGAACGGCTATAACGGCCCATACGGTGTTTCTTCTGTACGGAATATCTCAGAAAGTACTTGCCAATCTCTCTGAAAATTTGTAGGTATGTTCATCATGGGTCACGGATGATGCCCGGTGTTTATTTTACCGTTATATCCGTTACTAACGACTATAACGGCCCATAACGGTTTTCTTTTTTATGGAATATCTCAGAAAGTACTTGGCCGATCTGTCTGAAAATTTGGAGCTATGTTCATTATGGGTCACAGATGATGGCGGATGTTTACCAGAATAGCCGTTACTAACGCTATAACGGACGAAAACGGTTTTTCCGCTTTATGGAATATCTCACGCGTATTCAAGATATACTGGGAGTACTTTTATATGTTTTGCATCTTGTTTTTCTTTTCTTTCTTTTCACTCTTTCTTTTTGTCTGTCTTTCTTTTTCTTTCTTTCTTTTTTTTTGTTTCTTCCTGTCCTTCATTTCTTTCTTCCTACCTTAATTTCTTCTTCTTTCTTTCTTTCTTTTTTCTTTCTTGTTTTAAGGAGGGTTGTTTTCATCCTCCTCCCATTGCGGTCGGCTGGGCTGTAAGCAGCATTACCTTACCTTACCTTTCATCCTCCTCTTTCAATGTGTTCTGTTCTTGTGCGGAAAAGTACTGAGTGCAGCCTACACCATGCGGAAAAGTACTGCGTGTAGCCTACACCAAGGTCGCTTTTGTATCTACGCGACTGTGTCATTGTTTGGGGTCATTGTGAGTATGCGTGTGAACGTGAGTGTGTGTGTGTGTTGTGTGTGTGTGTGCGTGCGTGCGCGCATGAGTACGTGTTGTGTGGTGTGTGTGTGTGTGTGTGTGGTGTGTGTGTGTGTGTGTCAACGAGAGAGTGAGAGAGAGTGAGTTATTTTGTAAACGGTCTATGTGTGTGTGTGTGTGTGTGTGTGTGTGTGTGTGTGTGTGTGTGTGTGTGTGGGGAGAGAGGAGAGAGAGAGAGAGAGTGGTGTGAGAGTAGAGAGGAGTGTGTGTGTGTGTGAGGCTTGTGTTGTGTGTGTGGTGTGTGTCTGTGTGTCTGTGTGTCTGTGTGTGTGTGTGAGAGAGAGAGGGGTAGTCTTGTGTGTGTGTGTGTGTGTGTGTGTGTGTGTGTGTGAGGGAGAGAGAAGAGAGAGAGAGAGAGGTGGGGAGAGTGAGTAGTGTGTGTGTGTGTGTGTGTGAGGCTTGTGTGTGTGTGTGTGAGGCTTGTGTCGTGTGTGTGTGTGTGTGTGTGTGTGTCTGTGTGTGTGTGAGAGAGAGAGAGGGTAGTCTGTGTGTGTGTGTGTGTGTGTGTGTGTGTGTGTGAGGGAGAGAGAGAGAGAGAGAGAGAGAGAGAGAGAGGAGAGAGAGAGAAATTTTTTTAAACGGCGTGTGCGCGCGCGCGTGTGTGTGGGTGTGGGTGTGTGTGACTAGTCTTTTTAAGCTCTGTGTGTGTGTGTGTGCCTGTGTGTGTGTGCCTCTGTGTATTGTGTGTGTGTGTGTGTTGTGTGTGTGTGTGTGTGTGTGAGACTAGTCTTTTATGTGTGTGTGTGTGTGTGTGTGTGTGAGGCTAGTCTGTGTGTATGTGTGTGTGTGTGTGTGTGTGTGTGTGAGAGAGAGAGAGAGAGAGAGAGAGAGAGGG
>CM065729.1:45397587-45405087 GCA_033310375.1 Conus canariensis | reverse complement strand
ATAATCTGTATTTCGTTCGGGCAGTCAGTCATGAAATTCTGCTTATCACGATTAACGTTCAAACTGCCGTCTCTACGTACGTAGTCGTGCACATCTTTCGGTACTGCGTGCTTTTCCTGTGAATTTATGGTAACTGCATCAATATTTGATAACTTTGACAGTGCGCTTGTCAGGAAGAGTAGCCGCATAAGGTTCGTTTTGAAATGAACTTTTATACCACCGTCTGTCGCAAAGTTTCCCACTATAATCGTTTTTTTTTTTTTTTTTTTTGTTTTCTTCTAATGATTGTGAATTTATCTGACAAAGGGCTTGTACGTGAATAATAGTCAAAATGTTCATCTTTTGGAAGCTTCGCTCACAAAAACAAAAACAAACAAACAAAAACAAAAACGAACTGTATTGCATTTCTGTGCGGCAGGTTAGTGTTACGTTTCTGCAGGAGGTTTGCTACCCTGTTTGTCTGTTTAGTCGATAAATGTAAATCTGTTTAAAAGAGAGAGAGAGAGAGAGAGAGAGAGAGAGAGAGAGAGAGAGAGAGAGAGAGCGACACACACACACACACACACACACACACACACACACACACACACACACACACACACACGTTTTGATGACAGAGTCATTTTATTATTGTTGTTGTTTTGTTGTGGTCTTGAATGCGCTCGCCGACTTTCCACTTTTGAACTTGGAGCAGGCCGGAGAATAGGGAAGGAGAGCTAGAGGGGACGAGTTGGGACGGGTGAGGGGAAAGGGGGGGGGGGGGGAGGGGCGAGGGAAAGAGGCTGCTGTTCGGTGTGAGAAGGGTGGCCTTGCTGATGTCTGTCTTACCTGGTGACACAGTTGATAGGTATTATTTGCTGGGAGAGTGGCGGCTTCTCCTTTGTGCGTGTACAGTCGGTCTGCTGAACGTATCGCCGTCAATCTGACTCTGTGGAGACCCTCCTACCGTCTTTGTGTGTGTGTGTGTGTGTGTGTGTGTGTGTGTGTGTGTGTGTGTGTGTGTGTGTGTGTGTGTGTGGTGGTGTGCTTGCGTGCATGCGTGAGTGCGTGTGTGTGTGTGGGAGGGATGTGTGGTGTGGTGTGGTGTGGTGTGTGTGTGTGTGTGTGTGTGTGTGTGTGGTGTTTATGTGTATGTGTGTGCGTGTGGTGTGTGTGTGTGTGTGTGTGTGTGTGTGTGTGTGTGTGTGTGTGTGGGGTGGTGTGGTGTGTGTGTGTGTGTGTGGTTGTGGTGTGTGTATGTGTGTGTAGTGTTGTGTGTGTGTGTGTGTGTGTGTGTGTGTGTGTGTGTGTGTGTGGTCGTATGTGTTGTGTGGGGTGTGTGTTTGTGTGTGTGGTATGTGTGTTCATGCTGTGTGTGTGTGTGTGTGTGTGTGTGTGTGTGTGTGTGTGTGTGTGTGTGTGTGGATGGATGTGATAGAAGGGCGGTCAGCCATGCAGCAGCCATCGGTGACCTTTTGCCTGAGTAGGTTGGTGGTGTGGGAATGATTCTGTCAGGACGTTTTTCTCTTGCGGTGATGTCGCGGGGCAAGGTAAGGGCAGTACGTTCTGTTTTTTATTCTTAGATGTCTGTCTCTCCATCTGTTTGTCCAAATGACTGTGTCTGTCTCTGTATGTCTGTCTGTCTGTCTGTCCGTCTCTCTCTCTCTCTCTCTCTCTCTCTCCTCTCTCTTGTTGTGCTATTGCTCCCATGTTATGGGCCGGAGGCCTGACATTAAAACATTTTTGACTTTGAGACTTCTTCTCTCTCTCTCTCTCTCTCTCTCTCTCTCTCTCTCTCTCTCTCTCTCTCTCTCTCTCTATCAACACCACCACCCTCTCTGTCCCTTTCCCTCTGTCCATCTGTTTGTCTGTCTATCTGTCCGTCCATCCGTCCGTTCGTCCGGCTGACTGGCTGTCAGATGTCTGTCTGTCTGTCTCTCTTTCTCTTGTGTGTGTCTCTGTATCTCTCTGTCCGTCTGTCTGTCTGTCCGTCTGTCCGCTCTGTCTCTCTCTCTCTCTCTCTCCTCTCTCCACACACACACACACACACACACACACACACACACAGATGCCCCACTCCGATGGCCTTTGCCTCTTGTCATGTACACGGGGGATATACATTACCGGAGTCGAGTTACGCTCACCTCTCGCCGTCGTCACAGAGAACTCATTCATCACCGCAGTAACTGCATGGAAGACCACGCTCCCCGAGCTACACTGAAACAGCCCATGTCTCGACTGCAGAGCTACATCGACATCGACACCAACCACGTGAAGCTTCCCATCATCATCATCATTTTCTTTTATTACTATTATTTTCTATTGGTTGTTGTGTGTGTTGTGTGTGTGTGTGTGGGGTTGTTGTGGTGTGGTGTGTGTGTGTGTGTGTGTGTGTGTGTGGTGTGTGTGAAAGAGAGAGTCTTGGGGAGAAATCTGAGCGGACTGTGTAGGGGAGACAACTCAAACGATGTCAACGTCGTGAAGTTGATGCATTGTTAAGAATCTTTAAAGAGAGAGAAAGGCCGGTGGTGCAATGTGGAGGAGAGTGTTAATGGAGATGCATGTGGAGAGACGAGTGGGAGGAGGAACAGAGAGAGGGAGACGGGAATTTTCCACTCTCACTGTCTCTCTGTCTCTGTCTGTTCTGTCGTCTGCCTCTTCTCTGTCTGTCTCTGTCTCTCTTCTCTCTCTCTCTCTCTCTCTCTCTCTCTCTCTCCTCGCACGCACGCACGCACACACACACACACACACACTCTCTCTCTCTCTCTCTCTCTCTCTCACTCGCACACACACACACACACATACACACACACATTACACCACACACACACACACACACACACACACACACACCACACACACACACACACACACACACACATGTAGAGTTTGATAAGGGTTTTATATATGATACTGTCAAACAATATTACAGTCTGTTTGAAAGGTTGCTGAAACGCGCGCGACCCGAAGAAGAGCAACAAATATGGACGGAGATAATATTTATCTGAAATCACGTTCCTGAGGAAAAAGTGTTTCTGAGAAAAAGGTGTTCACACACACACACACACACACACACACACACACACCACACACACACACACACACACAACACAAGCGCGCACACACAAGCGCGCGCGAGAGAGAGAGAGATAGGGGGGGGGGGTGTAGGAAGGAGAGAGAGAGAGAGGGGAGAGAGAGAGAGGGAGGGAGGGAGTTGGAGAGAAAGGGGGAGGGAAGGAGGGAGTGGGGGGAGAGAGAGAGAGAGAGAGAGAGAGAGAGAGAGAGAGAGAGAACACAATTTCCAGACACAGACCAAGGAAAGATAAGGCAGAAAAAGATGCACTCAGATCGTGCTGTCAACACTCACCTCTCTCGTATCCCACGTCGGCTGAAGAGCCAGCCGCCAGTCACACCAGACAGGGAGCTTTATTGTCTTTGTCCAGCCCCAGGCGGCTCTCAACAATCAATCATGTCTGTTACCACACCGAAGTCTGTGTGGAGGAGTCGGCTTTGATTCGATGATGGGCTGCAGCTGGCAGACACAGCTGACAGTGGGTGAGGGCAGAAATGTGCGCAGACTGCAGTCCGGTCTGATGGAGTCTGCTGAGTGAAGTTGTCGTGGATGTTCTCAGACTGAGATCTTGTATTCAAGTCGGGTTTTTTTTTTAAGTCGGGTTTTTTTTTTAACCGACAACAGTTTATTGATCTGTCTTACAGATTATTATTATTATTATTATTAATATTACTATTGTTGTTATTGTTATTACAATTATTTTATTTTTAGTAGTAGAAGTATCATCATCATCATCATTGTTGTTATTAGTATTATCATCATTATTATCATATTATTATTGTTATTATTAATATTACTATAATATAATGATAATAATAATAATTGCTATTATTGTTATTATTACATTATCATTATTGTTATTATTATCATCATTATTATTTTTTATTCTTATTATTATTATGAGTAGTAGTAGAAGTAGTAGTGGTATCATCATCTTCATCGTTATTCTTATTGTTATCATATTATTATCATTGTCATTATTATTGATATTACTATAATAACAGTAATTGCTATTAGTGTCATTATTGTTAGAATGTCTATGCTGAGCCTCAGCCACGACCATCTATGGAGCTGCCGTTCGGTGGCCAAACGTCCACGATGCTCATTCCCGGGTCCCCGTCCACAGCTACACCCTGACCTGTCCCGCCTCAGCCCCGGCTCCGTCAGTCCGTTGGGAGCGATCGGTTCTAAATCGACACGAGGCTACCCACCAGAGGAGACACTGCACTGCTGCAGAGTCGCCCTGGTGGTGTTCAGTGTGGAGGCTTTCTTGAAGAAGTCCAGTCGTTCAAAGGAAACAGTGGATGTTACGGAGTGCAGCTGCACCGACCACCGAGCTTTATACAACATCCTGCAGGACTTGGAGGGGGGGGGGGGTGTTGGGTGGGGGGGGGGGGGAGATAGTACCATTCTTTCTCAAGAGCGGGACGCCGTTGACGGTGAACGTAATGAGGCCGATCGGCGGAATCGTGAATATGGTGGATAGCCTGGCCTGGGCGAGACAGGAATGACTAGGAAACGACAGCAGTGATGGGCGATTCGCTGAGCCCCCACAGAATCACTCTGCAGGCCGTAGAAACCGGGCCCGTAGAGTGAGTGAGTGAGTGGCCTGTAGTCAGGTGGTCAGAGTGTTTGTCTGCTGAGCTGACTGATCGTGAGATCGAACCACACTCAAGTCTGGATTGTGTGTGTGTGTGTGTGCGTGAGTGTGTGTGTGTGTGTGTGTGTGTGTGTGTGTGTGTGTGTGTGTGTGTGTGTGTGTGTGTTCAAAACCCTCGATCTCTGTCACAGCCAGCAGTAAACGTGTACCTGATTCAGTTCAGGGGAGGTTAAAGGCGGCGGAAGAAGAGGGAGGGAACCCGCCTTCTGTCATATATACATATCCAAACACGGTGAGCCTCCTGACAGTTCACTCCCCCGACGGCCGATAGACTATGGCATTTCTTTCTTTTGTTTTTTAAAGACCGGGTGGAATGGTTCGTCCTGACATGAAGAGCATTAGAACGGACACCTGATGTTTTGAATCCGGAACTGCCGATCCACACGGTAGTTAATCAATATCGGGCAGGCAAATGAAGTATTTCAGCGGTGAAGAGAGAGAGGAGAAAAGAGGGAGGAGAGAGAGAGAGAGAGGAGAAAAGGGGAGAGTACAGTGGTCGGCCATTCGTGTTGCTCAACATGTACGCATTTTGTAGCATTTTATATAATCATGTAAATCCTCGCGAAAAAAAAAAAAAAAGAGGAAAGGGGCTGAAGAGGCGCGGATGTCTCTGTTTCAGTCTCTTTCCGTTTCCTTGATACCTTGATCTTCGAGGCAAACAAAGTGGATTTTTTTTTTTTTTTTTTTTTTTTTTTGTCTTTTAAAGGCAGAAGTTAGAAAGCAAAATCTTTCCGAATTACGTACTGTTCTCCTCCCATTCTCCACCCATCCACCCCCTCCCTCCTGGATCCCCCCTCCCCCCTCTCCCCCCCCCACCCACCGCCCCCTTCTCACCCCATTCCTTTCCTTCCCTAGCACACCGTACGTATTAATAAACGAACGAGGAAGAAATCAAGTCACGCGGATTGTCTGTGGCACCAGACACGTTCGGTGACACGTCTTTGGACGGGCAGACAGACAGAGGCTGAGTGCCATTTGATCTCCGTGTATATCAAGCATGTCTCCCCCCCCCCCCCCCCCACCCACCCCCACCCCGACTGTCGCGAGAGGCGAGCAAGAGCAAGGGCAGGTAACCCGCACAGGTGCCGCTGATCCCTCCAAGCTGCAAACCAGCTGAGAGCCATGCTGACAACAGTCGGCCCGGAGGACCATCCGTTGTTGCTTGCTGATGGGTGATCTAGGTCAGAACGTTTACCAAGTTGGTTGACCCCGCTGTTGTGTTATCTCCTTCCCTCTGCGCCGGTGCTGACGTCAGTGCTTACTGCGTGTGTGTGTGTGTGTGTGTGTGGTGTGGTGTGTGTGTGTGCGTGCGTGCGTGCGTGCGTGCGTGCGTGCGTGTGTGTGTGGTGTGTGTGTGTGTGTGTGTGTGTGTGGTGTGTGTGTGCGCGCGCGCGTGCGTCGCGCCCGCATTCGCGCTCGCGCGCAGATTAACCTGTTTTAAGGCATTGCACCGGCTGTGTCTTGGTCCCGTCAAAACAATATTGACGGAAAATCCGTTACTGAAAGGGTCAGGTAGGTAAGATTGCTCACTACTGGCGCAGGATTGCTTCCGGCTGCTTGGTCCGACAGTTGAGGACAGTACTTCTCTGGGTCCCACTGGCACCTACGGGGTATATACTTTTATATTTCCTCAGGTAAGCTCAATTGCTCAGTACCTGACTCTACAGGACCGTTTTTTTTTTTCATGCTGTTTACTTGCAAGGCTAAAACGGGTCCTTCGGTGTCATTGACACGTTCATAATTATAATGTGAAATGCGTTTAGCATCTGCTTGTCTTTGTCTTTTGATTGGTGAGAGAATTAAAGTTAGATTATTTATCCGCCAAAACAAGTGGAACAGGTTATTTAACCGCCAAAACAAGTGGAACAAACAACTAGCAATATAGAAAGAACGAGTTTCGATACCGAAGTCTTCAAAAGGTCAGGGAAGTGAAAGTGACAAAACTTGTGAGGATCATTGTCTTATCGTCGGACTGTCATCCGGGTTTCAGTAGTCTTTGTTCAGTACGAAATGCAGTTATCTGAACGACTTAAAACTCGATGTCGATCAAATTTGATTAATGTTTATTTTCAGTTTTCTCGATTCCTGACTCCATAATGGGCGAATGCCCTGTCGTATACCAGATGTGGTAAAAGGGTTGTAGCTCTTCGACTTTTCTCCGTGCCCACTGTTTTCATGTTGTCTGCTGTACTGTGTGTAAGTTTGTGACCACAAAATGTTTCTGCTCCAAACACGGGCAGCTGTGCCGCGCCATAGTTGAAAGGTTTTGCCCAAAAACAACTAAAACAGAAAAAAAAAAACGTTGAATAGGTGTTAGGATATTCAGTTTAATTTTAAAGAAGAAAGAAGATAGCTCTTATAGGAAGAAATGAAGAGCGGAAAGGGGAAAAGAAAACCCGCAGTTTTTGTTTTATTTTTGAATATAGTAACGTTCCTAACATTCATGGGGGAGGGAAGGGGGGGAGGGGGGGGGATGCAGCGCAAAAGCGCAGATTTGTTGTTGTTGTTGTTGTTGTTGGATAAGGACTTCAAAACATTTTGAGCCACATTTTTGTGTTTGTCTGAACATGGTACATGCTTTATTAAGACCAAAGAAAAACAACTGCCCCGTAAGTAATTTTGTAACCGTTGGACTGACCCACAAGGTTTAAGTCTGTGACAGTTCGTTCGCGCATAACTCCGTTGCATTGTAAAAGTTCAGTATCAGCCCACAAAGCTGATACTGAACTTTTACAAATCAGCCTTTGCAAATTATTGCGTTTCTGTTGTTTTTTTTTTATTGTCCTAT
>CM065729.1:45382311-45392487 GCA_033310375.1 Conus canariensis | reverse complement strand
TGAAAAGTTTCTCAGTGTCATAAGAGATAAAGGGCACAGAATAAATTACCCAAGATTTAGGTTGAGAACTTTAGGTTTTAATGCGAACAAAAGATGGTTTGAATGTGAAACATCCACAGAATCTCCTTGTCCTGCATGTAGACACATTATTGAGGACGAAGAACACTTTCTGTTCCACTGTACTGCTTATAATGAAGTGCGGACAAATTGTCCATTTTTCCAGTTAGATATAGCGAAAAGACAAAATGTCGCTGTCGTATTATCATCAGATGATGAACTTGCAATTAAATCAGTTGCGAAATTCATTGCGGAAGCATTGAAAATTAGACAGATGAAGGATAGTGAAATTTAAGATAATGCATTATAAAAGATATCTGAATGAATATTATCATTCATCGCATGTGGAAGAGATCAGTAAGATACAATGTCATCATTTGATTGAGTGGATGGTCGTGTCAGTCTTAAGATTTTTTTTTAACCTTACTGCATTACTACTGTGCGTGAGGACATAAGGAAACGTTGCGAATTTGTTTGTTCCTGTTGACCTTTGATTTGATACACCTTAGGAATGAACGTGTACTATTTGTTTGCAGGAAAGAAAGAGGGAAATGTTATTGTTCTGTAACCTCCCCCCCCCCCCCCCTTGTCAAAAGACCTCTTTGGTAATGACAATAAAATATCAAAGTGTCAAAGTATCTCTCTCTCTCTCTCTCTCTCTCTCTCTCTCACACACACACACACACACACACACACACACACACACACACACACACACACACTTTCAATTATTATTGTTTCCTGATTTTCTGATTTCCATACCTTTTAGTAGTATTTCCATCACTGTTATTAATGATTTTACCACCGCTACTTTCACCATAGTTGATATTGTTGTTCCGTGTATCATTGTGATAATTATGATCATCATTATTGATCAGCAACAATTACGTCGTTTTCTGAACTGCCCGTCCAGCCTGGATGTGTAGATCGGCTTGGCAATGTTTGGAGTTTGGTGTCATCGCTGGTCACAGTGTAGTATGGCGGAGGGGCACTGAGCCCACACACAGTGACGTGTCCATCAGAAAACTCACTGTAAAGTTTGGCTTGAGTCACTGCTATATTTATGCTGACACGCTGGTTGTTGTTGTTGTTGTTGTGTGTGTGAGCGCGCGTGCGTGCGTGTGTGTGTGTGTGTGTGTTGTGTGTGTGTGTGTGTGTGTGTGTGTGTGTGTGTGTGCGCCTGCGTGTGTGTATGTATATGAGTGTGTATGTGTGTGTGTGTGTGTGTGTGTGTGCGCGCGCGCTTGCTTGCCTAGATAGGGGGTGTTTATTTTTCCCCCCAGGTTGTTTCATAATCAATTTTCGTGTGTGTGTTTCAGGTCACCGACATTCGTGGCTGACCTGAACACCACCAGCAAGGCGCAAGATAGCGTCAGACCGAGACTCGTTCACATGCTGCAGTTCAACCTGTCCGTGAGGTTTTCAGACCAGGACCACTTTAACCAAATGATGTCTCTCAACACCCCAGACAGATAGGCTGGGGAAGGACGGGAGTTATCACCCCCTAGAAAGTAGACGTAGGAACCGAGTGCGGGCCACAGCGGATTGAAGGAGCAGGCCGGAGGAGCTGCTGATAGGCCTCAAGAGGGGGTCGAGAGCCTTCAGCAGGTAATGTTGATAACCGTCAAGAAGTTCAAGCGAGTCCGGGGTCAACCCAGAAGGGGCGGAGACAAAGCGGAAGAGTTCAGCACTTGCGGACAAAGCCCCTTCTCCATCTGACAGACAAGTGGAGAGAGAAGTGTCAGCCGAACTCTAAGAGACAGCGCGCGACAAAAGGGGAACAACCCCCCCGTGTGTCGCAGCGAGCGTGAGAAGGGGGGGGGGTAACTCGTTGAGGTCCTGCTCAAGATGGAGGAGATCCAGGTGCTGAGCCAGGACGTGCTGGTGACCTGCATCCTGCTGGGGCTGATCGCCGTGGTGGGTCTGCTGGGCAATGGGCTCCTGCTGCGCGCGCTCTACAAGTACCAGTCGCTGCGCACCAACTTCTTCGTGCTGCTGAACGGCGTGGCGGTCGCCGACAGCGTGTGCCTGATGGTGGCCGTGCCCATGCACATCATCTACCTGACCATGGCCACCGGCCCCGTCAACGACGTCTGGTGCAAGGGCAGCAAGTGAGTCGCCCCTGACCGGCTCCCCGCTGTTCCACACCTCCCTCCCCCCCCTCTCCCCCATCCCCACCCTCCCTCGTTATGTTGGGGTTTGGGTACTGTGAGGTAGGACAGGGATGATTGTTGGGAACTGCAACTGTGAGGAAGAAAAGGGATTTGCAGAGGACTGACTCTGTGTGAAAGAGAGGGATTTTTGTCAGGGACTGACACTGAAAGAGAGGGATTTTTTGTTGGGGACTGACACTATGAGGAAGGCGAGGGGTTTGCTGGGACTGACACTTTGGGAGAGAGAGGGATTTTTAGTTTGGGACTGACGCTACGACGAAGGACTGGTATTTGTTGGGGACTGACACTATGTGAAAGAGAGGGATTTTTGTAGAGGACTGACACTATGAGGAAGGCGAGGGGTTTGTTGAGGACTGACACTGTGTGAAAATGAGGGATTTTTTTTTTTATAGAGTACTGATACTGTGTCAAAGTGAGGAATTTTTGTTGGGGACGGACACTATAAGGAAGGAGAGTGATTTGTTGGTAAGTGATGCAGTGTGAAAGAGAAGGATTTATGTTGAGGCTTGGCGCTATGAGGAAGGAGAAGGATTTGTTTGGGACTGACACTGTACGAAAGAGAGGGATTTTCTGTTGGTATTGACACAGTGAGGAGGGAGAGTGATTTGTTGGGTACTGACACACACTGTGAAAGAGAGGGATTTTCTGTTGGTATTGACACAGTGAGGAGGGAGAGGGATTTGTTGGGTACTGACACACACTGTGAAAGAGAGGGATTTTCTGTTGGTATTGACACAGTGAGGAGGGAGAGGGATTTGTTGGGTACTGACACACACTGTGAAAGAGAGGGATTTTCTGTTGGTATTGACACAGTGAGGAGGGAGAGGGATTTGTTGGGTACTGACACACACTGTGAAAGAGAGGGATTTTCTGTTGGTATTGACACAGTGAGGAGGGAGAGGGATTTGTTGGGTACTGACACACACTGTGAAAGAGAGGGATTTTCTGTTGGTATTGACACAGTGAGGAGGGAGAGGGATTTGTTGGGTACTGACACACACTGTGAAAGAGAGGGATTTTCTGTTGGTATTGACACAGTGAGGAGGGAGAGGGATTTGTTGGGTACTGGCACACACTGTGAAAGAGAGGGATTTTCTAGTTGGTATTGACACAGTGAGGAGGGAGAGGGATTTGTTGGGTACTAACACACTGTGAAAGAGAGGGATTTTTGTTGTGAGGTGACACTATGAGGACGGAGAGGGATTTGTTGGGGACTAACACTGTATGGAAGAGAGGGATTTTGGGGTGGAGCTGACACTATGAGGAAGGAGAGGGGTTTGTTGGGTACTGACGTTATGAAAGAGAGGGAGTTTTGGTTGGGAGCTGACACTATGAGGACAAAGAGGGATTCGTTTTGGACTGACACTGTGAGGAAGGGGGGGGGTGTCTATATATAAATGTATGTATGTAAACTGTACTGTTTAGAAGTGATGGGAAACAAGTAATGGCTATCTGTACATGTGTACGTGTGTGTGTGTGTGTGCGCGCGCGCGTGTCCTTCCGTCAGTTCGTCCGTTCGTCTGTCTGTTGGGCCACATGATTTACCGACTCCTGTAAAAATTGCCTTGCGATTGGTACAGAGAGAAGTCAGAAATCGCCTGTTAGAGATGGGAAGCGGGCGGAATGGGGTAGAGGTGGGAGGAGGGAGGGAGGGTGGGTGCGTGGGGGAGGAGTGCCGGGGTTCCTTTTGGAGAGAGTTCAAGGTGAACGTTCCGAGCGTGGCTGCTCCTCGGTGTTTGCTGAAAACTGGGGTAGGATAGTATAGAGGCTAGCTGGAAACAGTCGAGTCAGCGATGGAAATTCGCTCTGCCAGGTGGGAGACGCGGGTGAAGAGAAACGCCCATTGATGAACACCATTCTGGGTAGAGGAGAGGGGAGGGGCGACGAAGGAAAGAAGAGAGGGCTGTTAGGGTCGGAGGGTGGGTGTATAGGGTGGGTGGGTGAACTGTTTGAAGAACGGGGTGGAAAGGAAGAGCGGGTAAAAGAGAGAGAGAGAGAGAGGTGGGGGGGGGGGTTAAAATGGAAGCGGGAGAGGGGAGGAGGGGGGGGGGGCAAAGGGAACTGGTAATGAAAAAGATCACCGAGGGGTTTTGAAACAAGAGAATGTCTGCGATTCTTCTTACTCCGTCTGCCAACTGGTCGCAGCTGGAAATATTAGAATAAAGCAAAACATGTTGCTGGACATGTCTATGAATATTTATAAATAATACAGAGGGAGATGGAAAACAAAGGACTCGCTTGGAACAGTCTTGTCTGAAATTTTATCTTCTAAGCGTTGAAGATCTTGTCTTCCGTGCAGAGAAGATAAATGTCGTGTGTAGGAGCTAAAAGGTCAGGGGGGAAAAAAAGTTTCTCTAAGTATATATCCAGCTGTTATCGGCCCCCCCCCCCCCCCCCCCCCCGCACCAAACGTTGGTACATTATCTCATTGGTAAGGAGAGCTGTCGGCATTTCCATTCTCGTCGAGTCGTTGAAAATTACAATAACTACCTAGACTAGTTATGTGACGTTTGACAATACAGCGTGCAGCTTGTTTGATGGTAGATAGGTGGATAGGTAATATTGCTTATAGCCCAGCACGACCGCAAAGGGCCATATCAGGGCTGTCACCGCGTTAAAATCAACTCGTAAGTCATTAACAAAACCCAAAAAATCCAACAACAACAAACATAGAACAGTAGAAAAATCCTCATTCATACAACCCTTCAAAATACACCTTCTAAAAACATGCCGGAAATTTTGTTGAAAATATTTCCTCCGTAAAAATCTTACATCAGAAGAAAAATATTGATCTTCAGAACTGAAAAAAAAATCACATCAGGTGGGACATCTCTGAACAAGGTTTACTGGAGTCTGCTGAAAAATGCTTATTATGTGACATGTCTCGCATCCCGCAACTCCCAACACTCTCAAAGAATATGTTGTTGTGGAAAATGGGCGGAGATGGGAGTTGGGCAAATAAGCCGAACGCTTCTGAGATGGTTGGGGCAGAGTTGATGTTCGTGTTAATGGAAGTCTAAAAAAAAAAAAGACCAACCTTTCTTTGCTGTCTGCTATTGTAACCTGTTCTAACTGGCCTGTTGGATAAAGTGTGTGATGTGAGCTTGCTGTTGAAAAAGGAAGAAGCCAGTTTTCTTTGATTGGTCTGTTCTTTGCCCTGTTCTGATTAATGGAGGTGGTTATATGATACATGACCGTCCCTTAGGGCTATGGAAGGCGGAAGGAAGAAACTCTCACCATTGTTTGCTCTCTGACTGGCTAGAATATCTGACTGTCTGTCCCCGTCTGTCTGTCTGTTTGTCTGTTAGCCTCTCTCTCTGTCTCTGCCTCTCTCTGTCTCTGTCTCTCTCTCGTCCTTTATTTCTTTCTCCCCCCTCTCTTTGCGCTTCTGCCTCTGTCTCTGTCTCTGTCTCTCTCTCTCTGTCTCTCTCTCTCTATCTGTCTCTGTCTCTGTCTCTGTCTCTCTCTCTCACCCTCTTTTTACGCTGTCTGTGTCTCTCTCTTTCTCTCCCTCCCACTCTCTCTCTCTCTCTCTCTCTCTCTCTCTCTCTCTATGCGCGCGCGCGCGCACGTGTGTGTGTATACACGTCCATGCGCGAAGCGTGTTTTTGTTTGTCTGTGTGCGGATACATCCGTGTGTGTTCGTGTGCGTGTGTAATTGGGTAGATAGGCAGGGAAGGAGGAGACAAAGGCCACGCATGATGTGTAAGAAAACGCGCACGCATTATAGTTAACGCATGAATGTCACGAGTACAAACTGTTTCTTACCTCTCTGAAACTCATCCTGAACTAACCCCCCCCCCCACCCCCCCACCCATCCCACCCCAATCTGACTTGCAGGTACATCGACGCGGGCTCGGGGTTCGTGGCGGCCTACCACCTGGTGGTGCTGTCCGTGCTGCGCGGCATCATGTTGACCAGCCGGGGCCGCAACCCGCCCACCCCCAAACAGACGCTGGTGTGCGTGCTGGTGCTGTGGCTGATCGCCTTCCTGGCCGCCATCCCCTTCCTGCTCACCGTGGAGGACGTGGACGGCTACTGCCACTATACCATGGACACCAACGTGGAGAAGGAGGTACTGCTGCTCAACTCCTTCTCCTGCTACGTGCCCATCGCCCTCATCCTCTTCATCTACCTCACCACGCACCTGGTGGGCCAGCGCTACTTCGAGGACAGCTACTCCTACAAGGAGAAGCAGATATCCAAGCTAGTCACCGTCATCGTGTCCTTCTTCGTCGTCCTGCAGCTGCCCTTCCGCGTGCTGGACACGCACGTCATGTACAAGGAGCTGGAGGCCGAGCACATGGACTTCCCGGACGAGGACAACCTGGAGTCGCTCTACATCACTCGCAACTATCTGCTGTGCCTCATGATGGCCGACAAGGCCGCGCGGCCCATCATCTGCTCCAAGCTGGCCCCGGGCCTGTCCGAGGCCTTCGACGAGGTCATCAACTGCACCAAGTGCCAGCACCGGGCCTACGCGCAAGGCGGCGGCGGGGGCGCGGCCGCCGACAACAGCAACAACAACAACGCCGTCCAGGACCCCCTCAAGGGGAACCGGGAGGGAGGCAGACACCCCTCCACCTCCAGCCGAGCGCCGCTGACGGAGGGTCCGAGGGAGGGGCGGCCTCCGAGCAGGGAGAGCCCGTGGATGAGCTGGAGATTGTGCAGCTGTGACCTGACAAGAGTGCAGGATTATCCCCCTTGAACACTGCTCAGAACTGACAGAGTTCAGAATTATCCCTCATGAACACTGCTCCGAACTGGCAGAGTACAGAATTATCCCTCATGAACACTGCTTCGAACTGACAGAACACAGAATTATTCCCCTTGAACACTGCTCCGAACTGACAGAGTACAGAATTATTCCCCTTGAACACTGCTCCAAACTGACAAGAGTACAGAATTATCCCTCATGAACGCTGCTTCGAACTGACAGAGTACAGAATTACCCTCATGAACACTGCTTCGAACTGACAGAGTACAGAATTATCCCTCATGAACACTGCTTCGAACTGACAGTACAGGATTATCCCACATGAATACTGCTCCGAGCTGACAGAGTACAGAATTATCCCTCATGAACACTGCTTCGAACTGACAGAGTACAGAATTATCCCTCATGAACACTGTTCCGAACTGACAGAGAACATAATTATTCCCCATAAACACGGCTTAGAAATAGCAGAGTACAGAATTATCCCTCATGAACACTGCTCCGGACTGACAGTGTACAGAATTATCCCTCATGAACACTGCCCCGAACTGACAAAGTACAGCATTATCACCCATGAACTCTGCTTCGAACTTGCAGAGTACAGTGTTATCCCACAAGAACACTGTACATTTTGGAACGGAAAGATTTATGGGGTTTAATTCCACAAGTACACTATTCAGTGAGGAAAGGAACGAGTTCTAGGATTATCCAACATGTGTTTTGTTCAAATGTGATCTGACACGAGTAAGGATGATCCCACGTGGTCTTCAGCTAATCTTCAGAACATCGCACGCAGTCGGGTTTTTTTTTTGTGTTTTTTTTTGTTTTTGTTTTTGTTTTTGTTCCTTTTTTTAAATTAAACTCGCAGGAACGCTATCCAGCTGAGTAAACTGACGGTTGAACTGAGTCAGACTGATTACAGACTTCTCTCTTATGAACTGAACCTTGTTCTACATGTGGATTGACTGTTCTCACCCCCCCCCCCCCCCCCCCCCCCCCCCCTGAACATTAATTGTTCACTGAAGAACAGACTGGAGGTCTTTCTCGACTGTACGTTGCTCAGTGTTGATAGAACTGGCGTCAGATTGCTGAGTGTGAACGCTATCCGGCTGTGAAATGAGGACAGACATTTCGTACACGGACATTAATTAGTTCTTATCGGGCAACTACTGCAGCAGACTTGTCGCTCATGAACACTGCTCAGTTGTGTAAAAAAAAAAAAAAAAAAAAAAAAAAGACACCCCTTCCCCCCACCTCCAACAGAGCAGAACGCCTCCATACGCTTTTGTTCTTATTGGAATCGTCGAAGCAGAAACACAGAGAGGAGAGATACGATCTTCTCAGCACGTGCTTGGTTGGATATGGTTCAGTCGTGCGACACTCGCCGTTGATAATACTGGCAGTTGGAGTGTGTGTCTGAAAGCTTTAGCTTCATTCACTTTGGCTCCAGGCTTGGTGTTTTACCTTGGAATTCCGCAGCAACACACGGTGCCCCTGTTTACGTTTGAAGTATGTTTCTTCTAGCAGTAAGCTTGCTTAAGTGATTTACTGCTCCTCATAATATCCAAAAGTAAATCGGTCTTCGAAAAAATGATGTGTTCAGTTCATGAATGCAGGGAACCTGCTGGCTGAAATTCGGCTTCCTCCAAAACAGTGAAGCAATTCTGTATTGAAAAGACTTTTTTGCTCAGTTCGTATTTCCGCTACCTAATGTCAAGGACGTTCCTGTGTTGTATCAACATGGGTCCTGTTTCTCACGTGTCATTCACGTGGGGTCACGAACTCCGATTGTCCTCATCTGCATCATTGCCCTCGTCTGCACATGACGTGACTGACGGCCATGGACTTTCGGATTGAACGCACCCTCTTTCTGTGTGTTTCTCTGTGGCCGTTCTTCGCTTTCTTCCCCGTGGCATCCTCCCACGCTGATCGCTTCGACTCCCCATCCCCCTCTCCTCGCCCCCTTACACAGACACATTCAGACTTGTCCCCGGCCCCACTAGCCCCTCCTCCACCCCCCCCCCCCCCCCCCACCCCCCCCCCTACGCCAGCAGTCAATATGAGACTGTTCTGTGGTCACCCACCGGAGGAGACACCGCACTGCCGTTGAGTCACTTAGGTGGTGTTTAGAATAGTTTTTTTTTTTTTTTCATTGTAACAAGCTAAGCAAATGGATGATAGTAATCGTTGAGTTGTAGTGCCAGACTGAGCTTGCAGTTGAGGTCGATGTGACCAGAAGAGAAGATTTGGGGCATTTTGTGTGTGTGTGTGTGTGTGTGTGTGTGTGTGTGTGTGTCTCCCCCCCCCCTCCCCCAAGAAACAGCCACTTCTACAATTGAAAGTGTCAGCTAGCAAGCCAGTCGAACGAGGAGTGTGTTGCGGCTGCTGACCTATTTCATGCTAGGTATTGGTGGAATAATGTCGGCATTGGTGAATGATGTCGGTCAGTGCCGACGTAAACACACCAACTATGACCAAACACTTGAGACGTGGGGGACACACGAGATCACGAACTTCCAGGGCCACGTCAAAGAAAAAAGAAGAAGACATTTGTGAATTCCTTAGGTGGCCTCCTTACCCTCACATGAATAACGGTCTCCGTTTCCCTTTATTTCCCAAGGTTGTATTTGGTGTATTTGTCACATTTACACAATGTAAAGAGTTGGCTTCTCATGTACGAAGTTATTGATATGAAGAAAAACACGCAATTTGTGTAAATCAGTTTATAAATGTATTTTTTGGTGGCTGGCACGTATCGGTTTATGATACCGATCATTCAGTGGATAGGTTGGTGACGGATGGGGGTTTGGGGTGGGGGCGGATTGGGTTAGCGAGGATGTGTGTGTGTGTGTGTGTGTGTGTGTGTGTGTGTGTGTGTATGAGGGTTTTATTTCAGTGGTGTCGACGACATACGTGCGTGCTAAGCAACATCCACTTTGGCGAAACCACAGACCTCATTGCTCACGCCTATACACTTGATTACTATCAGGACAGATTGTGCTAGGCTTACAGACTAACATCAAAGGTCATTATCCTTCTGAATGGTCGGACTACTAGCAAATAAGAAACTTCTGATCGGGCGTTCTTGATCGCGAAACTTGAACGGGGATGTTACTCGATTCACAATGTTTCTAAAATGGCTCTTCGATCCACTACCTTGATGCGACAGGTCACTGTGTTGCGATAGTCTTCAGATTGTCGAATCATAGAAAAGTGTTTGAAATCACT
>CM065729.1:45369811-45379811 GCA_033310375.1 Conus canariensis | reverse complement strand
TTGTGGGAGGGGGAATGTTTGGATGGTTGGAGGAAGAGGGAAGGGTAGAGGACAGGGGAGCCTGACTGCTCATTTTTTTTGTAGTGTAAAAAATTGGACGATGCATTGTGCGGTGATAATTAAAAACTTCGGCTGCTCATTTCGTGTGTTTCAAACGTGGTTCTCTCCCTTTCTTGGTGACCTCTCGATGGTTCATCGCAAGGTGAAAACTGTTCAGTTCATGGTGAAAAGATTTTTTTTCTTTGCGAAAACTTTGCCTTGTTGATGAACTGGTGAAAACACGACTTTTGTTTGGTATGTGTGAAGAGGTTACCTGTTAATTACTGATGAAAATAGGAAGGTTCGTGTGTGTGTGTGTGTGTGTGTGTGTGTGTGTGTGTGTGTGTGTGTGTGTGTGAGAGAGAGAGAGAGAGAGAGAGAGAGAGAGAGAGAACTTTGCTCATTTACTTGATGACGGTTCATTTCTTAGTGAAAACCTGGTTGTTAATTTCATGATGACGGTTCCAATATTGTCAAGACGTATATATGAGCTTTGGTTATGTTGTATGGATACAGGTGTGTATACTATACTCTGTCGCTGCTGATACAGGTGTGTATACTATACTCTGTCGCTTCTTTCTACGCTGCCTGCTGTGTAATAATAATAATCACACTGAAAGTGTTTGCTTTCCGAATTTCAGGCCTAATTACCAATGGTATTGACAGCATTAAGAGATAAATTGTAATGGTTCTGTATTTTGATGATTATCAATGTATTTCCATGTACTTGCTATGATTATGTGTCACCATATTATGCCAAAACATTCATTTATTTTTATTCTTTTTTTTTTTCATGCCTGATTTCATGTGCTACCTCGATGGCATTTACCGCAAAGGCCGCTTCTTCTGGTTTCTATCATACATTACCCAACCCAAACCACCTTTTGTCTTGGTCTGAAGATCAGACACGTGCAGTTATGAAGTGTTCCGAAACGCTGATTGGAGAAGGGCCTGGTCTCTCTCTGTGTCTCTCTCTGTCTCTGTCTCTCTCTCTCTCTCTCTCTTCCGTTCAGATTTTATCACAGTGTTTTCTTCAGTATAGAGACGCATGAATCTGGAAGGAGGCGAGAGGCTAGTAGGGGTTGAAGTAGTGGACAGCTGGTTCGTGTCCCCGTTATGTAAGAAGGGGACGGGTGGCGCTTTGTACAGCGACTGTCTGAAGCGGACTCCCTCGTTCATTGTTCGCCGGCTTGGTACTACTCATGGATGGTGTTCATTGTATGATGTTCACAGTGCAAGTGCACGAGTGTTCGTGTCGTTCGTTGTATGGTGTTTCCCCGTGATCGTACGGTGTTCGTGTCCGTGTATGGTGCTCACATGATATTACGTACGGTACTAACCTCGTCCTGGTGTGGTATTATTAGTGAGACTGAAACTTTCCCTACCCACCGCTCTTCCCCCACCCCCACTGCCCCATCTCCCTCTCTGTGTCTTTGTCAGCCAGCGTCTCTATGAAATGCCTTCAAGCTTCCTCCGGTGGTTTGCTACAGGTCGACTCGACACTGACGCTGTCGCACCCTGTGGATTGCCGGTGCCGGGGCTGTGAGGGAGGAGGGGGGGGGGGGGGGGGGGTAATGAGCGGCGTGGGTGATATGCCACTGCAGTGGCACGGGAAGGTGAGATGGAGGAGGGCCGGGTTGGGGTGGGGGTGGGGTGGGGTGGTGGGAGGGAGGAATACCTTTCCATGATTTGTCGTTCGTGGAGGCGGTGTGTACGTGAGTGTCTTACCTCTGAATTAAGGCCCATAGGCTAATATTTTAGGGGAATTGTGTGTGTATGCATTACGTTTTTTTGTTGTTGTTGTTGTTTGTTTGTTTTGTTTGTTTGTTGTTGTTTTTTTTTGGGGGGATTAATTATGTGTATGCATAACGATGTTGTTGTTCGTCAGGTTTCGGGTTTTTGTTTGTTTGTTTGTTTGTCCTTTTTTTTTTTGTCTATGTACAGAATGAAGCTAAAGCGAAAACCAGATATCCTGACCTGTCTGAACGATTACAGCTTCTTTTGTAATGGCTGGATGAGGTGACGTGGTCGGACGGCTGCGATACCGTTCATGTAAATAACAGGGTAGATTTGGTCATTCCTGAAACCCGTAGAGCCTTATTTTTAGCTCTTGTGTGTGTGTGTGTGTGTGTGTGTATGTGTGTGTGTGTGTGTGTGTGTGTGTGTGTGTGTGTGTGTGTGAAAGAGAGAGAGAGAGAGGGTGGGGTGAGATGGAGTTGAGCTTGCGAATGAGCGAGCGAGAGAGAAAGAGAGGTCGTTTGATGAACAGATGGATAGCCGAAAGTAGGTCATAAAGATAGGCCGTAGACAGATTTCTGTCCCGCCCCCCACCCCCTACACGCCCTCCTGTCTCTGTCTCTCTCTGTCCAGGCAGTTCAGATTTCTCTGCTTGCCTCTGTCTCTCTGTCTCTGTCTCTCTCTCTCTCTCTCTCTCTCTGTCTCTGTCTCTCCTGTGTCTCTCTGTCTCTGTCTCTCTGTTTCTGTCTCTCTCTGTCTGTCTCTCTGTCTGTCTCTCTGTCTCTGTCTCTCTCTTTGTCCAGGCAGCAGAGATTTCTCTGCTTGCCTCTCTCTCTCTCTCTCTCTCTCTCTCTCTCTCTGTCTGTGTCCAGGCAATAGAGATTGCTCTGCTTGCCCCTCTCTCTCTCTGTCTCTGTCTGTCTGTCCGTCTATCTCTCTCTCTCTCTCTCTCTCTCTCTCTCTCTCTCTCTCTCTAGGCAGTAGATATTTCTCTGCTTGCCCCCCTCCCTCTCTCTCTCTCTCTCTCTCTCTGAGCAATAGAGATTTCTCTGCTTACCATCTCTCTCTCTCTCTCTCTCTCTCTCTCTCTCTCTCTCTCTCTCTCTCTGTGTGTGTGTGTGTGTGTGTGTGTGTGTGTCCAGGGAGTAGAGATTTCTCAGCTTGCCTCTCCCCCCCCCCTCTCCCCTCTCCCCCCCTCTGTGTGTGTGTGTGTGTGTGTGTGTGTGTGTGTGTGTGTGTCCAGGGAGTAGAGATTTCTCAGCTTGCCTCTCTCTCTCCCCCCCCCCTCTCCCCTCCCCCCCCCTCTCTCTCTCTCTCTCTCTCTCTCTCTCTCTCTAACACACGTACACACACCTGCGCGAGCACAAACTCCCATACACCACACACACGCATTGACTGACTGGACCTTTTTCTTCTTCTTTTCTTCCCTCTTTTTTGGTTTTAACCTCAAGATAGAACTATGGTCCTTAGGTTCCCCGCATGAACTGGAAAAGCTTTTTTTTTTTTCTTGATCGACACCTCAGGTTATGAAATGCGAGACTTCGTTCAAACCCGAACGACATGAAATGGCATTCTTTCAGTATTTCATGGGCATGAGTATTTTCAGGCAGAGCGCCGCGCGTGGCATGGCAGCCCCCCGCAGTTGAGCTGTTCAGTGCGCTTCATGGCCTTACATGGTGATGTGCTTATTTCATGGGATTCCTTACTATCTTTTTTGCTCAACAGTGCAACGGTGGATAGACGCGTATGGATTTCTGTCACGATGTACTTTGAAAAATAAAACAAAGCTTAAAGAAAACGTTTGTATTCAAGGTGTGCTTGTGAATGTGTGTGTGTGTGTGTGTGTGTGTGTGTGTGGTGTAAAATCACCTGCTCTCTTTCTGACTCTCTTACATTCTCAATGTGTGTTATATTTGTCCGTCTGCCCCGTCCTCCTTGTGCCCTATTCACTCTTTCTAAATGAAGAAATGTAATTTGTTGGTGTTTTTCGCATTATAGGAAACCTTTGCGGTTTACAAGCTACCACAACACCCGGAGCATCATACAGACCCAGTTAACACATAGTGGATCATCGCGATTCCCATGCACATGCTCATACAAACATAGACCGACGCGCATGCGAGCCTGTGCATGCATACGCCCCATACGCTGTGCACGTCACGGCAGACGCACACACCTCGCGGCTGTCGAACACGAAGAGAAAGCAAATGGAATCTTGCACAGCTAAAGGGAGCTGAATGCTGTCCTTACGTTTCACCGAGCACTACAAATTCGTACTTACCTCCCTTCTTTGAACGGCGGACAGGCAAGCACACACGCACGCAGCACACACGCACGCAGCACGCACGCACGCACGCGCTCGCTCGCACACACACACACACACACACGCACGCACCGCACGCATGCACGCACGCGCGCGCCACACACACAACACTGCCCCAAGAAATTTTTGGCCTGCAAGCAACAGGGTGAAACAATCCATGCGATTGTATATAAGTGTGTCCCTTTCGTTCCTTGTTGACAGAATTTCGACATGCTCACGGCATTCCAACTTACTGTTCTTCAACACCAGTTACATCGATCAGTTTTCTGAGAGATGTCATCAAAAAAAAACAAAAAACAAACAAACAAAACAAAAAACCCACCTCATACCTGTCAGTGACATAAGTACCCGGGGACTGACACTTTTTCCAGATGAAATGGGTGGAAATGAGAGACATAACCGTTGCAACAAACTGCGGTACAGAAATGAGAGGATACATGGGACGTTAGTAGACTGACGAAAGAAAGACGCAAACGAATCATAGTACAGAAGCCACGCATACGAAGGATATTTTTTAAAAGTTTTCTTCTTCCTGTATTTTTTTCTGCCGCGCCCCCCCCCCCCCCCCCTCCCCCCACCGCCCTTTCTACCTCTTTAACCTCAGATGCGTGCAGGCTATGGTATACCCCTTCTACCCACCACTCCCTTCCCCTGGCTCTGAGTACCTCTCATGACTGTCTTTTCTTAACTGGCTAGAAAAAAGTGTTTGTGTGTGTGTGTGTGTGTGTGTGTGAGAGAGAGAGAGAGTGAGTGAGAGGGAGTGTGTGTACGCGTGCGCACACACATCTGTGTGCGTGCATGCTTGCTTGCATGCGCGCGCGCGTGTCTGCGTACATGTGTTCGTTCTTGTGTGTTTGTGCGTGTGTGTGTGTATGTACGATTAAGGGGCTCTGTGGACAGGTAGGGATAAAAGTGTGTGTGTGTGTGTGTGTGTGTGTGTGTGTGTGTGTGTGTGTGTTGTGTGTGTCTGTGTGTGTGTGAGAGAGAGAGAGAGAGAGAGATTCAGATTCAGATCTTTATTCTGTTGGGCCATAGCCCCTCAGAAGGGGGATACAATAATTGAGATAATATTCTAATATTAATGCGATAAGTAAAACAAACAAAAACAAGTCCACAACGTTAACACTGTTACAAGTTTTAAGCCTGCGATGCATCAATGATTACACTGCTTATTGTTATACACTTAAACAAATATATGTAAACATGTTAAACGAAATTCAAGCAATTAATGATAAAAAAAAAAGAACCCAGGCTGTAAGAAACTTTCGAATCATAAATGCTTTGCACAAAAACAGTGCAAACCGCTTTACAAGTGTTCCATTCCTTGAAGTCATTAGCATAATCAGCTTGATACATGGTTGTCTATAGTATTTGTTTCTGGAATAAACTCTTGCCTAATACAATAAAGTTCCTGGCACGAGAATACAAAACGAACTTCATTGTCAAAAGCCTCGTGACATAATGGGCCAAGGAGATGATCATCACTGAGTTCTCTATAACGATTAAAATGACTACTTATTTCTGTGATACCAAATCGGAGTTTTGTTAAGATGTATCTCAAATTTTTTACTTAGTTTATAGACAAATACACTGGCAATCTATGCTCTGCGTTTAACATAAGCTACACACAAAAAGTTAAGGATCACTTTCACAAACATTCATAACTGTCAAAATAAGAAAGTCAATGCGTTGAAGTTTGGCCAACATTTAATTCCATTTTTTAGTGATAACGATACACAATTGCCTTCAATCTCGAGCAATCGTTTGGTATGTACATTTGATTAAAGTGGGTACGTATCCAAATTTGATTTCCCAAAGTCATTGAAATCACAAGACAGGGCATACTGATGCTCCCAAAAGCTCAGTAATGCGTGTAACCACCATGGCTGTTCTGGCACTCGACGCAGCGAGTCCTCATCGAGTTGACCAGGTTGGTGAAGATCCTCTGTGGAAGCGCCTGCCACTCAGCCTGCAGCATCTGGTAGAGGTGTTGGGCATCCCTGGGAGGGGGGTGGCTCCTCACTTTGCGATCCAGCTCATCCCAGAGGTTCTCAATCGGGTTGAGATCGGGACTGCATGCTGGCCACTCCATTCTGTTGACTCCAGACTGCTGCAGGAAGTCGTTGACCACCCTTGCCCTGTGGGGGCGAGCATTGTCATCCAGGTAGACAGCCCTCGGTCCCATCTGCTGCAGTGTAGGCACAGCCAGCGGTCGAAGGATCTCATCCCGGTATCGGATGCCAGTCAGGTTACCCTGTACATGATACAAGGGTGTTCTGTGGTGAAGGCTGAAGGCCCCCCAGACCATTGCAGAACCTCCACCAAAGGCCACCTTTTCTTGGACAGTGGCGTCAGTAAAGCGTTGCCCTGGGCGCCTCCAGACCCTCAGTCGGCCGTCGTTGTGGTGAAGGGTGAAGCGTGATTCATCACTGAACAGGACCTGGGACCATTGCTGACGTGTCCACCTCACGTGACGTGCGCAGAAGGCGCGGCGTGCTGCCCTATGGGCTGGAGTTAAGCGTGGCCGTACTGCTGGGCGGTTCCGTATGGTCTGCTGGCTGATGTTGATGTTAGTAGCCACCCTGAACTGCCTTTGAATTATGCTGGAAGAGGCTGTTCTTGTCTGCAGGGCTTGTCGTTCAATGAGACGATCGTCACGTGGGGTTGTCTTCTTCGGTCGACCAGATCTGCGTCTTTCATGGACAATCCCAGTGGCTGTGAAGCGTTGAATCAGTCGGACAATGACCGAGATGGACACATGAAGTCGCCTGGCAACTTCTCGCTTGGGAACACCATCTTGGAACCATGCAACAGCTCGTCCCCTATCCAACTCGCTTAATTTTCGTCGTGGAGGCATTGTCAGATCAGGCCTACTACTGGTGGAATGTCTTCTTATATAGCCAAGCGAGCGACAGCATCTCACACATAAACAGCAGTGCTTGCACGTGCATAATGGTTTTTCCATCTGGCAAGTGCAATGTGTTCAGGCAGAACGGTCCAAAACAAGGTCATTTTTCGCAAGTTTCCGCTTTTCCGTTTGCGGCCCAGCTCAGTAGTAGAGAATCCCGTGCAATTTTCCCACTAACACAACATCGCCCACTTACAGCTGAACAAGAATTCATGACAATTTGGCTGGACTAAGAAATAAATAACAGTAGCGAACTGAGTTTATTACGCACCTGTTTTCACATACCGATCCTTAACTTTTTGTGCGTAGTATACAATAGATATCATGTCTGTCACTTTCCTGAACATGAGAATGCCAGCTTTGCCATCGACAATCTATTAATCTCTGACGAAACTCACGGATAAAACCGCGTATGTCCCCAACACCCTGACTTTCCCATACAATGCCAAATCCATATTCATGCAATTTCAATCTTACCCTCGAAGCCCAATTTGTCTTGCCTTTTGCATCAAACTCAACAAACATATTGTAAGCTCTATGGAGTAATCTATGTGATTGCATTCTTGTTAACTTTAACCATTAACGAATGGAACTGACTATAGAAACTAGAGAGAGAGAGAGAGAGAGAGAGAGAGAGAGAGAGAGAGAGAGAGAGAGAGAGACTGAAAGGAAACAAAAATCGTCTGACTTTCTCAGTGCAATAAATCCTTTGTTTGTGTACAACGTCCTCAATCACAGCCCCGAGCTCAAACGTTACTGCACAGTAGGTATGTAATTTGGCAATATGCTGCCTATAAATAACTGATATGGCTACACAGAGATGCTATGCAGTTGCTAAAAGACCTATTGCATCTGCACAGGCAGATTTTCTTCTTGTTGTTATTGGCATGTCAACACTTTTCGTATTGATCATTTCCACTCAATCCCTTTCCAACCAGTATTATTATACCGTTATCCTAATACCAACACTATTTCACTTCTCACAGGTAGTCTCATGATGATCATCATCCACCTACACTACTGTTTACATGTTATTCTCCCCCTTTTCGTGTGAGTCCACCCACCCACCCACCCACCCACCACCACCCCCAAACACATGATACGCTTTTTCTCAATGATCATTTCTATCTCTTCTCAACCAACACGATCATATTAATGCCACCACATCATTTTACCTACTACAATGAACACCATCCATCAGTACTGTTTACTTTTCCAACAATAACGTGTGCATGAATTTCCCATCCCCCCCCCCCTCCCCCCACCCCTACCGCACCCCTGCACATACGTATGTGTGGGCGGAGAGATAGGAGCTTCCCCTCCCCCATTGCCCTCTCCCCTCCCCCCTCCCCCCCCCCCCCCCCCCCCCCAACAATGATAGCTTCTCACCCATTAACCACTCCCATTCCTTTCCAGTCATTATTAGCATTACCCATACCCCCATATATAACTACCCACATACATACGCACACACTCACACATACTGTTTTAATAAGTTCATTTTTTTAATTTTTTGTCATAAACAATGACAAAGTCAGAATCACCAATTTAACGATGAAAATCGAACCAGAAATAACAACAACAGTTACACGGTCAAACAGCAAGGACTTTGCAATGATTAGTCTAACGTATGAAAGAAAACCACCAAGAGAGCATACACAAAGTGTAATATTTTTACATACACACACAGTGACAATTCTAATGACTTGATAGTTTAAACAGCATCTGTAACCGACACTAGTCCTATAAGGACCTAGCGGTTTTTGTTTGTTTGTTTTTTCAAATGATGCATATACGTTTCCTGCTATATGTCTCAAATGCTGATCAGTTACGTATCCATCTAAAACTTGCACGGAATACTTTACATTTGTCTTTCAAGCGATCTAAAAACAAAAAAAAACAGAAAACAAAAAAAACAAAAACAAAAACAAAAACACACAATCAATGATGGAATCCATGCAAAGATAGTATTTCAACAATTTTTACATAAAAACAACCATTTTTGTCACATTCCCTATCTTTGCACGCCAGTCACTTTGATTTTGTTTGCCCTCCCCCCCCCCCCCCTTTTTTTTTTTTTTTTGGTTATCCTGTGTTTAATGTTTCTTAAAAATTATTTAATCATAAAATATCCTGAGACACAGATTCAATGCTCTCTCTCTCTCTCTCTCTCTCTCTCTCTCTCTCTCTCTCTCTCTCTCTCTCTCTCGTTTCTTTGTTTGTTTGGATGTTTGTTTTTCTTTTTTATATTCCAAACAAAACTCATAATAGTTCCTGTCTGCGATATCCATCTTCTTAACGTGAAAGTTCCGAGAATTCCGTGCAGGAAATGGTAGTGAATCCATGCTTTTCCCAGCAATTGTACATGAATCTGATTTTCGATTTTTCAGAGGACTGTCAGCCACAATCGGAACATTACTATCCAAGATGAAAGTCTTGATGTCTACAACCCGCAACCTTCACACGGGGAGAATACAATCGAGGCCGCTGGTTACCAAGTTGAGGGGAACTCAAACTGTTTTGAATTGGACCAAGTTACAGTTGGCGTTACTGTATCACATACTTGATACTGTCTGTAGTGTGTTTCTTAACGGATCCCGGTGATCGGGCGATCAATCTTTTCTTAACAGAGAGAATGCACATCCCCACACCTACAAAACACTGCATTCTGTATTCAACGGAGAATGGTTGTTAGGTCTTCTGAGCTTGGAACTGTATTGAGTTGGCTGCGAAATCGATTTTTCAGCGATCTCTTCAAGAAAAAAAAGAAGAAGCGAAATTAAAGGCAAAGCGGTTGCTGGAATCGGTATCATCACATGTCACTCGAAAAAAAAAAAAAAAAAAAAAAAAAAAAAGAAATAGATGAAAATAAAGAATGCTCAGCAAGCCTGTGCCCTTGAATTCTACAGCCCACATATACTGAATGAAACGTAGGCCTAACAACCGACAGGTCCTAATGCATGCGTTGGAACGGTCAACCACAAATTGATTTT
>CM065729.1:45359811-45364811 GCA_033310375.1 Conus canariensis | reverse complement strand
AATTCAGACCGACCTCCCTGTTTGTCCAAAATTACTCCCCTCATTAAACTTGTCCCAAACGATATTACATACCCATCAAAGCACGCTGAGACTGAATTTGAGGGCGAAGCGATTCTGAATCCGAGTAAGAACTAACCCCCCCCCCCTCCACCCCCTCCCCCCCCCCCCCCCCCCCCCCCACCCGTTCCAAAACTACTCTCCGGAGATTAAACCCCTTGAGTGAAGATAGGCATGCGCCCAAAAATGTAACCACCCTCTGAGACAAAAAGATGGTAATGCGCGCACGTCTAAACAGAGCTGTTTACCCTTGGACTCCGACAGGTGTACTTTTCAACAACAACAACAACAACAACAACAACAACAACACCAACACCACCACCAACAACAATAACAATAACAAAAACAACAAAAGCGTTTTTTTTTTTTTTTTAACAGACTGTGTACAAAATTCAAATTTGTGTAAAAGCGAAGGGGGAGAGAGGAAGGGGGCATTCATTTTGCTTGCACCTGTCATTACACCGGAGAGGCTTCTTCCCAGTAGTAAGCACCTAATCTTGAATGAACTATGGTAAAATAGATTCTTACTAATACAAATTCCTTTCAAACCTGATTCATCAGCATACTTCAGCGCAAGCTCATAATCTCTCACCAGTTCTTCTCCCCCCCCCCCCCCCCCCCCCCCCCCCCCAGATGTTTTAGGACACGTTGTCGAAGTAACAGACACTACCTGAAGTCATTTCACGCTCGGAAGTTCGCAAGAGTTGTCGCTCTTTGGTGAAAACCTCCGCCATGGTTAGTTTCGCAAGTGTAATTACTGCTCAAGAACTCCGTCTGAAGATTTTTTTTTTCCCGAACCTTTTGTTTGTTTATTTGTTTGCGTGTTTTTAGTTCGTCGTATTTTCGGCAAACATGTGCACAAAACAAGGCGAAGTCACATGGGTAAAGAGGTCAGCCTAAATCATTCAACATGTGTTTCTAGACCATGCCCCAGGGTAAGCTGCCCCACGTTATGCTCGAGGGATGAGGGCAGAGAGGGGGTGAAGGGGGTAACGGGCGAACTTCGTGAACAAACAATACTTTGGACAATGTAACCCCCCCTTTACATATTTCATACAAGTCCGGATATGTGTGAGCTTTTTCTTTTTTCGCTGTCCCATCCTCTGTGCCATTTCAGTGGCATTGCACAGCCGTCCACAGCCACAGCCCTGCCCGGCCTGCCGCAGCCCCGGCACCGGCAATCCACAGGGAGCAGTCAATGTGAAGTCGTCAAACGGCAACCCACCGGAGGAGACAGCTGCACTGCTGCCGAGTCACTCCGGTGGTGTTCAGTGGTGCCTGTTCTGATCCAACATACGCAGGACACCACCTACCGAGCCTCCTACTGACGACAATAATTGCTTAGACGGGGAGCCGGCGTGAGTGAGCTCTCCCTCCGAAGGGCATCGCCTCGTCCGTCCAACGACAGCCCCCATGAATTCGCCGATACCGGTGACCCCGACGGAATCATACCAAGGCCATAGACATGGAGAGGACATCAAAACTGAGGTCACCATTAGAGCAAGGTCACAGAATTTGAGGCTTTTTTATGCTGATCGATGAGAATGAGGATGATGAAGATGATGCTACAGATATCCATTCCGGTCTGAGACTGCATGACAGCTGTACTCTACGCTTACTTTAGCTATGAGCATTTTAGCGAAAAAGAGTCTGGACAAAGTGCACCGACCTCTCAGGTATGCAGAGCTGTTCACGGCCCTCCAGATGTCCTGAACGTTCTGAGGGTCGTCCAGACGCCACATGGGCTCCACAGTATTACTGAAGATCGCCACCCCCACGCGCGTCTTGCTGGCACCCACGTCAAACAGCTCCAGCATGCCAGACACGAACTTCTTCTGGCGCTGCACAAGGAGGGCGTTAACGTCCCTTTTCAATTGTGTCCCTTCAGTGGTTGTGTTTAGGATCTCTTCATCACAGTGGATGTTAAAGGATAAACGAATGGAAATACTGCTCCTCAATAATTCTCACATGCCCTATGTCCTTTCAGTGGTTGTATTTAGAGTCTCTTCATTACAGAGGATTTTAGACAGATAAACGAATAAAAATACTTCTCAATAATTCTCACATACATAGGGCATAAACGTCTTTTTCAATTACGTCTTTTCGGTGGTTGTATTGAGAGTCTCTTCCATCACAGAGGATTTTAGACAAACGAATGAAAATACTTCTCAATAAATCTCACATACATAGGGCATTAACGTCCTTTTCAATTACATCCTTTCTTTGTGCTGTATTTAGGGTCTCTTCATCACAGATGATATTCGACGATAAATGAATAAAAACACTTCTCCTCAATAACTCTCACATAAAAGGGCGTTAACGGTTTTTTTTTTCAATTACATCCTTTCATTAGTTGTATTTAGAGTCTCTTCATCACAGAGGATTTTAGACGGATAAATGAATAAAAACACTTCACCTTAATAATTCTCACACATATACACAAAATTTATACAGACCCTAGCACTCAAGTTGTGGATCCTCACGATAACCTGGCTACTTCAGATTAAGCAATAGCAGTTGCAGTATCAGTAATGCATGGATCATACAAAATACAACTTTCATTTGGTTATTCTTCGAGGTTAATACCTTTCTCCCCCCAAAAGTTCTGTTACTAATAATAGATGGTATACTGAAATAAGTCTCCCAAAGATACACGTAATATCAAGAGTAAAACTTGGTGTTCCATGTGTTCGATCTTAATTTTGTAATTATCTTAGTTAAGTGGCGTGACAGTGGGGCAATGTGTACGACTTGTCACAAAAAAGTTCTGTAAAAAATGTCGTTTTCCGAACGTAGTATTATTTCAAGCAGAGAAAATTGCAAAGAAGGAACTGAATCATCTTCTGTATATCTCTGTGCTCCGAGTTTTGCAAGGCTATCTGCTGTTTCAACCAACTTTAGACCACAATGTAACAAAACCCAACAGAAATCTACATGTATACCTCTATTCTTGTCAGATTTCACACAGACACAGACTCACACGCGCGCGCGCGCGCACCACACACACACACACATAAACGCGCGCGCGCGCGCAGACACACACACACACACACACACACACACAACACACACACACACACATGGAGAGCTTACCTTGTAGTCAATGGCCCAAATGGAGTAAGAGCTGTCTAGGAGGAAAACGATCTCAGCCTTTACACCTTTACAGCCTGTCCCCGAATCAACACACAAAACAACACACACACAACACACACACACACACACACACACACACACATGCACGCACGCTCGCACACATACACGAATATATATATATATATATATATATATATATGTGTGTGTGTGTGTGTGTGTGTGTGTGTGTGTGTGTGTGTGTGTGTTCAGAACGATTATATATATATATATATATATATATAATATATAAGAGAGAGAGAGCGAGAGATGTATACACTCTAGCTGTAGACTATTAAACAAAGAAAGAAAAAGAAAAAAGATAAAATAACCCCGAACCGGGCCCCTATGGTCGTCAGGGTAACCATGAAACGGAAACGAGTGCTCAAATCACAATGATGTTGCTACTGAAACTCGACCCCGCTAAATGAGTCATCGTTCAGACATGCACTCAACGCAACCGACACATACATGCAGTCAATCACATGCACGGTTTCTCATGGCTACGTTCTCACACTGCAAACTCACAAAGTAGCAAGAACAGCATGCGACGCACAAAGCATATATCAAGTGTTTACATATGTCTCCACACGCACAGCTACAGTAATAACTACTGAATCAAGAAAGACATTTCTAGAAGTCAGCGAATTTATCATTTGAAATCTGCTGCAGAAAAGTGTAGTTTACTGAACTGTTTTGTGAATTCCGATTTTGTCAAAAAATTAAGAAGCTGAGGAAAATGTCTTCAGCCAAATAATGAAATAAACAGTAGAGTTTTAATCCTCTGAGTGTAAAGAGCATTTCTTCCGATCCACTGAAGATTTCATAAGGATTATTTATTGATTTGACTACACGCCATTTCTGTTCATATTTCCTTTTGTTAGTTTCTTTTGATTTTCATTCTGAGCTGCAACGCACGATTCTGTCACACACGTTGACTATCGGGCGTTCGGTAACAATAGAAGCCTCCTTACCGCCGAATTCCGTTTCTTGTCTCTCTGTCTAGCTCTCTGTTCCACATCATAAATGATCCACACACAAAAAAAAAAAGAAAAAAAAAAAAAAAAAAAAAAAAAGAAAAGAAACCATGGAAGAGAGGGCTAGAACAACCAACCTCCTCTAAAGTTGTTCACAGATTGCCCTTACTTTCACATAAAGCGTTGAAAGTAAGAGTAACAGCTATTTCACGAAAAGAACAAAAGTGTACATTCTGATCCAGCATGTAGTTTTCATTTCCCTTGTTGCTATATTGCATTCATAAGGGGCCCAGGCCTATATAATCAAGAAAATATCAGAATCTGAATCTCTCTTCCACACCCTGTCCCATTATTGTTATTATGGGGTTTTTTCCATATAGTTTACCAAGCTATCCCACGTCAGAGACTGAAGGCAAATGTCATCATACCGCGGATGATCACGTGATGATTGTCCATATCATCATCATCATCGGTCACCATTATCATCAGCAGCAGCAGTAGCACTATGACACACCGGCTGGTACTTACGTTTAATGGCAGTCGTGTGACTGTCGTCGTCGTCTGGCACCGTGTTGTTGCCTGGTTCTGGCAGAAGAAACAGAGAAGACCGTTGACTCACCAGTATCTTGTGTGTGTGTGTGCGTGTGCGGCGTGTGTGTGTGTGTGTGTGTGTGTGTGTGTGTGTGTGTGTGGCGTTTTAAACAGGATGACTCCCAGTTTCAACGAAAAAAAAAAACTACTGTCTTCACGATCATTTTCGTCACTCAGTCTCATTTTCATCATAGTATGAATAATACATGAATACATACGTATATACATACATAAACAAATAATATG
>CM065729.1:45317311-45349811 GCA_033310375.1 Conus canariensis | reverse complement strand
GGACATTGCTGACTCTATACTTCAACAGTCAGGCGACATTTTCGTTTTCCGATAGGTGTTTAACTGACACAATGACAGTATTTTTTGCAGACAGAAGTAGGGGTAGATGCATTGTTACCTTAGTAAGTCAAACTTTTTTCAATACCGTGTTTGCTTTTGTTTCTTTGTTTGTTTTTACTGTTGATCTGGACGGATATGACAATACATGCAAAATCGTAAAAAAAAAAAAAAAAAATTCTCAATACTTTATCATCACATGTGCACTCTTTCTTCTATTCACGATGAAGTCGAAAATGCAATTTCTTTAGTCTGGAAGAAACCGTTGTATTCTTGGTAAATGTAATCTTTATATCTATCATAGTTTCAGCTTTACTCGCTGGCCTGTCTTTTGGCTTATGGCTGCCTCTCATCCTACTGTTCTTACTTTATACTTTTTTTTTTTTTTTTTTTTTGCTGTCCCAGCCTCTGCGCAACTTCAGAGGCAGCGCACCCACGCCGCTCATTCCGACACCCCGTCCACAGCCACAGCCCGGTCGGCCCCGCCGCAGCCCCGGCACCGGCAATCCACAGGGAGCAGTCAATGTCAAGTCGTCAAGAGGCAACCCACCGGAGGAGACACTGCACTGCTGCCGAGTCACTTCGGTGGTGTTCAGTGGCGCCTGTTCTGATCTAACATACGCAGGACGCCACCTACTAAGCCCCCTACTGACGACAATAATTGCTTAGTCGCGGAGCCGGCGTGAGTGAGCTCTCCCTCCAGAGGGCGCCACCACGTCCGTCCAACGACAGCCCCCATGGACTTCTTACTTTATACTTATCTATGCAAGGATTTGTTTTCTATGCAACTTACTTACTTAAGCCCACAGCTCAAGGGTGAGCATAGGCCATCGACAACACTCCGCCATTGCACTCGGTTCTGGGCTGCTCGCTGAATGCCTGTCCAGTTGGTCCCCTGCCTCTTTATCTCTGCCTCAGTGTCTCGCCTCCAGCTGCTGCGAGGTCGGCCTCTCTTCCTTTTCCCCTGCGGGTTCCATGTCAGGGCTTGGCGTGTGGTGCTGGATGCTGGCTTCCTGAGGGTGTGTCCTATCCAGCCCCACTTCCTCCGCAGAATCTGCTTGGCCACCGGTTCCTGTCCTGCTTGCTTCCATAGATCTTCATTGTTGATCTTATCTGGCCATCTGATTTTGAACATGCGCTTCAGATAGGTGTTGATGAAGGTCTGAATTTTTTTGTTGTATTGCCTTGGTCATTCTCCAAGTCTCGCAGCCGTAGAACAGAACCGACTTCACGTTTGAATTGAAGATACGCAATTTTGTTGTCCTTCTGATCTCTCCTGAGGCCCAGATGTTCTTTAGCATGATGAATGCTGCTCGCGCCTTGCCTATCCTGGCCATGATGTCTCGGTCGGTGCCCCCCCCCCCCCAACCCCCCCCCCCCCCCCGCTTGTCAACTATGCTTCCCAAGTAGACAAAGGAATCTACTTCTCTGATGGGCTCGCCTCCGACTGTAACTGGGCTGCTGCCTGTGGTGTCGATCTTCTTTTGGCTTATGGCTGCCTCTCATCCTACTGTTCTCACTTTATACTTATCTATGCAAGGATTTGTTTTGTATGCAAGTTATGGACTAATTTAGCATCTCTCAAATCAAACATTGGCCATAACTTAAAAAAAGTGCACGTTAACATCCCCGTCTGTTTCATATTTTCAACATGCGTGATGTGCCAGCTTTGATTTATATTTCAATGCAGCCGTTTCTCATTAGGTAAGTTCAGGAAGAACCTCCCTCCTCCCCTTCACCTCCCCTACCCCCTTTTTTCCATCTTCAGTTTTGCAGTACTTTCGAATTAATATGCTATAAACTGTTGTGTATAGTGTGTGTAAAGTTGTGGAGGTTACATCACCCCCTGCTCCCCCTTCCGCCATCCCACTCCTCTCCTCCCCCTTCCCCGACACCCCCACCCTCTTCTTCCCTCCCAACACACACACACACACACACACACACACACACACACACACACACACACACACACACACATTCACTCAACGCGGTTACATGTTTGGACAAAAATGAGAAATCACACATGTTCAACAGTACATAGGAGTGGTGGAATGGATATGAAGGTGCGCATGCATCCTGAAGGAAGGATTTCGTCTTTTATTTCTGCTTGGAGATAAACTGCAGCATTTCAATAAACGAAACGTTCTTCGCGTAGACGTTTCCTTGTGATGATTTGAGTTACGACCAGCTTCGGGAATAAAGATAGAAAGCTAAAGCAAACGCGATGATCTCTCTCTCTCTCTCTCTCTCTCTCTCTCTCTCTCTCTCTCACACACACACACACACACACACACACACACACACACACACACACACACACACACACACACACGCGCGCGCGCGCGCGCGCATTCACGCACGCACACATGCTCGCACGCACGAACACACACACACACACACACACACACACCACACACACACACACACACACACACACACACACACTGCGTGCAAGCGCACATATACCTATACATTCACCCACGTGTGTGTGTGTGTGTGTGTGTGTGTGTGTGTGTGTGTGTGTGTGTGAGAGAGAGAGAGAGAGAGAGAGAGAGAGAGAGAGAGACAGAGACAGACAGACAGACAGACAGACAGAGACAGACAGACGGACAGACAGAGTCTGAGCTGCATTTGATATACTGACACCAAACCAAACGAGGCAGAGGAAAAGGCACTGGAATCTCCACATGGTGAGAGTCCAGTTCCTGCCACTTGTTGTAGGTCGATTTCTCCGAAAGGGTGTCTCTGGGAATCCCTGCAGACAACGAAGGTAACTGTCAACAGCAGACTGTTCGACAGCTGAAAAGTCATGAATAAGTGTAGCACTGACAAGCACTGATCAACGATCGTCAGCATTAGTGCGCATTTCTTGCCCGTTCTCTCGCACAATAGTATGCATTGTACTATTCATTCATCAGCCTTAATCTCCGCTGAAACGTGAAAACTTGAGGCCATCACATGTTGGGGGTGGGGGGGTGGGGGGGGGGGGGAGGAGGAGGAGTGGGGGGAGAGGGGGAGGAAGGGGAGGGTAACATTACCACATATACAAATTGTAATCATCGAGCAGTTCACAAGAATCATTCCATCGCTGTGAGGAATGAAATCAACCGATTGTTTCTTCAAGCCGTTTCCAAGAAAACTGCCGCATGGAACTGCTTTTTAATTGTTTAATACTTAGAGTGTGTGGAGAATGCAAGTGATGGGGCCATGAAGAGAAGGGAGATAAATAGGTGGCTGGGATGGGGATGTGGGATGTGGGTAGATGGTAGGGCGATTGGGGGAATAGGCGACTTTCAACTACCTCTAAACAAAAGAATCGAAGCTAAAGAGAGGCAGTACAGACTGGTTGCAAGAACGGTTTGGAAAAAAACAACAACCTGAGCTGTAAAAAGTATCCCCCTACTTCACCCTACCCCTTCCTACAACTAGTGTATAGCGCAGGCTTCGCGTCTCAATCACAAGAAAGCTAACTGAATTAGAGGCTGTACAGAAGAAACAATTTTGTGTCGTTTGCATACAGGCCACTCCTTTTACACCCATTCTTATCTTCTAAAAGATGATGAAGCTCCGTGGTGCATTCCATGTCATGTACCACTCACAGTGAAACTTTTTTTTTTTTTTTTGAGTGTTGGGACTTGCATGATGTGAGACATAAACATTTTACAGCAGACTCCATGAAAGCCTTGTTCAGAGATGTCCCACCTGATGTGATCTTTGAATTTCTGAAAGAGATTCACATTTTTTTTAATCTGGTCTAAGATTTTATAGAAGAGAAATATTTAACAAAATTTCCGGTGTGTTTGTAGAAAGTGTATTTTAAAGGGTTGTGTCAATGAAGGTTGGTTTGTTTGTTTTTGTTTTTGACTTGTGAGATGTCTTCAACGCGGTGACAGCCCTGATATGGTCCTTTGCGGTCGGCTGGGCTTTAAGCGACATTATCTTACCTTACCTTACCAAATTGGACGATTCATGTACCTTGATATGTATCTTAACATTTAAAAATAACAGATAAGGACGGGTGTCACGACTGACACAAATACTGCTCCCAGAATGCTGTGCTTCATAGGAAACAAATAAAGCTTGGTCTGGTAAAATTGGTAGTTCGGTATTCTATGGGCCATAACTCTCAAAAAAATATTGATAGGCGGTAAGGTAGGTAAGGTAAGGTAAGGTAAGGTAAGAGGTAAGGTAAGGTAAGGTAAGGTAAGGTAAGGTAAGTATAAGGTAAGGTAAGGTAAGGTAAGGTAAGGTTGCTTATAGCCGAGCCGACCGCAAAGGATCATATCAGGGCTGTCACCGCGTGGAAGTCAACTCACAAGTCATTTGAAAAACAAAACAAAACAAAACAAAACAAACAAACAAACAAAACAAAACAAGTAAACACATCATTCACACAACCTTTTCAAATACACCTTCTAAAAACACACCGGAAATTTTGTTAAAAAAGATAGTTCTGTAAAATCGTAGATCAGTTGAAAAAATATTTATCTCTTTCACAAATGAAAAAAGATCATAATCGGGTGGGACATCTCTGAACAAGGTTTTCATGGAGTCTGCTGTAAAATGTGATAGGAAACAATTAGGTGATTTCGTTACCTGTCTCCCTTTGTACACTTGGCAAATAATCAGACCACGCCAGGGGAGGTAATCCAATCTTTGAATCTAGTATCTTTCGTATCTAAGTCAGCGGGACATCCTGCTGATTTGAATTACGGCGTAGTTTTTACAGTTTTAGAATATTTCTTGGTATCCTTTCCTCATGAAAAAAAAAAATTCTTCGTTGACCTCACTCGCATCTTCTTAGCACCGTGTGTGCAGCTAATCTTGGTTTTATATTTTATCAGATTAAAAAAAAACAAGAAAAAGAACAAAAAAGCACACACACACACACACACACACACACACACACACACACACACACACACACACACACACACACACACGATTTCATATTTGTATTTATTCGCATAAAATGTCGTTAAGCATATCTTTTATAACAGAAATCAGCAATTGTCGTTACTGATAACATACTGTGAGAAAATATCAACTTTTGTATTACTGAAAATATTGTTGGAAATGTTTTAAAAATTTACGGCTTTTGCTACATAATGACACAGTCGTCTAAAGTTTGGCTGGAGATTTGACTATACAATTTTTGCGAAGTTCATTTACCAACATACTTGTAACTTAACGCGCACGTGCGCGCGCACTAACGCACATTCTCTCTCTCTCTCTCTCTCTCTCTCTCCTCTCTCTCTCTCTCTCTGACAACAAAAAATTTCAGTTGTGACTATTTGATCTCAATTTGTAACACATTATTGATGCATGTGAACAGGAAGCGTGAATAATGATTGTGAACAGAAAGATTGGGTAACGCTGTGGATAGAAAGAGTGCTTAACGTATGTTAATAGTAATATAAAGAGCATGACATGTGTAAATAGTGCGTGGGTGGAAAATGTGCATCATGTATACGAACAGAAAGAGTGTATGATACTCGTTATCTGAAAAAACGTATAATGTACTTGAAGAGCACGTGCGCGTGATGAATTCGAAACAGGTCGGTGGCAGGTGAATACGAAAAAAAACAAAAACAAAAAACAAAGCAAATAGATAAATGAATACTTAAAACGCTTGGCACCTTTCAACTGTTTCACCACGGTAAGCCTCGCTTCCCCCCCCCCCCCCCACTCACCCCCTCCCCTCTCCATCCATGCACCCTCCCTACCCCCACCCCGTCTCCCCTCCTGCAAGATGGCGGCAGTCGCGGTCCAACAAGGTCACGCTCACGGCGCGTGTTTGAGGCGGGGTTGAAAACACCGTCCACTTGACCAACCAACCCCCAGGTACGAACGATCACGAGGCTGCCGGGAGAGATTAGAGGACAGCCTCGACCTTCGCGCGTGAGGCAAGAGGGGGCATGTGGGGCCGTCGTATCTATCGATATACATCTACCTACTGTAGCTATTCGATCGCTCTCTGTCTCTCTAATTGTCGGTTGACACGTCGGCTTTCTACGGGTTCTCCCAGTATTTCCAGGTACGTGTCCTCTTTGTATACTAACAGTAATAATAATAATGATAATAATGAAATAATACATGATGATGATAATAATAATAATCATAATCATAATAATGATAATGATGATGATGATGATGATAACAAAAATGATAATGATAATAACAGTTAAAATAAGCAAAACAGTAATAATGGTGATGATAATGACAATGATAATGATGATAATAATATAATAATGATAATGATAATAATAATAATGATGATGATGATGATGATGATGATGATAATGATAATAATGATAATAATAAAAACTAGTGGTGGTAGTAGTAGTAGTAGTAGTAGTAGTAGTAGTAGCAGTAGTAGTAATAGCAGCAGCAGCAGCAGCAGCAGCAGCAGTAGTAGTAGTAGTAGTAATAGAAGTTTCAGTTGGTTGGATGTTCCCACTTCTTCGTTTTAATACTTTCTTATGAAACACTGTTCTTTACCAGTATTTCTTAATGCTACATGCTTTGTGTGTGTGTGTGGGTGGGGGGTTGGGGGGGGGGGCGGGCTGTGTGTGTGTGTGTGTGTGTGTGTGTGTGTGTGTGTGTGTGTGTGTGTTTGTGTGTGTTAATCAGAGAGAGACACGAGAGAGAGGAGAGAGAGAGAGAGGAATGGTTATTTAAAACAATAGGCTGACAGAACTGATTCGTAGTTGTTATCACCACTCTCTCCATTAACTTTTCCTACTACCACAGCATCCGATAATATGTACATCAAAATGAGTACATCTTGAAGATGCAGTTAAGTATTATCATTCCACTGGTACATGTCTATACGAGAACAATAACAAAAAAATCTTCACTTTAAAAAAAAATCTTTACTTTTGCCACCCACAATCAATCAAAATTTTGTTACACTCTTTTAGAAAAGAACCAATACCACCCACACCCTGGTTTTGCCACACAAAAAGTAAACCATATGCACATAACCTATTATGGATATTAGACGCCCAGTTTACTTTCCGTCTGCCTAAAGGTTGAAAGGTTGCTGTTCTCTCCCGAATATGTAATCTTTAGCCGGCATCATATACACCATCTATCACCTGTCGCCTGTCCCGGAGTCTTAAAGACCGTTGGGGCGCCACAGAAGACTTCGCAACCAGCTTCCTCCTCTCCTCCCGGTTCTCTGACGCTCTTAGGCAGTTGCTGAGTGTGAGACCAGTCCATTCACTGATGTTGTCCTTCCATCTCTTTCTCTGTCTTCCTCTCCTTCTGCCTCCTCGCACTGTTCCTTGTAGAATGGGTTTTGGCAAGTCCTGTTGATTTTGATACATGACCATACCATCTCATTTTCCTTCTTTTTACCATGGACAACAGGCTGTCGTATGGTCCAGTGGCTTCCCTTACTCTGGTCTGGACCTCGAAGTTGGTAATGCGGTCTTTGTATGAGATGCCAAGGGTCTTGCTGAAGCATCTCATCTCTAATGCCTGAATCCTTCAAGTTCAGCTGTCAAGAGTCCATGTCTCATAGGCATACAGAAATATGACAACGACCAGGGAGCGCATCAGTCTGATCTTGGAACTGATCGTGATGTTTCTGTCATTCCAGATGAGTCTTAGTCTGGCTAGCGCTGCTGTCGTTTGCGCAACTCTGGAGAGCACGTCAGGTTTTGATACCTCATCTGAAACAATTGCCTCGAGGTACTTGAAGCTCTGAACTGTCTCTAGTTTTTCTCCCTTGATAGCGATGTTAGCGCTGATGCCGTTGGTGTCGCTGGTCATAAGTTTTGTCATTGGGGCGCTGATCTCGATGCCGAATGCAGCAGAACATTTGTCAAGGCGCTCTGCTAGGCTGGCTAGATCCTGCTCCTCTCCTGCTATCCCGTCGATGTCATCAGCAGACTGTAGGTTTGTTACTACTCTGCCACCGATGCTTACTGAGCCTTGATGTCCTTCCAGTGCGTCAGTCATAATTCTCTCCAGGTAAATATTGAAAAGAGTGGGTGAGAGTGAAGAGCCTTGCCTCACCCAAACAGTTGTCTTGCCAAACAGTTGTCTTGTCTCCTATGATATCATTGAGGTTCACTGCACCGGTGGCCTTATCGTGGAGGTTTTCTATGGTAATAATGAGGCTGGCGTTGTTCTACAGTCTCACGGTCGTCCATAAGGCTGCATGCCACACCGAGTCAAAGGCTTTTTAGAAATCCACAAAAATGTGGAACAGGTCCTGCTGGAGCAGATGATATCTCTCACACATTATCTTCAAGTTAAAAATCTGTTTGGTGGTACTGTGACCTGCTCTTAACCCGCTTGTTCTTCAGCAATGAACTTATCTGCTTGCGGCTTCAGTCTGTTCAAAAGGATCTTCAGCATCACCTTGCTCGAGTGACTGCTCAGACCGATGGTTTGGTTATGTTGGCAAAGGTGTAAATTGCCTTTCTTGGGGAGAAGTGATGATCAGAGATTTGGTCACTCACCAATTTGCCAAATCTTGTTACAAATGACTTTGAGGGCACTGATCATGGCATCTCCACCTTCCTTCACTAACTCTGCTGGTATGTTGTCCATCCCCGCTGACTGTCCCAGTTTCAAGGACTTATATAACAGACACTGATACTGATACTCATGGGACCGTGCTCACCGTACACTACTTCATTTGGTATTCGTGCACTGACACCCAGATATCTTTCTCAGCACAAAATAAACGAGTGTGCTCTAAGAATTATTGAAGAAGCTTCATCTAAACCCAACATTTCTGCGCCGTACAACAAAATCGGTTGGAGAGAGAAGAGAGAGAGAGAGAGAGAGAGAGAGAGAGAGAGAGAGAGAGAGAGAGAGAGAGAGATGACAGTCACACACAGAACGGTCCAATGCCACGTGTATCATACACCCACCCTGACACCACCACCACCACCACTCACCCACCCCCCACACACACTTCATCTTTTCTCTCCTCCGCCCCTCCCCCCCCCCCCCTTTCTTCCTCCCCCTCATCGCTGCCACTCGACACACACAAACACGAGAGAGACAGCGTGGAGAGGAGTTGCAGTGTGTGTGTGTGTGTGTGTGTGTGTGTGTGTGTGTGTGTGGTGTGTGTGTGTGTGTGTGTTCGAATCGAGCTAAGTCAACTTTAAAAAGCTGAGACTCCTGCAGCCGCCCATTGCTTCCATCATTATGAGGAACGGTGTGCCAGTGTATCGTAGCAGATGTGATAAAAGCACGTGCCGCAACAGCTGTCCATGTGCAGCCGTACATCTTGATGTCATTGAGAGAGAGAGAGAGAGAGAGAGAGAGAGAGAGAGAGAGAGAGAGAGAGAGAGAACGCGCCTTTGTGTGTGTGTGTGTGTGTGTGTGTGTGTGTGTGTGTGTGTGTTTTGTGTGTGTGTGTGTGTGTGTGTGTGTGTGTGTGTGTGTGTGTGTGTGTGTGTTAGCGCGTGCGACTCTGTGTGTGTGTGTGTGTGTGTGTGTGTGTGTGTGTGTGTGTGTGTGTGTGTGTGTGCGTGTGTGAAAGAGCATCTAAAACGCTTCCCACAAAGTTCGCATGTACTGCGCATCATAAACACTTTTTCGCAACGCCATCAAGCAGCTGCAAAAGAACCAATGCATCCAACATCTTCACAAAACCACTGGATGTCGCCCCCTCCCCCGCCCCTCCCCCCTCCCCTCCCCTCCCCTCCTTCCTTAATGGCTCTTAACGAAATATCCTACCAGAACCAGGACTGCTCGGGTTAGAAACCAGACTAGTCTGATCGGCAATAGCGCTGTGCTGACAGCTTTCTACGAGCTACCCGATTGTAAGCTAGAGTTTACCGATCACAAGCCAGCTCTACTCTCAGCCTAGGTAAGGTAAGGTAATGTTGCTTGTAGCCCAGCCGACCGCAAAGGGTCATATCAGGGCTGTCACCGCGTTGAAGTCAACTCACAAGTTCTTTAGAAAATAAATAATTAAAAAAAGAAAAAAATCTCATTCACATAGCCCTTTAAAATGTACCCTCTAAAATCAGACTGGAAATGTTGTTGAAAAAAATAGTTCTTCTGTAAACTCTTAGATTAGATGAAAAATATCAATTTCTTTTAGAAAAAGTCAAAGATCACACCAGGTGGGACATCTCTGAACAAGGTTTTCATGGAGTCTGCTGTAAAATGTTTATGTCTCACATCGTGCAAGTCAAAAGACTCTAAAAGATTATGTTTCATTGTGAGTGGTACATGACATGGAATATACCACGGAACTTCTTCACCTTTTAGAAGATAAGAATGGGTGTAAAAGGAGTGGCATGTATGCAAATGGCACAACGCTGTTTCTTCTTTACGGCCGCCTCCGGAAAATGGTTAAAACCTCTTTCAGGTTTGGACGGATTTTGAACAATTTATCTGTCAGCGAGTTCCGTTCCTCGGTCTGGAATAGCTCAGGTGATGGTGGAGCGGCGTAGTGGTGCAAGGGATCCTGCCGTTGAGAAGTCGAATCCCCACCGGGTCGTTTCCGTCCAGGGTGATATTTTTCCCATGGGAGTTAACATTAGTTTTGACGCCATTCTTCCCCCTCCCTTCTCTTCTCCCTCCGCCCCGCCTCCCCCATCCTAGCCTCCCCCCCCCAAAAAAAAAAAAAAACAACAACAACAACAACAAACAAACAAACAAACAAAGAAACAAATCCTCAGAATGAGACTATGTTTGAGATTCTGTGTATGAAGTACGCACAACAACATGCACATACAAGTAAAAATCCCATTACCAACTTTCGGCAGAGAAAGCCAGTTTGGCCGTTGATGTGGTGATTGACATGTATACTCGTAGCATGCATGCATCTCCTGTATTGTATCGATATTCGACTGAATGACACGTGGAAAATGCTAGACGTAACGCCAGCAGGCATCTCTTTAATCGGCTCTCTACCCGGGTAGTCAGCCCGTTGTGTGAAACGAGAGCGTGGATGGTAAAGCGCTTAGAGATTGGTCTCTAACCGAGGATAGTCGCTACATAAGTACTCCCAGTAACAACATTATCAACAACTGGTCTCCGGCCGAGACTTTGCGAAACCTGTGTAACTATCACAGAGTGATATACATAGGAGCTACACACACACACACACACACACACACACACACACACACACACACACACCAGAGCCTGAGAGACATTCTGAGCCTCTCCAGTGCCATCCCCTCCTCCCCGAGAGTTACATCCGGTCATTTTACGTACCCAGGATGGACCGAGCCATTGGTTGCCTTGATCTATAGCGTGACGCCTGAGAGACTATCTAAGCCCCTCCCCCACCCCCCCTCCCCGAGCGGTACATCCGGTCATTACCTACCCGGATGCATTGACATGCTAGGTCCCCTCTCCTGCTCCTCCCCCCCCCCCCCCCACATTGCCACGCCCCTCCCCCTTCCCCCCATCCCTGAGCAGTGGGTCAGTAATGAAAACCAGACCTCGATAATGTCCAGTGCCTGGCGTTCTCTGACAGTGTCAAAGACGTGCCACGCTTCACAGTTATTCAATTCCGACTCGGGCAAAAGCTATATAAACTAAAGATATCAACTTCCTAAAAGTCTCCTCCCTGGCATCCTCTGGTTCAGTCAAGGTGCTGCTGGGCCTCTCGGCCTTCGGGCCTGGCCACAGTGATCATGGTGTTAAGCTATGCGACTTCTGTGTTTTTGTGTATCTATTTTCATTAGTCTAGACAGAGAAGGTCTTAGTTGAAAGTTAGGGTTCCTAGGAATGTCTGTTATAACTTGTAGTCAAAATAAATACATGTGTAAATTCTAAGAGCCTGTTTATTGAAAGGATGTTATATTACATTCTGCCTCGTCCTATCTTCGGTTTGGTCTGTTTCTGAACATGAACCTACACTTGCTCACTTTCAGCCTCGAATCTCTGACTGAATGCTTCTCTCTCTCTCCTCTCTCTCTCTCTTCTCTCTCTCTCTCTCTCTCTCTCTCTCTCTCTCTCTCTCTCTCAATAACGCTACATAGGAATCTTAGTCATTAGCCAGTTGCAGTGTCGATTTGTCAACATCCCACGATGACTTTAGTAGATCCCCAACATCCCCAAATCTTCTAGTAACATCCCCTAATACATCAGAGCTCAATTCCTTTTGTATAATAGTTCGACGACCCCCACACACAAAACCCGTTCGTGCGATATAACCTTCACCTCTCGGCTTCACGAGTCGTGTCACTTCTTGTAGGAGTTATAAGCGATTTACTGTACGGCATTCACATTGTAGGCCAAAGACCTTGTGATAACAACATGCACAGTCCGAGTACTGCTTCCTTCACATTGTCAGCAGTGAGGTCATTCCTGTTATCATGGAGACAGTGACTGGAGGTATAAAATGGACTATCTTGCTGGGGTGGGCAGGGCTGTCTGTTGTCTTATACACGAATGTTGATGATCTCATTCAAGGAACACTCGAACTTTCGGCGCCTAGTTCAAGGCCTCGCCTGTCCGAAAGTCTATCGATGTACAAGGGTGTGTCGGCGAATTGACACGTATTCTGTCTGTCTGTGTGTCTGTGTGTCTGTCTGTCTGTCTGTCTCTCTCTCTGTCCATCCGTCCGCCCAGTGTGTGTGTGTGTGTGTGTGTGTGTGTGTGTGTGTGTGTGTGTGTGTGTGTGTGTGTTGAATTGAATTGAATTGTATGTATGTGTGTGTTAGAGAGAGAGAGAGAGAGAGAGAGAGAGAGAGAGAGAGAGAGAGAGAGAGAGAGAAACATAAAATACCAAATCTACTCGATTTATTAACATTTAGAAAGAGACGGGGTTAGTTACCGCCATGGACATAGACCAACAAAGTACAGGACAAGACACAATGCATTTCGAGCGCTTGGGTCTTCTTCAGGCAAAAACCAAATAACATTTAGGACAGTGAAAACGAAGAACGAGAAACCACTTATCTTCTCATGTCCGGCACACCGGTCTCTTTCTAAATTTTGCTTCATTTTCCGCCCTCAGTTACTCCGTTTTGAAACTCGATTTATTAAGTTTTTGCAGGCCATCGGCTCGACACGAACACTAAATGATAGACAATAGCAACCGGCAATCAATCGGTGTCAAAAACCTATACAAACACGTTCAGTCTTAAATCGTATTCCAAAATGATGAAATATTCACCATGTATTTCTGATGTCCATGCGTTTGGTTACGTAAGAACCTAATTTGCCGTTTTACAAATATCAGAACATAAATTTGCTCTGAAAGTAGTTGTCGATGGAAAACACCGACTCTCAGTATTCGCGACCATGGACGGGTAAATTAAGTACAACCATTTTCAGTTGTGCTGAGAATAGGTCGTGGTAAGTTAATATGGGGGGGGGGGGGGGGGGGGGGGGGGGGGAGGAGGCCTCACGGTCATAAAAATTCAGAATGTGGGTATCAGGTAACAACGAATGCGCTGTAGCTATCAATCTTCGTTGTTGAAACACATTATTGCCGCGTATATTCATGTAGTATTTACAATGCTTCGCCCATGTAGATTCATAACCACTTATTTTGTCTTTAAATCCCTATTGACTGGAGTTCTGCTGAAATATTGTAAAAACAATAACAACAAAATATGGTGAGACAGTTCGTGGACGTGTTGGTGATGCGATATCCCTTCCGCGAGGGGAAGCTGACTCATGTTGGCTCTGCAACATAGCAAATTTATTGTCCTTAGCAGCGGGCACAGAAGGAGGTGCAAGCATATGTTCAGACACTGGTAAAAGCTGCCTGAGTAACTCTTGCAGCAGCGCAGTGTCTCCTCTGGTGGGTTGCTTCACGATGAAATGACAATAACGATTTCGTTAAAAAAAAAAAAAAAAAAAAAAAACGAACCTGGGTATAACTGTGTACGGATCAGCCAGAATATGCGACCTAGGAGTAACACGCCATGAAAAGAGGAAGAGGAGAGAAGAGAGAAGGGGGTAGCGAGAAGATAGGAGATAGGTATGTCAGTCGGGAAAACCGAATAGAATTGCGTGGATCTGAATGCAATTTACACCTTTGAAAAGAGGGCTCTTTCCAGTGATACCAAGACCGAATAATTTGGTAAAATGTACGAAAATTAGGATTTCGCGGTCATTAGATTTCCACACAGACAGAATAATTGTGACCAACAAAGAAAAATAACTGCGGCGTATCTATAACCGAATTGCTTCCCCTGACAAGTGGTAAGGCGTGGCCCGGCTGGTGTTGTTTGTCATAAGTTTAGTCTTTTAGGCGCTGATGTCCATGCCAAATGCAGCAGGCAGAACATTTGTCCAGGCGCTCTGCTAGGTTGGCTGGATCCTGCTTCTCTCCTGCTAGCCCGTCCATGTCATCGGCAAGATGCTGTTTATTTACTGGCATGTGGGCTCTCTCTCTCTCTCTCTCTCTCTCTCTCTCTCTCTCTCTCTCTCTCTCTCTCCACACACACACACACACACACACACACACACAACACACACACAATGACCAGGGATACTACGGACAGAGGCACTGACCCAGTTCTCGAATACATCGGGGGGGGGGGGGGGGGGGGGCATTACTGTTTCTTTTTTAGATATCCTTCCCTTGCGGTGACTTCCAGACTCGGTGCTTTAATTACAAAACACATATTCGTGATTAATTAACACAAGCGCCGAAAATAAACGCAGTAATGCTCCAGTTAGGACTGCTGTAAGGATACGGTGCTGCATTAGCGTAGGGGACCCAAAGATGCCAGCTACAGCCGGGGCGAAAATGGGTTGCTCCCTGACTTCTGCTTTCACCCGCGATTTTTGTTCGTTCGTTCGTTCGTTTACCCCGCCTCTGCCGAGCATTAGGCAGATCTAAGGCCTGAACGCACCAGCACGTACATGTTGATACATAAAAAAAGTGTGTTTTAAATCTCAAGAAGCGTACTTACCTGCCCGCGAGGAATTTGGTGTGCGCGGATTACGCTTCGATGCAGTATCACCAGTCAATTAATTGATCGTTAGATCTAGGCTTTGGACGATGCAATAAAAGCTTCGCTAGTTATCAGTGACGTATTTCCTGCTGATTGATAACGTCTATCATCGAATTGGGATTTGGGCGCTGATTGTGACGAAGAACGCATAGGCCAATTTTGTTTGTGCCAAAACTATGATGTGACACCTTTCTAAATATAATAGCCCGACTGCTTTGAATGACAGAGTGATTTCGCCTCCTTTAGGGGGTAGGGGGCGTATTGGGGGTGGGGCTAGAGAGGGCATACTTACGTGTCATATCTGCAGTAATCTTATCACTTTGATACCAGCAATGGCACTGGAAGATATTGGAGAGAGAGAGAGAGAGAGAGAGAGAGAGAGAGAGAGAGAGAGAGAGAGATGGAAGGCGGAGGGTGTGTGTGTGTGTGTGGGGGGGGGGGGGGGGTGCAAACAGCCTGAATGAACAAAGACGTCACGGCAGTCTAACATTTCTTTTAAAAAAAAACATGAAAGCGGTGGGGGTAGGGTCTCATGTAAGGTGTGTGTGTGTGGGAGGTGTAGAGTTCAAGGTCACAGGTCAGAGGTTATTTGATTACGCATGCGCATGAGTGGAAAAGAAGAGAAGGACGGTCACTCAAGAAAGCAAGCAGCCTCCAAATACCAGCGTCAGTCTGAATCTATTTGTATGTATGTATTTGCATCATAACAACAACTGAAACATTATAGGAGGGAGCGCGGGGGTGGGGGGGGGGGGGAGGGGAGGGGAGAATAGAGGGAGACCGAAGGAAGGGGAGGGGAGGGGGAAACTTTTTCTAATTTTTTTTAGGGATGTCTTCCAAGTTCCTGTAAAACTGAAGGGGGAGGGGGGTGAGGAGGGGAGGGGGGGGGGATTATAACATGTTATTTTTCTTTTTTCTTTTTTTTTGTGCTTAAGATACTGGGGGCGGGAAGCAGAAGGTAGTTTGCCCCCCTAACCCCAATTCATTCAACGGCGTAAGGGTGGTGTTCCCCTGCTTCCCCCCCTCCCCCTCTATCTCTCTCTCCCCGACGCCCCTGTGCCACTGTTCGTAGTCGTTTTCACACACACACACACACACACACACACACACACACACACACACCAGTGCGGACTATAGTTACTGGTTTAAGTCTAGCACAATCAAGTTTTTGCCTTTTTCGCCCTAGGCGAGGAGGCTCTGTGTTCACCAGTTTGCGTTTGTTTGTTTGTCTGTTATTAAGGAGAACAAATAAACAAACAGAACAAACAACAAGATGCAAAGCATATAAGCGTACTCCCAGTTTATCTTGAATACGCGTGTACATGTCAAGAGCATGCTTACTAAGAAAATACCCATGATCTACCAATCAGTTATTAGATCTAAAGCTATTTCAAAATCCGTCAAATACAGTACTTTCATAGATATTTGTCAAATTTAAAAAAAAAAAAAAAAGTCACAATCAAACGTGCGTCATAATGTATTTCGTCACCGAGATAAACTGCCATTTCTGAAAGTGTGCATGCGGTTTAACTCTCTCTCTCTCTCTCTCTCTCTCTCTCTCTCTCTCTCTCTGTTAGTAACGGCTATTCTGGTAGAATAAAACATCGGGCATCATTCGTGACCCATAAAAAAAAACATACCTACAAATTTTCAGAAAGATCGGCCCAGAAGTTTTGTCTGGAGCGAGTGGAAGACATTTTGACCACGGACAGACACACGGACAGACACACAGACAGCGTTTCGTCGTTCCCATTGTAAGAACTGGGAGTACAAAAAACCCATTAAGCTGACTGTAACGAAACTGAATGGACAGGTGGAGTGTGTGGTCCAAAGACTAGCCCCTTAAATTTCAGTGCGGATCCGACTAAGAAGACCCGATTCCATTATTTTAAGCGTTTACGGACACGGGCTTACATCGTGCAAGCAGAAGTGGAGAGGACATGTTTTCACATGTCCGGATACGTCAACGGCTACGGTTACGGATTCGTTTATCTTGATTGGAGCATTCTAAGCACGGATGAGCACGTTTCATGATTTCTCCTCACAGTTCGCGCCTGCCTCTCTCTCTCTCTCTCTCTGTCTCTCTCTCTCTGTGCACAGTTCTCGCCTTTCTCTCTCTCTCTCTCTCTCTCTCTCTCTCTCTCTCTCTCTCTCTCTCTCTGTGACACAGGAAAGTCACATTTGAACTAAGGGAGTAAGCATGTCTCTCCCTCTCTCTCCCTCTGTGGCACAGGAAAGTCACATTTGAACTAAGGGGGTAAGCATGTCAGGCAAGTAGGCTCGTAATAGCAGAGATACAGTAGCTCCAAGAACTGTTGAAAGCGCTTTCCGAGTATCTTCTAGTTTTAGTTTCTGTTTTTCTTTTTTCCTGTTCAAAGCCTTTCGTATCGTAAACGCGACAATTCGCAGTAGATCAAGCCAATTCATTTTTCGCGGACTTCTGGGTGTTGCCATTTTTGTAGAACCCTAGTACGGTCTGTTTCGTTCGTGTCGGGTGACTTTCGCTGTTGAAGAACGTTGTAATCGGTGCACAAAGCTGAACATTAGCCTGTTGTGGTGATTTCGGACATTCTACATTGTTATTGTTTTACAGCCAGCTGGACATTCCAATAATACATGAAGGCCAAAATGGACCTGACAAACATACCAATCGCCCGGTTTTAAAGCTGGTGTGGGAAATAAACGGCAAATAATAAGTGTTTGTATGCTCTCTCTCTCTCTCTCTCTCTCTCTCTCTCTCTCTCTCTCTTATTAGTCCGTGCCACAATTAACATCAGATTTAACCAACACATGTCCTGTCGGTCTGTGATCCCGTCGCCACGTTTTTGTTTGGCCTGCGAAGCAGTTAGTTGGGTTTTTTTTTTGTGTGTACTTGCTTTCTTCCTCATAGATTAAAATCAAAATGATTTAGTATTTGAACTGATATTTTCTTCTATTGTTTTTTCAACGTGACGTACCTTTAGGCCTGTACGTGGCGGCATCTGATTGGTTACCTAGCGGTGACGGTGCCCCAGAACGAGGATAGTTAAAACATTGTGCAGACACTTGGATCATTAAGCTTTACTTAGCACCCACATTCGATAATAATTAGCCTAGGCCTATTGCGCTGGTGCGAGAGTAAATGGTCGCCTGGGGCACTCAGGAACAAAACAAGTTGTTCAAAACAACGCTACCCCATCCTCTCCTCCCTTTTTTTAGTGTCTTCCCTCCCCTCCCCCCTCACTCTGTCCTCTCCCCTTACACAAACGCACACACGCGCGCACAGGCCGCCACACTGCTTCTCCTCTGCCGCCATCCCAATGCCATTTTCTCGTTTCATTATAGATTCTCATCGTGTCATTCACGGTACGATGGCAAAATGACACTCATCAACACAGATTAACAGAAAGAATAGGTAAACCGGCCGAATGGGCTTCAGAGAGAGAGAGAGAGAGAGAGAGAGAGAGAGAGAGAGAGAGGAGAGAGAGAGAGAGAGAGAGAGAGAGAGAGAGAGAGAGAGAGAGAGAGGAGAGAGAGAGAGAGAGAGAGATTTACATCGACAATGACACTGACACTGACAGTTTTTTTGTATTTTTTATTGGCCATGGCAAAAATAAGTTCTGTTGGCAGGGGATTACAATCACTGCACCAGTTAAGGTATGGTAAAGACGTAGCTGAAAGAGAAAACTCGTGGAATGTAACAAATATTTCAAAGCTACTGTGGACAAAACGCACAATCGCGTATGTGCACACACACACACACGTGCTCACGCACGCGCGCGCACGTACGCGCACTTCAGTGATCCGTTTCCTGCGACATCAAGCTATGAACAATACAGAATAACTGTCGACTGTGGATTCATATCGTCCCAAAATTTTAGCTCAATGGGTTGTTAATGATATTCTTAAATCGAAAATCATTAGCATCTCTTCTTCTTCTTCTTCCTAAAAGACTGGTTCACTCAAAAACGAGTAGGTCACCAGCGCGCATGTTAAAAAATAAAGTAAAATAGAATAAAGTGCGACTCAGCCTGTTGGCCCGTGGAGCAAAATTTGGCAACAAGGGGTCGCACACAATATTCAAAAAGTTAAAAGCAATGGCCAGGTTCAGGCCCAGGTAACCATAAAATATCTGGGGAAGTTAAAACAGAAAAAAAATAAGTCAATATGCAGATCTCAAGACTGTCGTATCAATTTGATTTTTAAATGAGACTGCATTTGTGGCAGTCTTGATCTCTGCTATATACTTTGCAAATGATTGGGTATTTGTGTTCGTTCTAACTGGATAGAGCTGTTATAGGTCTTTCTTCTGTGCATGTGACTCATTGAAAAGTTGTACATTTTACATAAGGGCATGCGGGACAGTCACAAACAGAATATGCTTCGTCCTCATAGTTGTTTCTCTGTACACGGGGGGGGGGGGGGGGGGGGGTGGGGGGGGGGGCAGGCTTTATCGTCATGTACTTCAAACCGTTTTCTGTTTGTATTGGGGCCCTGGATTCTAATTCGGAATTTTGTGAAATTGTATTAATTTCATTTATGTGTAATATCCGTAGAATCTTTTTTCTGTTTCCAAATTTATTTTAAACGAGAGAAACCATTAATACATATGTTGTTTACATCCTTTCATATTTATCGTTGACATACCGGAATGCCAATTTTGTTTGTAAGAACAAGTTAAACGATTTACGAATTCAGAAACAAATTGTGCAGTATTGCTTAGTCCCTGATAAAGCCAGACAATACCAACAATCATCTTCTGTCAGTATTTTCTTTACACAAGAAACCAAGTTAAATTTTTCCTCTATCATGTTGTAGCAGGAGCATTTTATACGCCCGACGGCAGAGTCGTAGGTAAATGAAATATCTTTACCAGTATTTAATTGATTTGACATAAGTTCCTATAAACAAAGGAGGATATCTTCCACTTTCACCATAAATCATTTTGTTTGATTCATGCAACGGCGCCTGCATGATGCGCTTTACTGCATAACTATGAACTTTTGTCCACACACATGGGTGTTCTCTAAGAGACCCCCACGTCAGAATGGGCTGTATCTGGGTTAAGAATGATTTCCAAAACTCAAAACCACCTGACTGAATTCGATCTTTTCATTGTTATCAACATGTCAATGACCCCCCTGTCTTTCCCTTCTGACACATTTCCAGCAAGCATCTGTTCGAGCTTAATTTGGTAATGAAAACATCCCTAGATATCTAAAAGTATTTGTCACTTTAACTTCTAATCTACCGTTAAACCATATTTCTTGTGTGCTAGATGCCTACCATTTCTAGAAAGGATATATTAGTCTTAATCGGATTCACTGTCAGTTGCAATCTATCTGATACCCTTTTCAAAACGTAATGCTGAACAATTAAGCAGTGGGGGAAAACAAGTGCAGGTTAACAATTCTTCTATCATTATAGTAATGACTTGGCAAAGATTTGAGAAGAAAAAAAAAAAAAAAAAGGGAGGGGGGGGGGTGGTTGAAGATGAAGAAAATGGGACAATATATATTATAAATATGAAAATCCTTCGCTACTGCATGAAGGAACCATCGCAATCCCTCTCGAAGGCAGATCTATATGTATTGAGACACACCACAGTCCGTAATTCTGTGGTGTTCTTACCACAAGAGTTCAAAAGAGAATCCAACAGCACCCCCAAAGCAACCAGTGAAAGGTATATATAAAATAAAACGAAATTGTGGAGAGAAAAAAAGTTGCTGAAAACCCAAAAACATTATGCAAACAGTATAAAATGTAGGGGACAATCTTTGAGCCTATGCTTGAGGATCCATTTAAGGATGCAAGGGAGATCAAAAGATGTGGAACAGTCTGAGTGGTCAGCTCTGCTGTTCAATAACCCAAGCATTGTCAGCGGCTAAGAATTGTTCAGAACAACCTTTACTTGGATCTCCTAAGAGATGCAGTCGCCCACTGATTGACCAAACAATATAATGCTGAACAATTAAGCAGTGGGGAAAAAACAAGTGCAGGTTAACAATTCTTCTATCATTATAGTAATGACTTGGCAAAGATTTGAGAAGAAAAAAAAAAAAAAGGGGGGGGGGGGGGGTTAAAGATGAAGAAAATGGGACAATATATATTATAAATATGAAAACCCTTCGCTAGCTGCATGAGGGAACCATCGCAATCCCTCTCGAAGGCAGATCTATACGTATTGCCTGCTCCTAGGTCTTTCGTCCGCTGGATCGGACTCATCAGGGAGACACGGCTGATTGTGTCTGTGCTCTTGGCGTCAAATAGGGACACACCACAGTTCATAATTCTGTGGAAAGGAAAGCGTGAGCGAAGCGTGACTCTTTTCAAAACGTCTCATTGGCTCTGCAAACCAACAGGTGTATCTGTAGAAGAACAACATAACCTGCGAACAGCATTAAACAAACAGCTGAGTAACCCGTGGTAATAATATTTGAACTCCATGTTTCCCTTTCTCTGAAATACCTACTACAAGCTCATTGATGGAAAACGAAAATAAATAAATAAATAAATAAAAGGGAGGCTGAGCAGGCATCCTTGTTCCATATTAAGTGGACAATTGAAGTAATTTTGATATATATCTATTTCATGAACACATGCAAGGGCAGAATCATACATTCCTCGTCCAGCTGCATTTAACTTCTCATGTACCCCATTTTCCCATAAAACATTCCACAAGACATTTCTCCTTGCAGTATCAAACGCCTGCAGGAAATCAATAAAGCCAACGTACAATTTCATCTTTCTTCAGAATTATTTTGTGAGGAAATCCATTAGAACAACATGAAATTTTATCTTTTTTTAACAAATGTTTTGTGTTAAGGCACACGATGTAAATACGTGATCTGTTTTGCAGTATCCAGATTGAAAATCAGCTTGTTTTTTATCATTTTCTCCTCTCTTTCTGACAAGGCAATTCATCTTTTTATTTTTTATCTTTTTATTTTTAAGAAACTGAGAACAGATTTTGCTTAAAACACTTGTCAGTGCAGTGGTATTCATCTGGATTGTTACTGTCTCTTTCTTGTGAAGAAGAATTATGGATGAGGGAAAGATTCTTTATCGAGCATTTAGTTACGCAAAACTTCCATGAAATCAATAACAACTGAGTTCATACATTTGAACACTCCAGTATACAAATCACTTTTTCCGGTCCAGCGCTTTTGCCACATATAACATGACTAATGCTTATGACCTCATCTCTTGTTATTGAATAACAGCTCTTCTGTACATCGACCTTCATTGCTTACATTTAAGTTTGAGTCTTCTGAGTCGTTTTTAAAGAATTAAATAATTTATAAAAGTGTATGCTATCTGTGTGTGTGTGTTGTGTGTGTGTGTGTGTGTGTGTGTGTGTGTGTGTGTGTGTGTGTGTGTGTGTGTGTATGCGCGCGCGCGCTTGTTGGATTGTTGGCTTGCTTGCGTTCGAGCGCACGTGCACACTCGCGTGCGCACACGTACATATTTGTGGTGATATCCACAATGTCCTCATGCGATGGGATCATTTCTTGCCTTGGCACCACAATCCCTGATGGACCCCACTCCCACATCTGCCTTTTTTGTTTGAATCATTCAGCTCTTCGCTCACGCTTTCCTTTCCCATAACCTCTCTTCCATACGTCTCTCTCTCTCTCTCTCTCTCTCTCTCTCTCTCTCTCTCTCTCTCTCTCTCTCTCTCTCTCTCTCTCTTTACTACCCCCTTCCCTCCCCCCCCTCTCCCCCCGCCCAATTTCCCCATCCCACCATCCTTTTATCCACACCTCATCTACATATGTAACATATTTGTAACATAACATAAAGAGTGTAATGTGTACACCCCCAACACCATCTCCACCATCCAGGTATGCATACTCATAGACACATGCACATGTGGACAAATCCATATGCATCCATTTCTTATAGCAGTTTCCATCCCACCTACCGCAATCCCCACACGCACCCCTCACACCCGCGTTTTTTTTTTTAAAATCTTTGTTTTTCTCCCCTCATACCCACCCTCAAGCGCCCCCTTCTAAGCGTAAGACCTCTGCCACTCTCTACATTTTCTTTTTCTCTGTCTCTATTTCTGTTTGCCTTGTCCCTCTATATGCCTCTCTTTTTCCTGTTCCCCATTACACACACACATACACACACGCACGCACGCGCTCGCGCATGCAGGCAGGCACGCACGCATGCACGCATGCACACATGCGCGTGCGCGCGCACGGCACACACACCACACACACACACACACACACACACACACACACACACACACACACACACACACACACACACCCCCTTTAAGCGCGTATTCGTCCATTTACGTATATGTTTTCAAATGTCATTGCCTATTATGTATTTATTTGTCTTTCATTTGATGTCATCAGTCCTGAAGACGGTACATGACTGAAAGGTCGAATATTTTTTTTCTTCTTTTTTATTCTCTATTGTTGAATATTCTGAGCATCCTCAAAGATAGTTTGTATTGTTGACATAGAAGATCAGCAGTCAAAAATCATTTGTATTACTCATGCGATAGGGTTTGCACTGCTATCGTCAGCTTATAAGCGCCATCAAAATGTCCGGATATTTGTTTCAGTGAGCTACGAATACAAGACAGAGTGACACCACCATGAACCTGCCAGAGCCTATTCCCAACCCCGAGATCAAGTTTACTCAGGTCAGTTCGTTAGGACATGCCTCGGTGGCTTTGGTTCCTTCGTGGGTTGGTGGGTAACTACTTGCCAGATGGGCTGGCTGGTCTGTTGGTTGGTTGGGGGACTGGCTTACGTAGTACTAATAGACTTCGTTGCTCCGTTGTCGGATGGTTGGTCGTTTGACTAATATTGTCTGCTTCGACTGTGATTGTGACAGAATTATCTGTGCGTCATTACAGTTGTTCAATGGCCGTGTAATAGTGTAACTGCAGTTTTTTTTTCCACAATGACTGTGTCAGTGTGTGACTGCTGTTGTTCGTACAAGATTGAGTGTGTCAGTGTGTGACTGCAGTTGTTCGTACAACAATGACTGTCAATGTGTGTAGTTGTTCATAAAACAACTGTGCCAATGTGTGACTGCAGTTCTTAATGTAACAATGACTGTGTCAGTGTGTGCAGTTGTTCACACAACAACTGTGTCAATATGTGACTGCAGTTCTTCATGTAACAATGATTGTGTCAATGTGTGCAGTTGTTCATACAATGACTGTGTCAATGTGTGACTGCAGTTTTTCATGTAACAATGATTGTGTCAGTGTGTGCAGTTGTTCATACAACGACTGTGTCAATGTGTGACTGCAGTTGTTCATACAACGATGACTGCGTCAGTGTGCGCAGTTGTTCATACAACAATTGTGTCATAGTATGACTGCAGTTGTTCGTACAACCATGACTGTGTCAGTGTGTGCAGTTGTTCATACAATGACGGTGTCAGTGTGTGACTGCATTGCTCACACAACGACGACTGTATCAGTGTGTGCAGTTGTTCACACAACAGCTGTGTGAGTGAATGGCTGCAGTTCAACATACAACGATGACTCTGTAAGTGTGTGCAGTCGTTCATACAACGACTGTGTCAATGTGTAACTGCAGTTGTTCGTGAAACAATGACGGTGCCAATGTATGGAGTTGTTCATACATTTGTGTCAATGTATGACTGCAGTTACTCATACAACAATGACTGTGTCAGTGTGTGCAGTTGTTCATTCAACAACTGTGTCAATATATGACTGCAGTTGTTCATTCAACGATGACGGTGTCAATGTGTGCAGTTGTTCATACAACGACTGTGTAAATGTATGACTGTGGTTGTTCATTCAACGACGACTGTCAGTGTGTGCAGTTGTTCATACAACAACTGTATCAATATATGACTGCAGTTGTTCATTCAACGACGACTGTGTCAGTGTGAACAGTTGTTCATACAACAACTGTGTCAATGTATAACTGCAGTTGTGAAATCAACGGCGGTGTCGGTGTGAACAGTTGTTCATTCAACAACTGAGTCAATGTATAACTGCAGTTGTGCATACAATGTCAGTGTGTGCAGTTGTTCATTCAACAGCTCTGTCAATCTATGACTGCATTTGCTCATACAACAATGACCGTGTCAGAGTGTCACTTCTGTGCCAACAACGACTGTCTCGGTGTGCCGCTACTGTCATTCCAGCAACGATGACTGTGTCAGTGTGTCATTGCAGTTGTTACTGGACAATGACCGTATATGTGTGTCACTGCAGTTGTTTCTTTTTCTTACACTAACTGTGTCAGTTTGTCACGCCGTTGTTTCTACAACAATGAATGTGTCACTGTGTCACTAGGGCTGTACATACAATAACTGTGTCAGTGCGTCACTGTGGTTGTTTTTTTAAAACAATGACAGTGTCATTGTGTCACTGCACGTTCACCTACAACAATGACTGTGACTGAATTTCTCCCTACAACGTTGGCTGTGTCGATGAGTGACAGCAGTTGAGCCTTCTTCGAAGAATGTGTCAGTAGAGTATGGTCACTATTCCTCCACACAACAGTGACTGTGTCACAGTGTCTCTGCAGTTCTTTCTATAGCCAAAGACTGTGTCAGTGTGTCGCTGCAATGGTCCACCAACAATCACCGCGTCAGTATGTCATTACAACTCTCCATCAAGAATGGCTGTCTCTCCATCAGTATGTCATTACGGTTCTCCATCTGTAGTGACTTCGTCCGTCAGTATGTCCTTACAGTTCTCCAATAGCGACTGTGTCTGTTAGGATGTCATTACAATTCTCTAGATTAAGTGACTGTGTCTGTCAATATTTAATTACATTTCTCCATCAACAATGACTGTGTCTTTCAGTATGTCATAACACTAATTTTCAGTTCTTCATCAAAAGTGACTGTGTCTGTCAGTATGTCATTACAGTTCTCCATCAACAGTGACTGTGTCTGTCAGTATGTCATGACAGTTATCCAGAGGAAGTTACTGTGTCTGTCAGTATGTCATTACAGTTCTTCATCAACAGTGACTGTGTCTGTCAGTATGTTATTACAGTTCTCCATCAACAGTGACTGTGTCGTCAGTATGTCATTACAGTTCTCCATCCACAGTGACTGTGTCTATCAGTATGTCATTACAGTTCTACATCAACAGTGACTGTGTCTGTCAGTATGTCATTACAGTTCTACATCAACAGTGACTGTGTCTGTCAGTATGTCATTACGTTCTACATCAACAGTGACTGTGTCTATCAGTATGTCATTACAGTTCTGCATCAACAATGACTGTGTCTATCAGTATGTCATTACAGTTCTTCACTAACAGTGACTGTGTCTGTCGGTATGTCATTATAGTTCTCCATCAACAGTGACTGTGTCTGTCAGTATGTCATTACAGTTCTCCATCAACAGTGACTGTGTTTGTCAGTATGCCAATACAGTTCTCCATCAACAGTGACTTGTATCTGTCAGAATGTCATGACAGTTCTACATAAACAGTGACTGTGTCTGTCAGTATGTCATTACAGTTCTCCATCAACAGTGACTGTGTCTGTCAGTATGCCAATACAGTTCTTCACCGACAGTGACTGTGTCTGTCAGTATGTCATTACAGTTCTCCATCAACAGTGACTGTGTTTGTCAGTATGTCATTACAGTTCTCCATCAACAGTGACTGTGTCTGTCAGTATGTCATTACAGTTCTCCATCAACAGTGACTGTGTCTGTCAGTATGTCATTACAGTTCTCCATCAACAGTGACTGTGTCTGTCAGTATGTCATTACAGTTCTCCATCAACATTGACTGTGTTTGTCGGTATGTCATTACAGTTTCTCCATCAACAGTGACTGTGTCTATCAGTATGTCATTACAGTTCTACATCAACAGTGACTGTGTCTGTCAGTATGTCATTACAGTTCTCCATCAACAGTGACTGTGTCTGTCAGTATGTCATTACAGTTCTCCATCAACAGTGACTGTGTCTGTCAGTATGTCATTACAGTTCTCCATCAACAGTGACTGTGTCTGTCAGTATGTCATTACAGTTCTCCATCAACAGTGACTGTGTTTGTCAGTATGCCAATACAGTTCTCCATCAACAGTGACTGTATCTGTCAGAATGTCATGACAGTTCTCCATCAACAGTGACTGTGTCTGTCAGTATGTCATTACAGTTCTCCATCAACAGTGACTGTGTCTGTCAGTATGCCAATACAGTTCTTCACCGACAGTGACTGTGTCTGTCAGTATGTCATTACAGTTCTCCATCAACAGTGACTGTGTTTGTCAGTATGTCATTACAGTTCTCCATCAACAGTGACTGTGTCTGTCAGTATGTCATTACAGTTCTCCATCAACAGTGACTGTGTCTGTCAGTATGTCATTACAGTTCTCCATCAACAGTGACTGTGTCTGTCAGTATGTCATTACAGTTCTCCATCAACATTGACTGTGTTTGTCGGTATGTCATTACAGTTCTCCATCAACAGTGACTGTGTCTATCAGTATGTCATTACAGTTCTACATCAACAGTGACTGTGTCTGTCAGTATGTCATTACAGTTCTCCATCAACAGTGACTGTGTCTGTCAGTATGTCATTACAGTTCTCCATCAACAGTGACTGTGTCTGTCAGTATGTCATTACAGTTCTCCATCAACAGTGACTGTGTCTGTCAGTATGTCATTACAGTTCTCCATCAACAGTGACTGTGTCTGTCAGTATGTCATTACAGTTCTCCATCAACAGTGACTGTGTCTGTCAGTATGTCATTACAGTTCTCCATCAACAGTGACTGTGTCTGTCAATATGTCATTACAGTTCTCCATCAACAGTGACAATGTCTGTCGGTATATCATTACAGTTCATCAACAGTGACTGTGTCCGTCAGTATGTCATAACAGTTCTTCATCAACAATGACGGTGTCCGTAACTATGTTAGTTCAATTTTCCATGTGAAATGACCGTGTCTGTCAGTATGTTATTACAGTTTTCCATGAGAAATGACCGTGTCTGTCAGTATGTTATTACAGCCATGAGAAATGACCGTGTCTGTCAGTATATCATCATAGTCTTCCATGAGAAATGACCGTGTCTGTCAGTATGTCATTACAGTTTTCCATGAGAAATGACCGTGTCTGTCAGTATGTCATTACAGTTTTCCATGAGAAATGACCGTGTCTGTCAGTATGTCATTTACAGTTTTCCATGAGAAATGACCGTGTCTGTCAGTATGTCATTACAGTTTTTCCATGAGAAATGACCGTCGTGTCTGTCAGTATGTCATTACAGTTTTCCATGAGAAATGACCGTCGTGTCTGTCAGTATGTCATTACAGTTTTCCATGAGAAATGACCGTGTCTGTCAGTATGTCATTACAGTTTTCCATGAGAAATGACTGTATCTGTCAGTATGTCATTACAGTTTTCCATGAGAAATGACTGTGTCTGTCAGTACGTCATTACAGTTTTCCATGAGAAATGACCGTGTCTGTCAGTATGTCATTACAGTTTTCCATGAAAAATGATCGTCGTGTCTGTCAGTATGTCATTACAGTTTTCCATGAGAAATGACCGTCGTGTCTGCCAGTATGTCATCACAGTTTTCCATGAGAAATGACCATGTCTGTCAGTATGTCATTACAGTTTTCCATGAGAAATGACCATGTCTGTCAGTATGTCCTCACAGTTCCTCTGTCATTGTGTCACTACGGCTGTTCCCCATCACTGTGCCAGCGAATTATCACAAGCTTTGCATCATTAACGACTGTGTCAGTGTTGGGCCAGAGAGTCAACGTGTTGTCGCGGATGTGCCACAGAGCTGACGGTGTCGTTTTGTGGTTGCAGCTGTTCATCAACAATGAGTTCGTTAACTCGGCCAGCGGAAAAACCTTCCCCACCATCAACCCTTGTACAGAAGAGGTCATTGTGAACGTTCAGGAGGCCGACAAGGTGAGTAGGCTGCTACTGCACGGACGGATGGACGGACGCATGCATGCACGCAGGCACATACGTAGGCATACACAACACACACACGCACACACACATACGCACACACGAACAAGTGCGCAAGCATGCACGCACGTGAGCGCATTGCACACACAGGTTATTCGGATTCCGTGTTTCCAGGAAGTTTTGGTCAAATCGGTTCGGCAGTTCTTGCGCAGTCTTGCTGACACACCGACAGACAAACCAACAGACATCCGACAGACAAACCAACAGACATACCGACAGACAAACCAACAGACACACCGACAGACATACCAACAGACACACCGACAGACACACCGACAGACAAACCAACAGACATACTGACAGACACACCGACAGACAAACCAACAGACAAACTGACAGACAAACCAACAGACACACCGACAGACAAACCAACAGACACACCGACAGACACACCGACAGACATACCGACAGACACACCGACAGACACACCGACAGACAAACCAACAGACATACCGACAGACACACCGACAGACACACTGACAGACATACTGACAGACACACCGACAGACACACCACAGACATACGACAGACACACTGACAGACATACGACAGACACACCGACAGACATACTGACAGACAACATGACAGACATACTGACAGACATACTGACAGACAACCGACAGACACACGACAGACACACCGACAGACATCTGACAGACAACTACGACAGACACACCGACAGACACACACGACCAGACACACGACAGACATACTGACAGACATACTGACAGACAACTGACAGACACACCGACAGAACCGACAGACAACTACAGACATACTGACAGACAGCACACCGACAGACAACGACAGACACACGACAGACACACCGACAGACACACCGACAGACATACTGACAGACACACCGACAGACATACGACAGACACACCGACAGACATACGACAGACAACCGACAGACACACCGACAGACAACCGACAGACAACCGACAGACACACCGACAGACAACGACAGACATACTGACAGACACACGACAGACATACCGACAGACATACTCGACAGACACACCGACAGACATACGACAGACACACCGACAGACATACCGACAGAACATACGACAGACAACCGACAGACATACGACAGACACACGACAGACAACCGAACAGACACTACCGACAGACACACCGACAGACATACTGACAGACATACCGACAGACAACCAACAGACAACCGACAGACATACGACAGACAACCGACAGACATACCGACAGACATACTGACAGACAACCGACAGACAACCAACGAGACATACTGACAGACATACCTGACAGACACACCGACAGACATACGACAGACACACCGACAGACACACCGACAGACAACCGACAGACACACCACAGACACACCAACAGACATACCGACAGACAAACCAACAGACACACCGACAGACAACCAACAGACACACGACAGACAACCAACAGACACACCAACAGACAACCGACAGACATACGACAGACACACCGACAGACAAACGACAGACATACGACAGACATACCGACAGACACAACGACAGACAACCAACAGACACACCGACAGACATACCGACAGACAACCGACAGACACACCGACAGAGACAGACACACCGACAGACATACCGACAGACATACCGACAGACACACCAACAGACACACTGACAGACAACCGACAGACATACCGACAGACACACGCACAGACACAACCGACAGACACACCGACAGACAACCACAGACATAACCGACAGACACACCGACAGACACACAGACAACCACAGACACACCGACAGCAACGACAACCACACAGACACACCGACAGACACACCGACCAACCGACAGACACACCGACAGACATACGACAGACACACCGACAGACAACCAACAGACAACCGACAGACATACCGACAGACATACCGAACAGACAACACCAACAGACATACCGACAGACACACCGAAGGACATACGACAGACAAACCAGACAGACATACCGACAGACATACCGACAGACACACCAACAGACACACGACAGACATACTGACAGACTACCGACAGACACACCGACAGACATACCGACAGACAACCAACAGACATACCGACAGACATACCGACAGACACACCAACAGACACACCGACAGACATACCGACAGACATACCGACAGACAACACCACAGACAACGACAGACATACGACAGACACACCAACAGACAACCAACAGACACACGACAGACAACGACAGACACACCAGACAGACACACCGACAGACAACCGACAGACAAACCAACAGACATACTGACAGACACACCGACAGACACACCAACAGACAAACCAACAGACATACGCAACAGACAACCGACAGACAAACCAACACAGACATACACCGACAGACACACCGACAGACACACCGACAGACACACCGACAGACAAACCGAACAGACACCCCGACAGCCAAACCAACAGACACACCAACAGACATACTGACAGACACACCGACAGACAAACCAACAGACATACCGACAGACATACGACAGACATACTGACAGACAAACCAACAGACATACCGACAGACATACTGACAGACAAACCAACAGACATACCGACAGACATACCGACAGACACACCGACAGACACACCGACAGACAAACCAACAGACACACCGACAGACAAACCGACAGACATACCGACAGACATACCGACAGACATACCGACAGACATACCGACAGACAAACCAACAGACACACCGACAGACATACCGACAGACATACCGACAGACAAACCAACAGACACACCGACAGACATACCGACAGACACACCGACAGACAACCGACAGACAAACCAACAGACATACCGACAGACACACCGACAGACATACCGACAGACAAACCAACAGACACACTGACAGACAAACCAACAGACATACCGACAGCCAAACCAACAGACATACCGACAGACAAACCAACAGACATACCGACAGCCAAACTAACAGACATACTGACAAACAAACCAACAGACATACCGACAGCCAAACCAACAGACGCATATGAAAACATCACCTCCTTAGCGTAGGTAACAAATTTTAACCCTAACTAACTGATCAATTATCTCACTGACTGACCAGATATAAAACGCAACTGACTGATTTGATTTAATTGTCTTAACGACTGGCGTATTGATTGATCACTCGATTTATTAATCAACTGACTGTGACTTGATTCATTGTCTTAACGACTGGCGTATTGATTGATCACTCGATTTATTAATCAACTGACTGTGACTTGATTCATTGCCTTAACGACTGGCGTATTGATTGATAACTCGATTTATTAATCAACTGCCTGATCGATGGGCCAGACTGACGTGGACAAGGCCGTGGCCGCAGCCAAGCAAGCCTTCAAGCTGGGGTCGGCCTGGAGACGCATGGACGCCAGTCAGAGGGGGGTCCTGCTCTTCAAGCTGGCCGACCTCATGGAGAAGAACATCGTCTACCTGGCGGTAAGGACCGGACCGGACTGGACTGGACTGGGAGTGGGAGTGGGCTGGTTAGAGCGTGAGGGTGGAGTTGTGGGATTATGCTGGATTTGGAGCGGGCGGGTGGGGATTTTG
>CM065729.1:45302311-45312311 GCA_033310375.1 Conus canariensis | reverse complement strand
TGACAAAGCGGCCTTCACTGGTTCCACTGAGGTGGGTGGGTGTTGACACTGTGTTGACAAAGCGGCCTTCACTGGTTCCACTGAGGTGGGTGGGTGTTGACGTTGTGTTGACAAAGCGGCCTTCACTGGTTCCACTGAGGTGGGTGGGTGCTGACACTGTGTTGACAAAGCGGCCTTCACTGGTTCCACTGAGGTGGGTGGGTGTTGACATTGTGTTGACAAAGTAGCGGTTCCTCTGAGGTGGGTGGATGTTGACATTGTGTTGACAAAGTGGCGGTTCCACTGAGGTGGGTGGGTGTTGTCATTGTGTTGACAAAGTGGCGGTTCCGTTGAGGTGGGTGGGTGTTGACATTGTGTTGAGAAAGTGGCGGTTCCGCTGAGGTGGGTGGGTGTTGACGTTGTGTTGACAAAGTGGCCTTCACTGGTTCCACTGGGGTGGGTGGGTGTTGTCATTGTGTTGACAAAGTGGCGGTTCCACTGAGGTGGGTGGGTGCTGACATTGTGTTGACAAAGTGGCGGTTGCATTGAGGTGGGTGGGTGTTGACGTTGTGTTGACACAACCGCCTTCACCGGTTCCACTGAGGTGGGTGGGTGTTGACGTTGTGTTGACAAAGTGGCGGTCCCATTGAGGTGGGTGGGTGTTGACATTGTGTTGACAAAGTGGCGGTTCCACATTGATTTGGGTGGGTGTTGACATTGTGTTGACAAAGTGGCGGTTCCACTGAGGTGGGTGGGTGTTGACATTGTGTTGACAAAGTGGCGGTTCCACTGAGGTGGATGGGTGTTGACATTGTATTGACAAAGTGGCGGTTCCACTAAGGTGGGTGGGTGTTGACATCGTGTTGACAAAGTGGCGGTTCCACTGAGGTGGGTGGGTGTTGATATTGTTTTTGACAAAGTGGCGGTTCCACTGAGGTGGGTGGGTGTTGACATTGTTTTTGACAAAGTGGCGGTTCCACTGAGGTGGATGGGTGTTGACATTGTGTTGATAAAGTGGCGGTTCCACCGAGGTGGGTGGGTATTGACATTGTGTTGACAAAGTGGCGGTTCCACTGAGGTGGGTGGGTGTTGACATTGTGTTGAGAAAGTGGCGTTTCCAGTGAGGTGGGTGGGTGTTTTCATTGTTGACAAGGTGGCGGTTCCACTGAGGTGGATGGGTGTTGACGTTGTGTTGACAAAGTGGCCTTCACTGGTTCCACTGGGGTGGGTTGGCGTTGACATTGTGTTGACAAAGCAGCCTTTACTGGATTCTTTGGGGTGGATGGGTGTTGACATTGTGTTGACAAAGTGGCCTTGACCGTTTCCACGGCGTGTGATGTGTTGTGATGCCTACTGATGTATTAATGATGTTGTGTGATGTGCTGTAGTGTAGTGTCATGGAATGTGACGTGGTGTGATGAATCCTAATCTGCTGTGGTGTGTCAGGATGTGTGAAAGTGTCGTGTGATGCTTCAGGACATTGTATTCTGCATTACTCAATCCGGTGTGATGTGTCATGGAGTGGTTTATATAACATGATTATAGTGTGATGTCTCATGATATGCTGTTGTACATTGTGTCGCAAAGTTAAGTAATGTGTCATGGAATGGTGTGGTATGTCATGATGTGATGTGATTTTATGGTGTAATGTTCCATGATGTATTTGACGTGTCATTGTGGTATGATGTGTCATATGGAGTGATATGCCACGATGTGACTTATGTGTCATTGCGATGTGATGTGTCATATGGTTGTAATGTGACATGATGAGATTGATGTGTCATTGTGATGTGATATGCCATGATGAAGGCTGACGTCATGATGTAACATAACGTACTGTGTTGTAGTATAACATGGTGTGATGTGTCAATTGGTGTGATGTGTTGTGAACTTTGGTGACATGATGATGTGGTGTGATGTGTCATGATATCGTGTGATGATGATGTGGAGTAACGCATCATAATACGGTGTGATGTGTCATAATGTAATGTAATGTCACGGTGTGGTGTGATGTATGATGATGTGGTGTGGTGTGGTGTGATGTGTCATGATGTGGTGAAATGTGTCACCATGTGGTGGTGTAACATACCACGATGTGGTTTGATGTGTCGTGGTGTAGTCTCATATGTCATGATGGTGTAATATGCATGTCACGGTGTGGCTGTGATGTGTCACGATGTAGTGTGATGTGTCGTGGTGTGGTCTCATATGTCATGATTGATGTACCCCACGATGTGGTGTGACGTGCAATAATGTGGTGTAATGTACCATGGTGTGGTGTGATGTGTCATGGTGTGGTCTGATGTGTCTTAATGATGTGTTACGTATGTCATGGTGTAGTGTGATAACCCGTTCTGTAGGACGATGCCGTAGTGTGGTGAGATGTGTCCTGACTCGTATGCAAAGCATCATGATCCGTTTGTTTGCGATGTGTTGTGCTGTGGTGAAACGTCTCATGTGTGACGGCTCATGAGGTGTGGTGAGGTGCACCGTCGCGATGTGGTATGACCCAACACAGTGTGGTGTGCTACACAGATCGGCCAGATCATCATGAAGGCCGCTGCGGACAGCAACCTGAAGAGGCCTACACTGGAACTGGGAGGCAAGAGCCCGGCCATCTTCATGGATGATGTGGACGGTAGGTCTGCGTGCATCTTACGCTCATTTAGCAAGACACCCAGGGTGGGGTGGGGAGTAGGGGTGGGGGTGGGGAGGGGTGGATGAAAGAGGCAGGCAGAATGGCAAAAGCAGAATGCAGAGAATGAGGGAACGGAAAGAAAAGAGCGTCAGCCTCACAGAAATATAGATCATCATCAAATCTCTTGATGTCATGTGTGTGTGTGTGTGTGTGTGTGTGTGTGTGTGTGTGTGTGTGTGTGTGTGTGTGTGCCTGCGTGTGTCCGTCACACAGTGGACTGGGCGGTGAAGGAGGCGCACGAGGCGTGCATGCTGAACATGGGCCAGTGCTGTGTGGCGGCCACGCGCACATTCGTGCACGAGAAGATCTACGACCAGTTCGTGGCCAAGACGGCCGAGCTGGCCAAACAGAGGGCCGTGGGCAACCCCTTCAGCCCTGGCGTCGTCCAGGGACCCCAGGTGGGTGGGTCAGTGGGTGGGTGGGCAGCCTCACACCCTCCTAACTGCTGGAGGGGCCGTGGCTGGAGGGGGAAGATCCTTGGTGTGGCTGGATGTGGCTGGAGTGAGCGACGGTGTGATGGGCGATAACTCTAGGGGGAGGCGCTGAAGACGAAACTGATGTCCCTTTGTTCTGACTGCTCTGTGTTGTCATTTCTGCCAGGCGATTCGGTGTCGTGTAAGCAGCATTCGTTTGGAGTTATGGGTGTCCGTTTATTTCATCATGGGAGCAAGAGTTATCCTACTTGCTCGTTGAAATACAGATAAGAAAAGAAAAAAAGTGCAAACGCAGAGAATATAAGACTTTATTGAATCACTCATGTTCATAGGCCTTGACGTGAACATAATAATAATGTTGTTTACTTCATTTGTAAAGGACATACTTTGTACGTAATGTACATGGAAGCTATCCGCAAACGGATCTTCTGTTAAAAACAAACAAACAAACAAAAAACCAATAACTACAGAGCCAACTATAACAGATTGCCGAACGACGCCAGACTTTTTTGCGTAATGTGTTTCAGACCAAAGGTTCCATGTAATATCAGTTGTTTAATGTTAGAACCTTGCAGACGCAGGGGTTTAGATAGAAAAGTGTAGATGATCGACATCCACCGTAGACCACGACTGCTGTGACGACGACAAGGTCGACAATTATGACGAGGAAGAGGACTCGAGTACACGGACTATACTCTCTCCCATAGCACGCACACCATAGGTTTGCATGGATAATGACAAACATGTAATCGACGACGACAATGACAATACTGATGACAAGGTCGATGACAATGATGAATGATGGTGAAAATGATGATGAAGTCAGTCACAACGACGTGATGTTTGTGGTGACGACGACGATGATGATTCTGATTGATGTTGATGACGTGATGAATGATGGTGCAAATGATGATGAAGTCAGTCACCACGATGTGATGTTTGTGGTGATGACGACGATGATGATTATGATGTTGATGACGATCATGACGACGAAACGACGACGACGACGACGACGACGATGATAATGATGAAGTTGTTGTTGAAGATGAGGAAGTTGAGGAGAAGGAGGAGGATATCTATGATGATAATGATAACGAAAATGAAGAGGAGGAGGAGGAGAAGTGGAAGATGATGATGATGAAGATGATGATGATGATGATAATGATGATGATGATGATGATGATGATGATGATGATGACAGATAGATGAGGAGCAGTTCAACAAGATTCTCAGCCTGATCGAGAAGGGAAAGGCGGAGGGAGCCAAGGTGGAGACGGGGGGTTGTCGAGAGGGCGACAAAGGCTACTTCATCAAACCCACCGTCTTCTCCAACGTCACCGACGACATGACCATCGCCAGGGAGGAGGTAACGGCGTCATCGCTTTCGTCATCATCATTTGCAATAGCTTTACGGGATCGCTGACGTCATAGCCATCGTTGACAGCGGCAGCGACAGGGTTCGATGAAGATGGACCAGATTGTGTTGTGAACAGGATTCTCTCGTTTTCTTGTCTTACGATTTGTTGCTTTGGGTTGGGTTGGGTTGGGTTGGGTTGGGTTGGGTTGGTGGTTGGGTTGGGTTGGGTTGAATTGAGTTGGGTTAGGTTAGGTTAGGTTGGGTTGGTTGGGTTGGGTGATTATTTGGGTTGGTTAGGTTGGTATGTTGGGTTGGGTTGGGTGGTTTGATTGGATCATTTTGAATTGAATTGCCTGGGTTTGGTGGTGCATCGTTATGTGTTATGCGGTGTTGTGTTGTGTTAAATGTTATTTCATAGTGTATCAGATTGCATCGCGTTATATTGTAATACATCACATCATAATTATGATATATAATGCGATTCAGTGTGCTGAAATGCATTACGCTGCTTTGTGTTACGTCATATTGCGTTGCTGTATGTGACATCATTCTGCAGTGCAGTACATTGCATTGACTCGCATCTCAACGCTCTGCATTTATTGCATTGTTAATTGTTACATCACACAGACCTGTTTACCTATACGATTTAATCGCATTTTGCACATATATCTGGCCCAAAAAAAACCCGACGAATTCGACAAACTAGGAGCAAAAAAAAAAAAAAAGGAGAAAAAGAAAACGTCGGGAAAAAAAAAGAATTCTGCAGATGAGGTTCTTGAGCGGTGATTGCACTTGCGGCAGGCAACCATTGCAGGGGGCTATGACCAAAGAGCGACAACTCACCTTGCTAACTCCCGCGCGCGCGAAAGCGTGTCGGGACTGTGCTTCTGCCGCGACAGCATGCCCTGAAACATTGGCGGGGGGGGGGGGGGGGGGGGGGGGGGGGGTGGAAAAAGAAAAAAGAAAGAAAAGAAAAGAAAGAAAGAAGCGGCGAAAGAGCATGACTTTGTGCCAGAGGATGCTGATGAATCTGTAATTTGTTTCTAGAAGGAGCCTACATTTACCATAAATTAGGTGGTCATAACCCGGAAGAAGCCGCTGCAGTGTGATGAAAGGTGAAGGTAAAAAAAATGATGTGTTGCATCACGGTGTGTTCCACTGAATGGCATCACATGACGTCAGGTTGGCATCGCTCTGCCTTACATTGTGTTCACTGTCACATCCTCATCGTTCTCCTCCTCCTCCTCCACCTCCTCCACCTTCCTCTTTCTACTTCTTCTTTGACTTCATCTTTCCTCCTCCTCCTCCTCCTCCTCCCCCCTCACGCTCTTCTTCTTCTTCTTCTTTCTTCTTCTTCTTCTTCTTCTTTCTTCTTCTTCCTCCTCCTCCTCCTCTCTTCTTCTTCTTCTTCTTCTTCTTCTTCTTCTTCTTTTCTTCTTCTTTCTTCCTATAGTTTGGTGGGGGAGGAGATGAGGGTGGGTGGTTGGGTAGAGAAAAGCTGTGGCCACTTGTCTCAGGATCTTTGGGGTGTGTGTTCTGTGGGCAGATCTTTGGCCCAGTGCAGCAGCTGCTCAAGTTCCGCACTCTGGAGGAGGCCATTGAGCGGGCCAACAACACCAACTACGGCCTGGGCGCCGGCATCTTCACCAAGGACATCGATGCCGCCCTCACCTGTGCCAACAGCGTTCGCGCCGGAACTGTCTGGTCAGAGAGAGAGAGAGAGGAGAGAGAGAGAGAGAGAGAGAGAGAGAGAGAGAGAGAGAGAGAGAGAGAGAGAGAGAGGAGCGTGTGTGTATAAATGCGTGCGGTCAGTGTGTGTGTGTGTGTGTGTGTGTGTGTGTGTGTGTGTGTGTGTGTGTGTGTGTGTGTGCTCGTGCACGCGCGTGTGTGTATGTACAAACACGCGCGCGTGTGTATAAACGTGTGTTGTGTGTGTGTGTGTGTGTGTGTGTGTGTGTGTGTGTGTGTGTGTGTGTGTGTCTGTGTGTGTGTGTGTGTGTGTGTGTGTTGGTGTGTCTGTGTGTCTGAGTGTGTGTGTATGTGTGTGTGTGTGTGTGTGTGTGTGTGTGTGTGTGTGTATGTGTGTGTGTGTGTGACACCCCTCACCTAACTAACATTTGCTTGTACTGCGCTGCAGGGTGAACTGTTACAACGCCATCACCCCACAAGGACCTTTTGGAGGATTCAAGATGTCCGGCATTGGCCGAGAAATGTTAGTGCCCCATGCACCCCGCCCCTTCTGGACACTTGCACCTGTGTCTGTCTGTCAGTCTGTCTGTCTGTTTGTCGCTCTCGTTCTCTCTCCCTGTCTCTCTCTGTCTCTCTCTCTCTGTCTCTGTCTCTCTCTCTCTCTCTCTCTCTCTCTCTCTCTCTCACACACACACACACACACACACACACACACACACACACACACACACACACACACATACACAGCCACCCATCCACCCACCCACACCAGGATATTTACAACGGCAAATGGGACTTCGAGGTTTTTTTGTTGTTGTTCGTACATATCTATAGTTATAATCATCAGGTAGTTCGATCTGACTTTTTCTTGAGGATAAAAGAAAATTCTTCAGTAACCGAGACAAACGCGCACATGACACCAACAGCCACACACACACACAAACACACACACACGCGCGCGCGCACACACACACACACACACGCGCGCGCGCACACACACATTTCTCTGGCCCCTCTTGCTATTTCATCACCCTTCCTCCCCCTACCCCCCCCCCCCCCCCCCTCTTTTTTTTGGTAATGCGTAATTTCACCATATCTCTTACCAGACTACAATAACGGTAACTACGCTCAGCTTACTGTTCATGACTCAAGGCCGACTAAAACTGCATTCTCTTGTCTTACAGGGGAGAATATGGACTTCAACAATACTCGGAGGTTAAAAACGTGAGTAAACAACTACAACAACTACAAGAACAACATTCTTGCTTTGACTCATGCTACAAGCGTCCGTCCACTCTATTCTTCTCTTATCTTTTTTTTCAAATCACAAAAAACCACAAGGGACAAGACACATGGAAATAGAATAAAGACTACTCACAACATGATACATGGAAATAGAATAAAGACTACTAACAACATGATACATGGAAATAGAATAAAGACTACTAGACTACTAACAACATGATACATGGACATAGAATAAAGACTACTAACTAACAACAACAACCATAACTAACGAGAAACGGAATTAGATCGAAACAGAATCAAAGCTGACACAGGAAGAAGAACGAAAGAAAACCAGCTGAATTCTAGGCGTACGGAAACCCTCAGCTGTTTCGCTCTATTTGCGTCTCGTCAGGCTTGTTTCTTTGCATGCTGGATGCTGGTTACCTGCTGATGAAAAGCATTTCCGCATAAACAGAAAGCGCACTCCCTGACATCGCGCAGACCCCCTGTCTACATGAACAATGCCCTCGAAAAGAAAAGAGGAGCACACAGTGTTGGCAAAAGTCACACTGTTGATCAAAATGATGATCTAAAATTTGTCTGAAATTTTGAAAAAAAAAGAAGATGAAAATATAAGAGACCAGCCCATGGGACGAGCAACCATGAATGGAAAGTTCATAGGGATATTGGTGTGTGTGTGTGTGTGTGTGTGTGTGTGTGTGTGTGTGCGCGAGCTGGGTGCCAGAGTGTGTGCGTGCGTGCATGTCGATATTTAAATCCCTCAAACAGGGAGAGGAAGAGACAGTGCATTGAAAATTTAATCCACAGAACATGAAATACATACATTTAATTAGTTCAAACCTGAGACCTTTGATATTTGTTTTCAGCCAGAATCTTTGTGTATACAACAGGACTGATAACAATATGCCATTAAGAGGTGTACAGGTTATACGTTTGACGTTACACGTTTGACAGTGGATTTTGTAGGCATTTTTTTTATAGCTGGCATTCTGTCGGAACTTCACGATCTTTCTGATTTCACCCGACCCAAAACTCTCTGGGCGAGAGAACTTTCCACCCTGTGTGACATTCTTGAACGGGAACTGGGTGTACCCCAAGGTTGCGTCCTGTGTCCAGTACTTTTCAGTATCAAAAGTCAGCGGTACGGTCAAAGTGCGTTCGCCAAGGTTATGAATCTTCAAAATGAGTGTTGATGACTTTGCGCTCTAAAACACACAGGGAAAAGCCTTTCTCCGACCCAGCACAGAGACATTTTGATCTTATCTGCTTCTTTTCTTGCTGCTGCTGAGGCCATCGCCACCCCAGCACAAACTATCCTGTGATTTTAAAAATAATTCTCAGTTATTCGCCAAACAACAGGGACAATCAAATTACATGACAAAACTTTGAAACTAACTTTGATTCATACTGACAGCTACCCTTCGTTGTTTTGTATTTCGTTTCACGTCATCGATATTTGGTGTGCATTTGTGATCGTTGTATGCTACTTAGAAGTGATTGCTCATTCTTCCTTTTCGGTGTCCTGAATCTTGCCTGAAGAAGACCTAAGAGATCGAAACGCGTCGTGTTTTGTCTTGTAATTTGTTTGTCTCTGTCGTTTGGCGGACTCATATACAATGATTTTTTGAATTTGTTTCAATTTCTGCCTGCAGTGACCTCACTTCGAAATTATCCTGTGATCTTGTAATTTCATGAATTGTACGCGTCAGCGTCTCTGTATAACGACGGCTTTGATATTGGGGACTGTGTGTGTGTGTGTGTGTGTGTGTGTGTGTGTGTGTGTGTGTGTGTGTGTGTGTGTGTGTTTGCTTGGATACCTGGTCATGTTGGAATTCGGGATAAGAAAAATAGCTGCGGACCAGTTTGCGAAGAATGCCTTGAGGATTGATTGTTCACACACAGCCGTTCCTTTGGCAGACCTCAAGTCCGAAACTCGGTCATACGTCAAAATGCTCTTGACAAGAGGAATATTCGCACAGATAGACAGCAAACAGTTTCCAGATTCGACCAGACCTTAAGGAATTCCTTCCATCTATCTCCAGAATGCTCCAGAAAGAAACAGGAGTTGTACAGATTACATATGTGTGATACGTGTTCTATTCATTCTTATTTTCTCTTTAAAGGGTGAGTGAGAAGATGCCATGACGTGAGATTTGTCGGCTAGCATCAAACATCTTATTATCGAGCGTTGGCATGTGTATGTTCAAATCATACTTCTGAGATTCTACAAAACCGTTCAAGATGTCAACTAATTTGATTTTTAACATTTTTTTACTTGTTCAATAGAAATGGGATCATTGTCTTTATAAGTTTAATCTGGAGTTACATAGTAATGAATGATAACTTGGTTTAGATTGTGTCTGGTGTGAAACTCAAAGCTTACACACGTGCACGTACATGGAACTTACGCGTTGTTGGTTTAACTGGGATAGCAGCCCTGAAGAGACCATCCGGGTCGGCTGGGGTACAATGTTTAACTGACTATTTGCTCGTGATACGATCCTGAAATTGGGTTGCTTGGTTGGTCGTTGATCATGATGGTGCATAAATTGATGATTGTTTTGTTGGCTGGTCATAGAATTGATTGGTCGATTG
>CM065729.1:45287311-45289811 GCA_033310375.1 Conus canariensis | reverse complement strand
TGAAACGATGTTCATGAAACCTGGTAGGAAATAAAATGGGATACCAGATCGAACCTCTGAAATTTTTTGGTACCTCAGATCCGTACTAGATGGCAGACCCAGGTTCGATAGGCAAGGTCAACAGGGCACATTTTCTACCGAACGTGAAATCTGTAAGTTCATCGCTGATGAATTCATATCGATCTATCCAGACATTGGGCCGTTCTGCCACTTTTTTTCTTTTTCTTTTTTTTTTTAACCGAGCCTGGCCGGCCCATGGCCCAAGCAGCTGCGTTGACATGGACTTTTTCCGTGCCGTGTCATACCATGCCATAGCTCTGCTTCTGAGATGAGCCAAAGGCTGCGTTTACACCTAGACTGGACCCTGCCTGGCACGGTATGGTACTGCCATGGCTCGCTTGCTGCTTTCTGTTTACACGGCTATAAATGGAACCGGGCGACTTGCAGGCTTTACCCCACATGTGATCTCAGGAATTCAAGATCTTAGCTTCCAGATGTAAACACATGGTGGCTGTCGGACTGAGAGCATAGCTGTGACAAAGGTGGTATGCGTAGATAACGACAGCTTTGGTTACTGATGCAGCAAAGTATGAAAAAGGGGAACATTTTTTTTAATACATCTAAAGCTGAACTTTTGTATGCAAGCGGCAGACTTGGTGTCATCTTCTCAGCTACGCATGATTCACCAAAGCATGTGGTGCAATTTTTTTTTTCACGGCACTGACTTTTTTCCCTACGCCATGCTGATCATCGACAAGGATCTTTCTAATGTGCGCAAATCTCAAAAGGATTTCTCGCGCATGAGTCCGGCCTCTTCTGAAAGGCCTCAACTGCCCCACCCTTGAATTCAGCAGGACGTCTGTGTCTTGCTCTATCCTGAAACTCGTGGCGGTTCTCCCTTATCACCTTTTTGTCAACATCAGCTGACACGTAGGAATGGAATGGAATGTGGCCACGTCTGGCCCGCCTTAGGCTCACCTCAGAAGCAGGGGCAGGCGCGGAATGCAACGGCACGGCAGAAGTTAATGGACACGCAGTTGCTTGGGCCAAGGGCCGGTCACGCCCGAGAAAAATTGGCAGAGTAAACGGCCCCAAAGGCGGACCTAACGTGACCACATTCCATTGTTACATGTCAATTGGGGTTACACAAATAGATGGCGGGAAAGACAGCCACGAGTTGCTGCTGGACAGAGGACGAAACAAAAACCTTGTTGAACTGAAGTGTGGGGCAGGTGAAGCCATTCACAAGGAGCCGGACTCATGCACAAGAAATCTTTTGATATTTGATATATTGGGAAGAGCCTTGCCGATAAGCATGGGGTGGAGAAGAAGTGCATGTCAGTGCCGTGGAAAAACATGCACCGCTTGCTTTGGTGAATCATAGGCATCTGAGAAGATGACATCAAGTTTGCCGCTCGCATACAAAAAGTTCAAATTTACATGTATTAAAAAAAATGTTCGCTTTTTTGCGCATACTTCGCTGCATCAGTAACCAAAGCCTGTCGTTCTCTTCGCCGCCGTCTTCGCCGTAACAGCTAGGCTCTCAGTCGGACAGCCACCATGTGTTAACATCTGGAAGCTAAGATCTTGAATTCCAGAGATAATACGTGGGGTAAAGCCAGCAAGTCGCTTGGTTTCTTCCATTGCCGGGAACGCAAAGCAGCAAGCGAGCCATGCCGAACCATAACGTCAGCGCCATGAAAAAAAAAAAAAAAAAAAAAAAAAAAAAGAGAAAAACCCAAGCAGCTGAGAAGATAAGACCAAATCTGTCACTTGTGTACAAAAGTTCCACTTTGTTGCATGATTTACTTCAACTGCTCGCCTTTTACGCCTGCTTCGCTGCGTGTTACTAAAGCCCTTGCTATCTTTGCCGCCGCCTTTGTAACAGCCATCATGTGTCTACACAGGGAAGCTTACATCTTGACTTCCAGAGATAACGTATGACGGTCAAACCTGCAGCAGCCTTATTTCATCTATTGCCGTGTAAACGCGAAGCAGCAAGTGAATCATGTGGTGCCATACCGTGCCGGCGTAGCCCACAACTACATATATAGACAGATATATATATATATATATATATATATATATATATATATATATATTTGACATTACAATCATCATCATCGTCATCATCATCATTAATTTTATTGTTATTGTTATTATTATTATTATTATTATTATTATCGTTGTTGTTGTTGGTGGTGTTGTTGTTGTTGTTGTTGTTGTTAGTAGTAGTAGTAGTATCAGCAGCAGCAGTAGCAGTAGAAGCAGCAGTAGTAGCAGCAGCAGCAGCAGCAGCGGCAACAGCAGCAGCAACAGCAGCAGCAGCAGTAGTAGTAGTAGTAGTTGTAGTAGTAGTTATGATAGTAGAAGTACCAGTGATGGTTGAAGCAGTAGCAGTACTTTGCTCTCCCATTCTTCATACCACATCAGTGGCATAACTCTCACGCCGCTCACTGGGCCTGTCCCACTTACCGACACACCTGCACCCAACGCGGCG
>CM065729.1:45277311-45279811 GCA_033310375.1 Conus canariensis | reverse complement strand
TTTTGAACATGTGTTGAAGCACCTGCACAGTTATTTTAAGTATCTTTTTCATATCTTTGCGTGAAAATGGGCAATAGACATCTCATACCACCTCAAGCATTTTGGTCCCCATTTTGCTGCTCTGTCCGCTTTATCATTGAAAAAAGTCAATGTAGCTGCACATTTGAGGATGAGGTTCACCTTTTTTTAAAATTTTCCCAGGATGTGCAAACTTAAGATAAAACTCTCAGTGTGGCATTGAGTCTGCAAAAGTTCTGAGACGAAGAAATGATTGATCCTAAATATACAAAACTTTAAAACAATCGTTGATCTGGTTCGGTACAACGCCTGCATCAAGGACGTCATGGCTTCAACCTCGTCTGCTGATTTCTTTGTCTGTCTGTAGGAGACATTATGAAAAGTGAAGAAAAAAGAATAGTGAATCGATCTGAGAGAAATTTTTTTTTACAACAATCCCAGAACATTTTGATTAATGGTTAAGTTTCGATCAACGTTAGTTTTAGCATCATGAAACCTATACTGGAAATATCGCTTTATGAATCTTCATAAAGCCTTTACGAGAAGCTATTTATTGACTTACTCAGTACATTTGTAGCTTGCTTGTGTTGTAACAGTACTGACAGTTGTTTTTTTGTGTGTATAACTTTAAAATCTTTTTCAGTTTGACAAATCCGTTTCAAATTTGTACTTGGCTTTATCTTTATGCTTGTACTGGGACGACATTGTTTCACGTTTGCGTTACATAAATGTTGTTCACACCCGTTCTAAACGGCTTTGGCCTTATCAGTTTGAATTCTGCTCTGTTCTGCTGTGTCCCGTTTTGTTCCAAACTAATATATTCTGTTCTGTTCTGTTCTGTACTGTTCTGTTCTGCTATGCTGCTGTGTTGTATTCTGTCCTGATCTGTTCTGTTCTGTTCGGTTCCGTTCGGTTATGTTCCGTTCGGTTATGTTCGTTCCATTCTGTTATGCTCCGTTTTGTTATTTTCCGTTCTGTTATGTTCCGTTCTGTTTTCTTCTACTCCGTTCTGCTGTGCTCTACTGTGTCCTGTTCTGTTCTGTTCTATTCTGTTGTGTTGTGCTGTGTTCTGCTCTGTATTCTAATGTTTTGCCCTGCTTTGTACTGTTCCGTTCTGTTTTGCACTACTCTTTTCTTTTCCGTTCTGTTTTGCTCTACTCTTCTCTGTTCTGTTCTGTTGTGTTCTGTTTTGCTCTACTCTTTTCTCTTCGTTCTGATCTGTTCTGCTCTACTCTTTTCTGCTCTATTCTGATATGTTCTCTTCTGTTTTGCTCTACTCTTCTCTGTTCTGCTCTGTTCTGTTCTGTTTCGTTCTACTGTTTTCCGTTCTGCTCTTTTTGTTTTCGTTTTTAAAATTCTGGTTTGTGTTGTTCTGTTGTGTACTGTCCCTTTATTTTCTAGTCTGTCCTGGTCTTGTCTTATATGTGCTATGCTGCTCTGTGTTCTGATCTGTCCTGTTCTGTCCTGTTCTGCTTTGGTGTGGACTGGACTGTACTGATAAGTTTTTGCTCTGCTCTGTTCTGGTCTTATCTGTTCTGTTCTGCTCTGTTTTGTTCTGCGCTTCTGTGATCTGTTCCATCCCCACCCCCCTTCCCCATCTCTGATTTTCTTTGTCTATGTCTATCTTTTTATGTCTTTCTACTGCTCTCTCTTTCTCTCTGTGTCTCTGTCTCTGTCTGTCTGTCTGTCTTTCTGTCTGTCTCTCTGTTAATTCCCCCCCCCCTTTTTTTCCCCTTCTCTTCCTCTCTTTTTCTCTCTGTCTCTCTCTATCTTTGCCTTCCTCTCCACCATCTCTCCCTCTCTCTCTCTGTCTGCGTCTGTTTGTCTCTGTCTTTTTTGACAATCTTTGTCTGTCCCTGTTTGTCTGGATTACCATGATAAGCATGGTTGAATCTCCCTCCCTCTTTTCTGTATGATAAGCATGGTCGAAATCTCCCTCCCTCCTGTCTGTCTGCTTGTCTCTGTTGGGTTGATAATCTAAACAAATTATAGTCTCTTTCTGTCCTTTTCCCTCAACGCACGTTTTCCGCACATAAAGTCTTTGTCTGTCTGGTCCGTCTGTCTGTCTATCTGTTTGTCTCCCTCTCTCTCTCTCTCTCTCTCTCTCTCTCTCTCTCTCTCTCTCTCTTTTCTCTCTCTCTTTCTCTCTCTTTCTCTCTCTATCTGTCTATCTGTTCTTCTGTCTGTTTTTCTGTCTGTTTGTCTGTCTCTATCTTTCTCCATGTCTCTTTGTCTCTGTCCCTGTCTGTCTGTCTGTCTGTCTGTCTCTCTCTCTCTCTCTCTCTCTCTCTCTCTCTCTCTCTCTCTCTCTCTCGCTCGCTCGCTCGGAGGGTAACATTACGAACATGACTGGACCCATGCACAACCACTCTAAATTCTTCTGTGAGCTAAACTACGACATTTTCTCAGCGTGCATATCCACCCCCGTTTAAGATAAAAAGGTCTGAGGGAAATTGCCCTTGACTTTGAAAATCTGCGTTTC
>CM065729.1:45262311-45272311 GCA_033310375.1 Conus canariensis | reverse complement strand
AATTTGGTCTACGGCCCCGTCACACTTTCTTCGCTCCCTAACACACCATGCCATACACCGCGACACGTGCTGCACTGTCTGCAGAAGCGCCTGATATCGCCTAGGATACCGGGCCAGTAGTACTTCTTCGCCACTGCCTTTTGCGAGGCCTTCTTACCGAGATGGCCCGAGGCTGACGTCACATGATTTTCGGACATCACCGCCTTTCTGCGTTTCGTAGGCACAACGATCTGTCTTTTTGTCTTCCCCGAACTCAAGTGAGTGAAAGTTCGGTACAATACCCCATCCTTCATCTCAAAACCAATGGTACCCTCCTTAACACGCTTCTTCTGCCTTGTGTGAGCAAAACCAAACAGTTTTCTGAGCGAGTAGTCGCCCTTTTGTTCTGCTCGCAAGTGAGTGGGGTTGGTCTCACCGGACACGCTCCATTGCATTCTGAAGTGTGTGACCGCCTGGGGCCTTTCTCTACCGTCATTTCTTTTCGCCGATTCAACACAGAAATCACGGTCTGGGTCTCCGTACCCACGTGCTCCTGGAATGTTTCCAATTACCAGATCATACGGCGGCTTTGGGACAGCCAAAGCCTGTACAGTCCCACTATAAAATGGTGTATCAATAATCACCTGGGCCGTTTTGAATTCTGCTACTGTTCCATCTATTTGTCTACACCTCTGTGTTTTACCTGTGAATTGTCCCTTCTTAACCAGGGACTCCTTCACCATTACACCAGTGCACCCAGAGTCTCTAATGACATCAACCACATTGTCCCCCACTCTGCCTTTGTGCACATCCATGTTATCGCCTGAATCTGTGAACACACAGCACAATCCAGACAAAATAACACTGTCATCTTTTTCATCTTTTTCTACCTGCCTCTCACTTGGCCTGACCCTCATTGCTGCAGCTTTCTGGGGCTTGAATATGCAGTCCCTAGCCAAGTGTCCTGTCTTATCGCACAAGAAGCAGGTACGTCTATCTACGGCCTTATCCACGTGGGCCTTCACCCTTGTTTGCTCACGTGACGCCGTGGGCCTACGGGTGTGCAATACTGGCCCGTTGCGTGAGATATGTGCTGGCCTGCTATCCTCTGAATATGCTTCCGGGCCTTCCTCTTGTTCAGGCAAATCACGCCTCGCTTCCCGGTAAGTCTCTGCTGTCTCAAGAACCTCAGCTATTGTGGTTGCACCTTTTTCCTTAATGTGGATTGTGAGGCCCGTTCCACAACCATCAAGTATCTGTTCCTTCATCACCAGTGTCTTGAGGCCTTCAAAATCACTGTCTACTCCACTAAGTTCTACCCACTTGTTGAAATAGTGATCCAGTCTAACTCCGAACTGTGTGTATGTCTCACCCTGTTCGATTCTCGCCTCGCGAAACTTACGCCTAAAACCTTCTTCAGTCAAATCATATGCCTTTAGTACTGCTTGTTTCACCTTGTCAAAATCCCTCTGATCACCTTTGGGTAAGGTGGAAACAGTGTGTAACGCACGACCTGTCAACAAGGCAGACAGGTTTATTGCCCAGTCATCTTCGGGCCAGCCCTCGTGCTCGGCAACCGATTCAAACCGACTGATATAGGCATCGATCAAATCAGTTTCTTCTCTGAACAGTGGGAGTTTAAGTCTAGGTGCGCAACTTAGTCTGCGGCCTACTGACTCAGAACTGGTGTCTATTTCACTACGATTTTCAGATTTTATTCTTTCCAACTCAATTTGTTTGGCTAAAATCTCTGATTCCGCTTCTGCTCTCGCTCTGGCAGCTGCACTCTCTGCATCTGCTCTCGCTTTAGCAGCTAAACACTCTGCATCCGCTCTAGCCTTCGACGCAGCAGTTTCAAGTCTAAGTCTCTCGGCCTCAGCATCTGCTTTAGCCTTCGACGCAGCAGTTTCAAGTCTAAGTCTCTCGGCCTCAGCATCTGAGTTTCTTTTGACAGCGTCGAGCTGTTCCTTTTCAAACTTCCTTCTTTCAGCCCTTTCATCTCTCTCAGTCTTCTGCTGAGTTTCAATGAATTTACGCAGTTCATCTCCTGTATATCCCATTTCTTTCCCCAAACTTACTAGTTTTTCTATGGGGGTAAAACTTTCGTCAGCCATTTCTTTTTCAGTATGTTTTAGCACCACTAAAACGGTTACGCTTATAAACCCGGAAAAAGTTGGTACACAGTTTATCTACTAAACGGTACGAGTACACCAACCAGTGGTAGTGTTCCTAACAAAAAGGAGCCTTAATCTTAAACCACAGCTTCTGTGAGAGTTAAGACTAGAACCTCGTTCTTCGTTTCTCTGAACGACCTTTGATTAATACAACCACCCTACACACAAGTCAATACTCAACACTCAAAGAACTAAAGGAAATAATTAGAAGAGCTAATTAAAATTGCCTTTAGTGGACGCTTCGCCCCAGTACTACTCTAGCACTCACTTTGTTTCCCGCCTGAGACTAATTTGGGCCATGCAATCCTGGCAGGCTCGCCACTTTGTCCAGGATGGGGGAAATCGTGATGGTATTGCTTAAGTGCACTAAGTTGATGTATTATTAGTCAGGTTTAACACACCAAGGTTATCTTTGCACTCGTACACGCATATGCACACTCATGCGCCCACCAAACATTCACCTCTCTCTGGGAATAGGATGTCACGCATTCGTTTCTCTTCTAACACGACTGAGCACAAGAAATACAATTTCTATGCTACTTATAATCAAACATGAAAAATCCAATTACACAAAATGAACAAATCAACACATAAAAGATTAATACTTCCTAATCCCGGGTTATAATAAAAAATGACTTCTTACCTGGCCAGGTTTTCACACACACAACCACGCTTTCGCACCACACCACAGTTCTTGAAAAGTCTCTTCACGTCTTCTTCAGCACTGCTTGATGGTGAGGCCCTTGGTTGACTGGCTCCAGGTTTCAGGACTGGGTCTTCGTGGTCGTCTCTGGGATCTCGACGTAGAACTCTTCTTCTTCGTCTCTTTCACCCACCTCTGGGTTCAATTTCAGTTTGTCTGTCTTCACCCACCTCTGGGCTTCAAACTTAGTTTTCTTCTCTTCCAGCTTGTCTTTCCCTAAGACTTTGCTGTCTCTTCTGTCTCCCAGACCACGTTCCTCTCGACCCGTTCTCTGTCCTGCCCACCTTCTCTCCTCTCTCTCTCTCTCCTCTGCCTTCTCTCTCTCTCTCCTGGTGTTTTTTTCTTTTCATGTTGTTCTCCCTCAGTTTATATAGGGATGGAAACAAAGGATTCCCCTTCGGGCCATGCCTTTGTCCATGCTGCTTCTCAAACCCCTAGTTCACAAGTACCCTGAATTCCCCATTCGCTACGTTCTTCCACGCATCAGCATTTACACACATCCCTACCTAATTGATTAGCAAACAAACACTTGGCACCAGATGGACATCGAAAATTCCCGCCGACTTCGGAGGCCACTTTAACACAGTAATTATCTTAAAGAGGGCTACGATAACAACATCCACGCGCGTTCAACCAGCCTGACAATAGAACCAACACAGTGACCCACGGCAATACCATCCGAACGAGTCCAAGACTCCTGCTCTTCACTGACTGTTTACAAAAGAACCTCAGCTGACTGAGTATTTAGCGCTCACTTGGTGCACCGAGGTCCTAGTGGTTACGTCCCTCTCCCCTTTCGCTGTCGGGCAGGTCCGAACTCCTTACTACCTTAGGTGCCATCTGTCACCTGACCGCTTCGTCCTCCTTGACACGGTTCGACCATGTGCGATGGGTAAGGCATACTTGTTAATGGTTCTATTACCTATTTGTATACTACGTACAACGTCCCTTTTGCCTCTAAGCGTTTAATGCCTTTTGTGAGAGGTTCCACGCTCTTGACAGGAACACGCAGATTTGACTGCGCACTCAATTTGTGCAGAAAAGCTGTGCGTTGGCGAGCGGAATGGAAATTTCCCCCAGTTCCCAATGCATAGACGTTTTCCCAGGAAAATCGAAAACTTTCTCATGTGCGTAATTTCAACATTCCTAGGAAGTCTTGCAGTGCCACTGTTGCATGCTCAACTGAGAAGGCGATAGACATTGACCCTTCCTTTCATAAATAATTACCCCAAAATATTTCCCTGCCAAAGAATATCGACACACTCCATACTGCAAACTTCATGAGCGGGAAATAAACGTCCGCGACGCCTGTGAAAACGGGCCTGGGCACGAGTTCACACAAGACTTTTCGCTAGTATAGCTTGCCTGCCATACTGGATTAGCTCCCCTCTACTCCCCCCCCCTCCCCCACCTCCCCCACCTTGCAACGGTCCCTGATCAGAGTCCCGACGTCAGGTGGCCACACGTCACAACTCGGATCGTGCACTACACCCACTATATATCCCATAGAAGCGTTTGGAGGTGTAGTGTAAATTTTAGCCAAGAATTGATATTACACTTATAACAGATAAAATCAACAACCCCACCAATTATTTTCACTTGTTTTTTTTAAGGATTTTTCCTTAAGAAATCATTCATAATCTAGAAATACATGTGCTACTGTCTCTCTCCCCCCCCCTCCTTCGCCCCCCCCCCCCCTCCCCGCTCCACCTGACGTCACATCACAGCCCTTCGTACTAACCCGTGACTCTATCTTTGCGCCAGGTAGTCTCCCCAAAACAGTCATGTTCCTTATATTTTAATCTGTCTGCTTGGAACAAACTGCCAAATACCTTAATCATCTTTCAGACACAATTAAGAAAAGAAAAAGAAAATAATATATATATATATTATATATATATATATTATATATATATATATATATAAAATAATGTTATTGTGGCTGTCTATAAATATTCGACTCCTTATTCAAGACCTTGGCGGGCGCATAAATTTTGGGTGTGTAGCCGGCACTGCTTCCGGTTGTCTTTGGGGTCCTACGAAAACCTTTCTCTGGTGACGTTTGACACCGACGTCATGAAGCTGACCACAGTTCACTCCCATCTTCTGTCCATGTCGTCATCATTTCTTGCTTACATCAAGTGTACATCCTGCATCCTGCTTATTGTCAGCTCCTACATGATTTTGTCCTGGAGAACACCAATATAACGTCTCTTGGGATATGAACGAAAATCAAATCAATCACCGCATCAAGTCAGGAGAAGGGCACACTGGATGTTCATACATGAAAAGAAACAATGCTATAAATTAGATTAATAAATCCATTGTTACCAAGACGCAAGTTCGCAGTTTTGTGTGTGTCGCTTAAGGCGATTAGGAGGTTAGTGTAGGGATGGGAGCGAGGGATGGGGTGGGGTAGGGGGAGTTATTCCATACGGTTACATTTGTTGAAAAAAACATGCAGTTGTTGTACTCCAAATCATTTATATACGAATAACCCGACCGAAACACCACACGTGTACAAAACACTTCATTCAAGCAAAAGTGCAGTCTGCTTTTCTAATTAAAAACAAACCCTGTAGTTCATTATTTTTTTTTATCCATAAGGGGTTGGTTTTACGAAACGTACCTATGAACATCTGAGAGAGAGAGAGAGAGAGAGAGAGAGAGAGAGAGAGAGAGAGAGAGAGAGAGAGAGAGAGAGAGAGAGACGTTAGCGTACGCCATATCTACTGATAGAAATTCCTTTTAAAAACAAAAAAAAAGTACTTATGAGCATTTCTGGCATGAGGGTACCTTTGTCGTGCCACACCGGTCCTAATTGGTTCCCGGATTACAAAGCTACGGGCTCCATCTCTCTCGATCCAAGCACGACGCTTTTGGTTTCAAATGCCACGCGTGCCGTTACTTCTTTTGTTCTCAACAGGCGCAGCACTTTGTGGAGGCGGTGTTAATAGATTACGAATGAACAGGGAACGCATCGCTTCAAGATGGGATGAGGCAGTAGTGGTGGTGGTGGTGGTGGTGGTTGTGGTGGTGGTGGTTATTATTAGCCGCGAACGAGTCATTTCCTGGGCTGAGCGCGATTGTGAACAAGGGGCATTCCTGCTTTTGTTCTGATAGTTTAGTGGGTCAGTCACGGCAGGCTGCCTGTTCATTGTTGCTTGTCTGTCTGTCTGTCTGTCTGTCCACCGTGTGTGCGTGGTGCGTGCGTGGTGCGTGCGTGCGTGCGTGTGTGTGTGGTGTGTGTGTGTGTGTGTGTGTGTGTGTGTGTGGTGTGGTGTGTGTGTGTGTGGATGATGAGAGAGAGGAGAGAGAGGGAGAGAGAGAGCGTGTCTGTCTGTCTGTCTGTCAGTCTTCTGTCTGTCTGTCTCTCTCTCTCTCTCTCTCTCTCTCTCTCTCTCTCTCCGCTCTCTCACCATTAAGGTAGCTACAATGCGACAAAGCGTGCACAACTTTTGTTATCGTGTCATCTATCACTCTGACATACAACAGCCTGCTCTTTTCCCGAAACGTGGAATTGCATTTAACATGCGGGCAAGGTGTTGTTTGTTTTTTTCAAAATAATTTTCATGCATCTGTTACTTATGCGACCTTAGATTTAAATTCTAAAAAGAAACGGTATTAGTTCCGCCAGACGATACAGACAGACAGATTACAGGACAAAATACAGTGCATTCGACTCTGGTCTCTTCAGGCAGAAACAAACAACATTTAGGACAATGAAAACGAAGAACGAGCACCACTTATCTTCTCATATTCGGCGCAAAAAAAAAACAAAAAAAACAAAAAAAACAACAGCAGCAACAACCAACAACCCTTAAGATTAGATTTAAGTCTAACCCGTAGGATTGCAGCGTAGGGTAGAGGGCAGATTGGAGTCAGCACGGATGTTAATACCAAAGAGAAGATCTCTTCCAACTTTGCTGTCAGGATTGGGATTCGAACTCCATACCTCAGAAAAAGAGTCAGATGCCTTTACCCACAAGGCCAACCCGGCCTAGGCTGGGCTTTTTATCTCGGAGTACCACTGAACTTCACGATTTGTCACGTATGGCAAGTTCTGAGGTGTTGTCTTGAGGGAAACATTAGCTTTCACAATTAGGGACGCATGACCAGGATGTAATTTTTTTTAATTTCATTTAATTTTTTTTTCCATGTTGATCGATGAAAATGGGGATGATGAAGATGATGTTACGGATTCCATTCCGGTCTGAGACTGCATGACGGTTGTTCTCTACGCTTACTTTCATAATCTATCCCGGCGTCAACCAGGCCCGACAGATACAGACACCTGCAGTGCTGGTCAGGAAATTTGAGCAATAGTCCCAGAGACGTATCCGTTTAGTGGATGAAACTCGACTGTGTGGTCCCAGTCTTTCCAGCTGAGCCCGAAGCGAACTCAACTCTGGGTAAGAACCAATCGGGGGAGAAAAATCCCACACGACTCTGATAATAATCTTTGGAAAGATATTGCTGGCCTTCACGATGAAGCATGGCCGATGTCTGATCTTAGGGAGAGAGTGGCCTTCACGATGAAGTACGTATGTCAAGGCTAAGATTTTTTACTGGGGCAACCCTGAACTTCACGATTAGGCATGTGTGGTAAGGCTAGGGCCTTACGTTTAGGAAGCATTGGCAAGCATAGCGAGGCAAGGTTTTTTTTTTCTTTTTAATAGGGGAAACACTGTCCATCACGATTAGGTACACATGGCGGGGAAATACTGGCCTTAGGGAACTACTGGCCTTGGGGAACTACTGGCCTTGGGGAAATGCAGGCCTTGGTGAAATACCGGCCTAGTGGGAAACACTGGCCTTGGGGAAATACGGGCCTTGGGGAAACACTGTCCCTATGGAAACACTGTCCTTGGGGAAATACTGGCCTTGAGGAAATACTGGCCTTGGGGAAATATTGGTCTTTTCACGATCAGGCACGTGTGGAAAGGCTAGGCTCTTATACTAGGGAAACATTGACCTTTGCGTGTAGGCACATATTATGGAAAGGGTACGGTCTTGTCTCGGGGAAAAAAAAACATACTGACCCTCACGATTAGCTACGTATGGCCGGGGTCTATCTAATCTTGGGGAAACCTTACTCGCTGGCCTTCACGATCTGGCACGTCATGGCCAGTGTATCGTTACTGGGGAAATATTGGCCTTCCAGTCAGGCGATAAGACACGTATAATCTAGATCTCATCTTGGGGGGTGGGGAGATAGGGGGGGGGGGGGAGATACTGGCCTTCACGATTAGGCACGAATGGCCATTGGCTAAGCACATGAATAGTCTGTTAGTCACAAAAAAGTAGACTTACTGTGATGATGAATTCCTCTTTGGATTCCCACTGCTGAAATAAAATCTGGTGCATACTGAACTGGAGCTGGAGCACCAGGAAATGGCTGTAAGTGGTGTATAGTACGACCGTGGTCTCAAAACCCAGGTCTGTCAGTTGACTTACAGTTAGTTTAACATGATGTCACAGCGGGGTCTGTGAGGCCTGTCGTTGTCACTCAGTGCCATTTATATCTTCGGTTATTGTTTACTCGCCGGAAGATTAAGACGCTGGCAGGAGATGGTGATTGAAAAAAAAATATAAGAGGGCGCGTGCGCGTGCGCGAACACCACACACACACACACACACACACACACACACACACACACACACACACACACACACACACACACACACACACGCACACACCTGTGCACATACATGCAACTTGGTGCACATCGTACATGCACGTTCGCAGACACACCAGGCATGTACGCATTCACACCCACCCACACCCGACCATTCCCCCTCCCAATTTGTCTGCATGTACTTACATACATACTACGTGTCACACACACACACACCACACACACACACACACACACACACACACACACACACACACACACACGATGCACAAACCCAGTCCACAAGAACGGAAAGACAACCTAGTTCTCATGGTCAGGCCAAGCAAGACCACCAGTAGTGTAAGTCCATCCCACTGCAGTGAAAATATCCCATTTCATTGGCCCCTCTGCACTATAGCAACATCCCTTGGCTGACGGATTAGAGACATCCACTCTCGTCCTATCCCACACAGGAACTGTGACGACCATTTTTGGTCATGCCTTACAACTGCTGTTTACTACACTAACGCGCTACTGCCGCCGCAGCGAGAGAGGGGTGGAGAGGCGAGTAAATTGAATGGCATTTCTTTGATGGTGGCGTGTGAGTCGTGTAAGTGCGCACGCGCGCGCGCCCACGTCCGCTCGCTCGCCCACTCCCTTAACTTGTAAGCACTGCTTGCTCATGTAGACCGAACATATAAAAAGCCCGTAGCACCACAACAGTTCGCCAAAGCGAAAGAGCCGCACTCACATACAACATACCTCTATTACCGAAACTGCTCAGCGTCTCCGAACGTAGAGAAAAAAAAGTATTCCGGCTTGATTTCTATAGAGTTGGTTCTCATTTGCATCTGTTTGGAGAGATTCCGAATCGTTGACAAGTTTGGTGGGTTAGGGTTTGGCTCTTGACTAACAAAGAAGAACAGCGCACTCAGGTTTTTTTTTTTTTTTTCTTTTTTTTTTAAAAAGCTGTTTCAACTGTGCCAGCAGGTTTTCGAAGACTGCATCGACAGAGTTGTCGTTCTTGCGTGAAAGTGTTCTTCTTCGTTGCTGCTCCAGTGTGTTTATCGGGAAATTTTACGCCTCACCTCTTGTCGAAACATGGGTCCTGCTGTGTTCTTCAGTGTTGTTCTCTGTTTGGTAAGTTGTGTGTGTGTGTGTGTGTGTGTGTGTGTGTGTGTGTGTGTGTGTGTGTGTGTGTGTGTGTGTGTAACTGTCAAGCTGCATTTTCGTACCTGCTGTGTATTTGTGAATGTGTGTGTGTGTGTGTGTGTGTGTGTGTGTGTGTGTGTGTGCGTGCGTGCATGTGTGTGTGTATGCGTGCGTGCGTGCGTGTGTATGTATATGCGTGCGTGCGTGCGTGCATGCGTGTGTGTGTGTGTGTGTGTGTGTGTGTGTGTGTGTGTGTGTGTGTGTGGAGAGAGAGAGACACAACACAGACAGTCAGACAGACAGACAGACAGAGACAGGAACAGCGTGAGAGAGAGAGAGAGAGAGAGAGAGAGAGAGAGAGAGAGAGAGAGACA
>CM065729.1:45242311-45244811 GCA_033310375.1 Conus canariensis | reverse complement strand
AAGACTTCTCCTCAGGATACGTTACATCTTTCTACCAGGTTTCCTTAAAATCGGTTTTGTGTTCTGTGTCTGTCTGTCTGTCTGTCTGTCTGTCTATCCGTCTGTCTGTCTCTCTTTCTCTGTTGACCGGTAAAATCAACAGACCTGAGTAAAAATACAATCTGCTGGGTGGGTGTACTAAACATGATTACAAAAACAATTTTAGAACGTGAGACACAGGGTTCAGTTCCTCAACTCAGCAGAAGCACGACCTCGACAGACCAGTGAACACGAAGACGAAGGGATTTGAAGGGTGCTGTCTTTGGGAGTTATTGACAAGGAAAGTAACGAACGTAACTTCTCGGAAACAGAGAGAGAGAGAGAGAGAGAGAGAGAGAGAGAGAGAGAGAGAGAGAGAGAGAGAGAGAGAGAGAGAGAGAGAGAGAGAGAGAGAGAGAGAGAGAGAGGAAAATGAGTTTCCTTGATATCGAATAAACTCAGAGACACCAGAGCAGCATTTAAAAAAACTGTTTAAAAATTTACTAAAGTAGGGAAAGGGGAGGGGTAGGCGGTAGGGGGTGGGAAGAGGGGAAGAAGAAGTGAAGAAGAGGAGGGCTGTGAAGAGCAGCTTGTGAAACTTCGAGAACTGAATATTTCAGTGACAGCACACATGAACCACTGAATTCTGTCTCTAAGTGGAACCGTGTACTACGCCTGTATAAAGCTGCTTTCGTCCCGAGAATGACATACGTCAGTAGACCCGACTTGATTGTAGAGGATTACCGATGGTTTCTAGCAGAAACATGTCAACTATAGATATGCGGATTCCTCGCCACCATAGGCGTTAGTCATACCCACGGCTGAAAGCTTTTTTTTTTTTTTTTTTTTTTTTTTTTTTTTTTTTTTTTTACGCGCAAGTGGCGAAAGGGAGAGAATTGAGAAACGAAATCAGCAAGAGAGAACGTGAATTGGTGACCTTGGTCCTGGATTACCTTGCTTCGCAATTGGGCAACAGAAAGGTGAATATGCAGGAGGAGGGGAGGAGGAGGAGGGGGCGGGTGAGGAAGAGGAAGAGGAAGAAAATCAAGCGAAGGGAGATGGGAAAGGTAGGAGAGAGGGAGAATGAAAAGGAGCAAAAGAACAACAAGATGCAAAGCATATAAACGTACTCCCAGTTTATCCTGAATATGCGTGAGATATTCCATAAAAAGGAAAAACCGATTTGGGCCGGTGTAATCGTTAGTAATGGCTATTCTGGTAAACATCGGCCATCATCTGTGACCCATAATGAACATACCTACAAATTTTCAGAAAGATCGGCCAAGAACTTTCTGAGATTTTCCATAAAGAAGAAAACCATTATGGGCCGTTAGTAACGGTTATAACGGCAAACTTAAACATCGGGTATCATCCGTGACCCATGATAAGCATACCTACAAATTTTCAGAAATATCGGCCACGTACTTTCTGAGATATTCCATAAAAAAGAAAAACAGTTAGAGGCCGTTATAGCCGTTAGTAACGGCTATAACGGTACGCTAAAACATCAGGCATCATCTGTGACCCATAATGAACATACCTACAAATTTTCAGAAAGATCGGCCACGTACTTTCTGAGATATTCCATAAAAAAGAAAAACCGTTATGGGTCATTCTAGCCGTTAGTAACGGCAATAACGGTAAACTAAAACGCCGGGCATCATCCGTGACCAATAATGAACATATCTACAAATTTTCAGAAAGATCGGCCAATTACTTTCTGAGACATTCCATAAAAAAAGAAAACCTGTTATGGGCCGTTATAGCCGTAAGTAACGGCTATAACGGTAATCTAAAACGTCGGGCATTATCTGTCGCCCATAATGAACACACCTACAAATTTTCAGAAAGATCGGCCACGTACTTTCTGAGATATTCTATAAAGAAGAAAAACGGTTATGGGCAGTTACAGCCGTTAGTAACGGCTATAACGGTAAACTAAAACATCAGGTATCATCCGTGACTCATAATGAACATACCTACAAATTTTCAGAAAGATCGACAAAGTGCTTTCTGAGATATTCCCTAAAGAAGAAAAACCGTTATGGGCCGTTATAGCCGTTAGTAACGGCTATAACGGTAAACTAAAACATCGGGCATCATCCGTAACCCATAGTGAACATACCTGCTAATTTTCGGTAAACTAAAACATCGGGCATCATCTGTGACTCATAATGAACATACCTGCTAATTTTCACAAAGATCGGCCAAGTACTTTCTGAGATATTCCACAAAGAAGAAAAAAACGTTACAGGCCGTTACAGCCGTTAGTAACGTATATAACGGTTAACTAAAACATCGGGCATTATTCGTGACCCATAATGAACATTCCTGCTAATTTTCACAAAGATCAGCCAAGTATTTTCTGAGATATTCCATGAAGAAGTAAAACCGTTAGAAGTCGTTACAGCCGTTAGTAACGGCTATAACGGTAAACTAAAACATCGGGCATTATTCATGACCCATAATGAACATACCTACA
>CM065729.1:45219811-45222311 GCA_033310375.1 Conus canariensis | reverse complement strand
AGGGACCTCAAAACAGTTGATGGTAATGTCCTAAAGCAAGTCGATGACTTTTTACTTCTTGGCTCCTGAGTCAAGTCTTGTAAGTAAAGATATCGACGTCAGGATAGCGAAGGCCTCTACAGCGTTACAGAAATTTGATCAAAAGAAATCGTATAACAAGCTTAAAGAGCAATATCAAGGTGGAATTCTTCAAGGTCACAGTGGAATCAGTCCTCTTATACGGCTCCAGCACTTGGACGTTGACAGAAGCCCTGAAGGAAAAAAAATAGATTGGGCATATACCTAGATGCTCAGAGATATGAAGAATAACACATGGCAGCAACATGTCAACAACGAGACGCTATATGGAAATCTTCCCAAAATAACGATACTATTAGAAAGAAGACTCAGATTCTGTGGACACTTCTTTGGAAGGAAAGAGGAAATAATCCACAGACTTATCCTGTGAGAACCCAGTCATGGAGACAGTTGGAGAGGCAGGCCACTGTGCAAGTTCGTAGATCACCCGGAGGAGGACAGTAACATACCAAGAGAATTCCTACCCACAGTGATGGAAGACAGAGATGGTTGGAGAAAGCGGATCATGGACATCCGACTGAGGTCACTAGACTGACTGACTGACTAAAACTTGCATCAGCAAAGTATCTTTTATGAAGTCGTACAATTCAGAACTTCAACGATGCGTAAATACAATTAAAATCAGACATTCAGATTCCTATGAGAGCATAACGAATGAGTTCCCTGACAAAAATCGGAAACCATATAATCAATGTATTTAAGACCTCAGGCATTGACCCTCAAATTATAGTGTCTCGGTTATCATTCAGTATAACCCACAAATGGAACTCAGCAATGCAACTTTTACACATCCGTAAAATCCTCATCCGTTAAATCTCATATTGAGGAACGTTACCCGAATCATTTGAGAGTCTATACTAATGGCTCCGTTCTCAATCATTGTTTTGGAGAGTGCGGTTTTTGTCATTCCAGCACAAAGACAGAGAGACATTGCCACACTGAAAAGACATTTTTCAACATTTACATCTTAGTTTGTTGTATTATTATGGCTTTGGATGATCTGCCTTATCGTCCCCTTATCGCGTGTTTCAGGTATTATTCTGAGCACCAAAATCCTTTATTATCAGAGTGAGAGGTGAATCTGTAAGAGTAAATGTTCAGTTACTTCATTTCTTGTCTATATTTGGATCTGTCAATGACTTTTGTTGGATTTCACACCAGCGAATTACTTGCAAATAAATGTGCAGACCGAATAGCAAAAACAGGTATACAGAACGGAGTTATTAGAGAAAGAGAGAAACAGACAAATTGTCGAGTACACCAATTGAGAGAGAGAGAGAGAGAGAGAGAGAGAGAGAGAGAGAGAGAGAGAGAGAGAGAGACAGACAGACAGACAGACAGACAGATAGACAGACAGGCAGACAGAGACAGAGAAACAGACAGAGAGACAGAAACAGAGAGAGAGAGAGACAGACAGACAGACAGACAGACAGACAGACAGAGACAGAGAGACAGAGACAGAGAGACAGAGAGATAGACAGACAGAAAGAGTCAGAGACATAGACAGGAACATAGACAGACACAGGCAGACAGTGTGTGTGGGGAAGGGAGGGGTATGGTTGTCATGTTGAGGGTTAGGGAGGGTGGAAAGGTTGTAAAGGGATAAAGGATAGGGAGAGAGCGGCGGCGGGGGGGGGGGGGGGGGGGGGTGTGTGGCAAGAACGAGAGGGAGATATAGATGCCATGCCTTAGCCAGTGTCTGTAACAGATAAGCTGAGGACACTGCCAAGTTTGTTTACTTTACAACGAAACACGAAGGTCGCCCCTGAAAATTAATCGTCCGTACACTCTTGAACCAGGAACTCTTCTGTAAGTGCGGGTTTTGAAATACAGGACCTGACTTCTTTGTTATCTCTTCGGAAAGACGCACACGCCAATCAAGAAACAAAAAGACATACGGAGAGAGGGGGGGGGGGGGGGCAGGCAGGCAGGCATAGAGAGAGAGAGAGAGAGAGAGAGAGAGAGAGAGAGAGAGAGAGAGAGAGAGGCAGGCAGGCATGGGAGAGAGAGAGAGAGAGAGAGAGAGAGAGAGAGAGAGAGAGAGAGAGAGAGAGAGAGAGATGGGCTGAAGAAAACAAGAAGGGAAGATAACCCTTTCTGAACAACGGAATTGACTCTACGATAGTCCCACCGTTCCAGTGCAGGAGTCATACATCGTCCGATCTACAGTCCATTCTGGGTAGCTGACTGGCTCAGTGGTGGTTAGTTCACCGAGTTCACCGTCACGCGTCTCGAGTTCGAATCTCACTGCCACCTACTGGCTTTTCAACGTCGTTGTGGTAGTTTGTAGGAAAGTATTAGAATGGTTCCATCTACTCCCACTCTTCCGCATAGATATCTCTGTCCGCGATATCATTTTGATCTGGGAGTGGAAAACCTGGGCGGAGCTACTGCAGTCCACGCGGTAACACACCTCAATTAT
>CM065729.1:45194811-45204811 GCA_033310375.1 Conus canariensis | reverse complement strand
AGAAATAAAGAATATGCACCAAAATACTTCGTGAAGCATGTGGTTCCACTCCACGATTAGGACTTACAATCCATTTGGTTCCATAATACAATTAGGAATATGCACCAAAATAGTACACAATTCCACATGGTTCCACGCCACAAATAGGAATAAGCACCAAAAGACAACGCAGTCTATATAAGAATGATCTTGAAATAAAACCAAAATTCAACCGTATAAGTCTTAGTGGGAAAAAAACCTCACTACAGATTCATTTCGCTTGTTTTAAGGGATCCCTGCTGATGACGTCACCGATGATCTATTAATGCACGAGCCACCCGTGCCTGACGTCAGATTCCAGATCATAAAACTCACCTGTGACCCCATCTCTTCGCCAGCTGGGGTTTCCCCAATAATTCCCCACCGGATAATTTTAACGTGTGCTTGGAACCTGCCGTGTATTCCGATAGGCATACGAAGAAACAGAGAGGGAGTAAACTTTCAGACAAAATAGTTCCCCTTCCCATAATTCTAATATGTTTGCTTGGAATCTAACTGTATCGTGATGGCTATGCGAAGAGAGAGAGGGGTAGCCAATCTTCAGACACAAAACGATAATGTTTAGAATGTGGCGTACTTAATCTTTTATTGTGAGTTACCTACCAGGAGCAGTACCTCATTCTTTATTTTTTCCACTCCTTCCTCCCTTTCTTCGTTTCCCGCCTCCCTGCTCGCAAAGAATGAGAATTCCGACCGCTTCGTGCGCCAATCAGATAACAGTATTCTGGTGCATGAATGAAAGTAATAGTTGTGTAAAATTAGAATGCATGTTTCGACCCTTAAAGAAAAGGTTTACCTGCTTTGTTTCCAAGATGAGGTGGATTTTAGACGCTCTGTGCACGCACCAGAACACAATACAATCCTTATGGTCACACGCCAAAATTAGTAATAGACACCAAAGTATCCAAGCTGAATCAAACTGGGCTCAAAATAGATGTGGGAGTTAAGTGATCGTTCGTTTTTCGTTTTCATTGTCTTGAACGTTGTTTGTCTTGCCTGAATAAGACCAAAGAGGTCGAAACGCGTCGTGTTTTTTTTATCTTGTAAATTGTTGGTCTCTTTCGTATTGGCGGAATAGTGAATTTTCTTTTAAGTTTCTTTACACATTGTGTGTTGTAACAGCGCTAATGGGTACCTTTTGAACTTAACTATACGGTCTGTGATTTAACAAGGCGCGTACACAAACAGAATAATGATTTTTCTCTTAAGTTTCTTTCATTTTCCGCCTGCAGTAACCTCACTTTGAAACACACACTATGTTGTTAGGATAAAAACACACACTATGTTGTAGGAAAAACATATGTTGTTAGGATAAAAACACACACTATGTTGTTAGGATAAAAACACACACTAGTTGTTAGGATAAAAACACCCTAGTGTTAGGATAAAAACACACACTATGTTGTTAGGATAAAAACACAACATGTTGTTAGGAAAAAAAAAATGTGAGTACATAATTACCAAAATTTTAATTTGGATTAACACACGGGACTGTGAACTTTTGAAATTATGTGTTTCTCCAAAAGATCTACATCTGACACCACCATGTACTGGATTGCCCAGTATCAAGAAAAAGTTATAACAAAAAAACAAACAAACAAAAAAAGATATAATAATGATAGTGTCAAAATGGAAGCCATATGTCGTATTATTCATCCACTGCTCGCTAAATATGGTAGCTGTTACTGCCCAAACGGAAGTTGATAGATTATTTTTTTTTAATTCAAAATAATTGGAGAAGTACAAGTGCGCAGAAAGAGGACAGTGCGCAAAGAGTTTTATCCACATAGTCACATGTAGATCTTGAATGAAAATTAAGGAACATAGTAGTTGTGTTTATCACAGCCACTGCCATAAACATAACGACTGATAAGCAACTGAAAGGGGCAAAAAATGGATACTCTGTTTATTCCATTTTTGCTGCACTTGCAGTTTGATCTCAAGCTCAGGAAGAGACACACTTCCCATGAAGAAAAGAAGTACATAAACACATAGATTAATAAGTAAACCAAAAGGTAAGCCCTGCCCCTCATCTCTCTCAACAACAACAAAAAACACAATCCCACCCCACCCTTCACACACACACACACACACACACACACACACACACACACACACACCACCACCACACACACACACACACACACACACACACACACACACCACACAACACACACACCACACACAACCACGCTAAGCATAATCACATGTCGAATGAAAAGAAAAGTAATCTTAAGTTGGCAATAATGGAAGATAAATCAACCAATCTTTGTTAAAGCTAATTTCCACATTGTTTTCAATATTACCTTTTAGAATAAGCACATATCGCTTCAGGTCATATCTAGATTTTACAAGTTTTAAGAATACCAGAGTTCTTGGCGGCGTATTTCTTAACTTGCATTTATAAAGATAGAACTCAGCCAGCAAAATCAACAAATCTGTTATTTCATCTGTAGTTTATTGCTCTGACATGCCAAACAGAATCAAACGTTTCTCAAAAGAAAACTGTTCACAGTGTGGGCATTTGTTACGCAGTCGTCTCAAAAGATCCTGCCAGAAAGAATGGACCATCTCACAGTCCCAGAAAAGATGTTCAACTGTCTGAGTTTCTTGACCGCACAGGTTACAAACTGGAGAGTATATCAACTTTCTTGTATACAAATATTCCTCTGTTGGCAGAAGTCGATGAAGCAGTCTCATCTGGAACCTTAACTGTACATCTACAGTAGTCGCAAAACAAGAACTAAATTTATCATCCCAGTTCATATTGTCATTGTATGTTTCAGACCATCTCTCAAGTGCAGTGGGAAGTATTTCAGATTTTGTCATCACTGATTGGATATGTTTATGTCCTTTTCCAATGCAGGACCACATTTGATAGATTATTATGAAGGTTTCGGTATTGACATCGTTTGCATGTATATTAAGATGTATGTCTAAAAGTGGAAAAACGATTACACAGTCTCTCTCTCTCTCTTTCTCTTTCTCTCTCTCTTTCTCTCTGTTTCTCTCTCTCTTTGTATGGAGGAGGAGGGGGGGGGGGGGGGGGCAAGGAGGAGGGGGACAAGGAAAGGGAGGAAGGGGAGGTGTTCGTTGCCTAAAATATGTTGAGGAAGAACTTTAAATAAAACTACTGAACAAATTTTAAGACATGTGTTTCACATCGGTTCGAAACAGATTCCATGTGACTGCCTGTGTTAGATGCGAAGTTGAATTTCTTACGGACTTTACGCTGAAGTATTTCGTGTTCTGCGCATTGCGTAAAGAGAACTTTTCACAGCTGTTAAGCGGTTGAAGCACTGAATGACTCTGTCTGCCTGTCTGTCTGTCTGTGTGTCTGCCTGTCTGTCTGTATGCCAGTCGGCTTTCTCGGTCTGTCTAACTGAGACCGTCTTTGTCTACTGTCTGTCTGTCAATTTGTCCGTCTGTCTGTCAATCTGTCTGTCTGTCGGTCTGTTAGTCCGTCTGTCTGCCTCTCTCTGTTTCTGTCTCTGTCTTCCTCCCTACATCCCATTCTATATCCATTCTTTTGTAATTCTCCATCTTTTAGTCACGTTCGTAAACACGTGCGCGCACTCATACTTACATATATGCAAGCACACGCATACCTATACTTACATGCGCAAAATTACACAACACAGAACACATAGTCACACATACGCAAACACTCGCACACATGGACACACACACACACACACACACACACCCCACACGCCGCGCCGCGCGCGCGCGCCACACACACACACACAGAGATGCAGGCACACCGTCTCCCACATACAGAGAGAGAGAGAGAGACAATGACAATGACAATGACAAGACAATGACAAATATTTCAATTGAACTAGGCCTCGTACCCGTGTCAATGGGGACATTGGGATGGGGGGAAAAACAACAACATTGTGGAAAAAGCAAATGTAACAACAACACCACCTTGCAAGTATACATGCATTTTCTCGGCCAAGTAGATACTTTCACATTCTTCCTCAGTCATGGATGTATACATACTGATCAAAATACGTACCAATATAGATTAGGGCATATCATTTACAAATCTCACAGAGGTTACATTCATTTGTAGTTGCCTAAACACCTGTAAACCTATTCATGATCACACACACACACACACACACACACACACACACACACACACACACACACACACACACACTTGACACACACACACACACACACACACACACACACACACACACACACACACACACACACACACACACACTCGCACGCATACACTCACATATACAAGCTCTTTTGCTTTTAAAGGGGAAAAAGTACCCCGAATTATACATAAAAATATATGAACTTTACGTCCCATTCGTTTTTTTGCATCTGATTTCAAAAGCTCTAGTTATGAAAGCAGCAACATCTTTAGCCATTTTATCATTGGCAAGTAATAATGACATCTTGAAAGCCGACGCTCTTGCATAATATTTAGTGGGTATGAAATGCTCTCGAACATCTTTATATTTAGGGCATACAATAAAAAAGTGATATTCAGATTCCAACTGACTTGGACAAAAAGGACAGCAGAGTGCCTCTCGGGGAACACTCGAATGCCGCAGTTTGTGAGTATTTAAACAAGATACGCCTAACCTGAATCTTATGAGATTTTTACGATTGTTCAAATTACTTACCGTAAACAGATAATTCGGTATTTGTCTAAATTGCTTAAAGGAAGAATAGAAGGAAAAGCGATCACTAACATCCATTCGGGTGTACCATTCTTGAAGATGACAATCAATCAACCGATTTCTAAATTCTAAGAGAAAACCTTTGACATTGTAAACGTTCTGGTTTTCCCATACATACCCAAAGCCATAGCGATTTAACGTAGAGCAAACTGATGAAACCCAGTTGTTCTTGCCTCGATGATGCAAATCATATAACGTGATGTAAGCTTTCTTAGGAAGGCGATTGTCCGGCATATTAACGACACGTAACCAATACTTGATACATTTAGTATAATTGTTTATATAGAGTGGATACCGACCAGTTTCTCCGTAGACTAAGGCGCTGGGTGTTTTTATGGAAACATTTAAGAATCTCTTGAGTGCAAACAAATGTACTTTTTCAATAATTGAGTTGTTTGCAGTCAAACCCCATACTTCGGCACCATAGCTAAGCATTGGCTGGACTTGACAGTCGAAAAGTTTAAAGAACAATTTCGGGGAAAGACTTTGAAACTTCCACAGTAGTTTTATAATATTGATGACTTGACGTTTTGCCTTGGATGCTAAATCCTCAAGGCAATGGGAAAAAGAAAGACCCGTGGAAAAGATAACACCTAAATATTTATACTGATTAACAATTTCTAGTTGCCTACCGTCGTAGAACCATCTTTCCCTTGAGGCGATATACCCCCCATTTCTAAACACAATAACTTTTGATTTTTCTAAATTTACGATCAAATCGAGTTTTTTTGCTGTGCTACACAAAACATTTAGTTGCTGCTGGAGACCAATGACGGTAGATGCTACGAGTGCAACATCGTCGGCAAAAAGCATAATTAGTATCTCTATGAAGTCTGGTAATAAGGGAATACCATGTTTACCGTATTGAATTATTTCTTCAGCAAGCTCATTGATGAATAGCGAAAATAAAACCGGACTGCATATTTCTCCTTGCTTCAGACCCCGGGGACACATAAAAGTGTCAGTTAAATCTCCCCCCACTTTAACCCTAGCTTTGACATCTGTGTATATGCTTTTAAGTGCATTGTACATCTTACCGTTTATACCTTTTTTCTTTAAGATTGACCAGAGTTGGTTTCTATCTACCGAATCGAAAGCCTTTTTAAAGTCAATAAAAGCAACGTATAATTTCTTGTGGTTAGATAGTTGCTTTTGTACCAGAGAAAAAAGGGTAAATATATGATCAGTAGTACTATAATTCTTTCTAAAGCCAGCCTGCACATCGTTTATTACATCACAATCTTCAATCCATTTTGTTAAACGCTTGTTTAATATGTAAGTATATAATTTTGAACTAATGTTTAAAAGAGAGATACCTCTGTAGTTGTCTGGGTTGTTTATATCACCCTTTTTGTGCAAAGGTTGAATCAGAGCTTCGCACCACATAGAAGGGAAGATGCCAAAATCAAAGAGTTTGTTGAAAAATTTCTTAAGGAAAAAGAGAATAGTGGGGGTACAATATTTATAAGATTCCCCAATTAGTCCGTCTGGACCTGGTACTTTATTTGATTTTAAAGCCTTAACTGAATCAAGAATTTCCCCTTCAGTTATACAGACATCCAATTCATCAACGTTACCATCAGCAACAGGAAAATACTCAGTTTGAAGTTCCTGAGAATTAGGACCAGAAGGAATAAGCTCATCATTAAAGACTTGTTTGAAATGCTGAAACCATTCTTCATTGGATATTGTGTTTGGTACATGAGAACTACTTTTTAAAGACCTTACAGTGCTCCAAAACCGCTTAGAATCTTTGGCGTTTTCGTTAAGTGTATTTAAAACTTGCTGTCTATATAACTGCTGCTTGTCTCGAAGTAAGTCTTTATACTCGTTTCTAATTATAGAATAGTTAAGTCTCAGTTGAACAGCATCGGGGTTGTCATTAACTTTCACCCGACTGTACGTTCTCAATGCTTGTCTCACCTGACGGCGTTTAACATAGCACTCAGAGTCAAACCATGGGCTGTGCTTGATGTTACCTGTGACAGTTTCTTTACACATTATTTGACCAGCCATAAACAGACCTTCGTTTAGTTTCTTCAGTGCACTCTCAAAATTGACATCAATCAATTCAATTGCTTCATTAAAGGTTGAATTGACCTCGTCAGACTGAAGTACACCGATAAAATCACCTTCTTTTGCTGGATCCCATGCATATTTTTTAAATTTGGTTACCTTTAACCTTTTTGAAACCGTCTCCTGATTCGGACTGGGAAGCATTAGTACAAATTCAACAGGCATGTGCTTTGATTCTACCCGTGGGGTTACTTTCAATTCACGGCACAGTGGAACTAAGGATTGGGAGGAAATAAAATAATCAATAACACTTGCACCATTGTGAGCGATATAAGTGTAATCCCCGCTTTTATCACCAGGCAGAAAACCATTTAGAATAACCAACTCAAAATTCTGACAGATGATAATTAAATAAAGACCAAATTCATTAGTGGAGCAATCTTTTGATACACGAGAAAAGCAGTCATCACCGGTGGTATTTTCATTTATCAAGTCACCTAAATATACGGGTAGTTCTTGTGCGTTCAGCCGACCAGTTCTTGCATTTAAATCGCCGAGGATGATCACTGGAAGATCACCCGCTTGTTCAAAAGTATCCATCAGACATTGTTCAAGAAGGGAAACCCCATTATCAATCTCGGTATCTGCATAATAAACACTGTTAGCAGGGGGCAAATAAATTCCAATTAAAAGAACGTCAAGATCTAGAGCTTTAAGGTGGAGAACAATAGTATGGTCATATTCCACTGTAAGTTGTTTGACTAGTTTGGCATATGTCTTTCTTACAAGAAACACGATCCCTCCTGACAAACGTGCAGTAACAGCATCGGTTAATCTGATTCCAGGTGAAAGAAAAACTTCGTAATCCAAAAAGAGAAAAGAAGGAAATGTTCTTGAGAACGTTTCCGTCAAAACAACAAAATCGAACTGAGATATATAATTATTTACATCAGGGTCATAAACTGACGATACACCCTCAATATTATAAGTCAGAAAGGAGAGAGAGAGAGAGAGAGAGAGAGAGAGAGAGAGAGAGAGAGAGAGAGAGAGAGAGACAGATGGGGGGGGGGGGGGGAGTGGCGGGCGGTGGGAAACAGAGACAGAGACACAATAACAAAGGAAACAGACACACACTCTCACACGCATACCAACATGCACACAGACACAGACCCTATTCATGAAACAAAGAGAGACAGAGAACAATAGAACTATAAATAGTGCAAGTAATCCTTTTGCCTTTGGAGGTGTGAAAAGAAATTAACAGAGCACTAAACATTCGTGAAGAACGTCACACTCACAAACAAGGCCACAGACACAGACACAAACACAGACAAAACACACACACACACACACACACACACACACACACACACACACACACACACACACACACAGATAGAGAGACAGACAGACAGACAACACAGACACACACACACACACACACACACACACACACACACACACACACACACACTGTCTCTATCCCTCTGTCTTCCCTTTGTGTGTGTTTGTGAGTACGTATGTGTCCCTTGTGTGTCTTTCTGTATCTATGTGTAAGTGGGGAGGGTCGCTGACAAAATCACTAGCGCAGAGAGAGAGAGAGAGAGAGAGAGAGAGAGAGAGACAGACAGACAGACAGACAGACAGACAGAGACAGACAGACAGACAGACAGATAGACGGACAGACAGAGAGAGAGAGAGAGAGAGAGAGAGAGAGAGAGAAAGAGAGAGACAGAGAGAGACAGAGACAGACAGACAGACAGACAGAGACACAGGGACAGACAGAAAAAGAACAGACAGAGAGACGGAGACAGAAGAGGACAGACAGACAGACAGACAGACAGAGACACAGGGACAGACAGAAAAAGAACAGACAGAGAGACGGAGACAGAGAGAGAGATAGACAAAATCAGAGAGAGAGAGAGACAGAGACAAAGACAGAAACAGAGACAGACAGACAGGGAGAGGCGGAGAGAGAGACAGAGACAGGGAACGTTAAAGTACGCGAGTACTTAATTTAAAAACAAACAGGTTCTGCGTGTTGACATGGAATTCCCCTTAAAGAGGTACACACCCCTTCACGCATCTCTTCACACCTGTCGTCGACACGGCCTGGCGTAACTGATGATTAGATTAGTGACCATTCCATTGTGTTTGTTGACAACAATCCTGCATGTGTTTCCTGTTGATGAGTTGAACCTGTGTGTCCCCATGCCTCCCTGTCACAGTCTACGTCACCGTACCCCCCCCCCCCCCCTCCCCTCCTTCTTCCTGCCCCCGTGTCCGTTGGCACGTATCAGCTTTCATTGACGAGCATTAGTGGCGGTGGGAGGGAAGAGCAGAGATGGGGGGAAGGGAAGGATGCGGGGGGGGGGGGGGGGGGGGGGGGTTACGAAGGGGGAGGTGAGGTCGTGTAGTTTTGTGTAACGTGTTAATGTTTCTAAGCGTTTTTTTTCTTCTGTACTTTTCCCTGTTTGTTTCTCGTTGGACCTTTTGTTTCTCATTCTTCCTTTTCATTCATTCATTCATTCATTGATTCATTCATTCATTCATAAAGTAATTGCCGTTTTCATCATTATCATCATCCTCATGATCATCGTCATGACCCTCATGATCATGACTTCTTCTTTCCTCATCCTCTTCCTCTCCACCTCTTCAACCTCCTCCTTCTCCTTGTCTTTTTCTGCTACTTCTTATTCTTTTTAAATGTTAAGAATTACAGACCAACCTTATTGTTATCTTCTAAACCGTTTAAACGTCATGTACGTCACCAACCATGATCTTTCGTTGAAAAACATGAAATTGTACATACTAACTAGTCAGATATAACAAATCAGCATTTTTGCGAAACTACAGTGTGTACTATAACAAGCTTCATGGCTGCAAAATGTCAAAAACAACCAAGTAGCTCGTGTACTTTTCATTGATCTCTCAAACGCATTTGATCAAATTTATAAAAAGAAATGTTATATAAGATTACATCTGGTTTTGTCAACAAGCGAGCATTGTTCGTGAAGTCTTACGCACAAAATCGTGCTCAGTCCATTTACATAGTTTGATTTCTTTAAGAAGAATTAATCTACGATGAGTGCCACAGGGGTTGATGACAGGCCCGATTTTGTTCTCTGTATGTTAATGACCTTCCTTTATGTGTACAGTATGCAGTCTGTGATTTATCTGCTAATGATACATAAAACGGTACACTACCTATCAAATTGATTAAATAAATTACCACC
>CM065729.1:45172311-45177311 GCA_033310375.1 Conus canariensis | reverse complement strand
GAGTTTCATCCTTGGTGAGATTTCTTATATCATGCAAGGCATGCTTTTACACACAGGAACTAGACTTAAAACTCACGTCACACAACAATGTTTTCCAGAAGAAACAGTCATTCTGAAAGCCCACACGATTCAGAACAGCGAGTGTTTCGAGACTCTAATCAGGCATGTCACACGGTGAAACATTCACGGCATTCTGACACCCGTTGGAGTTGTCGCACTGCGCCGCCGACTGCTCGGCTAGAGCATAACATCATCAGTGAGATCGGCTTGCCACGTTGTTTTGGTGTCTGCTTCTTTCAGTTTACAAATTTACATCTCACAAGTTCAATCGCGATGGGAATAAATCGACTTGAAACACAACCTTTTGTCATACTGTGAACAAAGAAAAAAGAAGCAGGAACAAAAAAAAACGAAAAGCAAACAAACAAACAATAAAAACCTATCAAAAACAAAAACAAAAAAAAAAAAAGAAAAAAGAAAAAAGAAAAAGAAAAGAAAAGAACAAACCCTCAAAAGGGCCTGTCTCCTTGAATCGTCACGCGGGGTATAGTCACGTGTCTGTTAGCAGCGTCGTTGATTGGGTCATGATGCGAAAGCAAAGAAATGCATTTGGCCAGACTAGAATATTCAATGAAGGGAGCTAATCCGCAAAATAACTTCGTTCTGTTTATTAAAACAAAAAAAGAAAAAAGAAAAAAGCCTGGCGGGAAACGCATGAAAAGTGTTCTGCACGTTCTTTTTCTTTCATTTGAATTTTTCAATTTTTTTTTGTATCTATTTGTTTACTTATTTATCCATTTATTCATCACCTGTATATCAATTGATTTATTTATTTTGCACAAAATGCTGTTTACACGATTCCTGTGCCACATTGCCCTTAGTGTCCTCTGAGAGACGCAGAGAAGAGAACTCGGAGTGTACACAGATGTCGTCGACTCCTAACAGAAAATTTCCTCAGACCTGAAAGGATGGAACCCAGAACCCGTGGATCAAAAGAACAATGCCTTGTCCACTACGCCAAATGCCCCACGACTCATTCAACTTTCTGTTCGGCAGGGCATCTGGTAGACTGCTTCTGTCTGACGGGTCAGTAGAACGGGTATTTCATTCAGCTTCGTGTGTGTGTGTGTGTGTGTGTGTGTGTGTGTGTGTGTGTGTGTGTGTGTGTGTGTGTGTTAGTAGGCTTATGGCATATCATATCGGGTTTTCACATGGGTGTGAAATCTTCCAGAAATATTCTTGTTTTTGTTTTGCTTTGCTGTCCCATCGTCTGTGCCACCTCAGTGGCATTGCACTCACGCCGCTCATTCCGACCCCCTGTCCACAGCCACAGCCCAGTCCAGCCTGCCGCAGCCCTGACACCGGCAATCCACAGGGAGCAGTCAATGTCGAGGTCGTCAAGAGGCAACCCACCGGAGGAGACACAGCACTGCTGCCGAGTCACTTCGGTGGTATTCAGTGGTGCCTGTTCTGATCCAACATACGCAGGACACCATCTACTAAGCCCCCTACTGACGACAATAATTGCTCAGCCGCGGATCCGGCGTGGGTGAGCTCTCCCTCCGGAGGGTGCCACCACGTCCGTTCAACGACAGCCCCCATGAATTTGCCGATACCGGTGACCCCGGCGGAATCGAACCATGGCCATAGACGTGGGGAGGACATCAAAACAGGTCATCATGAGAGCAGGGCATGAAGGTCCACACAATTTGAGATTTTCTTTAATGCTGATTGATGACAATGAGGATGCTGAAAATGATGCTGCGGATTTCCAGTCCGGTCTGAGACTGCATGAGAGGGCTGTTCATTACGCTTACTTTCATAATATATCCGTCAACCAGGCTAGAGGGATACAGACACCTGCAGTGTTGGTGAGGAAATTTGAGCAACACTCTCAGACATGCATCCATTTCTTGTATGAAACTCGACTGTGCGTTCCCACTCTTCCCCTCTAAGTCCGTAGCAAACTCGACTCTGGTATAAGCCGGTCGTTGCAGCAAAATCCCACATGGCTCTGATGGTAATCGAACCCACGACCTCCCATCCGGGAGTCCGCAACGCTAACCACTTCGCAACAGCGGCTGGTTCTTCCAGAAATAACTTATCAATTATTCTGGTATTCGCTTTATCCCAGTGCAGTTCAAGACAGCGGAAAAGTGACAAGAGTGCTTAAGAGAGCGCAGATCTGTGTCAAGGTTGAACGGATCCAGGATTTTCCCCTTTGATGCGGAGAACAGACCTCTTCCAGCCGTCCTTCGATCCAGATCTGCCGTAAGGATTCGCACAAAACTGAAATGGGTTCATCCTTCCGGCCATTTTCCATGTGTCCACCGTGTTAAAATGGGTTAAGTGGTTATTGTGTCATTTTTTTTTTCTTTTTTTTTTTTTTTTGCTAAGTAGATCCTTGATTCACGTATTGACCTGAATCTTCTCTACCGATCCGTCCCAAAGTTGATCGGGTTCGTCTTTGAACCATTTCCCCATCTTTTCACCACATCTGGTTGAAATTGGATGAGCAGAGTTTTGTATTATCTTACTAACAGAAAGACATACGCATCCACCAAAAGACTCGGTTCAAAATTGATCTCCCTTGGTAGAGGAAATACTTACAGACACATGCATCCACCAACAAATTCGGTTCAAAACTTATCTCCCTTGACAGAGGAAATAACACTACAGCAGAATACATTCCCCGTTGTCAGGCTCTCAGGTTTTCAAAACCTTCCAGGCTGTTTTGTCTTCGTGACGTAGCCACCTACACGCCGCTCAGTCACACACAGACACACACACTCCCTTCAGGCAGGGGGATAGGATGGAGACATGGCTGAGGCCGAAAGGTTGGTGAATGTAGAACATGGCAGGGTAATCTTGCTGCTTTGTCGCTCTGACACGCGTCTTACGCTGCTACACCTTTCCGTGGTAATTCTATCCCATGCCATGGGCCAGGCTGGATCTCGGCTACTTTGTATACCTGTCGCTGTGGATCATTACCTGATCTGACGACATTTGTGGCTGAGCGTTGGTTGGCTCTCTCTCTCTCTCTCTCTCTCTCTCTCTCTCTCTCTCTCTCTCTCTCTGAGCATCTCTTTCTCTCTCTCATTCTCTCTCTTCTCTCTCTGAGCATCTCTCTTTCTCTCTTGAGCATCTCCTCTCTCTCTCTCTCTCTCTCTCTCTCTCTCTCTCTCTCTCTCTCTCTCTCTCTCTCTCTCTCTCTCTCTCTCTGAGCAGCTTTCCTTGCTTGAAAACTGGCAGGATGGCATTTTGAATGTGAATGCATATTGCATCTCCAGTCATGGGGGAAAAAAGAACACACGCCCTGAATATGCCAGCGGTGGGATTGCCATCTTGATTTAAACGCGTTGTGTGTGTGTGTGTGTGTGTGTGTGTGTGTGTGTGTGTGTGTGTGTGTGTGTGTGTGAAAGAAATACGTTTCTTGTCCTTTAAAATCGAAGTGACTATAGCCCCCCCCCCTCCCCCCCTCCCCCCCCCCCCCCCCCCCCCCGCCTTCCACCCTTCGCACCCCCTCTCATCCTTTCAATGACACAGTGTCTAATGCAACCCTCTGTGATAGAATCTCTGAATAACACTGTAGTGTTCAGCCGGAAATGTCCATCACACGCCGTCATCGATGAAGGACAAGAGAGAGAGAGAGAGAGAGAGAGAGAGAGAGACACAGAGAGAGAAGGCATACGGAGTATTATTCCTGCATCCCTACCTGGCCTCTAGCTTCCAACACTCCCCAGTGTATTTCACAACGCAGAAAGCTTCACTGCTTTGGACACATTCCCTGACAATGGCCCCCTAGTGACAGTCCTGAAGATGCACGGGCAACACGGCCTGCCCACCACTTTCAGAACACCGTATGTGTTATAACATTGTCCACACGAGAGTTAATCACGCGTATCAAACTGACCTGACATTAGAAGACGGGACTAAGCGGTCACTGTCCATGCCGTTGACCTGAATGAAGAAAAAGACAAAGGGTTTCTGGTCAGTCCGTGATCCTTGTCCACAGCACTGACCAAGGGCACAGCGGAAATGACGAAGTTTGCACGGGAGGTAATCTGTATTAGAGCTCGCGTTCAGCAAAGTGACTCCGCCTTTTTTATGGGACAGATGTCGCAGGTGGGCAGGTCGAAAGCAAGTTTGCCCCATCAGTCAGCCTAACCGTTCAATCAGAGTGAGAAAATGCTAAAACACGGCGCGCCTGGAATGCAGGCAGTCGATATCTTGATCCTGTTTTGTGTCGTGCATTAAAACTGCGTTACTTCACACTTTGTTTTGTGTGCTCTTCTGCTTTTTTGTCGTGTTCCAGTAACGATGCGGGTTGTTTCTTTTGCTGATATATTGATCATTATTCTGTTGTGCACGTCGAATCAACGATTTGACCCTCTAGATCTATTTGCTTGACCCGTAAACAGAGAAAGGGCAACTATGCAGTAGAAGGACATGCATTATCTTCCCCTGTTTCTTTTTTTTTTTACCCGGAACATGTCTATTTTGCCTCATCAGTCAGATCAGCAGTTCAGAGAGAGAGAGAGAGAGAGGAGAGAGAAGAGAGAGAAAAGAGAGTAAGAACACAGCATAATATTAAGTGAAAGAAGACTTGCACAATGTTGACCCATAGAACAATTTCTTTGGTTACTAATAAGCAACAGCGTGTAAACAGTTGAGTAAATCATCCTGCCGTTTGTCTTTCCTTTGAGTGATAAACTGAAGTACTTCTCTTTTAGGTTTACTCATCCATTGAATCATTTCGCCCTAAACAAACATGTACCCTTTGACCTTTAGGCCGGTGGCCTCACCGTAACATTCCTGAATTCGGTGCACGCGCTCATAAATTCGATGGCATGAACTACACTTCCCCACATAGCTACATCCAGGAGCATCCCGGAGCACTCCCGGTACCGACTGCCCCCAATCTCTCAGTTCATTTTGAGACCGCCCACCAGGGAGACACGTTATGCTTCATTAGCACCTGTTTGAATCCTAACCAAACC
>CM065729.1:45164811-45167311 GCA_033310375.1 Conus canariensis | reverse complement strand
CTTCAGGTTGAAATTGCGAAATATGTATATGACTAGCTTTACAATCAATGGAGTTGTTTAATCATCGCCATCTTGTGTCCATAAATCCTTTGATGGTGTTTAGTGACAATAAAAAAAAAGTTTCAAAGTTTCAAAGTTTCAAAGTTTCACACACAACCTACATCACATAACATTACACCAGCCAGTGCACGCACGTTTAATAAGAAACAGATGTTAAAACTTGTACGTAGCCGAATAAAGTGGATGAGCGAACAGCCCAAGAGAAGCTCCTGTAACCTTTGGAACGGCAAAATGTCTGGATCGCGAGATACACCCAGCTTGGGCTGAGAACTAAAGACTATTGCCTGACTAGACAAGAGGCAAAAGACAGGGTGAAGATGATGATTCGTTCATTTTCTTCTTCTTCTTGTTCTTGATTTTTCTTCTTGTACTTGTTCTTCTTGTTCTTGTTCTTCTCGTTGTCTTGTTCTTGTTCTTGTTCTTGCTTATTCTTCTTCTTTCTTCTTCTTCTTTTTTCTCTCTCCTCCTCCTCCTCCTTCCCCGCCTCCTCCTTCTTCTGCTTGGTTTAAATGATTTTTATTTCAGTCTTGTCACAATTCTGAATGGAAGAAAATCATGCACAAAATCTTACATAAGAAAGGCATATAAAGCCTGGCTTAAAGTCACAAAAAAAAAAAAAATTGCGACGGATGTCTAAACAGCAATGCACGAAGTTATCATAACATGATTTACGTCAGGGTACTGAATAGAAAAAAAAATAAAGAAAAATAATTGTAAATCAACTAAAATAAAGAAGCAACAGACAAGTATGGTGGAATGGGTGATATGTACTAGGGGATGAGGGATAGAAGAATACACTCATCTGAGTGGGAAACAATTGATAAATGCACAAAATCAGTAACATGTCGGTGTATCACCCTGAACAATACTTCTTCCTCAATACAAACACAAACCAATTCTGTACAAAGCGGGAAAAGAACATGAAATTGTCATTATCAACAGATCAACAGTTACTTAAATAATTATACATCTGCAGTGACTTCTACTATGTCCTGAGCTTTGAGTTACATTGATATTTCTGCCATTGTGATCCTTTTTAATGGCTGTCGTTTTAAATGCCGTTATCAAGGTAGCCCAAACGTGTGTGTGTGTGTGTGTGTGTGTGTGTGTGTGTGTGTGTGTGTGTGTGTGTGTGTGTGTGTGTGTGGTGTGTGTGTGTGTGGTGTGTGTGTGTGTGTGTGTGTGTGTGTGTGTGTGTGTGTGTGTGTGCTGTGTGTGGTGTGTGTGTGTGTGTGTGTGTGTGTGTGTGTGGTGTGTGTGTGTGTGTGTGTGTGTGTGTGTGTGTGTGTGTGTGTGTGTGTGTGTGTGAGGGAGGTAGGGGTACGTGTAGGGGGCTTTTTCGTCACCCACCCTATCTACACGCAATGGTACACTCTTCTACGTTTTCCCCCCAGTTCTGTTCCAGCGCTTTGACCATACATCGGACCTCAATTTTGTCTCCTCTGGAGGACGTTGAGAAGGCTTAGATCAGCCTAGAGGTTTACTCCGAAGACAAAAATCTCCTCTTGCGTGTCAGCCTAACTGAAGCGGGGATTGAACCCACAACTCTGGGATCAAAAGACCAGTGCTTCATCCACTTAAGCTAAGGCAGCAAGCCGGGCCCCATGCTGAAGATGAGTGTCGTTTCTCACACCCCTGCACTCCCTTTTCAGCATCATCACCAGAAGTCTGTTTATTGTTCCTAAGCAATCCCATCAGCGCGAGCTTCTCTGTCGTTATACGATCTCTCTCTCTCTCTCTCTCTCTCTCTCTCTCTCTCTCTCTCTCTCTCTCTCTCTCTCTCTCTCTCTCTCTCTCAACGATGTTCAGTGCCACAGGAAGATAAAACAGAGCCCTCTTCATAGAAAAGATAAACATCCCCACCTTTGTTGATTTTGAGAGAGAGAGAGAGAGAGAGAGAGAGAGAGAGAGAGAGAGAGAGAGAGAGAGAGAAGAGAGAGAGAGAGAGAGGATACCTCTCTCTACAGACTGTTTGAATTATGTCAAGCTTAATCGAGTGTAAGCGGAAGTAGATAAGGCTGGAATCTTAGGTATTGAAAGGTCTCTGCCATTACACGCCACACATCAAACAAGAGAGCCGCGTCAGGAAACGAAGAGTGCTGACTGGCCTTTCATAAATCAGCTCACAAGAGTTCCGGCCCTTTGTTTGCAATAGGCGTACCACAAAGGCACACAGACGTCGTGGGTATGTTAGTGAACCGTTTCACCTGCACAGAACAAGGTCATGGGGTGGCAGTGGTATATTGAACACTTCGTGAATTTGGAATCTTAAGTACCAGTCGCGATAAAGTTTACACAATTAGATGTATGTTATGTATGTATGTATGTATGTATGTATGTATGTATGTATGTTATGTATGTATGTAAGCAAGTATGTATGTATGTATGTGTGTATGTACGTATGTATGTACGTATGTATGCATGTATGTATGTATGTGTA
>CM065729.1:45154811-45159811 GCA_033310375.1 Conus canariensis | reverse complement strand
ATTCATATGTACATATTACTTTTTTGTAGTAGAGTTTGCCATCGTTTCACTTTCTTCGCTTTACTTTGCACATTCTTGAGCGAAGGCAGTGTGTATACAAAAAAGTGCCACCCAGGCTTATGCTATATCCCAGTTAATAAAGACTTTGTTTTGGTTTGTGCATATAAAGCGTCTGTGGATACACAGCTTCAACACTTTGTTGTTGTTGTTGTTATTGTTGTTGTTGTTGTTCTTCTTTCTTTCTTTCTTTCTTTCTTTCTTTCTTTCTTCTTCTTTCCTTCTTTCTTTTCTTTCGTTCTTTCTGTTTTTCTTTCTTTCTTCCATTTATTTCCTTTTTTTCTGCTCTCTCATTTTCCCGTGCCACTTCAGGGACATAACTCGCGCTGCTCATGCCGGTTCCACGTTCACAGCCATACTCTGCCATGTGTCGCCGTGGTACCAGCAGTCCACAGGGAACAGTCAATATTCAGTCGTTTTGAGGCAACCCACCACAAGAGACACCGCACTGCTGTCGAGTCACTTCGATAGTATTCAGCGGTGATTCAACATACGAAGAAAACCACTGACCGAGTCCCCTTACTGACGACAATCACTGCCTATCGTAGAGAGACAGCCTGACTGAGTGACGCACTCCGGTGGTCGCCATCGCTGCCGCCCAACGACATTCCCGTTGAAGGTGCCGATACTGACGACCCCGACACGAACTCACCAAGGGCATAGACGTGGCGAGGAAACGGAGACTGAGGTTACCAGGACAGCAAGGCATGAAAGACAACAGGATTCCAGACTTTGTCATGCTGATCGATGAGGATGAGGGGAATGAAAATAATGCCACATAGTTCCTTTCTGGTCACGGACTACATGACAGGACTGTAGTCTCTGCTTGTTTCCGTAATACATTCTGGCATCAGCCAGGCCCGACAGATACGAGCACCTGCAGTGTTTGTCAGTAAATCTGAGTAGTATTCTCTGAAACGCATTCATTAAGTGGATAAAACTGGACCGTGTGGTTCAAGTCTTCCCAGCTAAGTCCTTACCAAACTCAGTATTAGGTAGGAGCTCGTCGGGACAGAACAAAAATCGTCAAATATACAGCTGTGGTAGGAATCGAACCCACGATCAGTCGACCCGCTGTCCACAACTCTAACTAACCACTGTGCCACGGCGGCTGGTCAGTGGACCCAGGAGTGGCTCACACAGTCACTTAACGGCGTGTTGCTGCTCAAGACGACATTCATCTTCCCAGAGGGTTTCGCAACACAAGATCCAGCATCACAGTATGTTGGATTGGGGGGATACCGGACTTTGTCGCTGGCTGCTGTCCTACAGTGAGTCATGCCCTGATGAATTGCACTGTATTCTGAAGCACTTCATCACGTTGCTTTGCGGTGCAGGGAAATTTCGGTGAGGCTGGGTGTGACATAAACAGTAAATGATTAACAAAGAAATGTAAATCTTGCATCCATGCTAAGACCAACGAAGGCACATAAATCTAGACAACTCTTTTGGAGTTATGTGCCTTTGACAAGTGCTAGCTGACGCGAAAAAAGTAAGGCCAGCGATACAAATCTAGAGTTGGGCCCCTTTAATTGTTTCAGTATAGAAGAAAGAAGAATTTATCTTTTTCGTCTATTATTGTATTGCATTCGTTGTATTACCATATTTTTACAATGCTGGGTCATAATGATTGATTGTTTGACTGTATTCAGTAGTGTTTTTTTTTCTCTCTAATTATGGTGCATCATAACGTGTCGTATTGTATGAATTAAATCTTATCCTGTGAACAATATTGCAGCGATGCTGCACTGTGTTGTGTGTTGCATTACATTGCCTCATGTATTGCCATACAGCATACAGTTCATTTGAAAAGATTAGATGATTCTACGAACCAACAGTCTACATCCAATTCCTGGTCGATGATAGATGATTGGTTCAGGGAGAAGGTCGTATCAATTATGGGCATCTCTATGTAGGCGGTAACTTTCGTCACTATGAGGAACTTGCAGATGGATAACAAACGCTTGCAAATCCGGCCAAACCTGAAAGAATTTATACCGTGTTTCACGTGCCGCCGTAAAGGCGAAACAGTCTCGAACCGTTTGCATACAGTCCACTCCTTTATTTTTGGTCTAAACCCACTATCATACTTCAAAAACCGAAGAAGCTCCGTGGTGCATTCCTTGTGATATACCCCTCACCATAAAACACGTTCTTATAGAGAGTGTTGGGACTTACATGATGTGGTCCGCATAAACACTTAACCGCAGACTGCATGAAAGTCATGTTCAGAGATGTCCCACCTGATGTGATCTTTTGAGTTTCTGAAAGAGATCAACATTTTTCATCTGATCTAAGATTTTTTACGGAACAAAGATTTTAACCAAATTCTGGTGTGTATTTTTTTAAATTTTTTTTTATTTTAGAAAATCTATTTTAATGAGTTGTACCTGTATGTTAAAAAAAATCTACTTTGAGAGTTGACTTCAACGAGGTGGCAGCCCTGATTTCTGGATAGCCGTAACTTTCATTTTTAGAGAAAGAAAGGTTACTTCTTGATCATTTTTGTTTTTGTTTTTCTTTCTCTCTCTCTCTCTCTCTCTTTTTTTTTTCTTTTCTTTTCTCTTTCTTTTTTGACGTCTTTTTAGGTGATTGCTTCATCTTCACACAGTATTATCATTTTTAGTTGCGTGTCTGGAAGTTCCAGAAGCCGATGACCTGTCGCTGTTGCTAATGAAGAGTCTGCAGCCCGTACATAAAACGTAAGAGTATTGTCTGACAACAGACATACAAAGGGGCGCAACTCTCCCGGCTTCCCTGACACTCCAGTCATTCATTGTTTTACCCTTCTGTCTGTTCCACTCCTCGAAGATCCGATCTCCTTCTCGCCCCCCCCCCCTCCCTCCCTCCCCTTCCTTCCTCCCGCCACCCGCTTCCCCTTCCACCCCATTATTTCTCGTTCAACAGAACCCCCTCCTCTCCCCCTCCTCCTCCCCCCCCCCCCCCCCCACCTTCCTCAGCTTTGCAGCACCGTTGTCGTTGGGCATGGTGTCAGGATGCCAACTCCGTGACTGTATGAGCCCTCCCACCTACATCTCTGTCTGTCTGCCTGTCTGTCTGTCTGTCTGACTGTCTAGCTGTCTGTCTGCCTGCCTGTCTGTCTGTCTGTCTATTTGTCTATCTGACTGTCCAGCTGTCTGTCTGCCTGCCTGCCTGCTTGCCTGATGGTCTGCCTGCCTGTCTGTCTGTCTGTCTGTTTATTTGTCTGTCTCTCTGTGTTGTAATGTGTTGTGCGTGCGTGCGTGCGTACGTGCGTGCGTGCGAGCGTGCGTGCACGCGCCGCGCGCGCGCGCGGGCATGTGTGTGTGTGTGTGTGTGTGTGTGTGTGTGTGTGTGTGTGTGTGTGTGTGTGTGTGTGTGTGTTCTGTCTGGCAGGCGGGCCCACCAAGCTCTCTCTGCAGCTGAGAGGATGGTTGTAAGCTTGCATGACTGATAAAGAGCTGGCACCGCCGTTCGCTAAGGAGGCCCTGCATATTGCTGTCAGATTGAGTCTGTCAAAGATGTTAGTGCTTCTGGCTTCTTTTCCTTTTAACCCGTTCTCTCTGCACAAGCATGTCTGTCTGTCTGTCTCTGTCTCTGTCTCTGTCTGTCTCTGTCTGTCTGTCTCTGTCTCTGTCTGTCTCTCCGTCGGTCTCTATCTGTCTGCCTGCCTGTTTGTCTGTCTCTGTCTCTCTCTGTTTTTCTGCCTCTGTCTGTCTGTCTGTTTTTCTCTGTCTATCTGTCTGTCTGTCTGCCTCTATGTATGTATTTAAGTGTCTATGTATGTATGCATGTATATATGTATGTATGTATGTATATCTCTCTCTACCTGTCTGTCTCTCTCTCTCTCTCTCTCTCTCTCTCTCTCTCTCTCTCTCTCTCTCTCTCTCTCTCTCTCTGAGTGGCTTCCCTTGTCTGGCTCCCAGCAAGACGTTGTTTTAAGCTGCTCTGCTAAATTTCTATCTGTATTGCCTGTAAATTGCACAGTATGCCTGTTGAAATCTCTCACCTACTTTGGAAGCGACAGTGAATGCTGCGTTAAAGGAAAGGACTCTGTCCTCATTGAAAATTGAGGGCAGAGGAAAACAAACAGTTGTGATTCTTCGTTTGACCACGAATACTGACTAGCCCCCTGCAACGCAAACCCAAGGCCATAGCGCGGTTTTCGACGGAAATGGCCGTCACAGATCACCAGGGACAGACGAAGAGCTGAGATATACAAAAAGAATCAGCAGGAAAAGGCAAGTGAAGGTTTTTCTCTGTCCAATTTATTTTTACCGACTCACCAAACGTAGTGTACAGTGCTAACAGAACCGGTCACAGCTATACTGCTTGTGGTGACATTTTTCAGTGTGACAGCAATTCCCCTACCTCCGCACCACAGCCTGCACGAGACTCACGGCACAGTGACAATCAACAAGAAATCGACATGGGATCGTGTGATAAAGTCTGTGACAATCGTACACGATGAAGCCTTCTTGACGGATATTGTATCAGTCCAGCCAAGTGTGGAAGAAGACTGTGGCGAACAATGTTGTGACATTGTCTGTGAACACGACAGGTCACCAGTTCCTACTGCACCAAATAAAACAGAGGAAGTCTTAGCAAATGAGAACGATCATGTGTCAGAGTGCAGTGATGATCCTGAAAATATTTCTCCGGTCAGTCAACTACAGAGTGCTCAGAGTGCTCCTGACGACAACGTTACCCTCAGCGACATACTGGCCTGTCTGCAGGAAATGACCAGAAATATGAACACCTTTCAATGTACTACCAGAGAAGACGTGAGAATGGCTTCCAGCAACATTGAAGCCGTCAACGACGGAAATCTTGATGACTGTGGATAGATGTGTTGATACTTTGACAGTCGCGTTCGCAGTCATACCGGTGTCTGGTGGTAGTCTAATAATTATCTTCCGTGATCTGGTTTCCACATCGCGATGTTGTCTTCTGCCATGTATTAT
>CM065729.1:45134811-45139811 GCA_033310375.1 Conus canariensis | reverse complement strand
AACAGTGTCTGCAAAAGAAACGTGTGAGAAGAAAGTTACGTAACAGTGCTGCTGTGTCTGTTCCTCTGCATTTGCAAGACATTACACACTGGCCAGCTCCACTTAAACCCACGGTATAAAACAGCCCTCAGTTCTTCAAGTCAAGTCCGATTCAGCTAGCAGTAACCGTTAGCTTTCGGATGACACACTCACCATCTTATTCAGACCATTTCCTGTACAAGGTAACCACGAGCCTTTTCTCTGTCCAAAGCCCCGATGAACTGGCCATTATCTCACGCTTTACCAATGACAAGGTCCCCTACCGCTCTTTGTTCATCCCCGCAGGCCTATCGTCCGGCTCGACTGTGGTGGTCTGACATGATTCAAAACCATTCCGATGACCCTCAGGGGCCATGGTTTATGGGGACATTCCATTTCCTTTGTCATGTCCAGAGCCTGACTCATCTAATGGCCGGACTGACTGACAGTTCAGATTTAGAAACTGTGTCCGTGTCTTGGTGGGCTTATGGTTTCTTTGATGTACGTTCTCTTGGATGCGTTGTTTAATGTATGAATTGATTACTGCTTTCGTGAATACCTATCTGTCCTCTTTTCTCCTATATAGTTGTTCGTTCATTCCTTTATTCATTTAGTCTCCTTTGCTTCCTTTCATGCTGTTTTGTATAATTTTTCCCCGTCTCTGTTATCTCTGTATCCCTCTCTCTCTCTCTCTCTTTCTCTATCTCTGTCTGTCTCTCTGATATGGGTGTGTGTGTGTGTGTGTGTGTGTGTGTGTGTGTGTGTGTGTGTTTCTCTCTGTCTATGTCTCTCTGTCTCTCTTTGTATCTCTCTGCCTTTCGCTGTCTGTCTGTCTGTCTCTCTCTCCGCCCCCCATCCTCCCCCCCCCCCCCCCAACACACACCGCTCTTTCTCTCTCTCAGTCTCTCAATACGCTTTTGCCAAAGAGCAAACGGATGCATATAAAAGGGCCCCTCACTACAGGAGGAGAGTGGGGGTAAGCACATTTAATGCTGCCTTTGATGCAGCGTGCGTGCAAGAGTTCCGGCCCTTTGTGCTGTATAATCACAGCACGGACTGCACCAGGCGTTTAGCCAGAAGGCCGCTCCGCATGGAGGGACAGTCACAGAGCGAGTCTTTTGAAGGGCAGGCGCCCGTGCGCCTAGCGCAGCCTTTGTTCGCCGGTCTGACACGCGTGGCTTGCTGTGACACGGGTGTCGTCGTCACACAGACCTACCCGTATGGTCGTTGACGGAAAAGGGGTAGTTGGGGTGCATTCTTCTTGCCTTGCTACTTACTTAGTAACTGCTGTGATGTTCAGTCTTTGGAGATTGTGTGTGAATTCCTGTGGCTTTTTTGTTTTTGTTTGCTTCTCTCTCTCTCTCTCTCTCCTCTCTCTCTCTCTCTCTCTCTGTGGATCGGTGTGTGTGTGTGTGTGTGTGTTTGTGTGTGTGTGAGAATATGCGCGCGCGCGCGCGCGCGCGTGTGTGTGTGTGTGTGTGTGTGTGTGTGTGCTTAAACTGCGTATCTTACGGTGAATTCTTCACCTGTTCCAAAGTATTATGAGGGCATAAACATAAATCTGAGAAGCTTCCAAACTTAAAAACAAACAAACAAACAAAACACGTTGCTTTCTGTATTGGCATTTTCAGGTCATTTGTATCCAACAGTTCACGCAGTATCTATGTGTACAATATGACGCACGCAGCCAAATGATTTCCTTCACATGCTCTCTCTCTCTCTCTCTCTCTCTCTCTCTCTCTCTCTCTCTCTCTCTCTCTGCTGTGTATGTGTGTGTGTGCAGACCAACAGTTCAGAAAAGACCTATTGGCATCATAATGACTCTCCCAGACATCGACATCGACCACACACCTTTCTAAAGTGCAAACCAGTCTGTCAACTTTTCGCTGAATAAGCTCATCGTTGCTGGGCTAGGATCGGAAGTGCTTGTTGGTTCACAGCTATTGAGACTGTGCTCTTGGTTCTGTGTTGTGGGGCTGTTTTTAGCGAGCCCATTCTTGTTGAGCCAAACGCGTTCAACCGTATATTTAGAGTCTACTTGATGCACCTCTATGTCAAATACTTAGAGCAGTTTATTCAGCAATGTTGGGTTTCGGTAGTTATTTCCGCTTGTGTGCGACTCGTTTTTGTCGAATGCTCGAAATCTGCACGAGTGTGTTACAGCATACGTCCGCATGACTTTGTGATTTTGGTCTTTGTGTGTGTGCGTGCGACGTGCGCGCGCGCGCGCGCGCGTGTGTGTGTGTGTGTGTGTGTGTGTGCGCGTGCGTGCGCGCGCGCGCGCGCGTGTGTGTGTGTGTATGCATGCGCGCGTGTGTGTGTTTCAGCTTCTTTAGATTAATACAAAACCACACGTGTGTTGCCAGGACCAGTATGCAATTACGGTTTTATGGGCAAGGTTTAAAACAAAAAAGGTTAAAGGTTAAAGTTCCCATAGCTGATCAGCCATCAGGGCAGACCACTGTCAGAGGCTCACCGTGTCTTGGGCACAGCATGATCGAAGACGTAGCCCACGCCTCTCTTTCAGCCGCCTTTAACCTCCCCTGGACTGAATCAGGTACCCCTTTACAGCCGGGTGTGACAGAGAGAGTGTTCAAACCGAAAACAAAAAAAAATTCCGATCTTACATGCGATTGGAAGTCACGACCGACAACTTCGCAAGCAAACGCTCTATCTGACCACTTCACTTCAGGCCCTTCTGTGAACTAAAAAAAATTACAAAATTCAGTCTGTTTGACATCTAGATAAGTGTTATAGTGTATGCAGACAGACACAGGTGAGGAACAAGCACAGCAGTCTAGGCAAACTTGTCTCTGATTCCACCTCCTTCTCTGGTGCTGGATGTCATAACAGCGTAAATTCAAGTAGTCTGCTGAAAATCTCAAAGAAGATTTAGCACTCTTTTATTGCGTTCAGTAACACTAAACAGGTTAACCTACATTCTGGAAAGTACAAATAATGTTAAATACGTGACCCCCCCCCCCCCCCCCCCTAAAATCTTCTCTGGAATATAGAAGTAGATATTTCTCGAAACATATTTAGCAAGATTTGATCCAAATTGATTATGAACAATTGTCAAAATTTCGGAAATGCGATTTTTAACGGTCACAATGTTCGTAAAACTAAAAAAAAAAATTAAATAAAACACACACACACACACACACACACACACACACACACACACACACACACACACACACACACAGTATAAAACTTCAGAAAACACGTTGTTTTGTTCTTATGTGAGAGTGTTACCTGTTTTTCTTTTTGTCTGTTTGTTTTAAATCTCTGGGATTTTTTTGTTAGCCACAGTCATAATACACTCTGGATCGTTTCAGACATGCACCTGTAAGACACATATGAAGCAACCGAAGATAAAACAACAACAACAACAACAGCAGCAACAACAGCCTACCAGAAACTCTCTCTCACCCTCTTTGTCTGTCTGTCTGTCTGTCTCTGTCTGTCTGTCTCTCTCTCGCTCTCTCTCTCTCTCTCTCTCTCTCTCTCTCTCTCTCTCTCTCTTAGAACATTTTTTACTGTTTAAAATGTCCTTACCTCCATTTCCTACCACTATCCCCTTGTCCCTCTCATTTCCCATTTTCGCCACTGTCTCTGTCCTCCCTCATCCCTGCTTTCTTTCTCCCACCTTCATTTCCTTCCTTTTTCATTTTAACTTACGTTTTACATGCCCCCCCCCCCCGTATCCCCCCCCCCCTCCCACCTCTAACTTCTCCCCTCTCCCACCCCCTGCAGTTTTCTCTGTCAGCCACCATCTTGCTTCTCTCTTCCCACGGTTACCTTCCACAGACCCGCTTCGGATCCTAACATCGCTTCGCTTCGCTCGATTATCGCTGTAAAGAATACCACAATGTAATAGATGCCTAGTACTAAAATTGATTCACTGTTGATCTTCCAAGTCGGCTTTTGAGTCATCATGTTGTACTTGGAGACGATCGGACAAAAATCATGAATTTGTATAGGGAGGAAGAAGACAGACAGACAGAGATACAGACAGGCAGGCAGACCGACAAAACACCTTTGTGTATAAGGTTTTATTGTTGTTGATGTTTTGTATAGAGAACTGTCATGGATAGATATAATGGTGAAATGCATCACGATTATCTGAAAGCATATACTCCCCATTATCATCATCATGAATTCCTTGCCCTCCTTATGTCAGACAAGCACTGCATGATAGTGCGGTTCGTGTAGCTTTGTTTGTTTATGCACTCGCTGTCTGTGTGAGACATCACTTAGCCAGTGGGGAAGCTTTACAGCTTGTGCGTGTGTGTGTGTGTGTGTGTGTGTGTGTTGTGTGTGTGTGTGTGTGTGTGTGTGTGTGTGTGTGCGTGGTGTGTGTGTGTACGCGTATGTGCGTGCGTGCGCGCGCGCGCGCGCGTGTGCGTTACATGGAGAGAAAATTGCAAAATGAACCTCATGGAAGACAGGCATGCAAAATCAGCATTTGACAGTGGCACATATCACTTGCAAACAAGCCACTAATATGCTGTCATCATTGTCAGATGTTCCGTAGCAAAGGTTGAAGAAAACGCGCCCTTCCCCGTCCCCCGTCCCCCCGTCGCAAACACACACACACATACGTACACGCACACACAAACACACCCACACACACTCTCTCTCTCTCTCTCTCCTCTCCTCTCTCTCTCTCTCTCTCTCTCTCTCTCTCTCTCTCTCTCTCTCTCCACCAGACGACAATTAGCGATTCTTGATGTCAGACAAACCCGTAAAAATAACGCGGATTTTCTTGTCTTGTTTCATGACAATCCGAAAATCACTGGATATGACGTTGAGTGGTTCGGACATGGAAGAGGACAGAAATATGCGAAAGGGTATACCAATTAATCACAATTGTTACTCATCACTGTGCATTACAACAAGGGTAAAATCATCTCATACACATTTTATGGGTGAAATCGGAGTCGTGCTAATGCTCGCGCCCTCTGCATTAGAGGAGCAAG
>CM065729.1:45117311-45122311 GCA_033310375.1 Conus canariensis | reverse complement strand
TGGCGTTTTTGATACAACAGGGCGTTTTAGAACCATTAAAGAACTTTTCTTGTCACACCCAGTAGTAATAACATTATAAAGTGATTAAAAAAAAGAGCTGCATTCTTACCCCCAGTAGTTGTGACGCAAATACAGCTATAACGTAGAGATTTTTTTTTCAGACTCAATAATTATGACACGATAGGGTGCTTCAGAACTATGAAAAAAATTTTCTTCGCACCCTCTACTTATGACATTCCTCGGTGTTCCAGAGTTATGAAACGCAGCTTTCCCTATAAACTGACTTGATTCTATTCATAGAACGTTTCAGAGTCATAAAATAGAGCTTTTCTTTCCAACACAGCAGCTGTAACACAGTGAGACGTTTGAGAATTATTGATAAAATAGCTCTCTTCTGTCACGTCCGACAGTTACGACATCACAGAACGTTTCAGAACTACAGAACAGCTTTTCTTTCGTGCCCGGCACCTAGGCTATGACATAACAAGGGTGTGTCAGGGTTATGAAGGTGAAGCGTTTTTCACGTGCAATAAAGTTGTTATGACATATAGATTGCGGGAGTCGGTCAGAGAGGAACGGACGGGCAGACTGTCGCCTCTGGTGGAATGATTTGTTTGAAATTGGCGGGTCAGAATATGCCGACATTTCAGTTTATCTCCGAATGTGCTGACATTCTGGTTTTCACTCGCACACAGACACACCGACATAAACATACACAGACACAGACAGACACAGGCAGACAGACAGACAAGCACACACACACACACACACACACACACACAACACACACCACACACACACACACAGAGGAGAGAAAAAGAGAAGAGAGAGAGAGAGAGATACGAAATACGAATACGAATCATGAATACGAAAGTTTTTAGTGTTAGACATTGTGCCCATTCACATGCGGACAATAAGGGGGGGGGGGGGGGGGGGGGGGGGGGGACAATACAAACAGATACAATCAAATCCAAGCATGTTAGGTCGTCATGACATGGAGGCCACATCAAGAAAATACAGTTAATTTAATGATCAATCTGCTAAAGCACAGTAAGTACAGCTTTGCAGTCACTGGTCTCCATAAGTTTTTGTACCATGAGCATAAGTTCAGATAATGATAACAAACTTTACAGTTTACATTACATGAATACCAAGCTTTCCTTGATAACAAGAACTTTGATCACAAATTTAAATGACTGTATAGTGATTGAGTCATATTTTAAAACAAGATTTCCTTTCCAGCCACACTGATGTCAGAACAATAGTAATAAGCAAGTTCGTGATAGTGAAGTTGCTTCTAAACGAATATTTCCATTGCAACCGGCACTCGTCTCACAATCTGTCTTTTTTTCTCTGGTCTGATAGTGTTGATGAGACTGTCCATTCTTTTCGAGGTATCCTCAAAACACTTCGTTATTGCGTTGCGAGAGAAAGCTTTCTGTCTGTCTTGAAATGTTCATTCCATTACCTGGCTTTAATTAAACGGAACTTTTTTCCTTTGGTGGATGGTGGATAGAGGGAGAGGGTGGGGTAGGGGGGAGGGGGGGGTGAGCACCGGGGTAGGGGAGGGTGAGGGGAGGGGAGGGGAGGGGAAAAGTACTCCTGGCAGTCTGCCTAGTCCAACGTCTCTGGTCCGGGTTGGTGCAAGGTTGGTGTGTGTGTGTGTTGTTCGTGTGGACGGTTCGCGTGTGACTTGGGGTCTGTTCTGGGGGCAGGTGTCTCTGTCTGTGTCTGTCACACACAAGAGGTGGGTGGACCGATCCCTCTGTGCTAGAGAGGTTCATCAGTTCATCACCCCGGGGGGACTTCTTTGAGCTCTTTCTGTACCACCATGCGGGAGATCGCTTGATTAAGATCAGGGTCAACCCTGGGATGGGGTCAGGGTTGGGACGAGAGACAGGGTGTTGGGGGAATGGAAGATGGGGATAGCGGGGGGGGGGGGGGGGGGGGGGGTCTGCTGTCTTTCGTTTGTTTGTTTTTTGTGACTACCTTCCTGTGTCTCAGTCGGTGTCTGTCTGCCTATCTGTTTCTCAAGTCAGTCTATCTGTCTGTCTGTTTGTCTGTCCCTCCGCTCTCTTCCTCCCTCTCTGTGTGTCTCTGTCTCCATTTCCGTCTTTGTCTGTCTGTCTGTCTGCCCCCCCCCCCTCTCTCTCTCTCTCTCTCTCTCTCTCTCTCTCTCTCTCTCTTTCTGTGTTGTGTTGTAATTTTGTGAGTCGTATCTTTCAACTTCTCTGTAGATCTACCTCTGTATATGATAGTCTGTCTGCCGCTGTTCCCTTTGCTTCCACTGATACCCTCTTTCTCTCTGTCTGTCTGTCTGTCTGTGCGTGCATGTGAAGGAAAGGTTTATGACGGGAGTGTATAGATGTAGCAGAATTGTTGGTGCGTGACTGTCTGCAGGGGGGGAAGTGGGAGGTATGCTGTTTTTAGGGTCAGCTGGTGTTAGACTGGCTTGAGAGAGAGAGAGAGAGAGAGAGAGAGAGAGAGAGAGGAGAGAGAGAGGAGAGAGGAGAGAGAGAGAGAGAGCGCTATCAACATTCCTGATGGAAATTGCATAAACCTCTGATGCATTTTTTTTTTTCTTTTCTTGTTCTGTTTGTTTGTTTTCTTGTGATTTTCTCCATTAAAGAAAGAAAGTCTGATCAGAAGTCCTGCACACGTCACTCTGTCAACTGTGCATTTGCAGAATTTCACATCTAAGCACAGACTGGATAAAGAACCTGAATACCACACACACACACACACACACACACACACACACACACACACACACACACACACATTCACACACACATTCACACACACACACACACACACACACACACACACACACACACACACACACACACACACATCCAAAGATACAGAGAGAGAGAGAGAGAGAGAGAGAGAGAGAGAGAGAGAGAGAGAAGAGAGAGAGAGAGAGAGAGAGAGAGAGAGAGAGAGAGAGAGAGAGAGAGAGAGAGAGATCACGAAGACCCTCCAGATAGTTTTTTTTCGAGAATGGTTTTGCTGACAAGCAAACAAACAAACAAACAAACTGAGCACACACACACACACACACACACACACACACACACACACACACACACACACACACACACACACACACACAAAACAAAAACAAAAATACATAGCGTGCCTCGGTGCCAAGCAAATTTCAGGCGAGGTTACTCAGCTTACCAGGACTGACTGACCCGAAGGACGAGCACTACCAGTACATCACAGACATCTCATCATTGGACCTGCGCCAATCTGCCCAGACATTGGAACACCGACCGTAAAGTAGCACCCAGTCTCAGACTTCACTCCCCCCCCGCCCCCCCCCCCCCCCCCCCCCCCCCCCCCCCCCCCACCTGCTCCCTTTCGTATGTATCACCCTCCCTCTCCCCCTCCCCCCCCGCCCCAACACTCTGTTCCCTCCTACCGCCAACCCGCCTACACACACGCCCAAGTCAGCTTTTCAACCCCTCCCATTCTCTTCTTAACGCTCTTGCATTATTATTGACGCTGCAAGTGGTTTAAGTCTTTGTACAGTAATGTAGTGCTAAGGTTTTCTCTCTCTCTTTCTCTCTGTCTCCATCCGCTCTCTCTCTCTCTCTCTCTCTCTCTCTCTCTCTCTCTCTTCTCTCTCTCTCTCTCTCTCTCTCTCTCTCTCCCCATCCGCTATCTGTAAACTAAAAAAAAAAAAAAAGTTGATTACACTGGCCCCCTCTCTCTCTCCCTAACCTTCCACCCTCCCCATCGCTTCTCCCTTTCACAATACACGTGATTGTTTTTTGTCTGTGCACTTCCGTTTAAGATTGGAATACACTCTTACACACTTGCCAAAAGGACCGCCCCCCCCCCCCCTCCCCCCCCCTTCCTCCTGCCCCCGCCCCTCTGCATGCTACGGTCATCGATCGTTAGTGTACACGCAGCAAGTCATATGAAGCAAGTGTTGACATCACTTCCTTTTTTCTGCCTTGACAATTATGTAAGTCGATCGATGACAACTGCTTTCATAATCCTGTCATTAATAGGTCTGTTTGATGTATGGAGTCTGTGTGAGTTTGGAGTGGTTAAACAAGCCGAGAAGAAAGCCGCCAAAAGTTGCAACCAAAGAGGTTAGAAAGCAACAACAACAACAACAACAACAAGAACAGGAACAAGAACAAAAACAACAACAACAACAACAGACGCCCTGCAGACGCACTCAGGCTATGACCGAATCACAGGGCGGCACCAAGATTGCAAGCACGATAGGTCAGAAACACAGGAAAGCGCCAGAATTAGAGACAGAATAGGTCAGACATATGTCAAGCCGCCCTACTTGCAATTGAACTAGGTTAAAAGTACAGAAACAGACACAGCTTGCGGCTTAACTGGGTCCGACATGAACAAACAAACAAACAAAAAAAGAGGGGCGTGTGGTGTGTGTGTGTGTGTGTGTGTGTGTGTGTGTGTGTGTGTGTGTGTGTGTGTGTGTGTGTGTGTGTGTGTGTGATGGGGGTGGATGGGTGCCAACTTTATCATAAGAAGAGATCAGAAATACAGAAAATCATCCGCATTAGGCCTACGGCTACGGCATCAGGTTTGGGGTGAACATATGCCAGAAACTAGAGCAAGACGCCAACATGTAGAGATCGAGATAAGGTAGACATACAGAAAATTGCCAATTCTGCAATTAAAGTAAGTCCAAAAATCAGATTCAACAAAAACAGCAACGACAACAACAAAAGGAGAAGAGGAAGGAGGACGGGTGACGCGCCAAAATTGCGCTTAATATTGATCCCAAATGCAGAACGGTGCCGCCAACTTTGTCCTAAGAATCAGATTAGCTATACAGAAAGCCTACCAAAATTCAATAATTATGAGGCGACAACTCTGCGGTTGACATTGGTAAGAAATGCGTGAACGGTTCCAACGTTGGAGGTGAAACAGTTCAGAAATGAGCAAGAGAGAGAGAGAGAGAGAGGAGAGAGAGAAGAGAGAGAGAGAGAGAGAGAGAGAGAGAGAGA
>CM065729.1:45097311-45112311 GCA_033310375.1 Conus canariensis | reverse complement strand
GGGGATTTTTCTTTTTTTTGCCTTCTGTCATTCTTTCTACCTCTGTCGCTCTCTGTGACTATCATTCATTTACCGTATCATCTTGAATTGTCTGAGAGTCTGGCTTTGTTTTGTCTTTCGTTTTTATCTCCATGTACAGCTGTACTTTTAGCATGGTTTCTATGCGGATGGTTCCTACTTTCTTGATTGTTGTCCGTCTTTGATGGTCATACAGGGATCGCCTGGAGGCTTTTCTGTTCTCCTGTGTTATCCTGTCGATCTTTTGGTCACTGCTTGCATTGAAATATCTTATTGTTTCCTTCGTTTGAAAAGAAAAGAGATGGCATGTTTCTCTCTTTTTCATGCCTTCAGCGTTACTCTGTAGAGATGTCTCAGAATTAATTTTTCTTTTTTTTTTTTTGGTTTATTTTTTTAATGATATTTCTTCTGTCTTTCCTTTGTCTGGTTCCTTGTATGTCTTCCGTTCATTGCTGTTTGATAAGGGTTGCTGATGGCTTTGGTCCTTTCCTTCCTTCTTTCCCTGTATCTCTCTTTCACTGTCACTCTATGGATGTGAGTTTCGTTCTTTTTTTTTGCATTCTTTTTGTCTCTGTGTCCGTCTGTCTTCTGTTTGATTGTTATTCTCTGGATGTATTCGAGTGCTCCCTTCTTTCCTTTTTAAACTGTCTCTGTCTCTCTCTCTCTCTCTCTTGCTCAGCCTCTGTCTCTGACTCTCTCTCTCTCTCTCTCTCTCTCGTCTCTCTCTCTCTCTCAAATAGTTTATTCATAAACTATTTGATTTGAGTCTCTCTCTTTTTCTCTGTCTGTCTGTCTGTCTGTCTGTCTGTCTTCGTCTCTGTCTCTGTCTTTGATTTACTAAGTTATCGAAGTTCTCTTACTTAGTTCCCTGACCTCCCCCGCCCTCTCTCTCTCCTCTCTCTCTCTCCTCTCTCTCTCTCTCTCTCTCTCTCTCTGTGTCTTTCTGTCTGTCTGTCCTCCTGTCTGTCTGCCTGTTCACCTTGCCATGTCATCCTATCTCAAGGGAAGAGGATGTTGACGCCCTGTTGCAGGAAGAACTCCAGTTCGTGTCGCAGCTGCTGCAGGTGTTTGACGTGGGCGCGGAGAGGACGCGGGTTGGGGTAGCGGTGTACAGCGATGACGTGCACAACGTGGTGTCTCTCACTGACCACCAGACTGTCCACAGCGTCCGCCAGGCCCTGAACAAAGCCCCCTACCTGACAGGTCAGGACGACTCGCAGTGTCAGCGCCATGATTAGCTATTAGTCTCAGGGTCAGCAAGGAAGCGTCACTGCTGAGCGGACTGGTCCATATACGCTGCGTCAGTTTTGCTATGCCACAATGCCCATGACGTACTGAGTTAGATAAATGTGTGTGTAATAAAAAAAAATGATTAAGGGAACAGGATATCATGGAAAAGACGTAGAAGATGCCTGGCTTGTGGGCTGACCCTAATGCGCTGGTCAGTTTCAAGACTGTTTTATATTTCTTTTGTGCTCAGTGTGTTGTAGAAGTGACAGTCAGTCTTCTTTGTCGTTGTTAAAGCTGGTGGTAACAATGTACTGTTTTCACTTTGGACGTTTTGGCACTGGAGGCAAAACGAAAATGGCGAGGGAATTCAGGATGCTACAGCAAACAAAGGAACAAAAAGTACGTCTGAAATATCAAGTCGTTCCACAGACCTCAAAGCCAAAGTTCACACAATATGCGAAAGACCTGTGGGAAGAGGAACTCCGCTCACAGGCAAACATGAGACCTACACAGGCTTTGATAAACAGTTCCTGACATCCATCTTTAGAAACCTAATTCAGAAAAAACGATCTTGTATGGAGGCTACATAGTGCCTTCTCTGCTTTTAAATCATGACGTTGGAGTGGAAGCCCAGTGCTTGATGTGACGAGCCAGTGTCAGATATCTTGTTAATTAGCGTTGGGATTGACATGACATAGGCAGGTAGCTGCAGACGCCATACACACCTTGTTCAGAGAGTTCCACGTGATGTGATTATTCCATTGATTTGATCATCACGTTAAGAATCACCCAACACACACAGACACACACACACACACACACACACACACACACACAAAACACACACACACGAGGAGGAGGCGGGAATTACAGACTTGCCCACAACGGCACTGGTTTTGAGTTATAAAAGAGAAAAAAAATAATCCACCGGCTCTACACACAAACCAGAGACATTATGATGTATGACACACGGGAAAATATTGACGGCCAAACATAACCAGAAAGGATTTGTCTTTTTCACCCCAAGCATTTTAGACAAGATATGTGTTGATTGTCTTGAAAACGAAATGAATTTGGTCAGTTGAAATAGAAACAATGGCTAAAAATGTGTTTTTGTTTTTCATTTCTGTCTCTTTGTTTACGTATATGAATGTATGTATCAGGAGAAGTGATTCGCCAAATTTTGTAAACTTCATTTTCATTGGTGTGGAAAAAAAAATTAGTTGGTACTCACCTGTTGTTATGGGCATGGTCATTGCATCATAAGGGGGACAAATCTTGCCTTCTTCCCGCTTCTCTTCCCGTTTTTCTCCCCAGGTAGAATGACTGTGATGTGTTTCACGTTGGATTACTTTGTTTGCATGTTGCAGTCGTTTTGAGTAAGAGAAGATTGCGCAGAAAATGGGCGCTTTATTCATGAAAAATCTGATTATTTCCCCTCGCAGGTGGCACCAACACAGGAAAAGCGCTGCATTATGTCCGAACACAAGGCTTCGCCCTGGCCAGACAGGAAGTGGCGCACGTGATCATCATTCTAACAGACGGCCAATCTGCGGACACGAAACATACTCTGCGGGAAGCTCGAGCAGCGCACGAGCAAGGAATCTATGTGTTCTCTGTTGGGATTGGCTCGTCGACGGACGTGGAAGAACTGATGGAAATCGCCAGCGATCCGGATGAAAATTTCATGTTTCACGTGGAAAACTTCGGAGGGCTGCAGCAAATACAGCAACTGTTGGCTATTAAAACGTGTGATGGTAAGTCCCACTTACAGTATTAGATAACTATGTGTTTCCCCCAGCCAAGAAGATTGTGTGCTCACGCTTACATTATTGCATCACTGTTCATTATATCCATCAAGAAGATAAAGTGTCCACATTTACCAATATTGCCTCAATGTTTATTACTCTACCAAGGTGGTTTTGTGTACATACTCATACTATTGTGTCAATGATTTTTACCTCCTACAAGGGAGTTGAATGTTCATACTTGCAAGAAGGTTACGGTTTTCACACTGACAATATTACATCTATGTTTATCATCTTTGCCAAGGCGGTTATGTGTTTTTACTTTGCAAACTTCATCAGTATATTGCAACCCCACCCACCCCACCCCCCCCAAAAAAGAAGGTTTTAACAAAGACAATGTTGCATTAATTTTAGCAGCTCCGCCAATAAGCCTACGTGTTCAGACTTACAGCAGTTTTAATATTTCTGCCAAGGCGCTTATCATGTGCGTCTGTTTGATCGTTTGTTTGTTTGTTTGTCTGTCAGCAACATTGCGCGATCTGTCTATCTATATATCTGTCTGTCTGTCTATTATCTATCTATCTATCTGTCCGTCCGTCCGTCCATCCACCCATCCATCCATCCATCTCTCTGTCTGTCTATCTGTCTGTCTGTCTGTCTATCTATCTATCTATCTATACCTCATTCTCACTCTCTGTATCTCTCTGTCTCTGTCTGTCTGTCTCTCTGTGTCTCTGTCTCTCTCTGTCTGCCTGTCTGTCTGTCTCATTCTCTCTCTCTCTCTCTCTCTCTCTCTCTCTCTCTCTCTCTCTCTCTCTCTGTTTGTGCGGAATCGTGCACACGATGTACTAAGAAATTCCGTCAATGTTTGTCATTCCAGTGCAGCAGCCAGACTACCAAGGAGACCAGGCGGCATCAGGTAGGCACAGAGTTGACCTTTGTCCATCTTAAGTTCAGTGACTTTGCAGCGGCATCCATAGCGTGTTTTGCTGGCGGTCTTGTTAGTGTATATCGTGTCTATGACACTGCTCGCTAAAAAAAAAAAAAGGTGTATCATCACACACAGTTTTGTGGGAGCTGATTGATCTTGGCTGTTTGTAATCTACTTTGAGGAGCAATGTTTTTTTTTTTTTTTTTGTTGAACAGTGTACACTGTATTTATGATTGCGTTTATTTATTGAAAGATACTATGCACGTTTTACTATCTATTGATAATTGTTGGTTTTTTTCTTTCTTTCTGTTTATTTCTTGTTTTCTTTCTTTCCTTCTTGGTTTCTTTCTTCTTGATGTACTGAATCTTTATATACTGGATCATGGATCACTATTTATTTGTTTACTATTTTTTTTCAAATTTTGAATTTAGATCCTGGTAGTTTTTAACAGTACCAGGTTTGGTCATTAAGATTATTTGTGTATTAGTTTACGGAGTCATTTATTTATTTACTTATCTATTTATCTATTTACCTATTTATTTAGAATTTAAATCTAGGTATAACGATGATTTCTGTACTGCTACAATTCAATGACGTCTTATTAAGTTGCCACGATAATGATAAATCCATGTATAACAGTAATTCCTTGTCAAGTAATCAAGCCGTCTCTACTTTTACCACCACAACTATTACTACTTCTTCTACTACAACCACTTCTCCTTGCCGCTTGTGCTGCAGTTTTTCTGCTCCTGTTACTGATATACTTAGCGGCAGCTACTAAGGATCAAGCAAAAGTGGCACTGTGTGGTCATAAATTTCCTTTCAATTCATCATGACCGCTATTAGTTTACTATTTAGGGTCCGAAATATAGATTTGAGACCAAACTGATGCTATGTCCGAGGCTGCCACTGAATATCGACCAATATTGCGTCGCTCGGTGGTCACACAATGGCATTTGCCAGGGAGCAGTTATGTCCCTTGATGTTATAATGGAATGCCCTGTGCGTGCCTGCACCCTACGTCAACACAGCGCAGGATTCAAGGGTGCTGCTGATTGGTTTTTTAGTTAATTAAGGACTGTAGTTCTTTGGGTCCCGGTGGCACAAAAGGGTGTAGTTCTTTCTTCTTCGACTTGCCATCGATTACCTGGCAATGTTGAAAAATGAATTCTAATGATAACAATTATAATGACAATGAAGGCGATGAATGTATCAAATACTTCTCTATGTTGTAAAATGAATTTTGGTGATAATAATTAAAATGATAATGAAGATCATGAATGAATCAAATACGTTTATCAACCTCGTTCTTCAACCATTTTTCGTGTGGACTTTTGCAGACTGTCGGATCACGTCATTGACGGACATTGTCTTCGTTTACGATGCTGCTTCCGTCAGTCGAGCGGAGAATGACGTCATTTCCGCGGTGATTAAAGATCTGGTGCAGAAAATGGACCCGGACCCGCACATGGTCAGGTTTGGACTGGTGCGAGAGAACTGTTACAGGGGAGACAATATAGACCTCGTGACAGGAGCAGATGTCAATGTTCTGCAGGTATTTACTTCCCTTTTTTCCTATGCTCTGTTCCACACACACACACACACACACACACACACACACACACACACACACACAACACAAACAACACACAAACTCACAGAGAGGATAAGTGTAATGTTGCTTATAGCCAAGCCGATCGCTAAGGGCCATTTCAGGGCTATCACCACATTGAGGTCACTCTCAAGTCACGTTTAAAAGAAATCCACGCAATTCATGAAAACACACTTCTAAAAGCACATCGGAAATTTCGTTAAAATGTTCTTCCGTAGATTTCAGATCAGATGAAAAACTAATGATCTCTTCCATAAATTCAAAAATCATATCGGGTGGGACATCTCTGAATAGGGTTTTCATGGAATCTGATGCAAAGTGTTTGTGTCTGACACCATGCAAGTCCCAACACTCTAAAAGAGCATGTTTCATTGAGAGTGGTGCATGACACGAAATGCTCCAAAGAGCTTCTTCGTCTTTTAAAAGATAAGACTGGATGTAGAAGGAGTGGCCTGTGTGCAAACGGCACAAGACTGTTTCTTCTTTACGGTCGCCCCAGGAAGATGGCTAAAAACTCTTTAAGGTTTGGACGGATTTGGAAGAGTTTGTTATCCATCTGCGAGTTCCATGCCTTTTACAGAGGTCTTTGACAGAAGCCCGAGCTTTGGGTTTCAGATCGGTGTGAGGGATAGACAATCCGCTGAAGTCTTTTTTTTTGTGGCATTCTTGGCAAGCTGATTAAGCACCTCTTTGCCTCGAATGCTCACATGATCGGAACTGATGCAAAACCTACGTTTTATCCAGAAGAGAGAGAGAGAGAGAAGAGACAGACAGAAACAGACAGACAGACAGAGACAGAGAGAAGAGAGACAGAGACAGAGAGACAGACAGAGAGAGAGAGAGACACGAAGAAAAGAGAGAGAGAGAGAGAAGAGAGAGAGAGAGAGAGAGAGAGAGAGAGAGAATGTTAGTTATATAGTCCAGCTGATTACACAGAGACTCTCCGGGGCTGTCAAATTCACACAAGAAAAAGTCACATCTCAAGACGAATCAGACATTTGAAAAAAAAAACAACAACAACAACAACAAAAAAAAACCGTACGCTGAAAAAGAAACAAGCCAAAGAAAGCCGTTATGACAAAGGAGCTGAGCTATTTTTACACTGAAATGAGGTCGTGCTGATAGCGATAGTCATCCATCTTTACTTTCACACAACCACGTTAAAAAAAAATGAATGACAAATATTTCAGCCCCCTCCAGCCCCCCCCCCCCCTCCCCTCCCCTCCCAACAGACGCACGTGCGTATGCACGTACACCTCTGTCTGTCTGTCTGTCTGTCTGTCTGTCTGTCTCTCTCTCTCTCTCTCTTGAGAGAGAGAGAGTAAAATGGACAACTAACGTCCACTATGGACACCGTACTTACAGTTTCCATGAATTGCCAGACAACAAGAAATGAACCTTGGCACGTCAGTAATTGCTAAAAAGAAAAAAAAGGTTATTTGTTTCCAAAACAAACATAGGAGAATGGCCTATAAAAAAAAAGGAAAGAAAAGAAAAAGAAAACAGTAGACGACATTAAAGAAATACACAAATTAGAACAAAAAAGTAAATGAGTAGGTTCCATGTCTATTTGATCTATTCCCTTTCAGGCCGTCCTCCGGAAGTCCATTCACCACGGGCTGCACTCCCTGCTGAAGCGAGTCCGCCTCCACGGCTATCTGACCCCGGGGGACGTCGACAACAATGCCAGACCCCTGTCCCGCAAAGTCATGGTGCTCTTCGCGGGCAGCAAGATGGCGGACTCCGGCGCCGTGGAGAAGGAGCTGATGCGCCTCAAGTTCCAGGGCGTCGGGGTGGTGGTGGTGGCGATGGACGCCGGGAGGCAGCACCTGGACATGCTGGCCAGAGTGGCCTCTGTGATGCCCGTGGAGGTGGACCCTGACAGCGACCTGCCCGACGTGGGACAGCGAGTCTTCGGGGCCTTCTGTGACCTGAACAAGAGGCTGTCAGCGCACTGAGAGCGTGGTGGTGGAGGATCTGAATGACCCCGAACAACGTTCTGTAGGAGAAAATGATGCGTTTTTTTTTTTTTGGTGAAGTTGGACGACCTGGGTGGATGGGATGAGATCGACATGTCCAAGTCTGCAGCAGTGTCGCTCCCTCCTCCCCCCCCCCCCCCTCTCTCTCTCTCTCTCTCTCTGTCTCCCACCTTTTTCTATTTGCATGTGTCACCAAAATCAAAGGAACAGGGTCAGGGTTAGATATCCACACCACAGATTCTCTGGCGTGGTCAACGCTGGACCTCGGCTTCATCATCTTACTTTCCGTGAACTTTTTGCTGCCGTATATTCCGTGAATCCAAGGGGGGTAATACTTCCACCCCACTCACTCTGCTCTCCCCTCCTCCACACCTCCCTCTCACATCCCTCTGTGCAACAACGACATCCAGGATTGTCTTTTTTTTTTTTTTTGCTGCCTCAGTTCCGACAGTCCACATGTGCAGGAAGCGGCTAACACTAGGTCGTCATTGCACAACCCTCCGGAGGAGACGCTGCGCTGCTGCTGATCACTTTGATGGTGGTTCAGTGGTTGTCAGGTTTGATCACCTTATGATAGACACCATCAGCTAGGTCCCCTATCCGTCGTGCTGACAATAAGATCTTAGTCACTGAAGCAGCATAAGCGAGAGTTCTTCTGAGGAGAGGACGGACGGTGCCGCCAGGACAGAGACCATCATGCCAGCCAGCGACAGACCCCATAAACTTACAAGATCTGGACTGAGGGGAAGAGAGAGGAGGGGGTGGGGAAAGGCGAGGAGGAAGGGAAAGTGAGGGGTGAACAATGCAATGCTGTGTTCTTTTTTAATTTGTTTATTTGTCTGGGGTTTCTTTCGACTGTGCAAAGACGATTCAAAGTCGAGGATGAGGAAGTGGTACACCTCACGTGATCCAAGCATGGACTAAGAAAAAAGAAATGTGATGGAAATCCTTGCTGGTCTCAATGGAGACACTTTGGTCTGGGATGTACGAGAGTGGCGTGTTCAACAGATACGTGAACTGAGCGAGAATGATTTGGCGAGTGTCTCAAAGACCTGTGTATATAGAGAACGAAATATTACTTGCATTCTCCAGTCATTGAGTATTGACCAGTTACTTTTGGCAGTATTGCTATTACATGTGTTGTTGTTGTTGTTGTTGTTGTTGTTACTGTTGTTGTTGTTGTGTGGTGAAACCTTCGTTGTTTACGTTGCCATTTTTCAAAAGTTGTTTCGCTACAGCCACCACGGTGCTATTTCAATATGGTGATAGGATGATGATGGTCCAATTTTTAACCAATATTTTGTATTTGCTGTCCAACCATCCGAATGAATCCAAATGGAATTTCAATGTATAATTTAAATTTGTGACGGTTTGAATTTGTTTTATCATGTTTGCTATTCACAATATGTCCTTTCATACGCTGCAGTTTAAATTCAGAATTCATTCTTGCATTTTGGAAGCCAATAAAACGATGTAGCATACGTTTATTCAGATCCAAATCCATTGGAATGACAATCCACTGCATTCATGGGGGTTGTCATCTAGTCTGTACATAAACCATTTAATGACTGATCTTTATGAAATGATTTGCTGACCTCCACCCCCAGCCCCACGCCTTGTACCCTGAAATCATCATCTCGTCCTCCAAAGGTGTCTCAGCCTGCTTTGTTTACTTATATCTATATACGTCTCTGCTGTTTGCACTGATTTTTGGTGTGCAAGTTGTACACATGATTTTTGCTACCATTGCATTTGGGACGAAAGAAAGGAGTGAGCAGGATTTGCTTTCTTTCATTGTTTCTTTGACGTATTTTTTATTGTCTTGCAAGCCAGCAAGGATTGAGAGTTGATGAACTTATTTATTTGGATGGATATTTATTTCTGCTACTGTTGTTATTGCCATTCTCAAAATGTTGATGGATGATTTGCTTCATGTACTTACATGTTTGGTTTTGTTTGTTTGTTCGTTTGTTCATTTTTTTTTCTTCAGCTGTCAGAGTTGTCGCATACTGCTCCAAGGTATGAAATCCACACACACACACACACACACACACACACACACACACACACACACACACACACACACACACACACACACACATCAAGATATAAGGTTGCCTGCTTTACTTTCTTAAACTAGAATTTGCCGCTGTATGTGGCGGTTGGTAATTTACTCTTTGACAGTTACTCTGTGTGTGTACAGTATTTTGTGCATTGTTTACCATTATTTTTTTTATTATTCATTTGGGCTGTTCCATCCTCTGTGTCATCTCAGTGGCTCTGCACCCATGCCGCTCATTCTGACTCATCCTCCACAGCACAGCTCAGCCCGCCACAGCCCCGGTACTGGCAATCCACAGGGAGAAGTCAACGTCCAGTCGTCATGAAGCAACCCACCAGAGGGGACACTGCACCGCTGTCGAGTCACTTCGGTAGTGTTCAGTGGTGCCTGTTCTGATCCAGCATACGCAGGATACCATATACTAAGCCTCCCACTGACGACAATAATTGCTTAATCGTGGAACCGGCGTGAGTGAGCTGTCCCTTCGGAGGGCGCCACTATTTTCTGTCCAACGACAGTCCCCATGAATTTGCCGATACTGGTGACCCCGACAGAATCAGACCAAGGCCGTAGAGGGTACGACAGGGCTGTACTCTATGCTTGCTTTCAGAATATAGCCCAATTTCAACCAGGCCTGAGAGATACAGACACCTGCAGTGTTGGTCAGGAAATTTTAACAACACTCTCACAGACGAATCCATAAAGTGGTTGAAACTTGACCGTGTGGTCCAAGAAGTCTTCCCAACTGATCCCATAGCAAACTCAACTCTGGGCAGAGCCGGTCGGGGCAGAAAAATCTCACAAACAAATGGCTCTGATTAGAATCGAACTCACGACCTCCCGGCCGGGAGTCCGCGACGCTTACCACTTCGCCACGGGGCTGGTTTATGGATTGATTATGTCGAAATCTGTCTGAGATAGCTTTCTGTTCATGTAGGATGTAAAACAGGTAGTCAGAGTGTTTTGGGTGTTCAAGAGGCATATTTCTTTATCCAGAAAAATGCTGGGAACTGCGCACAACTCACACTCCAACACATCTCGTTACATCGGTTTGTGGAATTGCTTGGAAGCAGACAATTTAATACTGACATGCATTGCAATGCCAAGTTGTACTTTATTTATGCATTTATCTATTCATTTATTCATTTATTTATCTATGTATTTGTTTATTCAATTATTTCTTGATTTGATGTTGTCCACATTTTTGTTAATCCGACTACTCTAGTCTCATGTGGATTTTACGGTCCATCTACCACCCTTTTTATTTTGTAATACTCGCCGGATTTTTGTACATCATCATTTCTTGCATATTAAATATTTACTGTAACTGTTATTAGGTAATATCCCCAAGTGTGTCCTAGAAATGCCAAAGAAAGTCAGTTACTCTCTCTCTCACTCTCACTCTCTGTCTCTGTCTCTGTCTGTCTGTCTGTCTGTCTGTCTGTCTGTCTTCTCTCTCTCTCTCTCTCTCTCTCTCTCTCTCTCTCTCTCTCTCCCCTTTCCATCCCCCACTCTCTACTTTAAAGCCAGCTAATGTTGGGTACATGGCCGGGGGCCTGGCTGGTACGCACACCAGGAGAGCACCATGTTCGCTGGCAAGAGTTTCGAGTTCAAATCCCATCTAGCCTGAAAACTGACATTTTCGCCGTTTATCAATCGCGTGTAATTAGCACAGTGTTAGGTAGCAAGTCCACAACCACTGTTGTTCTCGGATGGTCATCACATCTGCTTCTGGTTACCAGTGTCAACGTCAACACCTGCAAGCAATGTGAACTTTGCTGCTGAACAGAAAGTAGCCGTCTTTGAGTTTGGGCTTTTCTAACTCGGCTCCGAGGGAGGGGGGTGGGGTGGGGAAGTGAGTTGGGGGGGGGGGGTGGTTAAGACGGGGGATGGGTGGTGGTTTGAGGCTAAGTTCCAGCTTGTCATTCTCTTATTGCTAAAGCCAAAACTGTACATCACGGGTACTCGTATTATTGGTTCCCAGCTTTCATTGCTTTGTTCTTCTTGGAAGAAAACCGTTGTCGTTGTCAGTATTCACAGCTCTGGAATTTGACCAGAGCTGCGAGAAAAAAAAAATGACGTCATCCACACCAACGGCCAAACTGGCCTACTCTCGCGAAAGTTGGTGATGGGATTTTACGTGTGTGCAAGATGTAGCTCGTGCGTTCACACAGAGATTCGCGGTTTATAACCTGGTTTGAAAGGCTGTTGGGAAAAAGGAGACAGAACCAATGTTAACTCCGAGGGGAAAAATCCCCCTGCATCGAACAGCTCCGGTGGAGATTCGAACCCTCAACTCCCGGCTATGGTCCCCGCTCATACCTTGTTAGCTCTGGTCGAATTTCATGTCATTTATCAGTCAGTCATGTGTCAAAATGCCGAGACAGTTTCCGTGGATTTGGGGCAGTTTCTGTTGATAGTTATAACAGCAGGGGAAAGTTGGTTGTGGCCTGCTCGAGTATGATATGTGTGCGTGCGTGTGTGCGTGCTTGCGTGCGTGCATGTGTGCGTGCGTGCGTGCGTGCGAACTGATCTACATTTCATTGCATACGAAATCGTCATTTTTTTTAAACAAACGTGCGACTGTGAAGTAAACGTGGACGTTATTGAATATACGATATTAAAATTTGATATTGCCAGGCCATCCTTTACTTCTTATCTAGTAGTGGTAGTAGTAGTTGAAGTAGCAGAAGCAGTAGTAGCAGAATCAGTAATAGTAGTTATAGTAGCAGCAGCAACAACAGCAGCAGCAGTAGTAGTAGTAGTAGTAGTAGTAGTAGTAGTAGTAGTAGTAGTAGTAGTAGTAGCAGCAGCAGCAGCAGCAGCAGCAGTAGTAGTAGTAGCAGTAGTAGCGATAGTAGTTGTAGCAATAGCAGCAGCAGCGAAAGTTGCAACAGTAGCAGTAGCAGTAGCGTCAGAAGTTATATTTTTAGCAGCAGTAGTTGTAGCGACAACATCAGAATCAACCGAAACAGCAGTATTAGCAGCAACATAAGATACAGCGGTGGTAAACTTATCATCGAATCATACTTCATTTCACGCCGTAACTGAAGGCTTTCGTGAATTGAAACGAAGTGACACGTAAATCCAGCTGTTTCTGTCCTGTTCATAATTATGTTTGGTGTGTTTGTCTGTCTCTTTGACTGACTGTTACATTCGTTGTATACTTTACATGTAATCTCTCTCTCTCTCTCTCTCTCTCTCTCTCTCTCTCTCTCTCTGTGAGTGCATGCCCTCGTGCATTATGTGTGTGTGTGTGTGTGTGTGTGTGTGTGTGTGTGTGTGTGTGTGCGTGTGTGCGTGTGCCTGAGAGAGAGAGAGAGAGAGAGAGAGAGAGAGAGTGTGTGTGTGTTTGTGTGTGTGTGTGTGTGTGTGTGTGTGTGTGTGTGTGTGTGTGTGTGTGTGTGTGTGCATGCTCGCGCGCGCGCGCGTGTGTGTGTGTGCGCGCATGCGCGCAAAACTGTCTGTTCACCAGTTTTCTATTATGAATCAATAAATCAAACGGTTGGGAAAAAAAAGAAATTTGCCTGGACTGAATGGTTAGTGAGCGAGGATGGGCGCTGACGGTTATTTCAGTGTGGACAACACTGGCTGACATTCCTGCACATGCTTCAGCTCCACCCTACCCACCACCGCCACCATCACTAACACCAACACCAGAAGACACGCAAGCACACACACACACACACACACACACACACACACACACACACACACACACACACGTACACGCACACACGCACACACACACACGCACGCACACACACACACACACACACACACACACACACACACACACACACACACACTCACGCACATGCACACGCATGCAAACTCGCACATACATACACTCATACATACAGGCACAGACAAAAAAAAAAACAAACAAAAAAAAAAAAAAAAAAAAAGAAAACGAAACGCGCGTGCGTTCACACACACACACACATTCAACTCTGCCATTTTTGTCTTTCTTTCTGTCTTTCTTTCTTTCTTTCGTTTTGTTTGTTTACTTGTTTGTTTTTCCGTTTTTCTTTCTTTCTTTTTTTCTTTTATTCCAGTCTAAGGGAGGGAATGAAATGATTGCGCGCCTCAGCGGGACATTGAAGTTCTGCCCCTTGATAAGATTATTCCTACAGACGTGGGTACACTTGCATGTTTCAAAGGTTGTTGTGAATTATTCGATGTGCATGCGGAGGCGCGCGCGCACGCACACACACACACACACACACACACACACACACACACACACACACACACACACACACACACACACGCATGCGCGAGCAAGCAAACACAGACATGCACGCACGCGCGCGCGCGCGCGCACACACACACACACACACACACACACACACACACACACACACACACACACACACACACACATACCAAAAAAGTGTACCAACGCGAACTAAATAAAATTGATATATTTATGAAGGAAAATGGACTTTCTTTATCATTAGAAAAAACACATATGGTACTTTTTAATTCGGGGCATAACCCAGAAAAACTGCCTGATTTCACTATTGGTGGCAGTGTCATTAATTATTCGCAAAGCGTAAGGTTTCTAGGTGTATATTTATCATCCAAACTTACGTGGAATCAACATATAGACTATATATTAAATAAAGCCAGAAAAGCTTTAAATTTTCTCAAAATTATTAGTAAACAGCGATGGGGTCAGGACACAAAACCACTTTTATGTCTTGCTAATTCCTTAGTTCGTTCGCGTTTAACCTACGGCCAGGAATCTTTCTTTAGTGCACCAAAACATTTGTTAAACAAGCTACAAAGTATAGATTGTAAAGCCTTTAAACTGGCACTAGGAGTGCCGACTCATGCTTACAATCTTGGGTCATATAAAGAAGCAGGAGTTCTTCCTCTTGATGAACATAGGAAAATCTCTGCAGCTAAGTTTGTATTAAAATCCTTTGCACATAACTCATTCTGTAATGAAGAAACAAAGATGAATTCTAAGCATGACTTTGTTAACAGGGCTAAGACAATACACTGTTTGCAACCAATTAATTCGTTTGTCTCCGACACGATTAATTCTACAGAATTAAAAAGTAAAAAAATAGCAATTAAGCCATCTTTTTTACCTGTACCATCTTGGGAACAAATTAAACCTACTTTTGATATTGATCATACAGAATTGAGCAAAAGTCAATCTCCAAACGTTCTGAAAAATTTAGTTAATGATCACATGGAAAATTACTATAGTGATTACATTAAAATATTCACAGATGGATCTGTACTTAATGGCAATGCAGGTTCAGCATTTGTAATTCCTACTATGAAAACAGTCAAACAATATCATATAGGTAATCACTATTCAGTTTTTACTGCAGAGTTGTTAGTTATTTTAATGGCTTTACAGCATATTGAGGAGTTACCTATGAATAGTTGTAAAATTTTA
>CM065729.1:45089811-45092311 GCA_033310375.1 Conus canariensis | reverse complement strand
TCTGCGCCTACCTCCTTCAAACGTGCCGTGCAGGATTCCCTTTGCCAGCGAGTCGTGTCGTGTCACGTGGCCAAACCACATCAGCTTTCCCCTCCTAACTGTAGCCAAGAGGGGTTCCAGTGCTCCTGCCAGTGTGGCCACCTGCTCTCGGTCAGAGTCGTTGGTTCTGTGCTCTGTCCAGGAGATGTGGAGCAGTCTTCTACATGCGTTCACTTTAACGGCTTGGATCCTTAACTCCAGTTGTAAAGGTCACTTCTGACAAAAATTCCACCAAATAGAAAAAAGAGCAGCAGACGAAGTCGGCATGAATTATAGAATCATGCATGGCCTTAATATGAAGACCACCTGCTGTTCTACCACGTGTTTCACGTTCTACATTGAAGATACCACCAACAGCTTTAGGTGCCACAGTCACAGGATGGAGCGTACCTGTACTCATGTCCTTCCTCATCACCACCAGACCAGGCTTTGGGACAGCTGAAACATCCCTGCAACGGGCCCCCTTATTGTCAGCCTACAAATCCTCCCTGAAGAACTGCCTCAAATAAGTTTTGTACACACGACCAGTTTTCCTCGCTTTGTGCAAGGATGGAGAGGCAGAGTGGTAAACACAGTGCAGTGTGGATTTCGATGTGTGCCCTCCACTTGTGGCTTATGTTCGTTTAACGGGATCACTGTAGTAAACATTGCGAAGAAAAACAGAATACGAGCAATTTGCATGTGAATGAAGTAGAAAGAAAACAAGCACACCAATGCATGAGTTCTCAGGGTTTGTTGAATAATGTAGCAATAACAAGCATCCATGACATTCAAAATCTGCACAGGTAACATGCCTATATTACATCCATTTTTTTCCCACACAAAACATTAAGAGTAGGTAAAGCAGATGATTCAGGACAGGAAAATTATTTCATTTTCAAAGACATGATCACTTACCTTTAATCTCTAATAATTCCTAGTGACCATTAGAACAAACCCCAGTTACCTTTAAAACAACCTCAGTTACAGTAAAACAATCGCTGGCTGCATTTAGAACAGTGCCCCATGACCTACCTTTCCGACAATCCTCTGTGACCTTTACAATAATCCCGCTTACTTTTCTAACAATCCCCACTGACCTTTAGAACAACTCCTGATGAACTTTACAACAATCCACCGTGACATTTACAACAATCCCGGGTTACATTTAGAACATCCCCTCACGCTTGACGACAATCTCTAGAAACCTTTACATTTCCCAGTTTCCCGTTCAAATTTTCCCAGCTATTTGTTACTACAAAAACAAGTCACATCCACATCAATGCTCAGTTATCTATATAACAATCCACGGTGACTTTTACAACAGTCTCGGGAGACCTTCACAACTAATCCCAGTGACATTTTCAGCAATTACCAATATCCCCCAGTGAAGCTTACAGCAATGCCTGGATGATAATATTAACAACTGCTATTGACCTTCACAGTAATTCCCAGTAAACCTTTCAACAGCACCGAATGCCAATGACAAAAAAAAAATTCCAGTTTCGCTTTCAACAATTTCCAGTAACAATCCTCAACGACCATTACAACAATTCCGAGTTACAATGGCAACAAATTCCAATTCGTTTACAGCAATCCCCCTTGACTTTCACCGAATTCCTGGTGACCTTTACAACAATACTGTCACCTTTGAAAATGTTCAGTTGCATGTAAGGACCTTTACAAAAATCTGCAATTCCCTTCAAAACAATCTCCCGTTACCGTTTCCAAATCCCTGTGTTGTCTTAACAGCAATTTAGATTACTTTTGCAACCGCTTCCAGCAACTTTGAAAGATCTATCGTGATTTTTACAGCCATCTCGAGTTTCCTTTACCAAAAAAGAAAGAAAGGGGAAAAAAAGCATCCAGTATACTTTTGAACAATAGTACCAAACTTCTTTACAAAATTCTATTCGTAAATATCATAGAATATATTATAAATATATATAACATATGCCCTAAAATGTGATGCTTTGAAATGGGCTGATACCCAAACATATCATTGTAATATATAAAATTTACAACAGAAGCAAAGTGATATTCATTTTGTGAGAATTCTTAACAACGAAAAACCACGATAAGAAATATACTAAAGAAACACATGACAACTGTATCAATATTAGCGTTTGGGGTACAAAGAGTTAATATGCAGTACAATCGTCACGTAAAGAGAGAATACGCACACAACCAGTCTGTCGGGTGAAAAGAGAAAAAGGAAGTTCCAAATATACATTCTATACACAGACGTTGGAATTTAAGGGTGAAAATGTTTGTCAATTATAATACTCAAAATACTTTTATCTCTTATAAATATGAGTAAAATGCACACCTATCTTAACAGTCTTTTTATTTGTGAGTGGCAGTTTTTAAACTTCAGGATAACTGGCATGTTTCCAAAGCCTGAAGTAAACAATTTGTTTCCTTAAATGCTGGGAAAATGCATTGAAAACTCATCTCTGATTTCATTTTCAGCAGAAACCGT
>CM065729.1:45072311-45084811 GCA_033310375.1 Conus canariensis | reverse complement strand
GTAGTCTGGGCTAGTACCAACACCACAAAAGGGAAAATCAGGACTCCAAAAGCACCCGCAACATTCTTCACGGCAGGAGGCAGCAAATCATGGCCAAGAACAACAGTGCCACTCGAAACATGCAGGCAGAGTCTGCTGGACGGGGCAGATGACGGGGAGTGCACTGCAGATCTCCCAGAATGGAAGAGTCACCCAGAGATCATCAGCAAGAGTGGCATGAGACCAGACATAGTAGTCCACTCTAAGTCAACCAAGCAGCTGATCATGATCGAGCTCACGGTGCCATATGAGAACAGAATGGAGGCAGCTCAAATCTACAAAACTGAAAAGTATGCTGATCTGGCAAACAGCCTGAGGAGAGAAGGCTATCAGGTCAAAGTCCTCACTGCAGAAATTGGAGCTAGGGGGTTTGTAGGAACGTCTGCATACAGCCTCATGAAACAGCTCTCAGTTGCAGGGAAGGAAAAAACCAGAGCCCTGAAAGCAATGGCAGAAGCGGCAGAGAGGTGTTCAAGCTGGATCTGGTCAAGGAGGAACAAAAGTGAACTTCATAAGGCTTAATTTCCCTACAAATATCAGGTGTCCCTGTGGCTCAGTGGTTAAAGCGCGAGTCATTAAGTGGAAAATGAGCATGTCCAGAGGGTCATGGGTTCGAATCCCAGCCATGGCTCGTCCCAAGATGGGAAAAAAAAAAAAAAAAAAAAGGGGCAGCAGAGGGACATCCGGAGTCATGAACCGGGTGTGGCCCAACCCCCCTAGAGTGTCAGGAGATAAGGGCCGAAACACTTGCTTGAAGGGGGCTTCTCTTCTGAGGACTCTCTGCTGCCACGCTCTCCACGAGTTTCTTTCTACTTCATCGTCATTTTTTTTTTTTTACAGCACAGGCAAAAAGTCCCATTAGTTTTGTAGCAACAAACCATGCCATATACATAACGTAACATGCTGGGATATCCATGAAGCTATTCACTGCGATAAACATGTGTCCTGATAAATCGTACAGCCCACCTTATCACCACACGTACACCAGCAGGTTGCATGAAACGATGTTACCAGCATCGCCAAGTCAAGTGATTCGCACTGTTCACATTCAGTAACAAGGATATTTCACAACATTTATTCTGCCCTACTGATAGATGTCCTGTAAAAAAGACAATTTACGATACGCACGTGCACACGTCTCTGTAATGATGCCCTACTGTCATGATGCCCCAGATTTAATGTTTACTGGGGTATATTTCGTGTTGATAAAACGCTCATAATGTATGACCTCACGACAGTCATGCACATCACATAATACATCCAGGGGCGGATCCTTTAGCTTAGGAGACGGGGGGTTACAAGAAGTTGCTTAGCAGGGTGGAAGTGAATAGGGAAGGAGTGAGGTAAGAATAGGCGCAAAAGGAGATTGAGGGAAGGGGGGGGGAGGGCTCCTGTTTGGTGAATGATGGGTGGGAAACCCGAGACCCCCCCCCCCCCCACGCCCCACCCTCACCCCCGAATCACTTTGTTCACCAACATTCCTACCATTCTTCTGACTCACGTCTGGTAACATAAAGCGATTCAGCAGCGTAGTCGGCGTGTATGTGGTTATGATGATGATTAATGTCGGTGTAGTTGTCAATAGCAATTCTGTGATTAGTAAGTTTCTGTTCCTTCAAAATTACGATGGCTGAATAAATATTCATACAAATTGCAAAGTGACTGTAAATCCTGTAACTTTCCCCTTCCCTTCCACACACGTACATGCACACACACACACACACACACACACACACACACACACACACACACACACACACACACCACACACACACATACACACACACACACACACACACACACACACACACACACACAAACACACACACAAACACACACACTCAGAGAGAGAGAGAGAGAGAGAGAGAGAGAGAGAGAGAGAGAGAAGCGTTATTTCTCCTAACTAACCTCAAAAGTAACTAACAAAGTAGGACACGTAAGGGAAACTAAAGAAAAAAAGCCGGCAGAAACACACTTCCACGTTCAACTCGACTTACAACCCGTCAGGCACGATTGCATGATTGCCATACCATGTGTTACAAGCAAAGCACTGCGCAGTTGAAACTGGCACAACGTACACCAGCAAAATTAATGGGAGTTCAAGTTTGTAGCACCAGAGTACAGATCGATTACTTTATCTTTCCTGACTGGTACTACAGAGAAGAGACGAGGATTTTCGTACTGTAAATATGGTCTTCTGCCGCAAACTGTCATGTTTCTACACGAACAGCACAGAATTGATGAGCTCTTGTTCTTACATCTTTCTCCTAAACGGCTCTGCTCCCGCAGCTGTTCAAACGAAGTAGTAAGGATGTTGACAGAATAGTGTATCACGCAGGGATCTTAACCGGCAGCTCGAGCGACAGACTTCCTATACACGGGTGCTGTTACTTTGAGACAGTAATCGATGCAACATCTTTGGTCTGCAAGACTTGTGGTTGTTGAGCTCAAGTGCTTCTCAATGCACGCAAACGCACTTCTCACGTTTGGCTGTTTTATTATTTGTTGTTGTTGTCATTTTTAAAAGGTTACGGTTGTACTCTTGATGATGCGTGACTTTCTTATCTCACGGTACCTATACCTGTCTGACCACATGTACCCCTTCCCTCCCTGCTTCTCTCTCTCTCTCTCTCTCTCTCTCTCTCTCTCTCTCTCTCTCCTCTCTCTCTCTCTCTCTCTCTCTCCTCTCTCTCTCTCTCTCTCTCTCTCAACACAATCTTACAGACAGTTAAACATTTTTACAGCTTGTTGGTACCCTTCGCTAAGAGAGGCGTATACGATGTGAAAAGAACACTTTCTGTTTTCCTCAAACCCTTCGATCACTCTCCTGACCTCCTCCTCTCCAAAGTCTAGTAGTGAAGGTATTGACAGAAGTCTTTGTCAATCAGGGAACTCAGCAGTCTGCTAAGATGGAGGAACTTTCCTTACGTCAGTGCTGAAATACAATGGTGGTGATGGGTACATCACAACTGGCTGCACCACTTCTGATGCCTAAAACACACACTACACTTCTAGCTGGCCGACTTTTTTTTCCAACTGTATATTAAAAAAAAAGACCCTGTGGTTTTGACACTCGATGACGCATACCTTTCTTATCTCCCTCCGCCTATCTCCGTCTGTCTGTGTCTCCCCCAAATTCCCTGCCTCTATCCTCCCCTATCCCTCCTATATACCTCCTTTGGCCTCTTCACACCACCCCTTCATATCACTCCCACTATCTCTCTTTATCGTTCTCTCCCGCCCATCTGTCTTTTGCGTTGCAATTTGTGATGCAGTTTTACATTCACTGGGTTTGTGTAGACTGGTTATTTTTTGTGATTATTGAGCTTATTTCTACTTTCTTTACTATGGACAAAATGTAACAAATCCTGCTTTTGTGCTTAATTTCACCTTCCAATCAACCTCCCCTCTGTCTGTCTGTCTCTCTCCCTCTCTCCCCTGCCCCCACCCCTTCTCCCCTTTCTCCAAAAAAAAAATCATTATCTTACAATCAAAAGATGAGTTTGCTTTCAAAATTGTTGGCACCAGTCGCAGTGAAAGACACACACAGCAACTCTGAAAACTTATTTTTGCTTTCCCAACTCTACGACGCCATTCTCATCTCCTGCACTTCTTTGCTTCGACACCTGTTGTAGTTTAGCAGTGAGGGTGTTGACAGGTAAATCTATCCCGTTGGGATCTTAACTGTCCACTCGCTACATCACAGGACTCTCCACACGTCAAGCGTATTACAGTGTTGCAGTAATCGGCGCAGCGAAACACATTTTAGCTGCAACACTTATTTTGTCTGATGCTAAACACACGCCTTAGTATGTCGATTACCCCCCTCCCCCCCCCCTTCCCCCTTCTCTTTTTTTTTCCTACATAAAAATGCCAAGGTTTCAAGATTGATGGTTCATGGCTTTCATTCCTTTTTATGCTTCTGTTTCTGTTTGCCTATTTCCCTGACTTTATTTCTCCTTCCTCTCCTCTTCCTTACTACCCCCCCCCCCCCCCCTTCTAAAGTATTTCGTTTCCTCCTCCGCCACCTCCTCCTCCTCTCTCTCTCTCTCTCTCTCTCTCTCTCTCTCTCCTCTCTCTCTCTCTCTCTCTCTCTCTTGATCCCCCTCTCTCTCATGGAACACAAATGAAACAACAACAACAGCAAAAATAAATAATGAATAAATAAGCAAATAGATAAATCATTAAAAAAAAACCCTGACACAATCGAATCTGTCCCTGACTATTCTGGGCTTATGTCGTTTCATAGTGTTCGTGCTCTCTCTCTCTCTCTCTCTCTCTCTCTCTCTCTCTCTCTCTCTCCTCTCTCTCTCTCTCTCTCTCTCTCTCTCTCTCTCTCTCTCTCTCTCTCTCTCTCTTTCTCGTTCAGTCAAAAATATTGCCTTATATTCAAGAGATGGTGCTTCTTTTGTTTTGCCTGTTTTCACTATATATAATGTACAGTATGTCTCTTTTTGCTCATTCATTTGAATTATAGTATTACATTCAAACGATATGGCCTCTTCTTCTCGCACTGTCTGTTTCCCTCACAATATAGGAACAGTCTCTTTTCAAAAAGTAGTGGCAGGAGAAGAAAGGGTTGTTGATTCTCTTTGTGATAAGAGAAGAGTAAGAAGATGTCCAAAATGAAGTCATTTCAGTTCGAATCTATAAACTCAATGCATCTGAACATGTACCAGGCCCGAGAGAGACTATTACCTGCAATATTTATCTCCAATCTGTGCATGTTTTTGTTTCCCCTCAAAGTGGACTTTTCTGCATTATTTTATCAGGAAGAACTGTCTCGTAACTGTTACCTGGGTCATTTAACGCACGCTAAGCACTAGTTTTATTGTTTTCAACCTGAGGACAGAACAAGCAGAACAACTATTCAAGAGCATTCATGGTCATGTAATGTCTGGCTAGTTTTGGTTGATTTTATCCTTATTTCAAAGCTGAAACCTCCCCCCCCCTTCTCTCTCTCTCTCTCTCTCTCTCTCTCTCTCTCTCTCGCATAAACAAACTGTGAAACAACTGTCCATTTATCTTTACAAAACATTGAAGTTGCGTTCTGTTCTGGTTTCTTGATTAAATACTAAATATGTTGTTAATTATGCATTTGTGTATAGAAGTTATGTACCCCTTCATGAGGGGCAATGGCCTATACATGAATAAACTTTCCGTTTCCGTTTCCGTTTCTCTCTCTCTCTCTCTCTCTCTCTCTCTCTCTCCTCTCTCTCTCTCTCTCTCTCTCTCTCTCTCTCAAAACAGAACATCACAGAGAGTTAAACGACATTCTTATGGGTCATTGGTACTATTCGCTTTGAGAGGCACATACAATGCAGAAAGAACACTTTCTACTTTCCTCATACCTTTCATAATTTCCCTGATCCCCTCTGCTCCAACATTTAGCTGAAAGAGTATCAACTAAAGTCTTTGTCATACAGGTATCTCAGTAATTCTCTACGATGGAGGAACTTTCCTCGTGTCAATGGCTACGTTGAGTGGTAATAACTGGCACAACACAACTGGCTGCATCAGTTCTGATGTTTGAAGCACCCGCCATGCTTCTTCCAGCTGGCTGACTTGTTTTCCCATAAAATAAAAATTAAAACATTGCGATTTAGACACTCAATGACGCATGGCTGTCTTCTCTCTCCCTCTGCCTATCTGTCTGTTTGTGCCCCCCACCCCCCACCCCCAACTCCTCGCCTCCATCCTCCTTTCCCCTCACACACACACACAACCTTTAGCCCCTTGGTATCACCCCTTCATATCTTTTACACTATCTCTCCCTATCATTATCCTCACTAGCTCTCTCTTTTCAATGCACATTCACATTTGCAAGATTTGCGTGGACTGATTATTTACTTTTTTTTGTGATTATTGCTATTTTTCTGTATTCTGGACAAAACGTAAAAAAAGAAATTCCTTGTGCTTATTTTTCGCCTTCTACATAAAAAATGCCCTTTGTCTCTGTCTCTATCTGTCTGTCTGTCTGTCTGTCTCTCTCTCTCTCTCTCTCTGGAAAAGGGGGAGAGCAAGGGGGCGGAGGCAAAGAGGGGAGAGAGAGAGAGAGAGAGAGAGAGAGAGAGAGAGAGAGAGAGAGTGAGACAGAGACAGAGAGAGATAGAGAGAGAGCGAGAGACTCAAGACTCAAATAAATCATTTGTCTTGAGTCTCTCTCTCTCTCTCTCTCTCTCTCTCTCTCTCTCTCTCGCTCGCTCTCTCTCTTTCTCTTTGCCCCCGCCCCCCTTACTCTCCCCCTTTTCCAGAAAGCATTATCTTCAATTCAGGCGACGACTCTGCTTTAATTAAAGGTATTTGGTACCATTCACAGTGAAGGACTCACCTAACAACAGAGAAAACACACATTCTGCTTTCCCAACTCTGCTACATCATTCTCCTGTACTCCTCTGCTCCAACAGCTGTTGACGTTTATCAGTGAGGGTGTTGACAGGTGAATTTATCACGGAAGGATCTTAACAGTCTACCACGTCACGAGACTTTCCGGACATCGAGCGTGTAACAAAGTCGCTGTGATTAGTGCAGTGAAACAAGTTTTGGCTGCAACACTATTTTTGTCCGATGCTAAACACACGCCTTACTGTGTCAGTTGCCTCCCTTCCCCCTATTTTGTTTCTTTTTTTTTCCTGCATAAAAATGCCAAGATTTTAAGATTTACCATTCGTGACTTCCATTCATTTTTAATTTTCTGTTTGCCCATTATCCGGATTTTACGTCTCCCTCTCCTCCTCCTTCTTAGAACCCATACCCTCCTTTCCCTACTCATTCGTTTCGTGTCCCCTCTCTCTCTCTCTCTCTCTCTCTCTCTCTCTCTCTCTCTCTGTCTGTTTTGCTCTTTCTGCCTCTGTCTCTGTCTGTCTGTCTGTCTGTCTCTCAAAGCAATTTTACAGACTGTTTAATAACATTTTTTTCTGATCGTTGGTAACATTCGCCATGAGAGGCCTACAAAATGCAGAAAATTCACCCTTTTGCTTTCCTAAAACCTTTCTATCATTCTCCTGATCGTTTCTGCCCCAACATTCCTTTCCTCTCTCTCTCTCTCTCTCTGTCTTTGTCTGTGTCTGTTTTACTCTCTCTGCCTCTGTCTCTTTCTGTCTCTCTGTCTGTCTTTCTGTCTCAAAACAATTTTACAGACTGTTTAATGACATTTTTTTCCTGATTGTTGATAACGTTCGCCGTGAGAGGCCTACAAAATGCAGAAAATTCACCATTTTGCTTTCCTAAAACCCTTCTATCATTCTCCTGATCGTTTGTGCTCCAGCATCTAGCAGTGAGAGTATTTATCATGTGGGGATCTCAATGATCCTCTAAGATGGCTTTCATTATGTCAGTGCCAATACTGAATGGTGGTCATCTGTGCAACAAAATTGTCTGCACCACTTCGGATGCCTGAAATACACACCACACTTCTTCCAGTTGGCCGACTTTTTTTTTTACAGTATACAAAATTCTGTGGTTTTGACACTTGATGACATAGTACTTTCTTATCTCTCTCTGCTTATCCCTGTCTGCCTGTGTCCCCGTCAACCTCCCCTCTGTCTTCCCCTTCTCCTCCCCCCACACACCCCCTTTGGCCCCTTTACACCCCCTTCGTATCTCTCCCACTATCCCTCCTGATCTTTATCTCCATCATCTCTCTCTTGCATTGCAATATGCCATGCAATTTCATGTTCGCTGTATTTGTGTAGACTGGTTCTTACTTTTTGTAAAGATCGAGTTTATTGCTAGTTTCTTTTTTATGGACAGAAAGTAAAAAAAAAAACCCTGTTTTTATGTTTATTATCACCTTAGCTCTTAACAGATCTTCTCTCTCTCTCTCTCTCTCTCTCTCTCTCTCTCTCTCTCTCTCTCTCTCTCTCTCTCTCTTCTCTCTCTCTCAATCCTGCCCCATTGGCTCCCTGTTTTCCAGAAAGCATCATCTTCAATTCAGGCGATGATTCTGCTTTCAAGGTATTTGGTACCATTCACAGTACATAACAACTCAGAAAACTTACTATCTGCTCCCCCAACTCCCCTACATCATTCTTCGGCATCCCTCTGCTCATACACCTGTTGAAATTTAGCAGTGAGGATGTTGACAGGTCAATTTATCATGAAAAGATCCTCACAGTCTGCTACGGTCGCGAGACTTTCCGCACGTAGAGCGTATCACAGCGTTGCAGTAATCGGTGCAGCGAAACGTTTTAGTTGCAACACTATTTTTGTCTGATGCTAAACGCACGCCTTACTGTGTCGGCTGCTCCCTCCCACCTTTCTTGCTTCTTCTTTTTTTTCGTGCTTAAAAATGCCAAGATTTTAAGATTGATGATCGTAACTTTCATTTCTTTTTATGTTGCTTTTTCCTTATATCCATGACTTAATGCCACCTTCCCTTCTTCCTCCTCCTCTGTGTCACCAACACTCACCTTTCCCTGCTCGTTCGCTTCCTCCTCCTCCTCCTTCTCTCTCTCTCTCTCTCTCTCTCTCTCTCTCTCTCTCTCTCTCTCAAAATCGCTTGCTCACTCGCTCTGTCTCTGCCCCCCCCCTCTCTCTCCTCTTAGACCACATAAAAAAACGCCAAACAACCCCCCCCCCCCAAAAAAAAAAAAAAAAAAAAAACCCAACCAACCAAACAAACACCAACCTCATCTTCCCCCAACTATTTTGGGCTTGTTTCATAGTGTTCCTGCTCTCTCTCTCTCTCTCTCTCTCTCTCTCTCTCTCTCTCTCTCTCTCTCTCTCTCTCTCTCTCTCTCTCATTCATTTAAAACATAGTCTTACAATCACGAAAGGGTGCTTCTTTTGCTCTGTTTCCTCTCTCTCTCTCTCTCTCTCTCTCTCTCTCTCTGTGTGTGTGTGTGTGTGTGTGTGTGTGTGTGTGTGTGTGTGTGTGTGTGTGTGTGTGTGAGGGTGCTTATTTTGCTCTGTTTCCACTCATCTGTGTGATTCTCTCTCTCTCTCTCTCTCTCTCTCTCTCTCTCTCTCTCTCCTCTCCCTCTCTCTCTCTCTCCCCCCTCCCGCCCTCTGTGCGTGCGTACGTGTGTGCATGTGTACGTGCGTGCGTGCGTGCGTGCACGTGTGTGTGTGTGTGTGTGTGTGTGTGTGTGTGTGTGTGTGTGTATGTGTGTGTGTGTGTGTGTGTATGGTGTGTGTGTGTGTGTGTGTGTGTGTGTGTGTGTGTGTATGTATGTGTGTGTGTGTGTGTATGCGTGTGTGTGCGTGTGTGTGTGTGTGTGTGTGTGTGTGTGTGTGTGTGTGTGTGTGTGTGTGTGTGTGTGTGTGTTAACTAGGGGCAAATCCGTGTGGTGGGAGAAGGAGTAAATTAGGCACCCGCCCTCCCTCCTCACCCCACCCATCCCCACGCGCATCTCATTTTAAGCTACCCTGACAAGCCCCAGATCCGGGTCATTTTGTTTCACATACTGACTGCAGCATCTTGGCGGTGATGAGAGCAGAAAGCCTACTAGCGTTTGACATCTTAACACACAAACCAAGAAGAAAGAAAAAAATCTGTACAATTACGTCATTCCTCCGCGTCTCAGAGCAGTTTTTTTTTCTTTTTGGCAGGTACTGTCTGCAAACACTAGCAACAACGCGAATGACAGCAACAACAACAACAACAACCAAATGTCAAACATGGTGTTGCGATATTCAGTGTTAACCCCATAACGCAGTAGCTCGTTGAAAAGCTAGACGGAAAGTATCTGTGCGATGCTGCTGCTTTCTTCTGTCTCACACACTGGGCTACTTCACAGTTAAAACCAAGCGAACTTCAACGCACAATGTTGACTTCGTCCTTAAAACTCGCTGGACGTTTCGTTCTGGGAAGCTTGTCTTGCACGTGCCTGACTGTCAATATCAAGTGACTGAATAGCCAAAGATCGAAGATCAGGCCTCGTGGGCCATTTTCATCTTCCATAGTCGATTCCGCTGTCTGGGTTTGTTCTCCATCTTCAGATGTTCAGTCTCACAAGTGTTAATTCCTGCCCTTGTGTAGTTAGCCTTACACGTGTAGTTAGCCTTACACAAAATAGTCTAATGTGTCAGGTTCACGTGACATATTTTTCAAGTGCCATTTTTTACGCGGGGTTGTCTCAGAATGCCAGTGTCACACGTGCCAGACTCTTGTGCCAATCTGAGAAGGCCAGTGTCACACACGCGACTTCCCTGTGCTAATCTCAGGGCAGAGTCGCACACGCCAGTCTCACGGGCCAAACTCGGAAGGTCAGCGTGACACACACACACACACACACACACACACACACACACACACACACACACACACACACACACACACACACCAGCCTCATACACCAATTTCAGAAAAGGTCAGCGTCACACATGTCAGTCTCATGCGCCAATCTCAGAAGGCCGGGGTCACGCATACCAGTCTCCCGTTTTAAAAAGCCAGAGTCAGACACACCATTTTACTGTGACAGTCTCACAGAGTGCCAGTGTCACACATGTTAGTTTCCCGTACCAATCTCAGAGAAGGACAGTGTCGTACATGCCAGTCTCATGTACCAGTCTCAGAGAAGGTCAGTGTCATACATTCCAGTTTCCCGTACCAATCTCAGAGACGGCCAGTGTCACATATGCAAGTCTTTCGTACCTATCTCAAAGAAGGTCAGTGTCGTACTTGTCAGTCTCCCATTTCAATCTCAGAGAAGGCCAGTGTCGTACATGTCAGACTACCATGACAGACTCAGAGAAGGCCTGTGTCACACAAGCCAGTCTCCCGTGCCAGTCTCCCGTCCCAATCTCAAAGAAGGCCTGCATATGCCAGTCTCCCGTGCCAATCTCAGGAGGTCAGTGTCACACATGCCATCTCCCGTACTAATCTCAGGAGGTCAGTGTCACACATGCCAGTCTCCCGTGCCAATCTCAGGAGGTCAGTGTCACACATGCCAGTCTCCCGTACTAATCTCAGGAGGTCAGTGTCACACATGCCAGTCTCCCGTACTAATCTCAGGAGGTCAGTGTCACACATGCCAGTCTCCTGCACCAGTCTTAGAGAGGTCAGTGTCATACAAGCCAGTCTTTTGTGCCAATCACGACAGTCAGTATCATACACAATGGTCTAATATTCCAGTCTGTACAGGTGCGTGTCTTCATACGTGACTCCAGTGTCAATCCCAGAAGACCAGCGCCACACACGTTAGTCTCTTATGTCAGTCTGAGAAGACCAGTGTCATACATGCTAGTCTGCTATGCAAATCTGAGAAGGCGCTGTCATACGTGTCATTCTCTTATGCCAATCTGAGTAGACTAGTGTCACACAAGTCAGCCTGTGATGCAAATCTCAGAACGCCACAGTTAATTTCATGAAGTCATATGCCAGTCTCAGATGAGCTGATGCCACACATGTCCGACTCGTGTGTGCCAGTCTTAGAATTCTATGCTACACGCGCCAGTTTTATGTGCCAGTATCAGAAGACTAGTGTCACGTGTACCAGCCTTACGAGACAGTCTCAGCAGACCAATACAAAACATACCAGACGCATGTGCCAGCACAAAATAAACACTCTCAGAGGCACCATTTTCAAAAGCCAATTTTCAAGCAGCCGACTTCGAGCGCCAAACCACGGACCGTAGTAGAGAGGATAGCCAGTGGTAGCTAGCACGCATCACATGGCCCTTTGTAAACTTACGGGCAGGGCTGTTTTGACTGGCATCGGGGATATCTACTTCCGGTCACAAAGTTTAAAGTATGGAGTATATTGATTGTCTTACTGATGCGAGTTGAATATTCATTCGCAAATTGAAAACAAAACAAAACAAAACAAAACAAACGTTGGGTATTTTTTAAAACAGGCCCACCTGTAAAACATCAATAGGCAGTTTTTAATGCGTCATTTTTCTCTGTGTGTGGGTGACTGTTGAATAAAATTGTGACAAGGTAACTGAAATCTACATTGAACGTATTGTTATGGCTGTGGTAGCAGACGCTGCGTTCCGATTGGTCAAAATAAATTCTATTCCGGTTGGCGAAGAATGATATTGACCCTAGAAGACCTAGGCTTCTATAGGGGACAACACATTACTCTACACGTCTTCCGTAACAGTGCGTCCGTCAGTTCATCATTTCTTCGTTTGTTTGGTGTTATATTGAAGGAAAGGTCCCCTTTGAATGATGCAGCCCAGAATGGCACAGCTAGTCTCTGTAATTTAAGCATGAGCAGATGCAGATTTCACTTGCAAAAAGACGTTGTTTTGAGAACCGAAAGCAGATTTCCTTACCACACGCCAAGCCACTGAGCGTACTGAATGCGGAGTGGAACATGCGTGTCCCCCATGTTACGATTAGTGTCCAAGCTGACTGGTCATACACAGCTGTTTCCGCTGGTCACTGTGGAGTCACACGTGGTTCTCTCATCGTCAACCCTTGCAGTCTCTTTTACGTCGGCAGGTTCACATCCAAACAGATTTTCTTGCTGGCCTCGTTAACAATGTAACTTGGCGTGTTTCACGTGCAA
>CM065729.1:45057311-45059811 GCA_033310375.1 Conus canariensis | reverse complement strand
CCATTTCTCGTTCACTCATTCACTCACTCACTCACCCACTCACCCCATACTTTCACGCACCTATTACTCATCTAACCAGTCAAATATCGAACCAATCAACAAGTAGATTATGTCAAGCAATGCCGTTCGAGAACCCAGCGACCTTGGATCGTGAAGATTGCCGAGATCGCGAACTAGACCAAATAGGTTCGCGATCCAAAAGTTGGTTCAACTGAAAAAAAAAAACCTTAATGGTTTATAAAGAACAGCTGGGCTTGGACGAACTGCGATCCTAATCATGTGCTGCAAGATTGACTGTTACTACTGACTTTCTTACCTATGATAGCATTTATGGGGCCAGTAGGTAAGATACTGGCGATGCCTGTCTCCTCAACAAAAAATATCCGGTGCGTGTTGTCTACCTTTTGTGTCTCCGTAAACCACTGAACGCCGAAGTGGGGCATGGGATATTATTCAACGTGCGTACCCAACCCTTCTACATAGGTCAACACATAAAAAGAATTGGAGTTCTCTCAAGACTATACATATAATCATCTTGGGATGAGAGGGCTGAAAGAGAAGAGGGAGAAAGGGAAAGGGGGGGGGGGGGGGGGGGGGGGGAGAAGAAGAACAAGAAGAAGAAGACAGAGGGAGAATAGAAGTTGAATGGAAAAAAAAGAAAATGAAGAATAGATCTTGAAAGAACAACAAGGAGGATGGATGTTTGATGGAAGAAGAAGAAGAAGAAGAAGAAGAAGAAGAAGAAGAAGAAGAAGAAGAAGAAACAGCAAATTTGAAGAAAAGGAAGAAAAAAATGGAATAAACAGGAGTAGAAGAAGAAGAAGGAGGAGGAGGAGGAGGAGGAGGAGGAGGAGTAGGATGAGAAAGAGACCGGAGGAGAGGAGGAGGAGGAAGAGAAGAAGAAGAAGAAGAAGAAGAAGAAGAAGAAGAAGAAGAAGAAGAAGAAGAAGAAACAACAACAACAACAACCGGAACAAGAACAAGAAAAAGAACAAGTAGAAGAAGAACAAGAACAGCAAGCACAAGAAGAACGAGAACAAGAAGAACAAGAACAAGAAGAAGGAAGAAGAATGGAAGATGAAAGAAAGAACGAAAGAAGAAGAAAGAAAAAGAAAGAAGGGCAAAAACGAAAAAGAAAGAAAGAAAAAATTGGCACACTTTGAGGAGGAGGAGAGGAGGAGGAGGAGGAGGAGGAGAGGAGGAGGAGGAGAAGAAGAAGAAGAAGAAGAAGAAAAAGAAGAACAAGAACAAGAACAACAACAACAACAATAACGTCAAAAAAACAACAAAAGGATGAACAAGAACAACAAGAACGAGAACAGGAAGAGCAAGAAGAACCTTAAAAGAGAAGAGGGAAAAGGGAAAAACAACAACAACAACAACAACTAAAAGTCAAACGAACATGACAACCTGCCGTGCCAGTCAACACATTACTCAGCTCCACAAGTTACGAGGACACGCAAAAAAAAAAAGAAAAAAGTTTTGAAAAGAAACAAATATAACAAGTGAAAAAAACAAAACGTTAAACATAGAATCTTAGATAACTGACAATAACGTTACGTTGAAAGAAACACTTCCCCTCTTCTCATACCCCTCCCCAACCCCTCAACCCTTCTCCACCTTCCACGAACACCCCCCCTCCCCTCCCCTTCCCCCTCCCCAACCCCAACCCCCGCACCTCTCCCCTCTCCTCAGCAATCCTCTTGTCTCATTCTGACACTATCGAGTTTCGCTGTCCCAACAGTGAAGTGAACTTGGCAAGTGCCATTGGAAGATGCAGCTGCCACTCCGGAACTTTGGTGCACGGTGTGAACTTAACCACAGTTCTCCATGAACTCATGTGAATACGGTGGCGGGAGTTTGGACGGAAAATGAGTTCAAACCTATCTGTTTGTCTGTGCGGACTGAGTCGATGAATTTTGTTTTTATTACATATGTGACAGGAGTCACTTAATCTGTTTGTTTATAAGGATCGGATTTCTCTCCTTTGGTCGTTGATTTCTGTCTGTTTTTCAATCCCCCTTCCCCCCCCCCTCCCCCTCCTTTATTTCTCTCCTTCCTTTCTTTCTTTCCTTCTTCTTCTTCTTCCTGTGTTCACACTTCCTTCCTTTTTTTTCTTCTGTTTTCTCTATTCTTTGATTTCTCTATCAATTTATTTATTCATTGCAATTGGAGGAAGGGTGGGTGACGTGGGGGGCAAATGAGGTCAGTTCCTAAATAGTGAAGGGTGTTCTAATGACTGAACGCGTAACAGTTTATTAAACCTCGCGCGCGCGCAAACACACATACAGATACACACACACACACAAACACACACACACACACACACACACACACACACACACACACACACACACACACACATACGCACGCACACACACACCACACACACACACACACACACACACACACACACACACACACACACACATATGCTCGTGCGCACATGTATTCACATATAACTATAATTATGTCTTTATCGATTTCCTTCTATCCATCC
>CM065729.1:45039811-45047311 GCA_033310375.1 Conus canariensis | reverse complement strand
CAAAGTTTACAAGTTAGTTAAAAGAGGATAGTGCCCAGATTTCAAAACAGCAGTGGCATATTTGTCAGTCACACACATAACCGGTATGTATTGTTAACTGGCAAAAAGAAAGAAAAAATAATAACAATCTGACAACACAAAACAAAAGCAATAATAACAACAGTGATAACAAACAACAAATGATAATAATTAAAATAAAAACAATAATGATACTACTGCAAGTACTGATGATGATGATAATAATAATGATAATAACAATGATAATAATATAATAATAGTAATAATAATAATTGCAAATGTCAAAAAATCATAGTGCCTATGATGTCCGTAATCTCTAACAAATCATGCCACCTGTCTAACAGTGGAAAAACTCATACCAAAGTCAATGATTCCTACGATACCTAACAGACACATGACACAGAAGTGTTTTAAAATATATCCGAACCATCTTCTTTGTTGAGATAATAACGGTTAACAATATTTTCCAAAATCTTTCGCGGGTACATCCCTGACCCAATAAATTTTTTCGAAGAAAAGGAATTTATTATGTATTCACAGCTCGCATTTCTTTTATAGACGGGCTGAGAACGTATTTCAAATGTGCATCATCATCCAAATTTGACTTTATACTTTGAGGTATCGCTTATGACGCTTTATTGTGTTTGATGCATTCATTTCAGCTTTTCCCTAGATTAGCACCCATTTCTATCATTCGGGTACAATCTAAAGTTCACGATACACTTCTACTGTTTTGTTTGTTTGCTTGCTTTTACTTTTGTAAGGTCCTGTTACTCTAGAAACATGAAATTCTGTTTTATGGGCTGTTTTAATGCGGTTTCCTTTGTCTCATTCATCATACATAACAGAATCATATGGCCTCAATTAGATATGTCTGGCAAGAAAGATCTTTCTGTGGTTTATCAAAGTTTTATACTCCATAATACATTCAGTCATTCGTATCTGCATCTCTGCTTGGTGGACATAGAATCTACGGGTCACATGCGAATAAATGTAACAATGTTATTCCAATTGATGCATATAAGATTAATTGATATGTGTTTTGTTGGTGTATCAGATTTTAATTGTAAGTTGGTATACTTTTGAAGTGAAGACCGCTGTTGTATTTTTGAAAATATTGAACATGTTATCGCAGAATAAGGATATTACCATTTAATGATTTCATCAGGCAGGCAATAACTAAACAAGTCTAACAGCGCTTGTAACTGTTGAGAAACTGCTAATGTAAGAGTTTACTGCGCGTGCGTGCGCACGCTCGCACGCACGCACACACACACACACACACACACCCACGCCGCGCGCGCGGTGTGCTCGCGCGCACACACACACACGCACACAAACACACACCACACACACAGAGACACACACAAACCACAAACCACACACACACACACACACACACACACACACACACACACGCACACACACACGCACACACACACACACACGCGCGCGCGCCCCCGGGGGTACGCACGCACGCACGCACACACACATACACACGTGCTTGAAGTGCACATACACATGGATATCTGAAACAACTGGACTCATTATGTTTGGATGTGCGTGTCAAGAGAGCGAAGAGTGAACAAGAAGAAATGAAAATAGAGGAGAAGGGTGAAGAAGAAAAAAAAAAAGATGGAAGGGAAGGTAAGCACGGAAAAGAAACACTTGGTTTTCTAAAGCCACGAAATGAACATTACCTCCCTTAGTGCAACCTTCCCCTTTTTACCCCGCGTCCACTCTTAATTGGCCAAAGTCGGTTCGCGCAACTGGTCTTCGAGTTATTTTGGTGTGTACTCGTAGAAAGACATACAGTCGAAGGAGAATCCGTTACAATCTCCCGCCGGTTTTGTAGGACTGAGAAGCATGCCAGTATCGCCAGAAGTTCGTGGGAATCTGGCTTCCAAGATAGAAAGTTAAACCTCTGTTGAGGTTGGAGCAAGGGCAGGGGGGGGGGGGGGGGGGGGGGAATGGGGGGGGAGGCAGGGGGGTGGTTGTAGGCTCCTCAACCTATGAACTCGTGAAACAGATCACGATTTCTGGTATTTAAAAAAACAAAGAGGACACGAACCCTCACGCATATGACAGAAGGAACTGAAAGTAATCCCAGCTGGATATGGTCAAGAAGGAACAAAAACTGAATTTCATTAGGCTTAAATTTCCCAAGCTAAGTAACAGGCATGTGCTAGTTATGTGGATAAGACATCCGTCTTTAATGGCAACGCCCTGGGACGCCCATCTCGAACGTGCACCAAGAACACTTCCTGACAACAGAAGGTTATCTAGGAGTCATGACCTGAATACGACCTCCTCTCTCCCCCCCCCCCCCCCCCCCCCTGACAAATGTTTCGTCCCTGACCCTTAAAGGGAAGGGCAGAGGTTGGGGGTGGCGAGGGGGAGGGGGAGGTGGGGGGGAGAGCAGGGGTACTTCTCCTCTGAGGAGCTCTATCTCTTGAGTGTCTTTTTGCTACTGAAGTCCACACGCAGTAGTTATTAGATTAAAGCAAAAACGGATCAAACCTGTTCCTCCTTCCCAGACCCACCTTTAATCTTTCTCGTTGACCACTTTCCTACCCCAGAACGAACTAACTCTTTCCCCCCAACACCCATTCCTCTACCAACCACTTCTTCTCCGACCATCATCTCCAAGCGGGGGAAGATGTGTTGATGGACGCCGTGTTTTGAGTATATTTTCAACAGCGAGTAAGATAGCTTGCCACACATTTTCTGCTAAGGCTCTTCCAACGAGAAGGGGTAATTAAAATAGGCCAACAGAATGCTGAAAGCAACAATCCTCCTCTAATGTTGTGCCAACCAAGGACCAGTTAGTTCACTGATTTAACACGAGAGTGCGTTACACAATTATTAAGATAAAACTAGGGAACCCCTCTATGAAATAGGAAGCTTTTATTAACACCAATATTTCGAAGTCTAAAAAGTATTTATAAGCCTCCGCCGAAAAACTTAGACAAACGAATCACAAGACAAAACACTACGCGTTTCGACCTCGTAGATCTTCTTCAGGCAGGGACACACAACACTCTGGACAACGAAAATGAATGTTAAATCACTTATCTTCATCTAATTCGGCACAAGATGGGCGTTGAATGAAAACGAGGTTATCAGGAAAGACAATGCGAATCGAAGTAGTAATAATGATAATAATAATAATAACACTGACAGCAATAATTATAATGATAATGGCGATGATAGAGATATTGAAGAAATATGAAAGAGAGGATTACTACCACCTTTGGTGATAATATGGCAATAGCAGTTGTAGTACAGTAGAAAGGAGAGCGTAAGGATTGTCGAACAGCATGGTTGTTGTGGCAACACTGTTAGTAGCGATGATGATGGTGATGATAATGCTAATGATGGTAATATCAATACAAACCCTGTTATCAATAATAATGATGGTAATGCTAACAACAACAATAACCGTCATGGAAATGATAGTACTAAAAAATAACAGTAATGATACAAAAATATAATACAAGATAATATCAATAATAGTAGTGATAATAATAGTACTAACAAGAAAGGAATGGAGGAAGAACAAGGAGGAGGAGGAGCGGGAGGACGGGAGGCACAACGAGGAAAAGGAGGGTACAAATTATGGGAAGGATGGAATCTTATAGCTATATTAACATTGATATATTATCAATATACCCATTACATTCCATCATTCCCACAAAGAGAGAGAGAGAGAGAGAGAGAGAGAGAGAGAGAGAGAGAGGAGAGAGAGAGAGAGAGCAGAGAGAGAGAGAGATCACAAATGCAGAGTTATCAAAGTCAGAGAGAGAGAGAGAGAGAGGAGAGAGAGAGAGAGAGAGAGAGAGAGAGAGAGAGAGAGAGAGAGAGAGAGAGAGAGAGAGAGAACGCAGAGCAAATGCAGATGTTTATTCAAAAAGTTCACAGAGAGAGAGAGAGAGAGAGAGAGAGAGAGAGAGAGGAGAGAGAGAGAGAGAGAGGACGCAGAGCAAATGCAGATGTTTATTCAAAAAGTTCAGAGAGAGAGAGAGAGAGAGAGAGAGAGAGAGAGAGAGAGAGAGGATGGGCGCTCGCAGGTCAGCATGTTAAACTTTGAATGCTAACTGCCAGGAAAGATAGGCCAAATCATGTCATGCGTTAATTTTTGTCTCTTGGGGGGGGGGGGGGGGGGGGGGATAAGTCAACGTGTGTGAAAAGTCCAGGTACTTTAACCGATGGGGTGAAATAGAAATCTACCCACTTTACTTTTCGAGTTCTTCCAACGATTGAGGGACACACGTGAACGCGTATCCCGTTTTAGATTTTTCTATTTCGGTACATTGAGATGGGGGTGGAGGGTGGAGGGGAGGAGGTTGGGGAACACAGGGAAAGTGCAGGGAGGAGATGGAGTGAAAAGGGGGGGGGGGGGAGAGCGGGAGTCGCTTGTAACATATCTTCCAACCGGCGGCGAGGTAGGATAATACATTTCAGGTTTTGGAATCTTCTAAATTGAGGTAAATCGGGTTATCACGTATTGCATTCAGATTTTTTTTTTTCAAAACACGAGGAACATGAGTTATCAAGAATTACGTTTTGAGATTATATCAAGTAGGAGAGAAGCGGGTTAACACTTAGCCTTCTTCAGATTCTTCCAACATGCGAGCAAAACAGACTGACACAATTTCCATTTTGGATTCACCCAAACTGCTGGAGTATTTCAGGTTAGCAGACAGAAGCGTTTGGAATGATTTGATAGCGGGAGTATAAAAAAAAAAGTTTAAAATAGGAAAACAGATTATCTTTGACAACACTAAATCAGAACTATTTGACTCCTTTTAATGATATCTGATATTGGTGAAGTCTGTGCCATTTACTGCATACCAAGTAAAATTGTGAAAACAGCCTTCCAAAGGCAAAAAGTAAGACAGTTCCAGAAATGCACTTAAGCACGCACCCATGCCAACTACTTCATCATGGGAATGCAGAACACGGCAACAAAAAAAATGGTCGTGAACAACTATTGTCTGGAACTCAAAGAGAGAGAGAGGAGAGAGAGAGAGAGAGAGAGAGAGAGAGAGAGAGAGAGAGGAGAGAGAGAGAGAGAGAGAGTTCAGACGCTTCAGATATATTTTGATTGACATTGACCCATACAGTCTTTGTGTCAAAGGGGAACAAGACCATATTTGCAGCGCCAGGAAATAGAAGAAAAATTCTGGAATGGAATAGGCAAACGGAATACCTCTGTAAATGTAAACATTCAAAGCATTTCGAAAGAAAGTAATAGAAAAATCAGAAAGGGATTTGTCTTGAAAACAAATCAAATACATAGTAGAAGTAAAGGAATGGAAAGAGAACACTTTATACACACAGACACGCACGCGCACGCACACACACACACACACACACACACACACACACACACACACACACACACACACACACACACACACACACACACAGGCAGAGAGAGAGGGGGGGGGTGAGAAGAGAAGAAGAAGAAGAAGAAGAAGAAGAAGAAGAAAGAAGAAGAAGAAGCAGAAGAAGAAGAAGAAGAAGAAGAAGAAGAAGAAGAAGAAGAAGAAGAAGAAGGAAAACGAGGAATTCAGAAGAAATCAGTGAGCATTTCTTTTCTCCTAGAGCTACAGCTTCTGCGACATACTTTGCAAGTAAACGTATAACATCAGCATCGTCAGTGGACAACAAATCACGTAAATTATAACTGCATTCATCTAGCACAATGGCTTACGGTGATTCTGGAAGATATCTTCTTTATATTCGAGCTTTCGGAAAATTCATCAAATATTAGTTAAAACTTACACAGCTGCCAACAACCAGGGTATGTAAACAAGCGTATGATATGCTGCTCCAACAGAATGAGTTGGGAAACAATAACTGGTGAGCAATGTAAAGCGAGTTCTAACCACAAACGGTTTTGGTATTGTATGGCTCAGTCAAGGGGTTGGAGATATAAGGATATTTATGACAGAATTTAAAGACCGTTTAGTATCCTGTTATAAACAAAACTGGCATTCCAAGATGGAAGAGGGCGCAAAGAACTCTTGGTTCCATTCCTTTAAAAGTATATTACAGCCAGAAAAATTCTTAAATATAGTTACCAACAAATGGCACAGAGACACACTGGCTAGATTCAGAAGTAGAACTCTAGGTCTGAGAGCCAGCAAGATGTGGTTTGATTTGGAAAGTACTGTAGACGGTTTTTGTATGATGTTTGAAAACGAAGTGAGAGAAGATGAAGAACATTTAGTATTTGATTGTAACGAATATGAAGACACAAGTCGAATCTCAGCTATTCGAACGATAGTTGTAAAACGTTATAATTCGTACGAGAGAGAGAGAGAGAGAGGAGAGAGAGAGGAGAGAGAGAGAGAGAGCGGGGAGAGAGAGAGAGGAGAGAGAAGAGAGAGAGAGAGACAGAGAGAGAGACAGAGAGAGAGAGAGAGACAGAGAAGAGAGACAGAGAGAGAACAAGAACAGAGAGAGAGAGATAAGAGTGAGAAGAGAGACAGACAAGAGAAGACAGAAGAGAGAGAGAGAAGAGAGAGAGAGAGAGACAGAGAGACGAGAGAGAGAGAGAGAGAGAGAGAGTACAGCACAGCACAGCACAGAGCAAATCAGCATGAGAAAACGAAGCATATAACTGCTAGCAAGGAGAGAAACAAGAATAGCATAAGGCCGCTGCTTCTGAATTCTCTCTATCGTACTCATAGAAACGAGAGGCTACCAGAGATAAACGAAAAGATGTCCATCACTTGGGAAGGTCAGCTTCAAACAGATGTTGAGTGACTGTAGCATTCAGCAGGATGCAGGCACACAAAGCCTTCCGATCTCTTCCTGTCCACAATAAGGACAGGATACCACAGAATAATGTTTGACCAGAAGGAAGACCCACTACCACAACTGGTTTCCTTTCAAGGAGGAAACGTTACCACACCACCATTTTTGACTATACCAAGGACACTCTATCCCGGTACAATATTCATCTTAATTCTTCAATGACCCCCTTTCTCATCTACAAGGAGGTCAGTACCGCAGAACGGTTTCTGAACTCTTATTATCCGCAAAAACAAAGCTTACCACAGAAAGAAAAATTCTTTGAAAACGTTTTCTTCCCTCAAAAGAAGGAGACAGCTAACCACCGAACAACCTCTAAACTCTTTCTAACCACAACGCGAGGTAGGTAACTACCGAACAGTTTTTAAACTCTTCCCTCCGCAAAAAAAAAGGAAAATAGATAACCACTGTACTAAGCATCGTTTGATTTCTTCCTAATAAACAGAGAGGAGAGGTAACTACCAGCCAGTTTTCAATTCTTCTTTAACAAAATGTGGAAGAAAGATAATAATTGAGCACTTTTAGACTCTTCTTGATCAAAAGAGGAAATATGTAACCAACAGTCGTTCTTCAGCTCCTCCTAACCAATAAAGTTGGACTAGTATCCACCAAACAGTTTTCAAACTCTTCCTTTACGAAATTAAGAGTTTAAATAAC
>CM065729.1:45007311-45017311 GCA_033310375.1 Conus canariensis | reverse complement strand
TGGTGGTAGTGTTCAGTAACTTGTTTTTTTTTTCTGTCTCTCTCTTTCTTTACATGAATGGAACGAGGACAATATCATTTGATTAAAACTGAAACCTGACAACTGAAACAGGTTTGAAACTGTTGACAAAGCAGTACTAGCAGTGAAGACAGCAATGGTAAAAAAAGATTAAGACAAAACTAACATTATCAGCAACATCAACATCATCGGGACAGTACCAGCATCATCATTAATATAATCATCACCATAACCGTCACAGTTACCGTCATCCCCCTTATTTTCAACAAGGACAGCGATGACATCAACATCACCACCACCACCACCACCTCCACCACCACCACCACCAGCACCATCACCATCATCATCACCACCACCATTGCTGCAGCCACCATCAACACAAACAACAATAACCACGACACAAACCCTTTCCTTCTCTTCAGTTTGATTTTGTGACTGTTGTAACAGGTATCACGTAACGGAAATATAAACGCCTAAGGCCGTGATTAAGTTTTCGAGAATTTTGCAGGCACATTTAGATTGTTTCTAGAACTTCAACTGCCTGATTTCCACAACTTTCATCCGAAAACCCGTCAAAATAACCTCCAAGTGGTTCCAACAGACTGATTAGAATGAGCACAATAAGACTATTTGCTGGAAACCAGCTGGCGTAAAGATCGGGTCAAGGGTGAGTTTTAATGCCTGACATCTGAGGTTAGGTATGAGGTAGCTCCTGCATTTATAAATTATGAGTGACGCCATCGATATGGATCTTTTAAAATAAATAAAGTAATTGAGGGCAGAGTGGAGGGATTTTGATTTTGTGCGGTTGTTTGTATTTAGTTTAATTTTAGTCTTATTTTCAATGACTACTGTTCGCTTCAAAACGCTTATGTGGTTTACATAACGTGTAGGTACATTTTTGTAATTATGGTGTGTAGCCACAGTACCTCGACCATCCTCACGACAACCATGCTCTTCCTCAAATTCATTAGTTCCTCGTTAATCACCAGAGATTCAGCTGCCCGACATTATTATTTGCTGGCACGGATTTCGTCTGGGTCTGTTATGGTGACCGACATTCTGTGTGTGAACAGGTGGTTGAGAAAAAAACCATCCGTTTTCTCTCAACATAACGTCATCAGCGTCGCCCGCCAAATTGTGAATGGCAGATGTGGGTTAGTTTATTGATTGATGCTGTCGTTGTATTAAAGGTCCGACTCTTTTCGGTGTGTCTGTCTAGACGGTGGTGCAGTGCGACAGTTGTTGGACTTTTATGTGGATTTTGTTCTCAAGTGTTCTGTGCCTTTTCTGTGGCATTAGTCATACGCCGCTTTTTGTTTTTTTATCAGACTTCTTCCACAGCCACATTCAGGCCCGCCCTGTTGCACACACCTCCGGCAGTTCTCAGAGAGCAAGTCAGCGCTAGATCGTTATAAGGGAACACACAAGAAAAGATGGGACACCGCTGCTTATTTATTTCAGTAGCTCTTTTTCTCCAGAATGCTTGGTATGTTATGGAACCGAAAACACACACACACACACACACACACACACACACACACACACACACACCACACACACACACACACGGAAGTGTACCCAAATAAGCGCGCGCTCACGCAAACACACACACACACACACACACACACACACACACACACACACACACACACACACACACACACACACACACACATCACGATGATCACAAACACCACCCTCGTAATCACTATGCCTTAAACATAAGCGACAACAAAAGTAGCATTATCACGCCCAAATCACCCATCGTTTTCGACTGTTTTCTTCTTAAATTGTGTTCATTCTTTTATTGATTTATTCTCAATTTTGTTCATTCTTTTATTTATTCATTCATTCATTTATTTGTTTATTTACACATTCCTTCATTGATATATTTATTCACTTTGACCACTGAAAATGAACTCAGCATACCACGATCTTACCAAATAAACCATGATCTTACCACACCGCTTATATTCTCTCTCCCTCCTCTCGCTCCCTCCGCTTTTCAAGATTCCACTGCTTCTGGCAGGTATTTCCTCTGAACTCATTTTGATGACCCACGTTCTAAGTAATTACATTCTTCTTCTTCTTCTTCTTCTTCTTCTTCTTCTTCTTCTTCTTCTTCTTCTTCTTCTTCTTCTTCAATGTCTCGTTGTCGTTGATTTTGAACAAGCAGTCAGAAACATTGGTGGCTCTAATCAAGTTTGCCGGCCGCCGCAGACTCTACTGTGGTCCGATCGTCTCCCTTTGTGGTGTGTCTGTGGGCTAGGTTGCCTCCCTTTCACACTGGAAGCGTTGATGCATTTGCAGGACGTTTTCAACCGCCACAGGAACAAAACAAAATAAAAGAAAACAAAAGAAAGAAAGAAAGAAAGAAAGAACCTACCCCAAAACAAACAAACAAACAAACAAAACACACACGACAACAACAACCAGCCATTTATTGCTACAAACAACAGTCTCGTTCCAAAAACCCGTACTTGCACAGCTCATTCATTATGTCCCCTAAAACACAAGTCACTGGCACGATCCATCTTGCTGCCTGTTGACGACAAGTGGACGCTGATAACGGATCTTGAACGAACACGTCTGGCGCACAGGACTAAGCGGTTCAGAGGAATCCTCTGCAGCTGTAAGATAAACGACAAATCCAGACTGTGAGTCAGCTCATAATTATGTTGGCAGTCAAGAACCTCTTGCTGTGTCTCCAGGTCCAAGACAATTCTGCAGGTTACAATAGAGGGTGAACGGCTCAGAAGCAGTGTTAAAAACAAACAAACAAACCAAAAAAAAAAAACACCTGAAAATACACAAGACAACGCAGACCTCTCCCATGGTCAGACAAAACCTGGATCCGTCCTTTGATCCGGATTCACTACGGATCCCCACCAAAATATCAAGGACTAGGGGCCGGGATCATTCAGGTTCAAGAGTGCCGGACTCGTGATCCCAAGGTTACGGATTCGAATCTCCGTCGGGCATTTTCAGCACGGGAGTTTGTGTGTGTGTGTGTGTGTGTGTGTGTGTGTGTGGGTTCGTTCTTCAATTTAACGTCTATTCACATAAAGTGATTTTAGACAGAGTTAGGGAAATAGCGTGTGTATGCATGCGTGTGTGTGTGTGTGTTGATGGACCGATAAGAGATTTGTTACGAGCAGTTAGCTATATATAGTGATTCATACTAAAATTCTTTACAGTTAGGCTAAACATTAGCACAAAGCAAGTATTAAAACATAAAGGAGTGCAGGATATCTGGTATAACCAAAATGTTAAGCGCTCATATCTGTAGGAACACTTGTTACAAAAAAGAGCCCATTGGACTAATCATCAAGGAATTAACAAAAGAAACAAGACCTTGTAAGTTGTGGAAAATACACGTGCCGTCAAGTCGCAGGCAGTCAGGATTTTCATTTTTGAAATATGCGCAGTGGAAAAGAAGATGCTGGGTTGTGAAACTTTCAACTGCTCTGCAGATGCAATTTAATTTTTTTGCGAAATTTTGTACGGAAAGCGTTTAGCTTAAGCCTGTAAAACAGGGATTCAAGTTTTCGGTTATTTTTTTCAAGTACGTTTGTGTTGGCCAATTGATAGGTAATCTTTCCACTTTTAGCCGCATTGCTAGAAGAAAAAGTAGCTGACTGGGATTTGTCACAGCAGAGCAGTTTGGAGTGAGGAAGATGTATTTTAATAAGAACCAAGTTTTTGTAGGATTCATAAACCTTTTCAATACACGTCTTTTTTAAGAGACCATATCCTTCGTATAAACACAGAGGAATGTTGATTTCTATGGATTCATCGGACTTTCGTGCTCCTTTTCTGGCGGCCCGGTCAGCCCACTCGTTACCAGAAATCCCACAGTGAGACGGATCCAGCAAAAATCAATTGTTGTACTCCTTGATAAAAGAATACTGACAAGATGTTTTATTTCTAAAATCACCTCCCCTCGATTTTTTACAGCAATAGATTCATGGCCTTGTAGGACAGATTTAGAATCCACACAGAAAAGTGCTTTGTAGATAGTAAGTGGAGTATCAACAAGAAAGTTAAGCGCCATTAGAATTGCCACCAGCTCAGCCGTGAAGACAGAATACCCCTTCCCGAGATGAAAAGATTTTTCAACTTTAAGGGTAGGAATAACAAAACCACTTCCAGCTTTTTCATTTAACAGTGATCCATCGGTGAAAACTTTAAGGTGGTGTGAATAATTACTATCGATATGAGATTTGGCAAGAGAGGACAATATATTATTAACATTCTTTTGTAGATCAGTATATTTATTATTAAAACATGCGGTGTGCAATTCCCAATTTGGAATCGGGGATACAGGAAAACGATCAGCAATATTCTTGGGATCAATCTCAGCGTCTTTCACTAATTTTGAGGAATATGTCATTATAGTTGTATTAGATTTAATAGATCTAGCTCGCTTCGGGAAATGGAAATCTGATCGTAAAGTTAATTCATCTTTGCTTGAGTTCTGAACAGCTGAGCTACGTAGGATGAATTTAGCACAGGCCAAGTTTCTATAGTCGTCAAGGGGCAGAATTCCGGCTTCGTAATACGTTCCTGATGCACTGGCATGAAATGGGACATCTAGTGCGAGTCTAAACGCCTTGCAGTCTATGCTTTGCAACTTTTTAAGCAAGTAGTTTGGTGCGCTGAAGAACACTTCTTGTGCGTATGATAATTTTGATCTTACAAGAGATGTCGAAAGGTGTACTAAAGTTTGTGTATCTGCACCCCAATTTTGTTTACTGATCACTTTAAGAAGATTAAGAGATTTGCTGACTTCGTTGATAATATGTTCAATATGGTTGTTCCAAGTTAATTTAGAGGCAATATTAACTTCTAAAAATTTTATCTCGGTGACATAATTCAATACATTGTTATCTACCTTAACAGTAGAAATATTGCAAATACTTCCACCAGCATCAAATAACATCATATGGGTTTTTTCTGCCGATAAACTAAGGCCGTTTTCAAACATGAATATTGCTATATTATCTAGGTCACGCTGATATGTTTTTAAAAAAAAAATGAAATTGACAGATCTGACTGAAGTTTTCTTCTTTAAAGTTACGTTCATCCACATGCAAATATCGTCAGCGTATTGCACCAAGGAGCAGTTTTTAGATAAATGCTTTGGGAGATCGCATATCAGAATATTAAAAAGTAGCGGAGCGATGACCGATCCCCGAGGAATGCCCATTTGTAAATATCTCTTGCTGGAATAAACATTTTGTATCTTTATTTCTATACTTCTATTGGTCAGAAATGCTTTGATATAGTTATATACATGACCAGAAAGACCAATGTGTGTGTGTGTGTGTGTGTGTGTGTGTGTGTGTGTGTGTGTGTGAGCAGTTCTCCTAGACTGAAAGCTTTGACACAGTTGTCAAGTCCAGTCTAAGATCAACCCGTCGTCCATGTCTGTTTTCTCGGGTAGAGAACTATAAAATAGGCACTCTGGCTCACCCACCTCCGCCAGCTCCAACCGGCTGAAGCCGGTTTCGCTGTTGCTCCGCCGGCTTACCCAGAATGCCTATTTTATAGTTCTCTAATAGTAAACACTTTACAAACATACATAATGTGTAGGATTATCTGTTTTTAATACTAATTTAGAAAACTTTTGAGACTTTAGTTTTTGCTTAATCCTTCGTTTTTCTTGATCGTCTTCAATAACATCATTTTCATGCATACATTCATCAAATGCGTCTCTGTCTTTCATGTGAAATAAAACCACTGTCTTTAATTGTTCTCTAAAGTCTTTTAAAACTGAGTTATATTTTTGACATAAAATCCACACACTTATCCTAGCATGTCTTCCACTGAAAGCCAGTTTCGGCCGAACAGTCATCTATAATAAATAGTGTCTGCGTTCCCCCAAACAGTCTGTACTACCAGTCGGTTGACTGTCAGCTTTTTTGCAAGACCAAGACAACACAATTATAACGACGCAGTAAGTCAGCAGGCTGAGCGTCCTGTTTACAAACTGTGTGTCTCCCTATGTTCTGACCTAAAAATCAATAAAACACGCCTTGCGCGCCTACTGCGTTTCTTCTCTCACCGGGCTCGCGGCGCGGTCTGTCCGCACAGCGGGCGTGCGCTAACACGTTCTTTGCTATAGCGTGAGCTGCCTCTTTCTCTGTTCTTCATCGCGCTTAACTAGTAGTTGCAGGCCAGCCCGACACTACACAGCGCCCACGCACATCCTGTTCAGTCACAAAGCAAGTGGCTGACATATCAAATGACAAGTGGTCCTACCAGTTCCACTTTTCACCCCAAGTCCTTAATTAAGTCACCCTAAGTCCTTAATTAAGTCACCCCAAGTCCTTAATTAAGTCACCCCAAGTCCTTAATTAAGTTCTTAATTAAGTCACCCCAAGTCCTTAATTAAGTTTCCCCAAGTCCTTAATTAAGTCACCCCAAGTTCTTAATCAAGTTACCCCAAATTCTTAATCTAGTTCTTAATCAAGTTACTTTAAGTTTTTAATCAAGTTACCTCAAGTTCTTATCAAGTTCTTATTTAAGTTTTCATCAAGTCGTCATGAAGTCGTTATCAAGTTCTTATTCAAGTCACTTATAATTATTTATTAAGTTCTTGAAATATTACTGCATATCAAATGGATCAAAATGATCTTTTGTTGTTGGCGGTTCTGGTATTCTTTTTTGTTCAGATTTTGTATTTAGTGGCTGTGATTTTTTGGGCTGCTTTGGTTTTTGCTGTCTTTCTTTATATGTTTTATAAACGTAATAACCACCCCCACCAACAGCAATGACGCCAAAAATGCTAACTCTTTTAATCCAAATAATCCATGATGATGTTGCGGGTCTTGAAACAACTTGTTCTTGTTGTGGCTCTGGCACAACTGGTGTTTTTTCATTATGAGTTATATTCTGTGATTGCAACATTAATTTTTTTTGTTTGTTCCACTCTGCTAATTTTTTTCCTGCTGCAACACGCCCAGGATGAGGAGGCTTTTTACTGGTCACTTTCTCCACCTGATTCAATGTTTTCTGATTCTGCTGATTTTCTGGCTCGGTCATTTTGAAGGGAAACAAAATCTATATGATTAAAAGTAATTAATCCCATGATTAATGGCGATAACAATGTTCCAAATCTGTAATATAAATCACATCCTGGAGACTCTAATGACTTTGTTAAAACGGGATCCTGTGTTAAATCATACATAAAATCTTGTTCAGAATCAATGGGAGCAAATCTACTAACTAGTTTAGTGTACAAACTAAGAACCGTTTGCCCAACACTTTTTACCATTCTTGACCCCAGTTGCGCTTCATACCTATTGTGATACTTTACAATGTCTTGCGTCGACATCTGTTGAATCTGTTCTATGCTGAATTCATTTCCAAGGTACTGTTTTGTTTTTCCACACGCCGCCAAAGAATACAGCCTTTCCTTTTGGCGCATAATAGCTTGGTCATCAACTTGATCATTTGTAAGTTCAGGAAGTAAATCATCGCAGTTCATGTTTTATTAATGAATAAATATTATTTTATTTTTTAAAAATGAGCACCGAAAAAACTATTACTAACCTTGTATACCATTCTGCTGTTATTGGAGGTCTAAGTGTAGGATACACAATGCTTGGTAAAAGCCTGTTAAAAATAAAACCAGCAGATCTTGGCAAACTAGACTTTGAAGACTCAGCAAAGCTGATTGCTGTTATTACAGCTTCATTTGCTACGAAAGATTTTCTAGTTAAGCAAGGAATAATTCCAGACAGTATCAATATGTAAAATTAAAAAAAATACATTTATAAAAATGGCTTCACTCGTAATGATGATTGGTGGCGCTGTGGTTAATGCGCTTGCTTTTAGCGGAAGTAATTACGCATTTAGTAAACTACAAAATAACAATGAGAGAAAAAGACATAACAGAGCTATGGAGCAACTAGCTGCTGCACAAGACACCTATGAAAAGCAAAGAATGGAGCAGTTAGATTTTATTAACGACAGACTTAAACAACAGGGACATGCAGCTTACACATTTAAAGATGTTGACCAGGCAATAAAAGAATATTTTCTAGTAACAGGCAAACAAGTTGAAACATTGCCCCCACCAAAATTTAGCGACTTTTATCAACCATCAGAAAAACAAAAGATGCAAGAAATATTGTTTATTGTCTTTGGCATGACCGCTGTGTATTTTGTTGCACAAAGTATTGGCTGAATAAAAATGAACAAAATCTATTATTCGCCAAAAGGATATTGGAAGGGAATAACAGCAATTAAAAAGCTAAGCCAAGCAGCGGGAGTCAGTGAACAAACAGCAAAAGAATGGTTATCTAAACAAGCGATTTGGCAAATTTATTTACCAGCGCCTAAACGAATACAAAGACCACACTTTGTCAACACAATACCGAACGACACCCATCAAATGGATCTTCTATATTTACCCCATGATACGATTAGACGAAAAAGATTTAAGTACGCACTTACAGTCATTGACATAGCTTCAAGATACAAAGATGCTGAACCATTAACACAAAAGAGTGCTTCTGCTGTTGCTGTCGCTTTACAACTGATATATCAACGAGGCCCGTTAACTTATCCTCGCATGATTCAAGTCGATGATGGAAAAGAATTTAAAGGTCAAGTAAATCAATTATTGTTAAAACATAGAGTTACCATTAAAAGAGGCATTCCAGGAGTTCACAGATCACAGGGTTTGGTTGAAAACTTTAACAAACAGTTATCTGAAAGGCTTTTTTCCTACCAGTATCACAGAGAGCTGATTGACAATTCTCGCAACACAGAATGGGTTAGAAGGCTGCCCTCAGTTTTGCGCGCAATGAATAATGAAGAATTTAAAGGTCTAAAACCAGTACAAGCAATCAGAAAACAAACAATAAATGTTGTTGAAGGAGAGTCTTCATCAAGCAAACTATTACCATTTGGTTTGAAAGTGAGATACCTTTATTCGCCGGGAGAAGCGGAAGGGGACACCCGCATCAGGGCAACAGATCCAGTTTGGAGTGTTGATCCATATGAGATAAAAAAAATTGTGAAAATGAATCCGCCCGTGTATTATTTACGAGAAACTGACACAACAAAACGACCAGCCCCCCCAAGATCTTTTGTGAAGGAAGAACTGCAGATAATCCCTCCAGACACAGTTCCAGTCGCTTAATTATTTTTTAATTTAAATTAAAATGGCGGCAAGAATGGAAAAGGAAGAATCCTTACGTAAAATGGCACTGGAAGCAAGAATGGTGAAGGAAGAGTCCTTAGAAATAATGCGAAAAATATTTGATTATAATCTTGCTATTAGACTAATATTTAAGAAGATTGATTATGCCATGCTAGACAAAACCTCAAATTTTGATTGGGAGCAAGAATATATTAAAAAAATTCGAGCGCATTTAGCAGTAATGGATAATAATTTGGTTGAATTGGGTGATGATATAGTTAAGCTTAACGAACTGTTTTAATCTACGCAAATACATTTGGGTTTAAAATGGAAGCTCAAAGGGAAATGGCAGAAATGGCAAAGGAAAAGTCTTTAAAATTAATGCAAGATTTATTTGAGTATCAGTATATCATTAAAGAAGTATTTGAGAAGATTGACAATCCCTGGCTAGAACAATCGCCAGACAATCGCTTTAAACCCCAAAGCTTTTATTTTGATTTTGATTTATGGAAACATGAATATTGTGAAATGACAAAAAAAATTAAAGCACATCTAGCATTAATAAATAATATTAATTTTGCTAAATTAGATGATGATATAATTGAACGTGCGATTGCTGAAAAATATAAGCCTAAAGACATATGATTATACTATTCTCCAATGACCAATTGCATATGAAAACTCTGGATTAACAAATACTCTTTTTGTGTTAGTGCGGTCAAGAGACCGTTTTGTTACAACTGTTGTGTTAATCTCATGCAGATTAGATCGCAGCTTGTAATTGTCATGATGAAAAGTCTTATTGCCAAACAATGCTTCTTTGTA
>CM065729.1:44995741-45007211 GCA_033310375.1 Conus canariensis | reverse complement strand
GTCCCGACATTTTTGGAAATCTGTTCTATGCTGAATTCATTTCCCAAGGGTATGTTTTGTTTTTCCACACGCCCCCCAAAGAATCACCTTTCCTTTTGGCGCATAATAGCTTGGTCATAAAACTTGTCTTTGTAAAGTTCGGAAGTAAATTCGCAGTTCTGTTTTTTAATGAATAAAATATTATTTTATTTTTAAAAATGAGCACCGAAAAAAAATATTACAACTTGTATCCATTCTGTGTTATTGGAGGCCAAAGTGTAGGATACACAATGCTGGTAAAACCCTTTTTTAAAAATAAAACCAGAGATCTTTGGCAAACTAACTTTGAAGACTCAGCAAACGATTCTGTTTTTACAGCCATTTGCTACAAAAGATTTTCTATTTAAGAAGGAATAATTCCGGGGAAAGTATCAATTGAAAAAATTAAAAAAAAATCTTTTTATAAAATGGTTCACTCGTAATGATGATTGGGGGCGCGTGGTTAATGCGCTTTTTTTAGCGGAAATAATAGCATTTAGAAAATTTTAAAAAAAATAAAAATGAGAGAAAAAACAAACAGGAGGGGCAATACTCTGCAAAAGCACCTTGAAAAGCAAAGAAGGGAGCAGTTAGTTTTATTAACACAGCTTAAACAACAGGCATGAGCTTACACATTTAAAGATGTTGCAGGAAATTAAAAGAATTTTTCTAGTAACGGCAAAAAAGTTGAACATTGCCCCCACCAAAATTTAGCGACTTTTATCAACCATCAGAAAAACAAAAGATGCAAGAAAATTGTTTATTGTCTTTGGGAGACCCCTGTTATTTTGTTGCACAAAGTATTTTCTGAATAAAAATGAACAAAACTTTATTCGCCAAAAGGATATGGAAGGGAATAACAGCAATTTTAAAAAGCTAAACCAAAACGCGGGATTTAGTGAACAAAAAGCAAAAAAGGTTTTTAAAAAACGATTTGGCAAAATTTTTTTTACCGCGCCTAAACGAATACAAAAACCACACTTTGTAAAAATACCGAACGACACCCCTCAAAGGATCTTCTTATTTACCCCATGATACTTAGACGAAAAAGATTTAAGTACGCACTTTTCGTCTTGAATGCTTCAAGATACAAGATGCGAACCCTTAACACAAAAGGTGCTTCTGTTTTCTGTGTTTACAAGGGATATATCAACGAGGCCCGTTAACTTATCCTCGCATGATTCAAGTCGATGATGGAAAAAATTTAAAGGTCAAGTAAATCAATTATTGTTAAAAATAGAGTTACCATTAAAAGAGGCATTCCGGGAGTTCACAGATCACAGGGTTTGGTTGAAAACTTTAAACAAACAGTTATTGAAAGGCTTTTTTCTACCAGTATCACAGAGACTGATTGACAATTCTCGCAACACAGAATGGGTTAGAAGGCTGCCCTCAGTTTTGCGCGCAATGAATAATGAAGAATTTAAAGGTCTAAAACCAGTACAAGCAATCAGAAAACAAACAATAAATGTTGTTGAAGGAGAGTCTTCATCAAGCAAACTATTACCATTTGGTTTGAAAGTGAGATACCTTTATTCGCCGGGAGAAGCGGAAGGGGACACCCGCATCAGGGCAACAGATCCAGTTTGGAGTGTTGATCCATATGAGATAAAAAAAATTGTGAAAATGAATCCGCCCGTGTATTATTTACGAGAAACTGACACAACAAAACGACCAGCCCCCCGAAGATCTTTTGTGAAGGAAGAACTGCAGATAATCCCTCCAGACACAGTTCCAGTCGCTTAATTATTTTTTAATTTAAATTAAAATGGCGGCAAGAATGGAAAAGGAAGAATCCTTACGTAAAATGGCACTGGAAGCAAGAATGGTGAAGGAAGAGTCCTTAGAAATAATGCGAAAAATATTTGATTATAATCTTGCTATTAGACTAATATTTAAGAAGATTGATTATGCCATGCTAGACAAAACCTCAAATTTTGATTGGGAGCAAGAATATATTAAAAAAATTCGAGCGCATTTAGCAGTAATGGATAATAATTTGGTTGAATTGGGTGATGATATAGTTAAGCTTAACGAACTGTTTTAATCTACGCAAATACATTTGGGTTTAAAATGGAAGCTCAAAGGGAAATGGCAGAAATGGCAAAGGAAAAGTCTTTAAAATTAATGCAAGATTTATTTGAGTATCAGTAATCATTAAAGAAGTATTTGAGAAGATTGACAATCCCTGGCTAGAACAATCGCCAGACAATCGCTTTAAACCCCAAAGCTTTTATTTTGATTTTGATTTATGGAAACATGAATATTGTGAAATGACAAAAAAAATTAAAGCACATCTAGCATTAATAAATAATATTAATTTTGCTAAATTAGATGATGATATAATTGAACGTGCGATTGCTGAAAAATATAAGCCTAAAGACATATGATTATACTATTCTCCAATGACCAATTGCATATGAAAACTCTGGATTAACAAATACTCTTTTTGTGTTAGTGCGGTCAAGAGACCGTTTTGTTACAACTGTTGTGTTAATCTCATGCAGATTAGATCGCAGCTTGTAATTGTCATGATGAAAAGTCTTATTGCCAAACAATGCTTCTTTGTAGTTGTCATGGGTTATGCTTGACTGCACAACACTACGAGATATTCCCTTTGCTTTTTTAACAACTTTTTTTTGGCTTGAAAGACTGTACATTTTTGACCTCAAACCAACAAACTCCTTGATCACACCTCCAGATAATTCATCCTTCATCTTACCTAAAACCTTCTTGTTAACAGTTGAATGCAAAGGCGAATCTTTAGGATAATCAGATGTGTCGTACCATCCCGCATGCCCTTTAGCTACTTCTAATTCCATGTCTTTATAGATATCTTCAGTAGGGATATCTATAACAAAGGAATCTGTATCTGTGTACAGAACTCTGGACTCAGGATACAAGGGTTTAAATTAGTTGTAGAGAAATTCTAACATCAAAAGCTTCGACAGCTCTAAAACAGTAAACCCAATAAAAATGGGCTTATCCAATTTGACTTTCTTTTTTTTCATCATTATGCCAAAAAGCTGATCATGAAATCTTCTGAAGTCCTGATAATTAGGTTTAGAAGTTAGCTTAATTGCATCGTTCTCTCTGGTGACCAATCTAACATCTTTACGCTTGTGCGGATTTTCCATAGTCTTTCCAAAACAGCTGTTGTTCATCAACTTGAAAAAGTCTTTTTCTGAAGCATCTGCGGATTTAGTTCTGAGATCAGTGTTCTTCATTATGTATGGTTTCATGAACTGTTCTTGATCAAAAGCAATTATACGATGAACAGCTGTCAACTTCAAACCATGTCTTAAATAAAATTGTAGAAGCCTGTAATGGCAGACATAATTTTTTTTGCCTCGAAGATTAGGCACAAGTTTAGGTGGTTCTGTTTTTGCCATCTTTAGACTTTCTGCTGCTAATGGATAGTCATTATGCAGGTCATGGAGTTTCTGAGGATATTCTAAGTCAACTTCTAGAATGTATCCACACTGTTGATCTGGCGTCAAACTGCCCAACCACTTTAATGCTTTTTGAATATTATCCGTATCACCGTCTGTGTACATTTTAAAGTTGCGTAATGGAAGTGATTGCGCCATTGCCCATCCATACAGATTGTTTGCATCTAAATACATAAGATAGTTAGACCTTTTACTTGGATCATAGTCGTCCAAGTATTTGTTGTTTGCTTTACAGTAATGGTGCGACGCCATACTGATTCCCCCACGCAATCCGTTTTCAATCATCTGAAGCATTGGCAGGTCAGACAATAAATCAATTTGTACTCCAGTAAATTTTAAGAAAGCGTCCCAGCTCATCCCGGGCGCAGAAATGTAATGCGCGGGATCCAGGCTGTAATGTTTCATGCAGGTCTTCCTATAATTTTCAAAGACGTCCGCCAACAAACAGGTATCCGCCATTAAATAGGAATCATGATAGTCTCCCATCGTTTTACACTCTAACTTCTGCCACGCATCTTGAGCATGCTGGTAATCAGAATCACTGATGTCCTTTCCTCTGAGACTAGAAAAGAACGCGCCTTTAGGCGGAAGTGTATCTTCGTCAAACCTTTGCCAACTGTTCATGTACTCATAAGGGTAAACGCCCTTTCTAACAAGAGTTGGGTCAAAATATTCTTCTGTTATTGGGCAGGACTTTAAGGACATAGCCAGTGACTCTAATGAACCCATCAGGTGTTGCATAGAGTCGTAGAAAGACATGTTATTTAAAGTGAAACACATGTACTTTTCTGATGACTGTGCAATGCATGACACCCTGAAGTCGCTGGTTACTGCTTGCATTATAAGGTGAGAGTCGTAACCTCGCAAGTTGTGAAAGAATATAGGCAGCTTCCATGTCTTTGGTTCAAACTTTAGTTGAAGATTGCATTTGTTATGTGCTGCTCCTCTAAACTTTCCACTAATGTGATCATGGTCTCTTACTGTTGGATTCTCTGCGGTGGCAACCAAGGCCGCCCCACAAATCCAACAGTGAGTGGCTGAGTCATACTGTTGTTGGTCTTCAGGCGTCATTATGATTTCAGATAAGTTTAAATTATTAGAACAGGCATTACGCACTTGCTGCATGCGTTTTAAGAAGTATTTTGCAGCATTTGGTCCTCTGTATAATTCTGGCTTTGAATGGGCGCCATCCGACCTAACAATGATGAAGGCAAATGAGCAAATCTGATGATTACTCATTAAGACTGTTTTAGGAAGTTTCTGTGGGGTTGGTCCTTCATAAGGAACAATGAGTGATTCGAAGTCTGCGTAAACAACATATGGACTAGTTTGCAACCGTTTCCAGTTCTTAAAACTAACTTTACTGCCTTCTCCGGGCGTAATTAGTTCTGTATCACAGTCAACTGGGCTAATACAATGTTTTACATGTTCGCTTGCTGCTTTAACAGATGGAATTCTTGTTAAACATTTTCTACAGAATTCTTGTTTGCTATGTTGTTTTGTAGTATGCACTAGTAATCTACTCATTGTGCGTATCAATGTGTATATGCGGTAGCCCCGCTGGTGAAAACATCAGTAGTAAGTCAACATGATTTTTGTCTGGTTCGCCAATCGTGGACTGTTCTTGGACACTTTAATCGGCTGTAGATTTGTTTCCTCATCCCATATGTAGATATTAACAGTTATTGGTTTGTTTTGTTCTTCAAACTGATCAATCTGATTTACACTAACAGGAAAGGATATTCCTCTAAAGTTAAGATCATTGATGTAAGGTTCATAGTTAGACACTCTCTCTGCGTTTTTGCGGAATACATGCAGCCTAGCAAGAACGCACCACATAAAACATTTTTTGTCTGAATTCTTTATGTTTAGAACTGCTCGTTTTGCAACTAATGATGGAGGTAGTGGAATGTAAGCCTTACCAACAATCGGCTCATACTTAGCCTGTTTTAATCTGATCTCTAAGACTTTACCCTCTGACCAGCCAGAGCCTCTCATTTTGGCTTCTTCAGCGGCCACATCAAACTGTGTAAGCAGCTGGTCTGCCCAACCAGGTGTTAAGTCATTAGAGGAAAGAATAGTCTGCTGTTTAGTTGAGACCCAGACTTCTAGATTTTCTTCATTTATTGTTATATAGTCGATTAAAACAACTAACCTTACTTTAACTGGAGGGTTTATTGTTAGTTTACTTGGAACTTGAGAAATAGCGTGTACAACGCTTTCCCGCACGTTTTTTGGATTAATAACTTCTAAATCAATCTCATTTAGTGCTCTTGACAAACGCTCTTCCTCGAGCATTGCTTCAAACAATTCATCTGAACCTTCATATATCTTATCCATGTTGAGCTTCTTTTCTAACTCAAAATATTTATTTAAATTAAAAAAAAAATACTTAATCAGAATCAATATCAACGGTCTTTTTGTGCTTGGACTCATAAACTAAAGTATAAACGCCCTTTGGGGTTGTTAATGTGAGCTGTTTAGAACAGAGTTTAATGTTTCGTTTACTTTTTTTAAACATTCCTTTTTTATCTGGTCGGTGTCTGGTTGTTGAGAAAAAGTTGCTCTTGCCTTTCTTTGAAGATCAAACTTTTGCCTTTTGTAGTCCTCAAAATCAGCCTGTAGGCGACTAAATTCTTCATCCGTGATGTTTGAGTCAACTAGTGCTTTATCAATTATCAGTTTGAAGGAACTAAGTTTAGCTGTTATTAGTTGAACCATAGCTGTGTGCTTTTGGAGTTTAGCTTTTATTTTTTTGCTGACAGCACTTACAGCCAATGAACACAGGCCAAGAGTTAAAGACACACCACCTAGAGGTATAGCTACCGGTGCACCTACGCCTGTTGCTAAGAGACCTACACTTGTTCCTGCTGTTAAAGCACTAACCGCCGATGCTCCAGTATTAACATATGTAACAGCATTAAAGACAGCAGAATACCTTCGTTTGGTTTTACTGTATTTTGAAAGGTCCTGCTCTAGTTGGGTTTGCATTTGTGTTATGTTTGTTAATCTGAAAGTTTTTATGTCTACAGCAACAGAGTTCTCTTCTTTGGGCACTTTTGGATAAACCTGAACAGACATGCTTTTTAAAAATAAAAATAATTTAGTATTGGATATCTTTTAATCTGTTATCTTGAATATTCAGCTGCGCATCATATATTAAAAACAAATGTACATTAAGTGGTTTATCACTCTCTTTTTCTTTATCAATTTGAATGTTTATTACGTCTTTAACTGTTCTCCCACTCCCATGCAACTGATTATCTTCTGTTGACCTTAGGTCAATCCATAAACCGTATTTCGTTGTTAAATATTCATCAAGTCTAACACTGTGAAGGTGTAGATCTTTAGACACAAGGTCTACTGTTGGATTTCTACACCTCCCGCCTCCAAACAATTTTCTTATTTCATCAAAATGATGATAAGGTTTAAGCCCGCTACCGTAGACTTGGTTAGGACTACCCTCAATTGAACATTGTACTTTCGTTATTTTAGGATTGATAAACTTTTCACTTTGTCTTTTGAATGGTTCTTCATCTTCACACAGCAATAAAATACCTTTAAGGGATCTTGCTGTGGCACTAAAACTAAAGTTCCATATTGTGTCTGCCCTGCTTTTAGGATATTTAGTATGATGAATCACTCTTTCGTAATATATTGCTAATTTTGACTGATATTGTTGCTCAATCAGCCTTGCTAAGTTAGGGTTGCTAACAATGTCAAACACTTAACGAGATGTCGAAAATGCTGTACTTTGCGTTAGAGTCTGTAGATTTAATGACACGTTTGTATTCATTAAAAGTTAGTTCATATGACAATCTGTCTTTTAATGCTCCTTGAAAGTATGGCGCATGCGCTTTTAACAACTCAAAATCTAAGGGTATAGAAAAGCGATTTCCATAAGCAAAACTTACAGCTTCATACTTGTTGCCGGCTTTAGCGTCTTCGGCGTCTATTCTGTGTTTTAGTGCTTCGTTATTTTCGATTCCTTGAAACGCAAGATCGGCCCTTTCATTATCGGTTAGCCATAGATCAGAATAGATTAGAAATATGTCTGCATTGTGTAAAGAAAATATTTCTTGCCCCTCAAGTTTTATAGAAATTTTCTTAACGATTGCCCGTCCCAGATTCTGGACTACTGTCCTGTTTTCGTCTGTTGCTGATTCTAGTTCTATTTTGAAAGTAAGCCGTGCAGATCCCGGCACAATCACTTCATCTGCTCCTAGGTCTGGAAATTTAACAGTAAGAATTTGATCTGAATCAATAGTAGATGGATTATTTGGAACAATAATATTCTGTTTATTTCCCTTCACGCCAAAGGGCTCTTTCAGTCTTCTATGCGGGTCAAGAATCGAGCCATATGCTTGTGACATTTTTTTATAAAACAAAATAAAAAGTTAATTATTTAAAAACATGGCAGGTGAAGAAGATTATGATGTTTTTGATCCTGGAGACGACATGAGTGAAATGACTCCTTTGACACAACCATCGCGCTCATTGCGACATGAATTAACAGAAAGTAAGGTCAGATCATTGTACCAAAGTTTAGGCCAAGAACCTCCCGAATTTATAGACCCTAATGATTTTGAAACAAAAAATGATCACTTGTTTTTTAAAAATGATAAAGGTGAACTTGTTCAGCTTACATCTAAACCAGACCCATCAAAGTTTTTAGCAAAGACTACAATTAGACAAAGGCTCAGTGTGAGCGATCAAAATCGCCTTGGCATTGCTAAACCGCGAAGAGTTAGACAGTGAGGCAGTTGCTAAACTTCAAAACACACTACAAGAACTCCCAACAGAAAACCAAATACAAAACATGGAACTTAAAGATTTAAGCCCAACAGCAGACGAAATAATACAAGCAGAAACCAGTTTTTCAGAAGAAACAGTATTAAAAACTATGCATGATCCGCCGCTACCTATGAGAGAAATAACGGCCCTTGATCATGCTTTGAGAAGCATCAGAGGCGAATTAACAAACAATTTAGCAAAACTGGGTGAACTAGATGAGCATATAAAAAGAGAAAAAGAAAAACTAGTTGAGGCTGATGACCACAACTTAGGACCTGGTGTTAAAGAAAGAATAACACAAAGACTAAAAGATCTTGAACAAGAGAGATCAGCAAGACTAGAAGTGTTGTCTACTAACCGAGAACAATTACGAACTCAAGTGAGCAGAATAAGAGAAACTATCCAAAGAATTTTATATGAAGACACAACGTTAGCAGAACGAATAAGAACACTGTTTAGAGAGCAAGGTGTCACATTAGCAAGTGTTATAACAGCCTTAGGATTTGCAATAAGTACACTGGTGTTGGCTATTACAGGCGGTGGTGGTGGGGGAGCAGTGCCACCAGGACCACCATCTCCTCCACCTGATAAATCATGGGTAAAAAAACAACTTGATCATCTTGCAAGTTTATTAAAAAAATTAGCCAGTAAGGCAATAGATTCTTTGCCTGGTATAATAGGAGGGATCGTTAGCTGGCTTTTGTCTGCCGCAAGTAAAGTAGTTGGCTTTATGGCTGAGCACTTATGGACATTAGTTGTCTTAATAGTTGGGTTATTTTATAGTAAGATAAAGACCAAGTAATCCTAGGGCAGTTAATCCAATAACAAGTGCCGTCTTTTCATATTCATGGTCATCACGAACAAAGTCCGCGTCTTCAATGGCCTTTGGGCTTTGGGCCTTGGGGATTGGATGGGGTTTTGAGGGGGCCACGGGGATTGGGACTTCTTTTTTTATTGCTATTGCTGGCTTAGAATTTATGTCGTTTTTTCCGACCTTCTCTTCATTGCCAGCCACAAGGATTTCATTATTATAGTTTATTATTGTTCCTATCTGAAGTCTGAGGTCAGAAGGCAGCATGTATAAACCAGTGCCGACAGCAAAGTCTACTTTCGATCTTGCGTATTGCAAAACATTTTGGTACCTTTTAATACTTGAAGGCAAATCAATTGCAGAATTAATAGAATCCTCTAAATTTGCTAAATATTGTTTTTGGGCGTCAAAGCCAGTAGAAGGATCAATTATGTTTGATCTCGTTTGTGCTTGCGAACCTAGCAAACACCAAACATAAGTACGAATAGAGTCGTTTATTCGTTCTATTCCCGCTTTTGTTAGACCCTTAGAAGTATCCAAAATAAATGTTGTCCATGCTGTTTTATGCTCTTGCTCTATGGACCCGAGGTGAACAGTTGTGCCTGAAGAGAAAGATGTGTAAGGAGGATTCCAATCATAGTTATACTTTCTGTGCACGCCCCAAAAATAAAGGGTGCCTAAACCATGATTAAGATCCAACTTTTGTCTAAAGTCTGTCTTTGGGTCAATATCAAATTCGTTACAGATCCTTTCAAAAGCCTTGTAATCTATTCTGTTGCTGAATGGATTAAACGTTTTGTCATTTGGTAATGGCGCTTGCAGTTCAGATAAAATACGTCTGAAGGTGTAATAAAAATGAAATCTATACACTGACCTCACCAAAGGATCAGGATGATTTAAATGATCAGCATACGACACTCCACACCCAGTTGATGCGCAAAACACAGCAAAGTTTAACTGGTTCTGATAAAACTGCATCGGATGACTGAACCACACTTTCGGGATGTAGTCTTTTTTAATAGGGGGGTTAAGATATCTGTTTAATGGAGTACTAACCTTTACTTGAAAGGCGTCAGACTGAGTCACAGAAATGTCAAGGGTGTCAGTTGTTATATTTTTAAGATTGTAGTGCGGCCCAACAGAATATTTTGCATTAGTATATTTGAATGCACTCATTTTTAAATTGTTTTAAAAATGTTTGTAACAATAACAACTCAAGACAGTCCTTCGTTTTTAGAATATGCTATTGATAATAACTGCGGAACCCAAAGGGTCGCACTCCATGAAATTTTTTACAAAGTCGTATGGTTTAATATAACTGAATCCAAGGAGAATAATAAGATTAAAAAATTTGACAATAGAGGAAACTTAGTTAGCCAGTTAACCATACCTGATGGTTATTACGGGTTTTGCTCGCTAAAAGAAGCAATGAGTAACTTCGACATTACTCTCAAACTTAACAATGCAAATTTGAAAATAATGTTGACATTCAAACCTGAAGAAGAAGTAGACCATTACCTTTTTGATGTAGAGCTAGCTAAAATGTTAGGCTTTGCAACTGACAATCATGGTTTTAGAGTTACATCAGACAAAACTACTTATGAGGGAGAAAACCCGCTCGATCTTGCATTACATTCATTACTCTATGTTCATTTGGATGAGCTGAGCACTGATGAAAACTTATATGATGGAAGGCCCTCAACTGTTTTAAGAGCTCTTCCATCAGGGAAAGCTGCATATTGCGATTATGAAATTATACAATTCCCTAATTTACAGTTTAAAAGATTAGCTTGTGGGAGGGTCAGATCATTTAATATAAAGATCACAGATAAAACAGGGAAAGTCGTGAAATGTGATAACCTGCACATTGTTTTAGAAATAAAATAATACGTTGTTTTAAAAAATGTCACGTGGACCAGACGATTCGGGGGTCACATTAGCGCCTGAGAGGTGTGTAACTTTAGAATTAAAAGACCTTGCAGACGTTGAGGACTTTGAACAAAACGGTGAGATAGGCACTTTATATGGTTTTGAGTACACTAAAGATGGTTATTATAAGCGCAAAGAGGTTGACGACAACAAAAGGTTTCCTAAACTAGAACAACTACGCAATGTAGAAGCAAATAATGCGGGTCAGTATGAATATAAAATAGTTCGAAAAACTGACAACAAATGGCACTTAGAACCATATTTAGAATGGGACATAAAAGTTGAATTCTTAAGCCCATTTACATTTTTTGACCGTCAAAAAAGTTTCAGAAAAGCATTGAACTCTGGCCCTTTACATGTAAGTCTTATGCCAGAGGACAACAGTCGAAAAGAGATCGAAATAAAGAAGTTTGGGAGCAAACAGTACATCCTCCACAGAAGAGAATCAGTTTTGAAGGAAGCTACT
>CM065729.1:44980741-44983241 GCA_033310375.1 Conus canariensis | reverse complement strand
CACCAGCATGGTGAAGCAGATTCACAACTACTAAACAACTGTGCCTATCTTATCGCAGTCACTTACCAACAAGCTATCAGACTAACAAAACTGCAACATTTTGTGACCAGAAAGAGTGTAGATTTTTTTTCCAGATTCATATAATTATGTTCATCTCACTACTTTTGTGTAAACGCAGCCAAGTAACCACGTAAGTAATATCAAATTTTCTAGGGTTGTAACTATGCTTTGCATTGTATATATGCAGTAGCAGATTTATTTGATCTTTTTTTTTTCTCCAATATTTGATTGAAGCTGGTTGTTTGGATGTTTAATTATACCTTTGCTTGTTTAACTGCATTTATGTTGGCGACACTAATTATCATCTGTGCTTGTCTAACTGCATAAAATTTTGATCACCAAACTATCTATTTTTTTTTTTAGACTAACTTGAAGAGTTGTGTTCATTCAACCGACTTCCTCGGTTTCTCATCGTCGAACTACACAATTTACGTACCCACTCGCATCCAAGTCTTTCAAATTAAACTGGCGACCGTTAGTTCAGATGTCACATGTATACAGCGTCATTATGCCGGCTGAGACGTCATTCTTTCTAGAAAGTTTATAGGGCAAGTATGAAGACAAGCTCAACTGCACTTCAGAGAACTAATAGTAAAACTCCAGATTCTACTGATTAAACAGAAGCCTAGAGCACCCAAGCTCAACTGCACCTTAGAGAACTAATAGTCAAACTCCAGACTCTACTGATCAAACAGAAGTCTAGGGCACCCTGGTCATAACTACCAGGCTTTGGCTTCAATGTCAGCATACCACAGAGACAGAACACTGCAGACAAGCAGGTGACCAGACCAGCAGGCCAATCGTATTGGTGAAGGCACCCGTACATCTGTGAGAGCTGTCTACCTCTCCACCCTGGCTACTGTAACTACAGATACAAGCCCACAACAAACCTGAAACTGCACGTGACATTAAATGGACAGTTAGATACCCAAGACCCTCAAAAGGGCTTGATAATGTAAAACAGTCTGTAAGCGTATTCCCTGATCCTGCACAGTCCCCTGCTTATCCCTGTTGTTCACATGTCTGCAATTATGGAGCACAAGCATTTTGAAACTAAACATAGAGTACGGTTCTGCCATGTAGTTTCAGATCCGGTTGTTTGGTTGGTTGGTTGGTTTATTGAAAGTCTTTTCGTCGTGTCGATGAGTTTAGACTCTGGTATAAAAAAAACAACAACAAAAGTTTGGTAATTTTTAACATCATCAAAAAATTTTCACAAACAGAGAGAGAGAGAGAGAGAGAGAGAGAGAGAGAGAGAGAGAGAGAGAGACAGACAGACAGACAGACAGACAGACAGAGAAACGGACAGAGAGAGACAGAGAGAGACAGAGACAGAAACAGAGACAGAAACAAACACACACACACACACACACACACACACACACACACACACACACACACACACACACACACACAAAAGAGAGAGAGAGAGAGAGAGAGAGAGAGAGAGAGAGAGAGAGAGAGAACAAACTCAGTGCAAGTAGATCAATTGTTGCCTTGTCGTTCATACATTTGTTGAATGCTTTAACGACAAAGTAATGTAAAGACACTGAGTGTGTCTGCTCTGCAGGACTGACAATTGAGCATATACTGGTAAGATGTGCTTCAATGAAAACTTTCCTACCTCCGGAAGTCGTAGAATGTATTTTGCCTGTTTCTAATGTTAAGTTACTTTGGGATTAGTTTCATCTTTTCAACCTTTCAATATTTAGATTAGCTGGTTGATATTGCCCGTTTCTTGTCACTCTCAGTCCAGAATGGAAAGCCGTTGCATCATCTTCACCATTCTCACCCTCACTGATCAGTGGTAGTAAAAAAAAAAAGGTCTCAAATTATGTGACCCTTCATTCCCTGCTCTCTTGGTGACCACAGTTTCGTTTTTCCTGCATCTATGCACTTTGATGAGCGCGTGCGAGGTCGCTGATATTGACAAGTTCATGGGGACTGCCTTTGGACAAACGTGGTGGCGCCCTTTGGAACGGGACGCTTAATCACAGTGGCTCCACGGCAAAGCACTTACTGTCGTCAGCAGTGGGGCTTGTTAGGTGGTGTCCTGCGTGATGTTGGATCAGAACAGGCACCACTGTACAACACAGAAGACGATCAGCAATAGTGCGGTGTCTCCTCTGGTGGATTGCGTCATGACGACTTAACGATGACTGCTCCCTGTGGATCGCCAGTGCCGTGTCGGCAGCAGGACAGGCCAGGGTGTGGCTGTGGACGGGGAGAGCCGGAATGTGCGTCATGAGTGTGTACTGCCACTTAAGTGGCACAGAAGATAAGACCGATACACTAAAAGTTATGAGATAAATGTGTGTTGAGGGTCTGAAAAAGTACATAAGCTATTCCTGTAAGAGTGAGGAAAATAAGATTTCAATCAAGAAAAAGATATGCTTTTAAATGCTTAGTATACTGATTTGGGGAGAGAGAGAGAGAGAGA
>CM065729.1:44948241-44960741 GCA_033310375.1 Conus canariensis | reverse complement strand
TTATACTCTCTCTCTCTCTCTCTCTCTCTCTCTCTCTCTCTCTCTCTCTCTCTTCAAAGATACTACAAAGACTGGGTATTCCACCAAAATAAAATCATAGAGGTCAAAGAATCTCTCATCCGATGTATATATGATATCGGGCACTTCACGTTCAATGTGAACATCCCTGAACATGCCAGCAGACTCCTTTTCCGCAAAGTTTCAGTTCAGAGCCGCATATCCCTGTGTTGCTATTTGAACATTTACCGAATCCATCAAGATGCTGTTCATCAAGAGTCCTTTGTCGACAGTTCCAACGTTGCCAGGCTGTCTTTACAGCAGATTCCTGTTTCGTCAGACTCTTGGCTCACCAAAAACCTGCGCCACCGGGCTCTAATGTCACCCGGGAGTCTATGCCATTAGGATCTAATGTCATCAAGATCCAATGCCACCATGTTTCTATGTCGTTCACGACCCTAAGCCATCATACTCCGACGTCACTTTGATCCTAAGCCATCACGTTCCTATGTCACCAAAGATTCCATGTTACCTTGTTTCTAAGTCATCCACGATTCTATGTCATCCTGCTCCTATGTCATAGAGGTCCTATGCCATCGTGTTTTCATATCACCATGGATCCTCTGCCTTAAATCCCCTTCGTCATCAGAATCCTTCCCCGCTATCTATGTTCTTTTGTCACCCAGGATCCTAGGCGACCATGACCCTATATCACTAGGATCGGGTCATCATGTTCAGTCATCAGGATTCTGTGCCAACATGTTCTTCAGTCACCCAGGATCCTATTCCACTATGGTTCTTGATGAACCAGGATACTCTGCGACTATGCTTCTACGTCACGAAGGATCTCGTGTAAGCATGGTTCTATGTCACTGGAATCCCCTGACACAACGTCTCTGCTTCACCATGTAGCACCGGAATCCAATGTTACCATTGTCCTTCATCATCCAAATACTAAGCCACTCTGCTCATACGTTACACAGGATCTTTAAGTCATTATACTCCTATATCATCCGGATCCCATACTACTATGCTCTTATGCCACCAGGATCGTGTCTTGCCACGCGATTGCGTCACTACGATCGCATATCACCGTGCTATCGGGTCAATAGGATCCCAGGTCACCACACTTGTTTGTCACCAGGTTCCCATGTCACCATGCTATTACGTCACCAGGATCCTATGTCACCATGCTGGTGCGTCACCAGGTGTCCATGTCTGCAAGGCATTGCATCACTAGGTTCCTATGTCACAACGCTATTGCGTCACCAGAATCATACGCTACCGTCTTGTCATAGGATGCAAATCCACCATTCTTGTATGTCTCCAGGATTCTATGTCACTACGCTTTTGCGTCACAACAAACCTATTCCGCTACACATGCTGTGTCATACGGACCCTTTTCAAGCAGCATCCTAGGTCACCAGAATCTTGTTACCGTAATCTTGCGTTATCCTGGGTCATCACGACCCTCTATTACCAACATCCATTGTCACTGGGCTCCCATCTCACTTGGATCCTATCCTGCCACGCACCCATGGAGCTACACTCCTAGGTTCCCATGCTCCGCTGCCACAAAGGATATCACCGTTGGTTTTAGTTCTCTGGTCTCCTCAGCCACAAGTAAAAACCACTCAAACACACACTGAATTATATTCATCTTCTCCTACTCCACCAGTCTTCCAAATAATCAGTCTCTTACTCTGCTCTTCTGTCCACTCATATCGTGCCAGTTTTCTGGTATACCAGCCTCCTATTCCACAATTCTTCTCCCCAGGTTTCTAATTATAAAACGTCTATCTATTGGCCCGTTGAGTTCCCCCGAGATGCAAAACGTGCAGAGTATCAGACGAAGCGATGACGACAAAACGTGACCAGTCCACTAATCAGCAGTCACGTTATAAGTGATGTCTAATTATTGCTTCCGTGCAAAGGTTACGTCATTTCCGATTCTGTTTCTTATTCTTCTAGGCTTCATTCGATTACGTTCCTTCTCCACCACTTCCTCAACCCTCCCTAGTTTATTATTTCACATAACTCTTGTGTGCCGTTTGGCTATTCCATAAGTCTCCGTTTCGAAAATCATCTTATGCAAACAGTTCCACTCATCCATTAAACTACTGATACCCTCAAATATTGTAACCAGCCCCTCAATCACCCTTTCCAATCGCTTCATCGAGAATTAGACTACTACTTCCAAAACAAAGAAAAAACAACAACGAAGACGACAGCAGCAATGGCAAAAAACATGTATCTTCATTTCACGATATCCTGGAGATAATCTAGACTCAAATTAGCAATCGTTAAAAAAAATCGTGACCGACAGGTTCCCATTTTATCTCTGAGACACAAGTAGCTTAACAGAAAATCCGGACGAGGGTTTCTAAGAAGGAACTACTTAGAGCTGCGTGCTATTACAGGCAGAGGTCTGTTCATGCGAGTAAGAGTGCTGGCAATGCCTCTTACAAACAACACTTAGCAACAGTGAAGCCGATTCATGAGGTAGGGCTGGCTTAGTGGATATGGCATTGTTGATTTTGTCCAAGCGCCTTGGGTTTAAACCACTGCCCAGCTTTGTAAACGCATGCGTTAAAAACAACCCAACTAACGAGCAAAAGCTTCTGCCTACATGACATCCTATTTTATCTTTCGCAGAAGAAGTAAGCTATTCTGTTCCGAGGGAATGAATGTCAAAACCAACCAACCAACCAACTAACCAACCAATGAATCAAGTTACCAACCAACCAACCAACCAACCAACCAACCAACTAACGAACGAACCAACCAACCAACCACCCAAGCAAACAAGCAAGCAACCAGCCAACTAACTAAGTAACTAACGAACTAACTAACCAACTAAGTGACTGACTGACTGACTTACTAAGTTACTAAGGGACTAAACAAGTACATAAGAAAGAAAGAAAGAAAGAAAGAAAGAAAGAAAGAAAGCAAAAAAAAGATCAGTAAATAAATGAGTAATAAAAACGAATGAAATAAACATAATGGAATAAAATGACATGATTAAAATGACGAAAGAAAGAAAAAAAAAAGAAAGAAAGGAAAGGAAAGAAAGAAAATGAACTGAGGTGTCGTGTTTGAACTTTAAAACGCAACTTGACTACCTTAATGGCAGGATTATAAACGGTCACATATATGAAAATCTCACTGATGATAGAGCGCCGAGTTCTAGAAGACAAAAGACACGAACAGAAAGAGCAAGAAACACAAGAGGACTAAGAAGAAGACTAAGATAAAGACGTGGGATGAAATGCCAAAAAATCAAAAGTAAAAGACGGCAGGCACCCCCCCCCCCCCCACACACACACAGAGAGAGAGAGAGAGAGAGAGGAGAGAGAGAGAGAGAGGAGAGACAGACAGACAGACAGACAGACAGACAGACAGACAGAGACAGAAACAGAGAGAGATCTATTGATTACATCAACATGAAATCGTCGCACCCTTTCTTCTTCTTCTTCTTCTTCTTCTTCTTCTTCTTCTTCTTCTTCTTCTTCTTCTTCTTCTATATATTTTTTTATTTCAGAATAAACGACGAATCTTCAGATATTCGTGTGTTTACTTAGACAACGACAGATAAGTAAGTTGGTCAGTGTCCTGATATTTCCAACGTTAAAAAAGAAACAATTTTTAAGAAATCACTCAAGAACTCAAACTTTTTTTCTGCATTTCTATAGCACGTGGAGAAAGTGATCTGTAAGCCTGTTTAACTTGGACACGGTGGTACACAGGCATGACGGAACTTTGACAAGAAAAATTACAGGCATGACGGAACTTGGACAAAAGTGAAATACAGGTAGGAAAGAACTTGGACAAAGAAAAATGCAGGCATACCAGAATTTCAACAAGTGCATATTACGCCTCATTGAAAGTGGACGGGGTGAAATACAGGTATGACAGAATTTGGACAATGTAGAATGCAAGTATGACGTAAGACAAGATGGGCGATGGAAATTAGGCTGGGTGGAATAGAAAGTTTGACGGAACTTGGACAATTTGGAATGCAGGCACAACGAAAGTAAGACAAGCCGGCTGACGGAACCTAGGCAAAGAGGAATACAGGTAAGACAGAACTTGGACAAGGTCAAATACGAGTATAACAGAACTTGGACAGTATGGCATGCAGGCGTGGTTGTCAGAACGCCGATGATTTGGACGACGGATCGTAAACAAGATGGATGACGGAAAGTAGACAAAGTGGATCACGGAAAGTAGACAAGGTGGATCACGGAAAGTGGACAAGTTGGATCACGGAAAGTAGACAAAGTGGAATACGGAAAGTAGACAAGGTGGATGACGGAAAGTAGACAAAGTGGAATACGGAAAGTAGACAAGGTGGATGACGGAAAGTAGACAAAGTGGATCACGGAAAGTAGACAAGGTGGGTGACGGAAAGTAGACAAGGTGGATCACAGAAAGTAGACAAGTTGGATCAGAAAATTAGACAAGGTGGATCACAGAAAGTAGACAAGTTGGATCACGAAAAGTAGACAAGTTGGACCACGGAAAGTAGACAAAGTGGGTGACTGAAAGTAGACAAAGTGGATAATAGAAAATAGACAAGTTGGGTGACAGAGAGTGGATAAGGAGGATGAAGGAAAGTAGACAAGGTAGATGACGGAACTTAGTCAAAGTGGATGACGGAAAGTAGACAAATGGATGACGGAACATATACCAAGTGGATGACGAAAAGTAGACAAGGTAGATGTCAAAAAATAAGCTAGGCGGATGACGAAAAATAGAGAAGGTGGATGACGGAAAGTTGACAAAGTGGGTGACGGAAATTAGACAAGGTGGATGGCGGTAAGTACACAAGGTGGATGACGGAAAGTTGACAAAGTGGGTGACGGAAAGTTGAGAAAGTGGATGGCGGAAAGTAGACAAGGTGGATGACGGAAAGTGGACAAAATCGATGACGGAAAGTAGACAGAGTGGATGTCGGAAAGTAGACAGGGTGGATGACGGAAAGTTGACAAAGTGGGTGACGGAAAGTAGACAGGGTGGATGTCGGAAAGTAGACAAGGTGGATGACGGAAAGTGGACAGGGATGGATGACGGAAAGTAGACAGGGTGGATGTCGGAAAGTAGACAAGGTGGATGACGGAAAGTTGACAAAGTGGTGACAGAAAGTAGACAAGGTGGATGACGGTAAGTATGACAAGGGGATGGCGGAAAGTTGACAAGGTGGATGGACGGAAAGTTGACAAGGTGGATGCGGTAAGTAGACAAGGTGGATGGCGGAAAGTTGACAAGGTGGATGGCGGAAAGTTGACAAGGTGGATGACGGTAAAGTTGACAAGGTGGATGACGGTAAGTTGACAAGGTGGATGGCGGTAAAGTTGACATAAAGTGGGTGACGGAAAGTAGACAGGGTGGATGACGGAAAAGTAGACAAGGTGGATGACGGAAAGTAGACAGGGTGGATGACGGAAAGTAGACAAGGTGGATGACTGGAAAGTAGACAGGTGGATGACGGAAAGTAGACAAGGTGGATGACGGAATGTAGACAAGGTGGATGAGGTAAGTTGACAAGTGGGTGACGGAAAGTAGACAGGGTGGATGGCGGAAAGTAGACAGGGTGGATGACGGAAAGTAGACAGGGTGGATGACGGAAAGTAGACAGGGTGGATGTCGGAAAGTAGACAAGGTGGTGACGGAATGTTAGACAAGGTGGATGACGGAAGTTGACAAAGTGGGTGACGGAAAGTAGACAAAGTGGGTGACGGAAAGTAGACAAGGTGGATGACGGTAAAGTAAGTTGACAAAGTGCGGTGGACGGAAAGTTGACAAAGTGGGATGACGGAAAGTAGACAAGGTGGATGACGGAAATTGACAAAGTGGGTGACGGAGAAGTGTAGAAAAAGTGGGTGACGGAAAGTAGACAAGGGGTGAGTGACGGAAAGTTGACAAGTGTGGATGACGGAAAAGTTGACAAGGTGGGATGACGGAAAGTTGACAAGGTGGATGACGGTAAGTTGACAAGTGGTGTGACGGAAAGTTGACAAAGTGGATGACGGTAAGTTGACAAGGTGGATGACGGTAAGTTGACAAGGTGGATGACGGAAAGTTGAAAGGTGGATGACGGAAGTTGACAAGGTGGATGACGGTAAGTTGACAAGGTGGATGACGGAAAGTACCATGACGAAAGTTGACAAGGTGGATGGCGGAAAGTTGACAAGGTGGATGACGGTAAGTTGACAAGGTGGATGGCGGTAAGTTGACAAGTTGGTGACGGTAAAGTTAGACAGGGTGGATGACGGAAAGTAGACAAGGTGGATGACGGAAAGTTGACAGGTGGATGACGGAAGTGACAAGGTGGATGACGGAAGTAGACAAGGTGGATGACGGTAAAGTTGACAAAGTGGTGACGGAAAGTAAGAACAGGGTGGATGACGGAAAGTAGACAGGGTGGATGACGGAAAGTAGACAGGTGGATGCGGAAAGTAGACAAGGTGGATGACGGAAAGTAGACAGGTGGATGACGGAAAGTAGACAAGGTGGATGACGGAAAGTAGACAGGGTGGATGCGGAAAGTAGACAGGTGGATGCGGAAAGTAGACAGGTGGATGACGGAAAGTAGACAGGGTGGATGCGGAAAGTAGACAAGTGATGGCGGAAAGTAGACAGGGTGGATGACGGAAAGTAGACAGGGTGGATGACGAAAGTAGACAAAATGGATGACTGAAAGTAGACAGGGTGGATGACGGAAAGTAGACAGGGTGGATGACAGAAAGTAGACAAAATGGATGACAGAAGTAGACAAAGGTGGGTGACGGAAAGTAGACAGGGTGGATGACAGGAAGTAGACAGGGTGGGTGACGGAAAGTAGACAGGGTGGATGACGGAAAGTAGACAGGGTGGGTGACGGAAAGTAGACAGGGTCGATGACAGGAAGTAGACAGGGTGGGTGACGGAAATAGACAGGGTGGATGACAGAAGTGACAGGGTGGTGACGGAAAGTAGACAGGGTGGATGACGGAAAGTAGACAGGGTGGGTGACGGAAAGTAGACAGGTGGATGACAGGAAGTAGACAGATGGATGATGAACGTGAAGCGATACATAGCTGAATGAGGCCATGACGGAACGCAGGCACTGTAGAATTTGAGGTCTTTTTGACAACGAGGAGCTTAGACATGTGAAATGTAGGATCCTGTCTTGGAAAACTTGTCGCACGCAGAACACAGCACTTTCTCTTTGGCAACATGTTAACATTTATACACTGGAATTAAGGGCAGCATGAAATACAACCATAGCGGGGTTTCGGGCATTTTTATATCGTGGAAAACAGATGCGATGAAATGTAAGGATTCTCTCTCTCTTCTCTCTCTCTCTCTCTCTCTCTCTCTCTCTCTCTCTCTCTCTCTCTCTCTCTCTCTCTCTCTCCTCTCTCTCTCTCTCTCTAACATAACACATAGAAGCGGTGGTGGTGAGTATCACTTTTTTCCGATAATGCGGAAAACAGACACAGTGAAATTAAAGCTTTCTGGACAAAGTAAAGCAGACATAATCATGTCGGAATTAAAGGCTTTAGTTAACAACGTAGAACGTACCTGCAGCAAAAATATAGGTCTGGGTTTTTTGTTTGTTTGTTTTTTGTTTTTAAGAACAGAACATTTGACACTGTGCAGTTGTGAAGGCTTAAACGACAAAGTAGAACAGAGGCACGGTGGAACTGAAAGTTTTTTTGACATAAACATTATGGCGTTTTGGACTTTTCAGACAATGGGGAACAAAACAAGGCAGAGTTAATAAGAGCCAATCTGTCAAAGTAAAGCATAAACATTATGCACTTTAAGGCCTGCATGACAACGTGGAACACTCACAAGGTTGAACGTGATGCTGACACGATCAGTGATGGGTTCTATTGGCCCTTGAAGCAATTAAAGATAGAAGAAAACGTAGTAAGAGAGGGCTTTACCATCTTTGCAGCGGCAGTGAACAAACAAAATCGATTCTGAGAGTCACCAAGACAAGTTGAACCTCCAGTTAGCAGTGCTCGGAATGTGAAGTGAGACGTGCGCCTCGCAGAGGTAATTGGCAAAGAAAGGTCGGTGGAGGGGGGGGGGGGGAGAGAGAGAGAGAGAGAGAGAGAGAGAGAGAGAGAGAGAGAGAGGGAGGGAGAGAAAAAAAAAAAAAAAGAGAGAGAGAGAGAGAGAGAGAGAGAGAGAGAGAGAGAGAATTTCTCTTCAGATGAAGGCCAAAATCCCTCACTGAAGGAGGATTAATACATAACTAACAAACCAAGGAAAAAGAACCGATGGCATGAACAAAAAAAATCAACAAAGCAGCGTTTTATCACTGGTGCATGAACCCCAGAAGGCGGAGGAAGATGTGGGAGGTGGGGATGCAGCTGCTACCTCTTTCCCTCCCTCTTTATGACGATTGGAGAGTGCAGGGAGCCAGGCATGTCTTTTTGTCCTTGAGAATTCCAGAAAACTTTAAAAATTCTGTGTCAGAGAGAGAGAGAGAGAGAGGAGAGAGAGAGAGAGAGAGAGAGAGAGAGAGAGAGAGAGACAGGGCGATGACAAACACACAGACAGACAGATACAGTGAGAGATAACATGTGCTAATAACATTTCCGCCGTGTCGAGATTTGGTTTGCACGCACTTGCCATCTAATTAGCCTCTGCGTGTGTGGGGTTTGGGAATGTTTCTTCACTTGTTGCTTTTTATCGTGCGCGCAGGCTAAGCAGCAGAAAGCAGGGTATTATTTCGGCCCACTCGGTTTCTCTATCTGTCTGCTTGTGTTTCTGACTTCTTGTCTGTGGACGTCAAGACAACTGACAATCAACATTTCGGAAGGATCTTCATGAAGGTTTACGATATTGTTTGTAAGGTTAATATCTGCATAGAAGAAGAAGAAGAAGAAGAAGAAGAAGAAGAAGAAGAAGAAGAAGAAGAAGAAGAAGAAGGGAACTTCAAGAGCAAGACTGAAGTAGCAGTGGAAAGAAGATCGTTTACTAACGAGTGAAAACGATATCTAAAATAGGAGGTAATTACAACATTGTGGTGTACATGCACACGAGTTATATCTCTTCCTCATGATATATTACACCATAAGCGATTAAAGAACAATAAACATGAAAGTGTTCTATGTGGACTGTCTCATTTGAGATAACCCCTCAGACCAGTTTTCCTGTGTCTACTTTGTGACATATTCCTGGTAGCTGGGATATCAGAGCGTTTACCTTAGCGGCAGTTGAACGTGAGATTCATGTGGGAATGGGATTACAAACTTGACATATTTGCTGTGGACAGGTATGAACTATCTACGGTGTTAATTCAAAGGCCTCTTAGGTATGCGAAATTATCAACCTGATTCATGTGGGAATGGGGTTACAAACTGGACAGATTTGCTGTGGACAGGTAAGACCTATCTACGGTGCTATTTCAAAGGCCTCTTTGGTATGCGAAATTATCAACCCATTTCAGCACGTACGTGAAGGTGACAAGATGAAGAACAAGTCGTTTGTATTTTAGCTTTCTTGACAATAAACCAAGCTTGCTCTACCACATCTTGGGTATCTAAAATACTAGTGTCTGCTACTTTTCAAAAAGCATGCGTACATAGGAAGAACGTAGTGCCTTGCTTGGTTACATTATAATTATGCTTGTCATTATACGCACATACATACACGTACATGCATCTCTCTCTCTCTCTCTCTCTCTCTCTCTCTCTCTCTCTCTCTCACACACACACACACACACACACACACACACACACACAAAGAAGAAGAAGAAGAAGAAGAAGAAGAAGAAGAAGGGGACTTCAAGAGCAAGACTGAAGTAGCAGTGGAAAGAAGGTCGTTTACTAACGAGTGAAAACGATATCTAAAATAGGAAGTAATTACAACATTGTGGTGTACATGCACACGAGTTATATCTCTTCCTCATGATATATTACACCATAAGCGATTAAAGAACAATAAACATGAAAGGGTTCTATGTGGACTGTCTCATTTGAGATAACCCCTCAGACCAGTTTTCCTGTGTCTACTTTGTGACATATTCCTGGTAGCTGGGATATCAGAGCGTTTACCTTAGCGGCAGTTGAACGTGAGATTCATGTGGGAATGGGATTACAAACTTGACATATTTGCTGTGGACAGGTATGAACTATCTACGGTGTTAATTCAAAGGCCTCTTAGGTATGCGAAATTATCAACCCATTTCAGCACGTACGTGAAGGTGACAAGATGAAGAACAAGTCGTTTGTATTTTAGCTTTCTTGGCAGTCAAATCGAGCTTGCTTTACGCCATCTTGGATATTCAAAATACTAGTGTCTGCTACTTTTCAAAAAGCATGCGTACATAGGAAGAACGCAGTGGCTTGCTTGGTTACATTATATGCTTGTCATTATACGCACATACATATACGTACATGCATCTCTCTCTCTCTGTCTCTGTCTCTCTCTCTCGGTCTCTCTCTCTCTCTGTCTCTCTCTGTCTCTGTCTCTGTCTCTGTCTCTCTCTCTCTCTCTCTCTCTCTCTCTCTCTCTCTCTCAGAAGAAGAAGAAGAAGAAGAAGAAGAAGAAGAGAGCTCCAAGGGCAAGACTATAGCAGTATCGGTAAGAAGATTGTTTACCAACGAATGACAACGGTATCTAAAATGGGAGGTAATTACACCATCGTGGTGTACTTGCACACGAGGTATGTCCCTTCCTCATAATATATTACACCATAAGCGACTAGAGAAAAATAAACATGAAAGGGTTCTTACTGCTGTCGACGCGGACTGTCTCATTTTCAGATAAGTCCTCAGAGCAGTTTCCTGGTGTCTATTTTATGACCTAGTCCTGGCATCAGGGATATCAGACCATTTACCCTAGCGGCAGTTAAACATGGAGAGTCATGCGGGAATGGGATTATAAACTTGACATATTTACCGTGACCAGGGAAGAACTATCTGACAGTCGTGTTTCAAAGACCAACTTGGTATGCGAAATTATCAACGCATTTCAGCACGTGTGTGTGTGTGTGTGTGTGTGTGTGTGTGTGTGTGTGTGTGTGTGTGTGTGTGTGTGTGTGTGTGTTGTGTGTGTGTGAGATTGATTGATTGATTGATTGATCTGATGGTTGGTTGGATGATTCATTGATTGATTGAGTCTTTCCCAAGCTTGACTGATAAGCAAGGAGATGGTGGTTTTCTTCTGGCCTTGTCCTCTCATGGACTAAGAATACTAACATTATTACACAATCGAAAACATTACCATAAAATGAAACATACACACACATTAAAACTGTCACACACACACACACACACACACACACACACACACACACACACACACACACACACACACACACACACACCACACACACCACATACAACACCTGTGGTAAGAACATATCAGAAGCATCATTTGCCATAATGAGAAGAGAGAGAGAGAGAGAGAGAGAGAGAGAGAGAGAGAGAGAGAGAGAGAGAGCAGCGGATAACAAACAGACAGAGAGACATGCTGAGAGATACCATGTGCTAATAGCATTTCCACTGTGTCGAGATCTGGTTTGCACGCAATTGCCATCTCATTAGCCTCTACGTGTGTGGTGTTTAGGGTTGTTTCTCTCGTTTTGCTTTTTATCCAGTGTGCAGGTTAAACAGCAGAAAGCAGGGTATTATTTCGGTCTTTCTGCCTTCTTGTCTTTGTACTTCAAGACAACTGACGATCAACATTTCGGAAGGATCTTCGTGAAGATTTTCGAGGTTGTTTGTAGGGTTCATATCTACAGAGAAGAAGAAGACGAAGAAAGAAGAAGAAGAAGAAGAAAGAAGAAGAAGAAGAAGAAGAAGAAGAAGAAGAAGAAGAAGAGAACTCCAAGGGCAAAGTTACTGGAAAGAAGATTGTTTACCAACGAATGAGTACAATATCTGACATGGGAGGTAATTACAACATTGTGGTGTACTTGCACACGAGTTGGATCTCTTCCTCATGATATATTACACCATAAGCGACTGGAGAAAAATAACCCTGAAAGGGGTCTTACTGCTGTCGACGCGACTGTCTCATTTTTCAGATAAATCCTCAGAGCAGTTTCCTGGTGTCTTTTTCATGACCTAGTCCTGGCATCTGGGATATCAGACCATTTACCCTAGCGGCATTTGAACGTGAGGTTCATGCGGGGATGGGGTTATAAACCTGACATGTTTACCGTGAACAGGAAGGACCTATCGGACCGTGTTATTGTGAAGGCCAGCTTGGTATGCGAAATCATCAATGTATATCAGCATGTCTGCAAGACTGACCAGATGAAGGACAAGTCGCCTGATTTCCGCACTTTCAGTTTCAATCCCTCCCAACTTCTGATCGATGTTGACGTTTCTTGACAATCAAATCGACCTTGCTGTACGCCACTTGGGGTATTCAAAATGCTAACTTCCTCAACGTTCCGACAAACTGTGTACAGAGGAACAATTTAGTGGCTTGCTTGTTGGTGTTTCATTACACACACACACACACACACACACACACACACACACACACACACA
>CM065729.1:44935741-44940741 GCA_033310375.1 Conus canariensis | reverse complement strand
TACATAATTATACAAATGCTAAATTTATTTAGTGTTAGTTAACTATATCCATCAAATTGCGTACAAATGTAGTCTATATTAGTTTTATATTTGATAATGTATCCATTCATATCTCAACCTCTGCTTGCTAGAATATGGTCCGACCATCGCCGGATATAACTTACTGTATTTCTTACAGTATTTTCATATATCATTTCGCATGTCTATGATCAGAAAGTGTAAATCAATCATATATCTATTTAAGAAAATGTTCATTTGTATTGTTGGAAATTTTGCTGAAAATGTGAAACGCAGATTTACGGTCGTTGCCACTCGGTGACATCTTCGTAAGGGGGATGGCTGGAAAGCTTTTGACTTTACTTGTCTTTCTGGCAAGTTTGATTGTAACTACTCAACAAGATGCCACTGCTCCAGTTTCACACACACACACACACACACACACACACACACACACACACACACACACACACACACACACACACTCGTGCGCAAGCGTGTGCTCCGACCCACCACCCTCACCCCTACCCACACACACACACACACACAGACAGAGACGACCAAATCAGGGTGATTGTATGGACTTCTAATGCTTGTTTGAATTATATACCAACTTTCCTTTCATTTAAATGGTAAGATTGAGAAGAATGTTATTCTAAAGCACGGAAAGTATAGAGCGGTACTCATTTTCGTTTGAGTATTGTACTTTCCAAAGTAAAAGATACACGGACAGATAACAAGAAAAAGAGATAAAGATGCATTGCGTGTGGTGTAACTCACTTGGACGAAACACGGACACGAAGATTTATGAACAAATTGAAAAGAAATCACGGGGGAAAAAAATTAGAAAGACGTATTGGGCAAGCTGCGTGTGATCAGCTTTGAACATAAAACTGAAACCTCGAATGAAGATTTATTAACGCAAGTTCAGAAGATTTCGTGTTCTCCTTTCGAGATAATGAGGATTACGATCTCTCTCTCTCTCTCTCTCTCTCTCTCTCTCTCTCTCTCTCTCTCTCTCTCTCTCTCTCTCTCTCTTCAGATCAACAAACAAACAAACACAGAAACAGTATTCATCAGATTAGCCATTTTCGTTTTGTGTGCTTTGATCTCTCTCTCTCTCTCTCTCTCTCTCTCTCTCTCTCTCTCTCTCTCTCTCTCTCTCTCTCTCTCTCTCCTGACCTTTTTTTTCTCTCTCTTCTCTTTTCCTTCTGTCATTATCTCCCTCTTTCGTGCTGCAATACCCTTGCTTCGCCGCCTTCAAAAGTCACCAGATCGTGTTTTTCTTCCCTGGTGACGAGAATACCACTGAACTATAGACAGTAGGTGTGCATTAGATACCATGATCAGACTACTGCTGCCAGGATCAGCGTTTTCTGAGGAATCTTACCCAGCGGACGAACGTCGACCTAAGTGAGACCGCACGTAAGGTTCTGTCCATATGAGAAAAGAACAGATATAGACAGAGACCCAAGCGAGCAATCCTCAGTTCTTCTCACAGGAACGTCTTGTCGAAAAGTTGCGGCCCTTTGCCTGCTGATCGGTCCTTGCTGCAGAGCAAGCGCAGTTTGGTTTCAAGAAAGCTAAAACACAATGAATTCTGGGAGGGGATATCATAGTGATTTACGTCACGCAACTCCGTCATAGATCAAGATTCACAGTTACCCTACATAACAACGACCTTTGAATTCGCAGTATTGTGTGTACTTTGCTTGTTGTTGTTGTTGTTGTTGTTTTGTTGTTTAAATTGAAAGACTGGTCGTGAGAAAACAGATAACCAGCTCATGAGAGGGACCAAGCACAATGAAGTGTGAGAAGGTCAAAAGCGTCAGCGACGACGAAGGACCTCCTTCAAGGCTGCAGCGAGAAGGGAGGTCTTAAAGGGGAGATAATTTGTATTATTGAATAATCACTAACTAATAAGATCGTTTTATCTGTCGCGCGTTCTCGGCTGAGAAGATGGCCTCGTCTGGTGACTGCCCATCTGCTTGTAGCAGTTTTGACTGGGCGACGCCGTTGGGTTAAGCAGGGAAGGGCACATGCAGCACAATGCCTCCCCACACCTGTGTGTGTGTGTGTGTGTGTGTGTGTGTGTGTGTGTGTGTGTGTGTGTGTGCTGTGTGTGTGTGGTCGTGTGTTTTTATCTCTATTGCCTGTATATTATACTTAGCATTATTTTGGTAGAAGAAAAATGTTCCTCACAAAGATAGTGTTTGGAAAGCAAAAGAGCTTGTGGACAATGAAAAGACAGAAACAAATAAATGCAGTTGAGTAACGCGAACTGGATTTTCTTTATATAAAATTAACAGCTGTACAGAAGTACACAACGTGTCATTATTTATAAAGAACAGCATGACAGATTTTCAAATGCAAAATTCCCATTCTGCTTAATAAACACAAACAAAGAAACAGTATAGAATATGCACCACTTGAGAGGCATCACTTAAACTGTGTCAGTTGTCCGCAAGAAAAGTGTCACTCTCTTCTCTCGTCACTTTCACAACTACTGAATCAGATCTCTCTCTCTCTCTCTCTCTCTCTCTCTCTCTCTCTCTCTCTCTCTCTCTCTCTCTCTCTCTCTCTCTCTTCACATAGTTCAGCCCCTTAATTCACTATCAGTATACGGTTCAGTCAGACTAGACCTGCACAGGTATACGGTATTTTTTCAACTTTATATATATATATATATAATAAGCATCATCGGTTCGTACCACTAGCATTACTATCGATTTAGAGGCTGTGCGTGATATGTCTACGGCGGATTCTACGCTCAGACAGTGCTGGGGTCACAAGCAAATCTCAAAAAAGGGGAGACAATTTAGCTGATGGGTAATAATGAGTTGTCAGCGAAGTATTCATGTCAGTAAACAAAATAATAGTTATCTACGTAGCCCCCCCCCCCCCCCCACCACCACCCACCACCCTCCGCCCCCCTGAAGACAAGAAGCCCTCAACTTATCCCATTCACCTGCGCGTCCCCCTCTTTCTTCTCCACTGTCGCTTGTTGCCACTTCTTTTCTCCACTATGTGTTTGTTTGTTTGTTTGTTTTTGCTTCTTCCCGGTTTCTGTCTCATCAAGATGATTTCCTGTTTGCTGTGGTTTGCACAGAGGTTTCATAACATTCGCTGCACTGGTGGTGCTTCCTGATGAATATATTGTGGGCTGCTGATGCTGTCGCGTGAGTGGATGATGATGATGATGAATATGAGGAGGAGGAGGAGGAGGAGGGGGAGGGGGGCAGGAGGAGGAGGTGGAAATGACCCAATTTGTGGTGTATCACCACTAACCACTTACACACACACACACACACACACACACACACACACACACACACACACACACACACACACACACGTACACACACACACACACACACACACACACACACACACACACACACACGCACACGCACACACACACACACACACGCACACACACATACGCACGCGCACGCACGCACGCACATACACACACACACACACACACACACACACACACACACACACACACACACTGATAATAATAGCATAGCCAATGTAAGTTTATACCCAAGGAGGTCTGACTACCGCTTTGGGCTGATGCGCAGGTCAGACTTTTGCTAAGTCGTAGCCATGAGACCTTCTTCCTAAATTCTCTGATCTAATTCATCGATCCATCAGCTTAGATTCATGCGCAGTGTAGTCTCAAACCTTAGCAGATGTGGTGTAGCGTATATGGACTAGTTCGCACGCAGTGGCACCTCCTTGATGAAACTGAAACTAAGACTGTGAATGGAGTATCACGGAATGGAAAACAAGTTGTCAAATCTATTCTGCGCCCAGTATGACCGCCAACAAATCGAAGATATTTGTCATTTCTTGTGTGATGTCCAAAATATGTTTCACTGCGGCACACACACACACACCAACACAACACACAACACACACACAACAGACACACACGACACACACACACACACACACACACACACACACACACACACACACACACACAACCCACACTAACTCTAGCACCAACACACACACTGCTATTTATGAAGAAAAAAAAATGAGGTGGGTGGGGGGGGGGGGGGGGTAACACACAGAGAAAGAGTATGTCTTATGTGTATTTTTTTTTTCGATGGAGAGAGAGGTGTGTGGGTAGTGGTTTTGGAGATGGAGAGAGAGAGAGAGAGAGAGAGAGAGAGAGAGAGAGAGAGAGAGAGAGAGAGAGAGAGAGAGAGAGAGAGAAATACAAATTAAGGGGGGAGAAACGTGCATAAAGCTTTAAACCATTGAGACGTAAATCGTACAGTCCAATCAATGAAAGAAAACAGAAAAAGAGAGTTAAGCAGTCAAGGCAGACCACCAGAAAGACAGAGACAGACAGACAGACAGACAGAGAGACAGAGACAAAGTACGTCATGCGGCGAATGACGTGTTCTTTTCTTTGTTCGCTATGAGGGATTTGCATGTCTGGAGATCCTAGATTCGTTAATGGAGGTGACTTAACTTTTTTATTCTAAGAGGCAGAGACAGGGTTGTTGTTCAGGGTGGGCTTCCGAAAACTCGAAAGTGCGGAATACGTCACGGAGAGAGAGAGAGAGAGAGAGAGAGAGAGAGAGAGAGAGAGAGAGAGAGAGAGAGAGAGAGAGAGAGAGAGAATCTTTATTTATGACGGGCCAAAAATAAGAATCTAGGGACTTTATTTCCATTCAAACGACAGGATTTTCAACACAAACAAACAAAAATGAGAATTAAGGTCATGCACAAATAAGGCGATTTAATCATGATTTTTATACAGTAAATATGACAGATGCAAGAAAGAATGCAATACACTTTATGTGCTATATGGTTAAAAAAAAAAAAAAAGCCATAAAGAGAGACAGAGGCAATAAGGACATTTTTTTTCGCCAAAAATATACGATCATTGGTAGTAAAGTAGAGGCAATTGTACCCCCTTCTTCGAATGTCCTGCTGATCTTTTTTGGTATGCACCATACTGAAGTTGCTTTCTGGCTGCA
>CM065729.1:44898241-44913241 GCA_033310375.1 Conus canariensis | reverse complement strand
GAGACGGAGCTCAGAAATCAAATGGTTTACTCATATACAGGTTATCGCCTCTTACGAAGACGGTATGAAGTAGATAACAACAGTGTATGGTTTTGACTGAGTAGTAAAACCAGAATGACTTCGCTCTTATGAGATCGTAACAGATCAAAACTGGTATACCTTGATGGAATAATTTGACAAATTTATTTCCATTATTTTAATTTTGAGAAGCCGTAAGGAGACTGAACCGAAACTGACTGGAATCTTGGAGAAAAAAAAAACAAAAAAACTTCGTGGGTATATAAAGCACTTCTAGACTAGATTAAAAGCAGAAGTATAAAACGAAATACAGTTCGTCTTCATTTCTGTTTTTTTCTTTTTTCTTCTTTTTTTCTTTTTTTTTCTTTTTTTTTTTTTTACCTTTTTTTGCACAGCAGAGAAGTTTAATCTATCACAGTTTATTTCCTTCAACGACAATTGTGCTGTGTATTGTCGGAGATTCCCAGTCAAAACTCTGCCTTAACAAACTGCAAGTGTTTGCCTAGACACATTCCTTGGTGACGTTTGATATCAAGTTCATAACTCAATGTCTGGTATATTGCAAACCTGTTGCTATTTTTTTTTATGGCTGCAAGCACTTTACGTGTCTTTTAAATTTTCACATAAAAAAATGATTTATAATCTTGATCGCCTTGGTTTGTCCATACATAATCAAACCCAAACTGATATTATCTACAATGGATGTTTGAAACGTAGATTTTTTAATTATTTTTTATTTTCATCTCTTATTTATTTATTTATTGATTTCCTTCTTTTTTTTCGTCATTCAAGTCTACATTGTATAATACGCTTCCTGTTGTACTCTCTCTCTCTCTCTCTCTCTCTCTCTCTCTCTTACCACACACACACACACACACACACACACACACACACACACACACACACACACACACACACACACACACACACACGTGTGTGTGTGTGTGTGTGTGTAGACAGACAGACAGATAGATAGATAGATAGATAGATAGATAGATAGATAGATAGATAGATAGATAGATAGATGATAGATAAACACTTCTTAAACAGTACAAAGAAAGAGAATAGCGTGATTGTAAATTTATAAAAAAAATTAAATATCAATTGATTTGTCAACAGACAAAATCATTGAGTGTTAGCAATTCAACTCCAACGAATTTTCTTAAAGCAAAACGATATGCTGTCTTCACAATCGCGGGCTGCAACGTCTAGTCCCCAAAGTCCTGCACCATGCTGAGGTATGGTCTGAACCTAGGAATCATGTAACTTCAACAATAAATCTTGACTGACATTTTTTTTTCAAAATACATAGTTTTTCTTTCCTAACGGAGAACACAATTTTCTTTGCTTTATCTGTCAGGTCTTTGCATGCCGGTGGAAAACACAGTTTGGTCGAAAACAGTTGACTGAAGTATCCGTCAACATCTGCAGCCGAAATTACAGCTTTATTACATGTCCAGCTTTATCTTTTGCGAAGTTACAAACTTTTCTAAACACATTTTTATTGCTTGGTTTTTACAAGAGAGAGAGAGAGAGAGAGAGAGAGAGAGAGAGAGAGAGAGAGAGAGAGAGAGAGACTGAGAGAGAGAAAGAGAAGAGACAGAGACAGAGACAGCGAGACAGAGAGAAAGAGGGAGAGAGGCAGAGACACATACACACACACAGAGACAGACAGACAGACAGAGACAGACAGACAGACAGAGAGAATGGTAGACAGATACAGGGAGAGAGAGAGAGAGAGGAGAGAGAGAGAGAGAGAGAGAGAGAGAGAGAGAGAGGAGAGAGAGAACATAGCGTCAGAAATAAGCCAGTCATACACAAAACCAGACCAAGAGAGATGGATTCTGGACGTAGACAAGACCAAGGACAGGAGGAAGAGTAGCAGGGGGAAGGAGACGGGGGTGGGTAGGTAGGGGGAGGAGAAGGGGGTGTGGGAGGAGGGATATTGACTGGTCTGTAATCGGGTAAAGAGCACGCGGACAAGGTGTCAGAGGAGTGTCTACAGAGTCGACACAGTCCACACATAAATCAAGTACAGGACAGATCTTCCCGCTGTCTGCTGCCTCGGTGGTCTGTCCTCTTTGAGGGAGAGAGAGAGAGAGAGAGAGAGAGAGAGAGAGAGAGAGAGAGAGAGAGAGAGAGAGAGAGAAGAGAGAGAGAGGAGAGGACGGACAGACAGACACACAGACAGACAGAGAAAGAGACAGAAAAACAGACAGACAGACATGCAGACAGGCAGAGAGAGAGTCAGACAGACAGGCAGGCAGACAGACAGACAGACAGGGTGAGAGAAAGAGACAAACAAACAAACTGCAGACAGGCGCAGAGAGAGAGAGAGAGAGAGAGAGAGAGAAGAGAGAGAGAGAGACAGACAGACAGACAGACAGACAGACAGACAGACAGACAGACAGACAGACAATCAGACAGAGACAGAAGCAGACAGACAGCGAAAGAGAGAGAGAGAGAGAGAGAGGAGAGAGAGAAGACAGACAGACAGACAGACAGACAGACAGACAGACAGACAATCAGACAGAGACAGAAGCAGACAGACAGCGAAAGAGAGAGAGAGAGAGGGAGACAGACAGACAGACAGACAGAGGGACAGACAGTCAAAAAGAGATAGAAGGAGAGAGACAGACGGACAGAGAGAGAGAGAGAGAGAGAGAGAGAGAGAGACAGCCAGACAGAGAGACCGAGACCGAGACAGAGACAGAGACAGAGACAGAGACAGACAGACAGACAGACAGCTACAGGTAATGTATCTATAAGAGAGAGAGAGAGAGAGAGAGAGAGAGAGAGAGAGAGAGAGAGAGAGAGAGAGAGAGAGAGAGCTGCTTTCTCCATCTAGATTACTTAGTCATGAATAGTCGAGAAGGAAACCAGCCAGAAAGATTGACAGAAGAACGGTATCGCTTTCTTCACCGGTGTTCACACATTTTTCGTGGTTCTTGTGCACTGTTTCCCAATTAATTCTTCTCCTCTTTCAGTTCAGCCGTCTGTCTCCATCATCACCACCCCCACAAAAACATCCCACCATCTTCCTCCACCTCTTCCTCCGTCGACCCTTCTGCATCTCCACTTCACCTCCAAAGCAGGAGAGAGAGAGAGAGAGAGAGAGAGAGAGAGAGAGAGAGAGAGAGAAGAGAGAGAGAGAGAGAGAGAGAGAGAGAGAGAGAGAGAGAGAGAGTCAAGTCAAGAACACTTTGTTATCTCCAAAGAGAAATTAAGAGTGACCATAAAAACAACAAATCACAAATCATGTATCACACCCACCCATCCCCCTACCTACTCACTCGCGCGCACACACACACACACACACACACACACACACACACACACACACACACACACACACACACACACACACACACACACACACACAACACACCACCACACAACACACACACACACACACACACACACACACCACACACACACACACACACACACACACACACACACACATCACTCACTCACACACACACACACGCATACACATATATATATATATATATATATGTTTATATACAAACAAGCTTTGTAGTTTTTTGAAAGAACGTGAAAGCAGCTTTTTGTGTGACTCGACATTCATACAATTTATGTAGCTGATCTTGATTTTTGCCAATAATCTTTCCACATGTATTCACCACTCAGTTTAAAATGTTTTTGTTTTTCACGCTAAGATTTCCAAAGCAACATAAAAAGCCAAAGGACAACACATTCTACAAAACAACGATAAAACATAATTATTTGAGTTGTCCTTTTTGCAGCGAGAGACCGAAGTTTCTGAAGACAGTATATTCTAGATTGGCATTTTTTGTAGATAAATTGAGTATATGCATTAAAATTCAGCTTATCTCTAAAATAGTACCCATATACTTATATTTACTTGCACGCTCCACTTTGGTGTAATCAATATATTAGTGAGGGACAGGAGCTGGGTTTCTTCGAAAATTAATTACCATCTCCTTCGTCTTACTAGAGAGACTCAGAGACAGAGAAAGTGAGAGAGAGAGAGAGCGAGAGAGAGAGAGAGAGAGAGAGGGAGATGGAGAGGGAAAGTGTGAGGGAGAGTGAGAGAGTGCGAGGGGGGAGGCAGAGGCAGACAGACAGACAGACAGACAGATCATGTATCTAAAGGCGCGACAAACAGACAGACAGACAAACAAAGACATAGAGACAGGCAGACAGGCAGACAGACAGACAGAGAGAGAGAGAGAGAGAGAGAGAGAGGAGAGAGAGAGAGAAGAGAGAGGAGAGAGAGAGAGGAGAGACGGACAGACAGACAGACACGCCGATAGGGATAGCCAGACAAACAGAGACAGACAGACAGACAGTCAAAGAGAAGAGAGAGAGAGAGAGAGAGAGAGAGAGAGAGAGAGAGAGGACGAGACAGACAGACAGAGGACAGACAGACAGACAGACAGAGAAACAGAGAGACAGAGAGACAGAGAGACAGAGACAGTAACAAAGACAGACAGACAGCGACAGACAGACAGAGGGACAGAGAGCGAGAGAGAGAGAGAGAGAGAGAGAGAGAGAGAGAGAGAGAGAGATACATACAGAGAGACAGAGAGAACAGTAAACCTCCTAATTTTCCCCCCGTTTTTGGTGTGTGTGTGTGTGTGTGTGTGTGTGTGTGTGTGTGTGTGTGTGTGTGTGTGTGTGTGTGTGTGTGTGTGTGTGTGTTAACACTCTTAATGCTATGGAGATGTGTTATATCGAAACAAAAATTAATCAGATAACAAAAAGAACAGTAGATCAGTATGACACACATTTTCCCCGACAGTGGTATAAGCCATAACAGAGAGAGAGAGAGAGAGAGAGAGAGAGAGAGAGAGAGAGAGAGAGAGAGAGAGAGAGAGAGAGAGAGAGAGAGAGAGAGAGAGAGAGAGAGGAGAGAGAATTTTTACACTCAGCCATTCAGCTATGGCCTTATATCTAGGTGTTGAAAAAAAAAAGCCAAACGCCCAATGACAATTACTGACGAGGGTCCTTTACTCAACTTGTCATGATGGTGGGGCAACAAAGCACCGATCGAACGGCGTTTTCTGTTTTTATCTTGTTCTTTCTCTTTACTTGTTTGTTTGCATTGTTTTGGTTTCATTGACCACACACAGCACACAGCTATTTCTTTTATACTATAGCACACTGCCCCCCTCATTCACACTACCTCCATTTCCAACACACACACCACACACACACACACACACACACACAACACACACACACACACACACACACACACCACACACACACACACACACACACACACACACACACACACACACACACACACACACACACACACACACACACACACCACAAGAAAAGGAGACTAAAATGAAGGTCTGTAAAAAGAATCGTTCACTTTTATCATATTTCATGTCTTCCTTGTATGAATTTTTTTTCCCCATTATTTTCGGGGTGGGGTGGATGAGGGAGGGGTGGAGAGGGGATGAGTGCGGAGTTGGGTGAAGAGGGAGGGGGGGGGGTAGAGGTCGGGGAGGGAGTGAAGACTCTGTCTTGATCTTATGAGTGCATTTGACTGTTTGAGTAAGAGACGGTTGTTAGATTAAAAAAAAAAAATCGCAAGATATTCATTCGTTGGTGGTAAGCGTCGATCAAGGAGGAAGTGTAGGAAGTGAGGAGGTATTCCATTTCCCATCCCACCTCTCCTCTCCTCTCCTCCCTCCCTCCTCCTGCTCCGGCCAAAACTATTTTTAAAAACCTACAGAGAGAACTGTGAAATATACATGAATAAATAAACAATCGCTCAACCCAGCACCACTTTGGCCTGTTATTCTCTGACCCCCTTCCACTGCGTCTTCTCCTAACTTTACAGCATTTGGCCAGTGTAGACTGGAGAACACATCTGAACCCCCTTCCTCATGATAGACAGGTCTTCGTCTGGATGAAATCCGCCCCTGGATACCATGGGTCAGACAGGAGGCGAGAAGTTGGGGAGGGGGGAGGGGGGATCCGGGAGTTCCGCTCCTTAGCCCCTCTTCCCCTCCGCGCCCACCCCCCAACACACACACGCACGCACACCACACACACACACACACACACACACACACACACACACACACACACACACACACACACACACACACACACACACTTTTTCTTTTATCCTCTTTCCCTTCCGACACAATTTCGAGAGAATCAGAAAGTATCTTTTAAAGAGCTCATTCAGCGAAATGAAAAAAAAAGGAGATTAAAAAGAAAGAAAGAAAAGAAAGCAAAATAGAAATAGATACCCCTTCCCTTCCAACGGCCCCAAACCTCATCCATCCACCCATGCTCTCCATCCTTTAACTTGTTATCCTCTATAGACTTCTGCAGAATGTGATTGGACCAGACCCCTAGGTAAGAGGTACCGATAAAGGAGGGACAAGAGGGAGGGGGTGGGCGGGTGGGGGCGGTGTCCAAGAATTCTTTCCCCTGCCTTCCTTCTTCCGCTTCCCCCCCCCCCCACACACCTCCTACCGCCACCCTGTCCCTCCCTCAAATCCTCACATTCCTCCCCTCCCCCCCCCCCCTCCGCCCTCCCCTTCCTCTCCCTTCAGCCAAATTCCGGAGATGTGAATGCATTTTAAAGAGCCTGTTCCGGGGGAAAAAGAGTATGAAATATAAACAAAGTAGAATCAAAGGTTCCCCCCCCCCCCCCCCCCGTCATCCTCCCCACCCCACCCCCCTAACCCCCCCCCCCCCCCCCCCCCCCCCCCCCCCCCCCCCCCCGACCTTTCCGAGTTGTCTCGTTCCTCACCAACTTTCTGGCAACTGTAGACCCTTAAGAAACGAGCCTGGATTTTCCTCACTCATGGGCGAAGAAATCCACCTCTGGACAGAATACACCCCACCCTTCCCTTCTCCCCTCATCTCTCTTCGCTCCCCCCTCCCCTCACCTACAACTCGCCCCTCCCCCCCCCCCACACACACACACACATACGCGCGCGCGCTTACCTCTCTCTTCGTCTCACATAACAATCTATGGCACGGGAAAATAAAATCAAGATCTACTATGCGACTTCCCGCTCCCAAATTGCAGCTAGACCTCTCCAACTCTTTAATTGTTTCAGGGTTCTTGTCGAAACATGCTCTTAGCCAGGTGACCTGGAGGTTGACCGGGGGCCAAGGTGGGGGTGGGGTGGGGGGTGAGGATAATAACTGTCTCACGAGATTTTGAGGGAGGGACCTTAGACTATACTCTGCCAGCCATCAGAAGGACAAAACGTTAAGACGGGAAGTGAAAAGGGCTTTGTTGTTGTTGTTGTTGTTGTTGTTGTTGTTGTTTGTTGTTGTATCGGGTACCCATAGATTCAAACTCGCAATGTCTGATTACGAATTCGGTGCCTAACATAACACCAGTCTGAAGCAAGCTCCACAACGTTTTATTGGTAGTTAGTTAGTTACATCCAGTGTTGATGTCTACACCAGTTTATGATGATACGGCTAACAGGAGTAACATTCTCAGCACACACACACACACACACACACACACACACACACACACACACACACACACACACACACACACACACACAGAGAGAGAGAGAGAGAGAGAGAGAGAGAGAGAGAGAGAGAGAGAGGAGAGAGGAGAGAGCTATTTCACACTATATTTCACCATCAGAACTACAACACATTCAGATGGGTGGCGAAAATGGCTACTTTCTCCGTTTTTCTTTTCTTTTTCTTTCTTTTGTTTTGTTTGTTTGTTTGTTTTTGTTTTGTTTTGTTGTCTCATCTTTTTGCCATTTCAATGGCATTACCACCATGCCGCTCATTCCAGTTCCCCATCCACACCCGCACCCTGGCTTGGCCAGTCGCAGTGAACGGTACCGGTCTTCAACGGGTAGCAGCCGTGTCAAGTCATGTGGTAACCCATCAGAGGTGACACTGCACTGCTGCCGGGTCGCTTCGGTGGTGTTCAGTGCTGACTGTTGCGATCTAACATACGCAGGACACCACTCACTAAGCCCGCTACTGGCGACAATACTGCTAAGTCGCGGAGCCATCGTGAGTAAGCACCACCAAAACCACCACCACCACCCTCTCCAGACGACGCCACTGCGTCCGTTCAACGACAGCTCCCATGGAATTGTTAATATTGTCGACTTGACTACAAACTTGCAAAGATCATAGATGCAGTGAGGGAAAAAGCGCGATCACCATTACAGCAGGGCATGAAGGGTGTCAACATTGTACACGTTCGTCATGCTGATCAGCAAGGATGAGGAAGATGATTATGGTGCAATGGAGTTACAGTCTGCTCCCACACTAGATAAGTGAGCTGTGTTCGACGCTTTCTTTCATAATACAACCTGGCATCAGCCAGACCCGACAGATACAGACACCTGTGGTGTTGATAAGAAAACTTGGGCAAGACGCAGAGACGCGTCCGTTAAGAGGACGAAGTCCGACCGCGTGGTTCCAGTCTTCCCCGTAACAGGTTCAGCTCTGGGTACGAGCTGGCCTAGGCCAACACACACACACACACCCGCACACACACCACACACACACACACACACACACACACACACACACACACACACACACACGCACGCACGCACGCACGCACACACACACGCACGCACGCACGCACGCACACACACACACACATACACACACACACACACACACGCACACACACACACACACCTGACTGAAATCAAACCAACTTCCTCCCAGCCCGGAAACAGCAATGCTAGCTATCGCACCACGGCAGTAAATGGTAAATAGCAGTGTTTACACTGGGCGCCAGCATGATTCGAACTGAGAACACTTGGAACCAAACTTGGTGCACAAATCAACTGCTCTACCCAGCCACCTCTCCACAGCCTTCCATTAGTGCGAAGCCGTAAATAAGCTTGAAGAAAACGGCAGTGAACATTACAACACCCTAGCAGCGGGCAGCGTGACGAGACTGTTGACCTTCGTGAAAATACTATCATTACTCGTGACAGCTGCTGTGAAATACCAATCCCCTCCCAGTCCTGAGCCTGAGAGAGCCCACCTCCTTCCTTCTCCTCCTCTCCTGAGCGGTGTATATTCCGTTAAAGCGTACATTCAGTGTATATTCCGTTCGCTCACGTTTATTTCCCCAGAAAAGAAAAGTGTATATTCTGTTTAAAGTGTATATTCAGTGTATATTCCGTTCGCTCACGTTTTTTTTTCCAGAAAAGAAAAGTATAGCATTGAAATCTGACTCCCAAAAATGGGTACAAAATTATGGTTCTTTAAAAGCTCAAATTTTTATACTCGAAGAATATGAATGTAACTGAATTCATTTCCTATTGTGTCATTCTGGAATGCATCCTTTACTAACAGGTAAGGTAATGTTATTTCGGACCACTATGGAACGTCAGAGTATCATCTTCATCATCGTCATTCTCACTGATGATTACACACACTTTAAGAAAAAAAAGGTGTCAAAGTCTGCAGTTCTTCATGCCTTACTCTCATTATGAGAGCCGGAATAGTTCGGTTGGTTGAGCCCCGGACTCGTAATCTTGGTGATCCTGGGGTTGCGGGTTCGAATCTCCGCCGGGCCGTTTCGATACAGGGGGATTTTTCCCTCGGAGTTAACATTGGTTCTGACTCCATTTCCCAAGTAGTCCTTCAAATAAACCGAGGTTCCGTGTGTGAACAAACGCAAAACACCTTGCACACACGTAAAATCTCATCTCCACCTTTCGGAAGAGAAGGCCAGTTTGGTCGTTGGTATGGATGACATGTTACACATAGCATGCACTCTGCGTGCAAAATCGAAAGAACGAAAGAGTTCAAATGAACGACATTGATGAACACGGGAAACGACTGAATGAAGCGGCAAAAGGCAGCTCTTCAGTCGGCTCTACCCAGGTAGGCAGCCCGCTGTGTAAACAAGAATGCGGATTGTAAAGCGCTTAGAGCTTGGTCTCTCACCGGGGATAGGCGTTATATAAATACTCTTGATAAATTATGACCACATTCAGGATATCCTCTCTACACCCGTATCCTATGTCAGATAGTTCCACAATCCTCAAAGCCTTCAGTCCTCGATACCTCGATGGCCTACGGACTGTCATTCTCTGGTACCGCTCTCCAGATCGGAACGCTCACTCAAGCAAGCTTTCGACTTACCCATTATTGTCGTCAGCAGGGTAGGGTTGAGCAGGGTTTGTGGGGGGGGGGGGGGGGGGGATGAAACAGGACAGAAATGCGGGGCTTAGTCGTGGTGTGCTGTACAGAAAATGGATCAGAAAGCATCACCGATTGAACACCGCTGAAGTGTCGGACAGATCGTGAACCGAGTGACACAGGCATCACCGATTGAACACCGCTGAAGTGACTCGGAACAGGCATCACCGATTGAACACCGCTGAAGTGACTCGGAACAGGCATCACCGATTGAACACCGCTGAAGTGACTCGGAACAGGCATCACCGATTGAACACCGCTGAAGTGACTCGGAACAGGCATCACCGATTGAACACCGCTGAAGTGACTCGGAACAGGCATCACCGATTGAACACCGCTGAAGTGACTCGGAACAGGCATCACCGATTGAACACCGCTGAAGTGACTCGGAACAGGCATCACCGATTGAACACCGCTGAAGTGACTCGAACAGGCATCACCGATTGAACACCGCTGAAGTGACTCGGAACAGGCATCACCGATTGAACACCGCTGAAGTGACTCGGAACAGGCATCACCGATTGAACACCGCTGAAGTGACTCGGAACAGGCATCACCGATTGAACACCGCTGAAGTGACTCGGAACAGGCATCACCGATTGAACACCGCTGAAGTGACTCGGAACAGGCATCACCGATTGAACACCGCTGAAGTGACTCGGAACAGGCATCACCGATTGAACACCGCTGAAGTGACTCGGAACAGGCATCACCGATTGAACACCGCTGAAGTGACTCGGAACAGGCATCACCGATTGAACACCGCTGAAGTGACTCGGAACAGGCATCACCGATTGAACACCGCTGAAGTGACTCGGAACAGGCATCACCGATTGAACACCGCTGAAGTGACTCGGAACAGGCATCACCGATTGAACACCGCTGAAGTGACTCGGAACAGGCATCACCGATTGAACACCGCTGAAGTGACTCGGAACAGGCATCACCGATTGAACACCGCTGAAGTGACTCGGAACAGGCATCACCGATTGAACACCGCTGAAGTGACTCGGAACAGGCATCACCGATTGAACACGCTAGGCTGAAATAACGAGTGACTCGGAACAGGCATCACCGATTAACACCGCTGAAGTGATCGAACAGCATCACGATTGAACACCGCTGAAGTGACTCGGAACAGGCATCACCGATTGAACACCGCTGAAGTGACTCGGAACAGGCATCACCGATTGAACACCGCTGAAGTGACTCGGCTACAGTGCAGTGTCGTCTCTGGTAGGTTGCCCTGTGATGTCCCAATAACGATTGCTCTCTGTCGACCGTAGGCAGTGACAGAACGTACCTAGATGTGGCTATGTTTAGGAGAGTCAGAATGAGCGCCGTAAGATGAATGCCTGTAAGATGGGTCTGTGTATGAGAGAATGACAACAACAAAAACATCATCAACAACAACAACAACAACAACAAAATATTGACTGGGTCAAACCAACAGATTAACAATGGTCAATCCACAATCTGCTTGAAAGTTTCGGCTCTACGCTGTCTCTGCAGCAGAAGATAAGCCTGTCTGTCTGTCTGTCTGTCTGTCTGTCTGTCTGTCACTCTCTCTCTCTCTCTCTCACTCACTCACTCTCTCTCTCTCTCTCTCTCTCTCTCTCTCTCTCTCTCTCTCTCTCTCTCTCTCTCTCTCTCTCTCTCAGGCCGGAATTCCAAGCAGAGTTCACCAGCGCGCGCGTATTGTGTGTGTGTGTGTGTGTGTGTGGTGTGTGTGTGTGTGTGTGTGTGTGTGGTGTGTGTGTGTGTGTGTGTGTGTGGACTGGAATTTGCTGTCTCCTTCAGCCTAGCTGTTGGGTGGGAATCGTGTCCCGAACCTAGGAACAAATCTGAAGTCTTAACCACCCGGCTACCTAGGTTCCCAAGCCGTAGGTCACGTTGGGGTGAGTGGCAAATGAAATGTTTTGGCTCAGGCGGATGAACACCTGTACGGAGGAAGCTTTTTGACCTGCCGAGAGCATCAGTGGTTGTGGCAACTTAGTTCAAGTAGCGCCACGTTTACGAATCCGGATATATACCGTTCGCTTAACATTTGCATCAAAGACTGAAAACCATAGCCGAATATTTTTTCTCCATGTTTTTGAAATTTGACCGTTTTGCTTTTATTTCCTGTTGCACTGTTCTTGTTGTTGCTGTTAATGTTGTTGTTATTATTTTCCAACCTAAACTGAAAACTATCTGCTATCTAAAAAAGAATTGAAATAGATGGACTTCGGCTTCTAGATTTGACCACGAAACCCCTCAAACGGCAAAGAAGCCTCAAAATATGTGGTGAACAATTATAGAAGAATTGAAATAGATGGACTTCGGCTTCTAGATTTGACCACGAAACCCCCCAAACGACAAAGAAGCTTCAAAATATGCGGTGAACAATTACAGAAACAGAATAAAACGCTTATGCGTTTCTCGGTTTAATGATCAGTAAACATGCTTTGAATATTTGATTGTCAGCAACTACTATCATGACCATACCGAAGGACATATTTCAGTAAAGCTGTCGATGCCGTGTACACCCATTTTTGATTCTGATTCCACTTCCAGTTTCCTTAAAGGATGTGACTTAGAAAGACAAATCATACGTGAAAACTAACCTGCAGCAAGTGTTATATCACGTGGTCGACAAAGGGGAACAGAATTTATATCGTTAACAAGACAGTGACGAGCTCTTCCCTCAGTTAGTAATAGGGTAGATGATTAACATATTAGTTTATCATATCAACCTCCAGTGCTTAGAATCACATATGAAGCTTTCGTAGACCTGAAAACATTTGTTTCCCATCTCTGTATCGTTTTCTTTATGTCACCTGTCTTATTGTGAAATGTATGCATAATCACGCAGTCGGTAATGATGTAACAGATGGTTAAATCCAATTTCCTCGTTTACAGTAACTCATGACTCTCCAATTACCTTGAACGTATCTGATTTTAAATCCATTTTATTATATCAATTTTCTGAAAGTATTTTGTTTCAAATATAAGTGTACAGATAAATTGTGGTGATGATTTTCACAAAATAATCCATGCATTCTGATATTGTTTGTTTGTTTGTTTGTTTGTTTTTTTTCGTTTTCTTCTTCTCTTCTTATTCACGTGACCTAAGTGGTCGTAGGGGGGGACATGAGGGACGACTCCGTCCATCTTCTTCTCCATCGCGGCCTGTCCTCTGCTTCTTGCAGGAGTTCTGGCAGCCTGAGGTTTGTCCACTCTACCACGTTCTCCGACCAGCTCTTTCTGTGCCTGCCTCTGCGCCTTGCTCCTTCAAACGTGCCTTGCAGGATTGTCTTTGCCAGCGAGTCGTGTCGTGCCACGTGGCCAAACCACATCAGCTTTCTCCTCCTAACTGTAGCCAAGTGGGGGTTCCTGTGGTCCTGCCAGTGTGGCCACCTGCTCTCGGATAGAGTCGTTGGTTCTGTGCTCTGTTCAGTCTTCTGTAAGCCTTCATCTCGAAGACTTGGGTCCTTCTCTCCAACTCTGCCGTCAAGATCCATCTCTCACACCCATACAGGAAGACTGAGAGGACGAGGGCTTTGTTTAGCTTGAGTTTTGTAGGGAAGCTGATCTTATTGTTTCTCCACAGCTTTGTGAGTTTTGCCATAGCTGATGTGGTAAGAGCTAATCTGACCTTGATTTCGTTTGAGATAATAGTCGATCGAGTTTTTCGTTTCACTTTTTTAACATCATTTTTTTAAAATTATTTTTCTTCATCAACATCATCTCTTTATCTTATGATCATTTCCACATGCGCATATCTGCTTGGACGAACAGACTAACTAGCAAAAGGAAAGGCTGATCCATGACTTTGTTCACTCAACATTGTGCAGCAGTTTATTATTGACAGACGAAAGGAAAACCCTAGAGGACGATCTTTCTTTTTTAAATTCGCTGACTATTTCATAGACACTACTTCTTCCACCGAGAAATTCCGTTCTGTCTGATGATACTTGACGCTAGGTTTCCTAGCGTGTGTCAAATCCACCTTCGTTTTCTTCTGTCAGTTTCAACTTCTACTGGTCTTTGCTGCGTCTGGTTCCATGGTGTTATATTGCTGATGGTGTTTGGCCTGTGGATCCGGAGATTCTTCTCAAACAAGTATCGATGACGATCTGTGATTTGTTGTTGCTGGTTTTGGTTGTCATCCATGTCTTGGCTACATATAACAGCAACGACTTTACCTTAGAGTGCAATAATGGAATTTTGTACTTGGTCTCGGTACTTTTGAACTCCAGATGAACTCCAAATGTTCTTGAGCTGTAGGAGTGCTGCTCAGGCCTTGTTCCTTGCTTTGACATCGGCATTTATATCATCCTGCCTATCGATTGAGCTGCCTGGGTAGGTGAAAAACTCCACTTTTTCCAGTGCAGTCTCATTGAGCGACTCGTTCTGCCTTTGCTGCATTCGCTTTTTCTCTTTTTGGATGTTCAGACCAACTTGTGATCGGGTGGCCGCAACTACTGTGGTTTTCTCTTGCACCTGTTGGTGACGACTCCACCCCTTAAAGTATATCTGAATAATCGATTGCCACGCAGTATCAGTTGTACAGACACTTACCAAAGAATGAAAATATAGCCAAACTTTTATTTTAAAAGGTCAGCTACGTTGTGAATATGAAATGTGACATCAGTCACAAAATCAGTAAAAAGAAATGAAAGATTGTTTCTTTTTCTTTATTTGTAGAAAGGCAGTTTCATCGGCCATTTCAATTACTAAACAATGGATGATCGGCGTCACTTCAACAAAATTTCCCTTGACTACAGAATTTTAAAAAATGCTTACATTCATTTG
>CM065729.1:44875741-44878241 GCA_033310375.1 Conus canariensis | reverse complement strand
ACCCCAAGTTTGTGTATACGTCATCTGGACAATAAACGTTACATCAACACCAGCCTCATGATTATTTGAATAATTTGGAGTAAAACACATTGGTAACTGGTTGCTAATGGTGAATTTGATGTGTAGCGTTGGCAACAGTCTAACATGATCCAGCTGACAAGAATACCACCCTCCGCTCGGAGAATAAGTGTAGGGGACGTTTTGTTTTTGATAGTACACTGATGCCACAAAAAAGGCATGGTGCCATTGGGAGATTATCAAATGTTCAAGATGGGCAGCAAAAGTGTCAGTTTTTCCGTGTTAATTCTTGGCACACGGAAATCGAACTTGAGGTTTGAACATGCATCCATCCAAGCCGTATCATTTTCTCGTTATGAGATTCCAAGATTTCAAAGAGCTCTTCCTGACATTCTCAGGGGAGTGTGGAAGATACAACAATAATGTCTATATACTTGATTGATGCTTCATTGTTTAAAAAAAAAGTCAATAGTGAAATGATACAGAAAACAATAGGTAAAACAAATATAAAAAGAAACTTTTTTAAAAATTATTATTAACCCACCAATTCTCTAAAATGTACATATTCTAGAGAGACGGTCCCGTCACACTTCTTATTCCGTTGGAAAATCAACTTGCGCGCAAGCCCAGCTAAATCGCTGTTTTGTCTGTCTGTCTGACTGTCTCATTCTGTCTGTCTGTCTGTCTGTCTGTCCGTCTGTCTGTCTGTCTGTCTGTCTGTCTGTCTGTCTGTCTGTCTTCTCTCTCTCTCTCTCTCTCTCTCTCTCTCTCTCTCTCTGTTGTTTCCACGCTTTTAGCTGAAATGAGTTCCTTTGGACTGTAGTTCGTTCGTTCCATTCTTTTGCCGTTCTGGTGACACAATTTGTTATTTGCCTCGGTTCTTGTAAGGGGTATCTGGTTTTGTTTTTTTTCTGTTCAATCCAGTTGTTTATCGAATTAGTTTGCTCTTGGGGTTGCGGTGTATTTCATGTCATCGTTTCATTGCATTTTATTTTATCTTAGACCTGTTCACTTTGCTTCGTTTTATTTCATTTTGTCTTTTTGTTTTTGTTCTTACCTTCTTTCGCTACTTTACTTTATTTCATCTAATGTCATTTATTCATGTGTTATTTCATTATATATCTTCTGTTTCATTTTTTTTAAAGTGGGGAGGAGAGGGACTGGCGGTGAGGGGGTTATTTATCGAATTATTTTGCTTGCAAATTTGCTACTTATTTCATTTCATTGTTTGACTGCATTTCATTTTGCCTTACACTTTTTCACTTTCTTTCATGTCATTTCACGTTGTCTTACCTTATTGCTTTATAATCTTTTAACCTTATTTCATTTCTTTTTGTTCTAATGTTATTTGTTCATTTCTTATAATATTTCAATTATTCTTTTTCATTGGGGGGGGGGGGGGGGGGGGAGGAGACGATGGGTGGTGAGGGGGTCCTTGAGTACAAGTCTACAAGCTCATGTGCGGCATCCAGTGACATCAGTATCAGCTGATTTAGGAGTTGAAATCGAACTTTAATCGAATTATAGAGTAATTTTGCTCACAACGTTGCTCTTAATTTCATTTGACTAAACGTTACTGTTTTTTTGTTTCATATTATACACTGTCTTGAATTATTTCATTTACGTTATTTTGTCTTATTTCATTTGTTTATCATTTTCGATTTGTGTTACCATTTCCTTTCATGTTTATATCATTTAATCATTTAATTCTGTGTTTCTTTGTTTTATGTACTTTGTTCTATTCTGTGTTCACGGGGTGGAGTAAAAGGGGTGCCCTTAGTACCCGTCAGCAAGCTCGCGCTGTTGGCATCCTGCCACAAACATCAGCACTACCCGACCTGGCAGCTTTCGTACTCATATTAAAAAAAAGAAAGCTACTGTTAAATATGACATCCGTCAATGCTACCTGGAAGCGTTAACCGATCTGTACAGACTGTGGACCCAGTTCACAGTCCACGCCAGGATTACAGAATCTACAACACGAGCTGTCAGAATCGGTCCTAGAATGCTGCTACGTTCACACAGGAAGCGACCCTGTGATGGGGATGATGCAGCAAGGAACTGTCGGTAATCTGGCACACAGGGTCGGAAGGAGGAGCACGCTAGCTGCAACATGTGTTGAAATGCGCAACGTGTGGTGACGACTGATGGGGATGAACACGGTGTGAGGGAGACATGGTCTGTGGCGCCGTCTGGAACTTTGGACAGAATGAGGAATAGAAACTGAAAAAGTGCGTGTGCAGGGCTTACTATGCGCCTCTCTCTCTCTCTCTCTCTCTCTCTCTCTCTCTCTCTCTCTCTCTCTCTCTCTCTCGCTCACACACTCTCTCTCGCTCACCTCTCTCCCTCTCTCTCTCTCTCTCTCTCTCTCTCTCTCTCTCTCGCTCACACACTCTCTCTCTCTCTCGCTCACTCTCTCCCTCTCTCTCTGTGTCTCTCTATCTCTCTCTCTCTCTCTCTCTCTGACACACACACACACACA
>CM065729.1:44860741-44870741 GCA_033310375.1 Conus canariensis | reverse complement strand
GGGGGAGGCAAGAGTAGGAGGAGTTGTGAACTGAAGAAGAATGCACAGTATACTGAAAGAGAAAAGGATACTGCTACTGTCACACCTAAAACCAGTAATGGTTGTGAAGACGATGAAGATCATGATGGTAAAAGATGGCATCGATGACAATGAAAGGAGTGAACTATAGGACTAGCTCGTTCTTTCGGCATAAACCCAAAATAAATTTACACGGGTGACCCCCTGTATCCAGAGAACGTGTCAGTAGCGGCACTTATACCAGTTTAACACTCGAGGTATCATGTCCCAGTGTAAGCATCCACGTTCCCAATTCTCAATGTTCCAACGGAACACCCATATCCCAACGCAACACCCATATACCCATGTCTACATATATGTCTCCTCTCCACCTACTGACCACAATCATTGTTTTACCTTGTAGCCAGTTCCACAACCTCACACCTCCCATCACACAACTTCCCCAAACCCCACCTTAACTCTTCACCTCATTCCTAAGGTGAAGGCCCTATCAAAGTCAAAACTCGAAAAATTTGGCACTGTTTTACTAAAGGTATGGAAGCACCATGATTACTGTCATCGTAACAACAGGGTGTGAAGGATCTAAGACTTTTACTCGACTATTCTTTCTTTACAAACATGATGAATGGGGATATGGACGATGACAATATCCTTATAAGAGTGCCACGCTTGGTGTGCGGCCGGGATGTACACTGCCGCCTTTTTCTTTACGACGCAACTGACGTCAACCCGCCCTACTCAGATTTGAAACCGAACATTAATGATTATATCAGAGACCTCTGGCAGCAGGACTGGAATACACAGACAAATAACACACTTTTCCAGATCCGTCAACATCTGAAAGAGTTCCTATCATCTACTCTGGTGGCCGCATGGAAGAAACGGTTTTATGACGGCTGCACACTGGCCATTCGTTTTAAACTAAGTTTGTGCCTTTTAAAGAGTGAAGAAGCTCCGTGGTGCATTCCATGTCATGTACCACTTACAATGGAACATATTGTGTTTTTTTTTTTAGAGTGTTGGGACTTGCATGATAAGAGACATACACATTCTACAGCAGACTCTATGTATAAAAACCTTGTTCAGAGATGTCCCCACTGGTGTAATCTTGGAATTTTGAAAACGATTAACATTTTTTCTCTGATCTAAGATTTTACAGAAGAAAGATTTTAAACAAAATTTCCGGTGTGTTTTTAGGTGTATTTTAATTAAAGGGTTGTGTGAATGAATGACTTGTGAGTTGACTTCACCGTGGCAACAGCCCTGATGTATGGCCATTTACGGTCGGCTGGGCTATAAGCAATATTACCTTACCTTATTAATCAGCCCCAGGAATGTAAGCACACTTACAATGCTGGTCAAGAACCTTGAGTGCCATCTCCAGGAACTCCTGTGGGAAGTAGATCTACTCATCTCACGCGAGCACCTGGCACTATCTAACGCTAAAGTGAATTCAGACGAACCAGAAAATCACACAGTGAGACTAATTCTACGTGATTTAAACCTTGGAACTGGGTCTTAAAAACTGCGCCAAGACGACCATCGCTCTTCCATGTCACATTAAAGCTTAGCATCCCACACTTACCAAAGACAGTTCAGCAGGTGGGTACCTTCCGAAAGTACTCGACAGTGATTTATGCATCCTCTACGAGAGAGATAGGGCGAATTAGGTACCTCTTAAATGTCCATTAATGCAGGCAAGCAGCTGGGAAAGCGATAGACTTCAGGAGATATACTTAAAGCGGGAGTTTTCTTCTTAGGTGATTCTTAAAGCCATGATCTCAAAGTGTGCCTTTCAACTTGCATCCTTACTGGAGGCAACGATACATCTTTATGGTTTTTATATAAACATACAATGTCTAGGATCCAGAGGTTACACTGTAAACAGCATTAACAGTTTTTAACGGTTCTTAACAGTTTTTGATCTCTTCACATCAGCCACCTTTGCTCATCTCTGTTGTATATCTGTAAGTATGCGTGCATGCATACATGCATGCATGTATGTGTGTATGTACGTACGTACGTACGTATGTATGTATGTTATGTATGTTGTTATGTATGATGTATGTATGTATGTATGGATGGATGTATGTACGTATGTACGTATGTATGTATATTTGTGTATTATGTACGTATGCATATATGTGCATGTATGTATGGATCATGCATTTATGTGTGTATGTATGTATGTATTCATGCATGTACGTATGTATGTATGCATGTATGCATGTATGTATGTATGTATGTATGTATGTATGTATGTTATGTATGTATGTATGTATGTATGTATGTATGTATGTATTATGCATGTATGCATGCATGTGTGTACATATGAACATATGCATCCGTGTATTTATAGATCTGTCTGTTTGTCTTTCTAGTTACCCGGGGGAACAGGAGAAAGAACAAGGGCGTGAGGGATGACTGACAGGGGAATGTCAGGAAGTAAGGGAAGGGAAGGAGAGGACAGAACGCAATGGTGTACACATTACAGCACCACTAACAAATGGACGAAGACAGAAAAGGAGAGAAGTGATGGACAGAAGAGTGGCTTGGTTTATTTGTTTATTTGTGTGTTTGCTTGTGTGTGTGTGTGTGTGTGTGTGTGTGTGTGTGTGTGTGTGTGTGTGTGTGTGTGTGTGTGTGTGTGTGTGTGTGTGTTTTTTCGTTTTTTCAGATGCGCGTTTCCTAGAAGGTTTCAGTGGAAGCACACAGTCTCTCTCTCTCTCTCTCTCTCTCTCTCTCTCTCTCTCTCTCTCTCTCTCTCTCTCTCTCTCTCTCTCTCTCTCTCTCTCTCTCTCTCTCTCAAGCTGAACATTTCCAAATATCGGTTCCATACGCAGCTTCAGAGAGTTAATGTTCTCAAAGCCACGCTCTTCTTTGTATGCGGAATTTTATAACCGCCTGCCCCATGATTCCCGATGTGAAGTCTTTCCTTTCGGCAGGGGACGCAAGAGAGACAAGAGCAGCGTAGGCGGCGTGTAGAGTGAAGAACTGACTAGAAAACAGCAGAAAAATCCCACGAGAGAAGACGAATTTGAAGACTTGAAGACTTTGAGAAGAAGAAGAGAAGAAGAAGAAGAAAAAAGAAGAAGAAGAAGAAGAAGAAGAAGAGAGGGAGGAGGAGGAGGAGGAGGAGGAGGAGGAGAGAAGGGAGAAGGAGGAGGAGGAGCAGGATGAGGAGGAGGAAGAAGGAGGAGGAGGAGGAAGAGGAGAGGAGGAGGAGAGGAGAAGAAGAAGAAGAAGAAGAAGAAGAAGAAGAAGAAGAAGAAGAAGAAGAAGAAGAAGATTATCAAGGAGAGGAGATGGAGGGAGAGGCAGAGGTGTACGAGTACACACACACACACACACACACACACACACACACACACACACACACACACACACACACACACACACACACACACACACACACACACACACACACACACACACACACACCTGTTACTCCAGAGCTGTATTTCCTCGCCCATGGAATACAGCCAACGATCTCAAAGCCTACAACAGTAGGCAAGACATGAACCCTGCTTCATCACAAAAACACTAAATGAGGTGAAAGAGGGCATCCACTTTATCGGTGAACAAACGGCGCACTTGCCACAAGCTAAGGTGAGGAGTCTTCAATGTGTTTACTCGGCTGGCACATGGGAGAACTCCGGACACAGCCAAGGTCAACCAGATGCTAATCATCCCTTTGCTGGCAGATCCGCACAGGAGTCGACACCAGAATTTATTATTTTCGCTTTTGGGTCATGTTTTCATTTTTCAGCCGAGACACTGTAGCGTTTAAGCATTCTTGCACACAGACAAAAAAGCAGAGGATTGGCATAGAAACGTAAGCATGTTGGGAGAAAAAGAAGAAGAAGAAGAAGAAGAACAACAACAACACAACAACAACAACAAACAACAACAACAACAACAAGAATAAGAACAAGAACAAGAACAAAAACAAAAACAAGAAGGAAAGAATAGGAAGAAGGACAAGACGAAGAAGAATAAGAGGAAGAATAGGAAGAAGACGGAGGAGGAGGAGGAGGAAAAAGAAGGTGAGGACGAAAATAATTCATGATGAAGAAAAGGAAGGAAGAAAGAAAGAAAGAAGGAAGAAGAATTTGAAGAATTTGAAGAAGAAGAATTTGAAGAAGAAGAAGAAGATGAAGAAGAAGAAGATGATGATGATGATGATGATGTTGACGACGACGACGTTAAAGTAAACGAGGAGGAGGATTTGTGCTGTTCCAAACGACTAGAATAGGAACGTTATAAAGTGTCAATGTGAAACACACACACACACACACACACACACACACACACACACACACACACACACACACACACACACACACACACACACACACACGCACACACACACACACACACACACACACACACACACACACACACACAGAATGGGGGGGGGGGGGGGGGGGGAGAGAGAACATTATTTTCAAGTGCTGATGTGTGAAGAGATCAGAGGGAGAGATGTGTAGGAAAAAAATAAAGCGTAACTGTAAAACCGTGAGACAGACAGACAGACAGACAGCGAGAAAACAATGTTTTCAAGTGCTTGTATATGGATACAAGGGAGGGCGAGAGAGTCAATTGTTGATGTACAGAGAGAGGGTCAGGGAGAGAAAGATTGCAAAGAGATGACATTCACACCGACACATAATACTATTTAGTTTGCACTGAAAGCAACATTGATATGCTTCTTGTAAATAATATTCTGCTGGATATTTTTCTGTCCATACTCTATCGTCATTATTCACTTTCATTCTATTTCAACATATATACAGATACATAATGTGTAAGTAACGGTATACTCTAGATCTGTATATTAGTGCATGCATGCATGTATATTTTTACCCATTTGTTCGGATGTATGCACATCTTCATAAATATGTATTTGTGTGTCTGGTTTTACAGGTGCATGTGCTCTCATGTGTTTGGTAACCATACTTTTACTTTTTGAAAAGGGGAAACAAGCATGCAATCTTTTCATTTCTTTATCTTTATGTTCGTATTCATATATGTCTAGTGTTTGTACGAGTGTTTCTGCGTGCGTATGAAGGTACATATATTTTGTTATTACATCTTCGTTTTCGCGAGAAAATTTAAAAATGTAAAACTACAATCTTCTCTGTCTCTTTCTGTCTCTGCCTTTGTCTGTCTGTCTGTCTGTCTGTCTGTCTGACTCTCACTCTCTCTCTCTCTCTCTCTCTCTCTCTCTCTCTCTCTCTCTCTCTCTCTCTCTCTCTCTCTCTCTCTCTCTCTCTCTCTCACTCGCAATTTTCACAGAACATCTCCAGCTCAGTTAGACATCATTTAAAATTCCTTGGCTCTGTTTACTTTCAAAGGCAAACATTGCTCACCCTGCGTATGCACACATCAATATAGTTAGATGGTGCTTTTTTGTTTTGTTTTGTTGGCTCGATTTTCATCTGTTCAATAATGATTTCTTCCCCTTCCTCAAGATGAAATATCCTTTTTTTTTTATAGAATGCAGTTTCGCCGTCAAGACAATTGCACCCAGGGTTCTGAGGTTGTGTCAGAACTGGAAGGAGACGGGGGAGAACTGGGAGGGTTTGAAGGGCAGAAAGGAATGCGGAGAGAGGGAGGGAGAAGGGTGGGGGGTTTTCACTTGAAGGAGGATCGTACCCGTCGAGCCGACATAACAGAGCTTCTCTGATGCCATGAAGAGTGCAGGGAGCGTGCTGATGTGATTAGTGCGGGTCCTAATGATCTACAGATGATGACCCATCCCTCTTAATATTTAATCCCTGTGTACTATGTCTCTCATCTGTTGTTGTTTGTTTGTTGTTGTTGTTGTTGTTGTGTTGTGTGGTGGTGGTGGTGGTGGTGGTGGTGGTGGTGGTGATGGTTCTTTTTCTTCTTCTTGTTCTTGTTCTTGTTCTTCTCTTCTTCTTCTTTTCTTTCTTTCTTTCTTTCTTTCTTTTCTTTCTTTCTTTCTTCTTCTTCTTCTTTCTTCTTCTTCTTTTCTTCTTCTTCTTCTTCTCTCTTCTTCGTCGTCGTCGTCGTCGTCGTCGTCGGTCATCGTCGTTCTCGTCATCGTAGTCATGTTGTCATCTTTGACGTCGTCATTGTCTACGACGTCTTGTTCTTCTTCTCCTTCATGCTTCTCCTTTCTTCCCCTTCCTCTCGTCCTCTTGTTCGTTTTCCTCTTCTCCCTCTCTCCTGTTCTTTCCGTTTGTTCTTGATCTTGTTCTTGTTCTGGTTGTTGTTGTGGTGGTTGTGTGGTGGAGGTGGTGGTGGTGGTGGTGGTCTTCTTCTTCTCTTCTGCTGCTGCTGCTGCTGTGGCTGCTGTCGACCTCCTGTTCTTTCCGTTTCTTCTTGTTCTTGTTGTTCTTCTTCGATTGCTTCCTCCTCCTTCTCTTATTCCTATCCATCTCCATCTTCCTTGTTGTTTTCCTCTTTTTGTTTTTAAATTCTTCTTCTTTCTTTAATAATTATCAAAAGTAGAACGGTACAATTTGGCCGCGTGCCCAAGACACTTGATGTTGAGTTCAGCTTAGTTTTCAGCACAAAGCGGAGGATTATAATTATCTTCATGCAGTCTTACACTGGGAATCAGAATGCCCTTTACCCTCCTTGCCATTTTCGCTTTCTTTTAATTAATAGATTTGAGACTAATCATATGACAAAGATACTTAGCGACTGAGGCACTGGAATGCTATCTAGATTCCTGCTCTAACGACCAATATCAATAAAAGTCATGTTAGATGTTTCACACTATGAGTATACACTGAAAATGATGCGGACTTTCGAAGTGGCACTGCCTAGACCGCACACATCGGTGCCTCCTTCTCCAAGACTGGAAATGTTTTGAAATACGTAAAAAGAAACCAATGCAGCACGTAAATCTGCCAATGAAATCATCATTGAAGGAAACCTCTGGCTATATTGATAAAAACCCAAAGCATTTGTGCATAAAATATCGTCTAGGTATGCACAGTATGATTTGAGACAATAGTTGGAAATTAAAGAAAGTATGCCCAGTATGAGGCCGCTTCAATGATGGACGATCAAAGAAAATACGTGATAATGACAGGGTTTTTTTTACACACGCACTGGACTATCTTTCTCATAGAATATGAATAATTCATACGGTGAATTTTCTTTTCAGTGGGATAGATTACTGCCCAAAACAGTTTCATTTGCTCAGTGGTCAATTCCATGAGTTTCCTTATGACTTATTATAATGTCCTTTGGCGTGTGATGGGAAGGTGTGGAGTGGGAGAGAGGGGGGAGGAAGGTCAGAGAGAGAATGGGGGAAAAGGATGAGGGGTGGGGGGGGAGAAAGAGGAATAAGGACAGCTGTTGTACCACATTAAGAATGATTTGAGCACACTACAGGAAAACACAATGGACAGATCGTCAACGATTCTCCCAATATGAATATGTTTCACAAATATAAGTCAGGAGAAAAGCAGCACGGTTAATAAACAGAATGACACTCTGGAAAATGTAGACCTCCGCTACGTTCGAACGGATCCTAGATCCGTCCTGAAATTCGGATTCACTCTACAGATCTATGTCAAAATGATATGGGTTTGTTGTTTAGGGCAAGAGTCCATATTTCCACCTAGTATCCATAAAATCAGATTTGCCTGTTTGCTTGTTTGTTTGTTTGTCTGTTTGCTTGCTTGATCGTTTGTTTAATTAATTATTTAATTTTGCTGAACGAATCCATCCTTACTCAAGATGCGCACCACGGATCCTAATTACAAATCCTAACCACAGATCCTCGCTACAGATCCGCACCTAAACTCCATTGGATACGCATGGGCAAATCTCTATTGACCCACCTAATGTTGTTGATCAGAACGGGTTCAACAGCTTTTGCCCTGTCTTGCTTATGCACATCAGTGGTGGCATAACCCACAGTTCCTCGCCAAGACACAAGTTTTCATGACACTATTTTTATGACAGTATTTTTACGATACAATTTGTCAACAACACGTAGAAAAACATGTCGAGATCTGAGCAGAATACAGAATGATGCATTGTTTGCCTGCGTGATGTTACGTGTTGTTATTGGTGTTGTTGTTGTTGTTGCTGCTGCTGCTGCTGCTGTTGTTGCTGTTGCTGTTGCTGGCACTGTTGGCGGTTCTTCTGCTGCTGTGGCTCATCTTTTTCAACAGTTCCAAAGCAAAATAATTAACCTCATGCAGTGAAGATTTTTTTATGATAATAGTGTCTTTTTTTGATGATTGTTGTCTGAACCTCAAACATTCATTTTTTCGCGACAGGCTCGTATCAAAATCTCTCTCTCTCTCTCTCTCTCTCTCTCTCTCTCTCTCTCTCTCTCTCTCTCTCTCTCTCTCTCTCTCTCTCTCTGTCACGATAAGCTCGAAGCAAAATCTCTCTCTTCTCTCTCTCTCTCTCTCTCTCTCTCTCTCTCTCTCTCTCTCTCTCTCTCGTTTAACTAATGTTAAATCTATCGACTAAACAGGCATACGAACAACGTGTACCCTGATGCGTTACAGTATGGATGATCAGACACCCATTCTTCGAGAAAGACCGTCTGCTGTTGTTTATTCTTCATTCTGGTTGCTTAGACAATTTAGCATTTACCATTCGGTGTCTGCAGCGATATCAGCCTAAATAAATGTCTGGCCAGTCCGTATACAAAACATGTGTTGTGTTCCGGCACATCTGCAGGATCTCTGGCATCGGGTAGAGTCTGAATCGTCTGTATTTGTGCGTTTCGTTTGCGCCGCTCAAGAGCACAAAGTTAACAGTTCGTCGTCTTCTTCTTCTTCTTCTTTAAATTTTCTTCTTCAAATTCTTCTTCTTCTCTCGGTCTCAAAAAAACTCTCCTACTGAAGGTTTTAAAGATTTTTTTTTTTGCAGGCAAAGAGTACTCGTCCCATATGTGCTTACTCCTCTATCTACGATGCTTTAACTCAAATACACACAGAAGGAAGGAGCACAAGATGGTAGTAACAGAAAGAGAGATAGGTACCACAACCCTGTCGGCAGATGGCGGGAATCGCAGAGGAAGAGGTTCAATGACCCTATGGCGATGGGACAAACAGGGAGGGTGGAGGGGAAGGGGGGGGGGTGAAGAAAAGGAGGCGGGAAGGAGGAGAAGTAGGAAGAAGAGTTGGTGATGGGTGGGAGTGATGGAGGAGGAGGAGGAGGAGGAGGAGGGGGGTGAGGGATGGACTGGCTGAGATTTGTATCACTCTATCAACACCTTTGACTGTTTCTCGCACCTGTTCCTCTCTCTTCGTTTGTTTTGTTTGTTTGTTTTTTTTTTTTTTTTTGGTTTTGCCGCGGCTGAGCAGAAACGGCTAAATGTTTGTCTATAAACTGTCTGTTCGTCTGTATCTGTCTTGTGTCTGTCTGTCTGTCTGTTGGTCTGTCTTGTCTTCATCCGTTTGTCTATCTGTCTCTCTCTCTCTGTCTCTCTGTCTGTGTCTCTGTCTGTCTGTCTGTCTGTCTGTCTGTCTCTCTCTCTCTCCTCTCTCACTCTCTCGCTTTCGCTGCTCGCTCTCTCTCTCTCCCTCTGTCTGTCTGTCTGTCTGTCTCTCTCTCTTCTCTACCCCCTCCCTCTCTCTCTCTCTTCCTCCCTCCATCTCTCTCTCTCTCTCTCTCTATCTCGCTTTCGCTGCTCGCTCTCTCTCTCTCTCTCCCTCTGTCTGTCTGTCTGTCTGTCTCTCTCTCTCTCTCTCTCTCCTCTCCCTCTCTCTCTCTCCCCCTCCCCTCTCTCTCTCTTCCTCTCTCTCTCTCTCTCTCTCTCTCTCTCTCAAACAAACAAACAAACAAACAAACAAACAAACAAACAGAAAGCCACAGTGTAGAAAACCACCACAAACCGCAACAGCCACAACTTCCTATGGCCTTCAGATGTCACTGTGATCAAAAATAGTAACGCTTTCCATAGGGCGTACTATTTTTTGCTGCGATGCAGAAGGACACATCAGCAGCAGCCGCTGTAACTAACGAGGTGGGTAAC
>CM065729.1:44850741-44853241 GCA_033310375.1 Conus canariensis | reverse complement strand
ACACACACACCACGCACACACACCGCGCGACACAGACAGAGAACAGAACACGAGCACACACACACACACACACACACACACACAGCTAACGCACAAAACACACCACGCGCGCGCGAAACACACACACACACACACACACACACAGCACAACACACACACACACCATCACACCCAAACACACACACACACACACACACACACACACACACACACACACACACACCCCGCACGCGCGCGCGCGCGGAAGACACAAGGAGCAGACGCAATATCTAGTATAATGTTGAAACATTTGCCGGAAAACTGGATTATATTACTACATGAACTGTTTCAACAATGCTGGGATGAAGGTCATATTCCAAAGGTATGGAAACACTCAATCATAGTTCCAATACCAAAACAAGGAAAATAAACACCAGTACACCGGTAAGCTGCTAGAAAAGATCATTTTAAACAGACTAATTTACCATTGTGATAAAAGAAAAGTTATCCCACCAATCAAGCAGGTTTCAGGAAGAAGAGAAGTACAATTGATCATTTAGTGAAACTAACAACGCAGATTAAACATCAGTTTGCTCACAGAAAAAAATGTACTGGCCACATTCTTTGATATAAAGAAACCCATGACCATGTCTGGCATGGTAGATTACTGTATAAATTAAAAAGTATTGGTCTATCTGGACATATCTATGACTATGTTAAGAATTTCTTATCTGACAGAAGTATACAAACAAAAGTAGGCAACTCCTATACCACCTTAAGATTTCCCCAAATGGGAATCCCACAGGGATCAGTTATTGCCCCTCATTTATTCAATATTCTGCTCTACGATTTACCACAGTCTGTGTCAAATAATATTGTAATCGTACAATATGCAGATGACATATGTATGTGGAATAAAGTTGCCATAAAAAGAAAAAAACCAAAAGATACTGAACTATTTTAGAAAATTGTATCAACGGGAACTTGATAACTTAAATAATTATATGATGGAGAATGGACTTTTGTTATCACCGGAAAAAAACTAATCTTGTACTTTTCAACAGTGGGCCCGATCTACCAGAGTTACCCATTTTTCGAATAGATAAAGAAATCCTAGAGTACAGACCGATGGTAAACATTTCTTGGAGTATATATTACTTCAAAGTTATCGTGGAACCATCATATTCAATATCTATTAACAAAGGCCAGAAAAAGTTTTAATTTTCTAAAAGCTATACAAAAACAAAACTGGGGCCAAGATGCTAATGTACTCAAACACCTGGCATTATCGCTGATACGGTCAAGACTCACTTACGGACAGGAAGTTTTCTTCAGTGCTCCAACAAGTTTGCTAAAGAAAATGCAGAGTTTGGATTCCAAAGCTTTCAAACTAGCTATAGGTGTATCCATATCATGCATCGTCCCTAGGAACATACCGCGAAATTGGGGTATTACCATTAGATGAGTATCGACGGCTCGCTGTCGCAAAGTATGTCTTACGATCTTCACCATGTGACAGCAATGTTGAAAATGAAGTTAATTTAAGATCTGACATTAACTTCCCTAAAAGAGCAAAATCAATCTCCTCGCTTACGACAATTAGGACTTTCACTTCCAATTTATTCGAAGAGTCAGAAATTAACCATAACGAAATAATTAAACCTCAACTTCCTTCATCTCCCAGCCCACCATGGGAACTTCAAAGAGCATCATTTGATATCAACCATTCGCCTTTGAAAAAAAGGTGACGATGAAAACTTGATTGGCTAACAGTAAAAGAGTATATAGAAAACTCGTACCCGCTTCACTTAAGATATATACAGACGGATCTCTTTTAGATACCAAAGAAGCAGGTGCAGCATTTGCTATTCCTTCTATAAAGGTGGAAAAATCTTACTACCTTGGAAAAAACAGATCCATTTTTACAGCCGAGCTAACTGCCATTTTAATGGCCCTTATTATCTGCTTGATCTTTCTTACCCAACACTTCAGGCCCTCTTTTGTGTCGATTCAAAATCGGTTTTATTTGCCCTCAGCAAATCAACAACAATAAGAAAAGATTTAATTACAGACATTCATCAATTAATACATTTTTTGGTTATTAGGGGTACGAGTATCTCTTTCTGTTGGGTTCCTTCTCACTGTGGTATTCAGTTTAATGAGAGGGTCGACAGAGCAGCAAAGCGGGGAGCAAGAAATACAAGCAGGTCAGAATGTATCAGTATTCCATTGTCTGTCCATGAGGGATACAGTCTATTAGAAAATGCGTGCTGGAAACATTTTAGGGAAAAAAAAAAAACAAATCTGGATGTTTTCTAGATACTCACTCACCCAGCTAATAAACATTGACACACTTAATTCATTTCATCAATGTAGCTTACCTTATTCACGGATTATAATTTCTTTAATTTATAAGATCAAATTGAATGCTTTTAAGACAAAGTTTTGTAAGAACATAACATGCCTTTGTGGCGGAAAAATGACAAATAATCACATCCTTTTTCAATGTGAGCACTTAAAA
>CM065729.1:44835741-44843241 GCA_033310375.1 Conus canariensis | reverse complement strand
TCACTTATTCATTATGGAGCTCTGACTTAAAGGACAACAGCGGTGTCAAGTCACTCATTCTTTATGGAGCTCAGACCTAAAGGACAACAGCGGTGTCAAGTCACTCATTCTTTATGGAGCTCAGAGCTAAAGGACAACAGCGGTGTCAAATCACTCATTCTTTTTGGAGCTCAGACTTCAAGGACAACAGCAGTGTCAAGTCAGTCCCTCTTTACAGAGCTCAGATCTGAAGGACAATATCAGAATGAAATCAACGCTTCCTGAAGGAGCTTGACTCTAAAGGACAACAAATCTTAAAAGGTGTTTATAATAACTCCACCAAACAACGTGGACAAACGAAACACAAGACAGACCATGACGCGTTTCGACCTCCTAGGTCTTCTTCAGGCAAGACAAACAACACTCGGGACAACGAAAATGAAGAACGATCAATTACTTCCCTTTTGTCAAATTCGGCGCAAGATGGGCCTTGAATGACAACCCAAGTTGTTTCCGGAGCTCAGATTTAAAGGACAACAGCAGCATCAGATCAGATCGTCCATTCTTGTGGTGGAGCTTAGACCTAAACGTTAACAAGAACGTGACACTGTTGTTCTTTAGGTTCGAGCTTCTTAAAGAAGGACAGCAGCAGTGTAAAGTTTGTTTTTTGTAGAGCTCAAACATGGGGGGGGGGGGGGGGGGAGGCAGCAGCAACGACCACCAAAAGGTGCAGACCTTCATCAACACCTGTGTGTGGAGGATCCTCCAGTGCCATCAGCAACACAGACCGTGGCACGATACTGACCAGATGCCTGCAAATACCCAGATAATGAAGAGACATCGGGGATGGATCGGCCACCGCTGAAACGAGCCTCCCACAAACCTCCGCAGGCAGGTCGTCACACGAAATCCTCCAGACAGAGGGTACAAGGGAGAGACTATACTAAACGTGGCACAGGGACTTTGCAGCGTTATGTTAGGATGGTGGGCTCATTTAGAGCCATTTGGAGATTGGCCCAAGGACAGAATGTCAGGTGAACGCTTGTCAGCATGGGCAGCAGGTATTCGGTATTGGTAAGTGAATATCAGAGATAGCGAGAAAGGGGTTGGAGTGAATTGGAGGCTGGGAGAGAGAGAGAGAGAGAGAGAGAGAGAGAGAGAGAGAGAGAGAGAGAGAGAGAGACAGATAGACAGACAGACAGACAGACAGACAGACAGACAGCAGAAGAAGAAGAAGAAGAAGAAGAAGAAGAAGAAGAAGAAGAAGAAGAAGAAGAAGAAGAAGAAGAACAAGAAGAAGAAGAAGAAGAGAAAGAAGAAGAACAACAACAACAACAACAACAAGCGAGAAAGGAGGGAGGAAGAGAAAAAACGTTAACAAGAAGGTGGCTTAGATCACCATTCACTACGTGTTCAAATCACCTTCAGACGCAAACACGAATCGTGAACTTAACTGATGGTCTACACTTAGGGTCTGGGCATACATTACCACCGTCAGTTCCTGCGAGAGAGAGAGAGAGAGAGAGAGAGAGAGAGAGAGAGAGAGAGAGAGAGAGAGAGAGAGAGAGAGAGAGAGAAAGAGAGAGTAGAAACGTGAGCAGCAAGTGTCTTGAATCACCATTTCCGTACGTGTTTTAACTCCCTCTGACTCAAACTGGAATCGTGAATGTAATTGATGGTCTTCGCTTTGAGTAGGGGTTTAAATAACCCCCCTCTGTAGCAGAGACAGAGAGAGGGGAGGAAGAAGGAGAGGGGAAGCGGAGAGAGAGAGATGAGTATCAGGTGCAGGAGTGAGAGAGAGCGAGAGCGAGAGAGAGAGAGAGAGAGAGAGAGAGAGAGAGAGAGAGAGAGAGAGAGAGAGAGAAATGAGTATCAGATGCAGGGGAGAGAGAGAGAGAGAGAGAGAGAGAGAGAGAGAGAGAGAGAGAGAGAGAGAGAGAGAGAGAGAGAGAGAGAGAGGACGTATAATGACTTACACATTTGCCCCCACGTTTCAAAGACCAGTGCAATCTCACATCAAATAGGTTCCGCACTTTAATGCCCGAGTAGAAACCTTATCAGATCGGGGCTTGCCTCCTCGGAGGGAAAATATGTAGTTGATGGACTGTGTCTACACGCCACCTACCAAACTATATTTGCGCATCTTCAGTAGAGATTAGTTCTGCCCCTTCTTAATTAAGGAAAAGAATATGAGCTCTTGTCCGTTTGTTTGGTTGTTTGGTTGGTTCGGTTTTTTTGCTTCCATTCGAATGTGGTGGGGAAGAATGAGTAAGTGAGGAAGAGGAAAGGAAGAAGAGGACAAAGAAGGAAGAGCAGGGGTAGCGGCAGCAGACGAAGCAGTACTACAACTCTTTCCTGTGGCAGTAGTTGTATGAGCAGTGGAAATAGTAGAAGTAGTGGTAGCAGTAGTAGAAGTAGTAGTAGTAGTAGTGGTAGTAGTAGTAGTAGTCGTGTTAATAGTAATAGTAGAAGTAGTAGTAGTCTTAATAGTAATAGTAGAAGAAGAAGTAGTAGTAGTGTTATTAGTAGTAGCAGAAGAAGTAGTAGTAGTAGTGTTAATAGTAATAGTAGAAGAAGTAGTAGTAGTAGTAGTAGCAGCAGCAGTAGTAGTAGTAGCAGCAGCAGCAGTAGTAGTAGTAGTAGTAGCAGTCGTCGTCGCAGCAGCAGCAGCAGCAGCAGCAGCAGCAGTAGTAGTAGTAGTAATAGTAGTAGTAGCAACAGCAGCACCAGCAGCGAACAGGCAATCTTATGTTGTTTTTTCATAATGTGCTATATTTCACCTAGCCTTTGTTCCTTCCCGCTCCACCATCCTCTTCTCCCTTCCTTCTCCTTTCCTTCCTCAGTCCCCTTCCCCTTCCCTCCACCTCCCTCCCCCCCCCCCCGCGCCCCTCCACATACACACTGCCCATCTCTCACTCTCCCACCTTAGACTCTCTTCGAATCCCTTAAAACGGGGAAAAAAGTGTCGGAACTCGAAATTGAACCAGGAACCAGTAGATTGTCTGTCAAACATCTCCCAACTAAGCCATTCTTGATTATCATGAATACGGTGTTTGAAATCTATATGAACGCCGATAGCCAAGCAAGTTTAACCCGCCTTGAATCCCGACACCGTTTTGTTTCGCCCCTCGCATGAAGAAGACGGATAAGATGAGTGTCTAACAGAAAGATGATTCTGTGCTGATCTGCTCGGTGTGCTAATAAGTTAAGCTGTGAAATATTTGCGGAAGATCAGATGAAAATTGTGGATTTGTATAAGGAGCAAGACGACAGACACACAAACAGGGCATGTTTTATATGTTACACTGTCGTGTCGTGCGTTGTAGTATATTCAACTGCAGTGTATTGTGTTGTGGTGACATTGTTTTCGCACTGTGTTGCACTGCGCTACTTTATACTGTATTGTGTTGCACTGTGTTGTATTGTATTGTATCATCTTGTCTCGTTTTGTATTGTATTGTCTCGTATTGTTTATTATGTTGTATTGCATTACATTGTATTTATTGCACTGTCTACTCTTGATCCTGAATTTAAAATTACAGATTTGTTTCGAATCTTTCTTTCTTTCTTTCTTTGCCAAAAGCACTGAAGAGTTGTTCTTGCTTTGCTCATGGACCATCTTCATTCTAACAACTTTGTTTACCCCTTCAATCTGCCCATCATTCTGACCATAGCATTGAAACGCTCTTCTTAAAATCTGCATTGACGTACTGACTGCTCTTGACAACAAAAAAGATATCACTCCTCTTTCTGCTAGACCTCCCTGCAGCATTTGATTCCATCGACCATTCTTCTCTCCCGTTTGAGCAATTCGTTTGGTCTCTCTAAAACAGTCCTTAACTGGTTTCACGCCTACATCACCGACCATCATCAAGTTGTTTTCGTCAATGGTTCTACTTCCAACCCAACTCCATTATTGTACGGTATTCCTCAAGGTGCAGTCCTGGGGCCTGCTCGTTTCTTTTTGTACACTTAACCTGTCTCTGCTATTGTAACTCAGCATTCCCTTTTTCATCACATTTTCTTTGCTGACAATCAGCTTTACATTTCTGGGCCTGTTTCTGATCTTCCGACAATGACTGGAAGCATTCAGTTCTAACTCAGCATTCCCTTTTTCATCACATTTTCTGCTGACAAACAGCTTTATCAGCTTCATATTTCTGGGCCTGTTTCTGATCTTCTTTCAATGATTGGAAGAAGCAGTTAGTTCTGTGTATTTGACCTCAAAAATTAGAAAACAGACTATACAGTTGAACTGAACGAAGACAAAACGGTAATCATGTCAGCCTTTCCACCAAAGTATTTGAATCATCCCTCGAATCTATCTTCTGTTGACCTCTCTTACTCATCGATTACTTTTTCTTCTTATGCTCATAACTTTAAGTGTAACAGTGGACTCTTTCCTTTCACCAATTTACTAACGTCGTTTTGACCTATTTCTTTTAACTACGTCGCACTGCTTCAGTCCGTCACCTCCTTTCGAAGGACGCCATTAAAGCCCTTGTCTTTGCGTGTAGTACTCTCTCGTCTGGGTTATTGTAATGCTCTTTTGTCTGGCTCCCCAGATTGTCTCAACAAGGCATTTCAGAAGGTACGAAATTATTCAGTTAATTAGGCGTATAAATGCCCTTCATCATCATCATCATCATCATCATCATCATCATCATCATCATCATCATCATCATCATCACCATCATTGTCGTCGTCGTCGTCGTCGTCGTCGTCGTCGTCGTCGTCGTCATCATCATCGTCATCATCACCATCATCATAGTATAATTGACTTGTAGTGTATGGCAATACATTGTAAATCACAGTGCTTTGATATCACTACGAGTTTTCTACTTGCTAAATTGTGAGTTTTGATGTGGTGAGAAAAAAAAAAAACAGCGAAGTATCTAGTCTGCATATTACAGTTTCTACCCGTCTCATGCTTATTAACTTTCACCCTCCCTATTTCTTACAGGCTTCTTACTATTCTGTATAGAATCTAACTAAGCCCACCTTATTCTGCGCTCTAGGATCGGCTATGAACACCAGCGCCAAGGTAGTTCTGAATGTGAGTGGCATAGTTAAACACACACACACACATACACATACACACACACACACACACACACACACACACACACACACACACACACACACACACACACACAGAGTCAACTCCTTCTGCCCCTCTCCCATTCTTTCCCTTCTTGTCATACAATAGAACATTAAAGAGAGGGTACACTGGACCTCAGGAGACACAGAAGAACACAAATACAACCATCAAAGCCATCGGAATGGGGTATGATCAGACGTAACAAGCACTGTGGAGGAATGAGTTTTCCCCACAAATCACACATTCTTAATACCATCGGGATATCCGACGCGTAAAAGGCATGTGGAGAAGGCACAGATAGCGGGTTGCAGAGGGGGGGGGGGGGGGGGGGGAGAGATATGTCATTTATGATGATGATAATGATGATGATGATGGCGATGATGGCAGTGGTAAAGGCAGCGGAGAGTGATGATGATGATGATGCTGATGATGATGATGATGATGATGATGAATGATGATGATGATGATGAAGATGATGATGATGATGACGATGATGATGATGATGATGATGATGATGGTGGTGGTGGTGGTGGTGGTGGTGGTGATGGCGGTGGTGGTGGTGGTGTTAGTCGTCGTCGTCATCATCATCATCATGACGATTTTCATGATGATGATCATGATGCTGATGGTGGTGCAGTGATGGAGTAAAGATGATGATGATGGTGATGACGACGACGACAACGACGACGACGACGACGACGATGATGATGATGATGATGATGATGATGATGATGACGACGACGACGACGACGATGATGATGATGATGATGATGATGGAGAAGAGGGAGAGATTGCAGAACGACGAAATGCAAGACAAAGTACCTACCAATAATGATCACGAGGAAGGGTAAGTGGGTAAATGTCTTGCACCTTGCTCGTTAGAAGCCTCATAAGTTCCACGTTGCACACCTCCTCTTCCTTGTTCTGGGATGCTTTTGCCGAGTCAGTGGGTGTGCTATACGCATCCTTACAACATTCTTCCCAGCCGCTCCTCAGCCTTTACCTTCCCCCTTCATTACCCTTACCCCACCCTCCCAGCTTCCTTCCTCTCATCCCCCCCCCCCCCCCGCATCTAATCCTCCTCCCTTCCTGCCCCTCCAATCTTTCTCCTTCCCATTCCCGTCCATATTCACTACAACCACTTATGTATGCCCTGGATGATTCTCCATAGCACCCTTCAGAGTCGGTTTCTTTTATCTTGAAGATGGGTATTCATGACATCTAATCTGAATCGGTGTGTGTGTGTGTGTGTGTGTGTGTGTGTGTGTGTGTGTGTGTGTGTGTGTGTGTGTGTGTGTGTGTGTGTGTGTGTGTTTATGTGTGTTAGTTAGTTCTATAGTTTAACGTCTATCCACTATAAGTGTTATAAGACGGAAAAAAAACAAAACACCATATGATTGTGTGTGTGTGTGTGTGTGTGTGTGTGTGTGTGTGTGTGTGTGTGTGTGTGTGTGTGTGTGTGTGTGTGTTTCTGCGTGTGTGTGTGTGTGTGTGTGTGTGTGTGTGTGTGTGTGTGTGTGTGAGTGCGCATGCGCGCGCGCGCGCGTTTTGTGTGTGTGTGTGTGTGCCTGTGTGTGTGTGGGGGGGGGGGGGGGGGGGGCGGGTGCAAGAGAGAGAGAGTACTGTGTTAGGGGCAAGAGGGGAAGGTTGGGATGGGTGGTAAGATAGGAAATTTTGCGGGTGGGGATGGGGGCATCAGGGTGGAAAGGAGGACGGAATAGAAGAAGGGAGTGGGAGGGTGGGGGTGGGGGGATAACTATATATATCATATAATCGTAACTCTTTTATATCAATGTCGTACAACACAACAATTTTAGTTTAAAGTACATCAGAGATAGATGCCAGGTGGACCGGAATTAAAAATTTCAGAGAACACGCAAAATAATGAGTGATTATTTAAAATATTTTCAGTGGATACTGGTGCACTGGCTGACAACTGATCTGCTAACTTTATCTTAGGAAATCGGAAATGAAATGAGGCAGTGAACAGTAAACGAAAAACACAGTAAACAAGTTGGGTATTTTTTGCTCCCATAAGAACAAAATGGGAGCAAAAAATACCCAACTTGTTTACTGTTTATCGTTTACTGTTCCCTGCCTCATTTCATTTCCGATTTTGTTTTGATTAAATTGAGGTTATTTGTATTTGTTTCTGTCCGTCTATGTGGTTGTCTTTTGATCTCCCTTGCATCTTTGGGTGGATCCTCAAGCGTAGGCTCAAAGATTGTCCCCTACATTTTATAACTATTTGCATAATGTCTGTAGTTTTTCAGCAACTTTTTTCCTCCCCACACTTTCGTTTGGTTTCATTTACTACTCTTCGCTGGCTGCTTTGGGGGTGCTATTGGATTCTTTTTTGCACCCTTGGTGGTGAGAACACCACAGTATAATGGACTGTGGTGTGTCTCTATTTGACGCCA
>CM065729.1:44813241-44820741 GCA_033310375.1 Conus canariensis | reverse complement strand
TGTTTCCTGTGTGTTTGTTCTTTGTGGTTATTACTATCTTATACATGTCTCTGATTTGACAAAGAAACACATGTATAATTCTCATTAATAGATAATGACGATGAGAATGATTACGATTAGTATTATGATGATCATGATGATTATGTTTTGTTGTTATTATTGTCTTATGCGTTTTGTAGTCCTTATTTGTAACTTGTGTTTTGTTTTGAAATATAACATGATTTATTAAAAAAAATATATATATATATGTTATTCTGAACTTTGTATAAATCCGATTTTGGATGTAAGCATTCACACACACACACACACACACACACACACACACACACACACACACACACACACACACACACGTCCGCACGCACGCACGCACGCAACGCACGCACGCACGCACGCACGCACGCACACACACACACACACACACACACACACACACACACACTAAATCGGTCGAATTACCAAAAATTGGCACTCCTATGAGACAGGCAGTCCTGTGCAAGTTATCTCCCTTTCCTGGGAATTTACTGCATATTCATGAATAAATAAACCGGTTTGGGTGGACGGGCTAGATCGCTCGAATGTTATTCGGGCCAAGGGTTTAGACATAACAATAAATGAGTTGATGCAAGAGCCACTTGGTATGTGAACGACCTAAGGAGGGATTTAGATTTGGGGTTTAGCATCGCTCAGTGCCTGTGGCGAATATCGTAAGACAAATGGATAACGGCTTCAAACAGCGATCATTAGATTAAGTGATAAAATGCCCCATGGACTGTAGGTTACCCGGCAACAGGTATTAGCGATTGTGCTCACAGCTCCCCTTCCTTTTCACCCTCCCCCCTCCTCCCCGCTCCAATCCTCAACGAACCTCCTCAACGAGAACGACTGTGGGTTTGTGATTCACACACGACCGTATTTGTTTTTAGACTTGATCTAGGGTCTACCGCACAGTCAGCCGAACCAGTGGACAGTGGGTGTACAGGATGCACGGCATTGGTCTGACTGTGCTTTAGTTCTTTACCAACCTATTCAGTATCGAATAAGTCCGACTGATTTATGTAGGGTTTTGTTTTTCTTTTTGCTTGTTTGTTTGTTGTCGTCGTCCTCGTCGTTGTGTTATTGTTGTTGTTGTTCTTCCTCCTCCTCCTCCTCCTCCTCCTCCCTCCTCCTCCTCCTCCTCCTCCTCTCCTCTTCTTCTTCTTCTTCTTCTTCTGTTTCTTCTTCTTCTTCCTCTTCTTATAATAAATACATAATTGTCGATGTGGTGGGTTCTGGTTTTTATGGTTGTTGTTGTTGTTCTTCTTCTTATTATTCTTGTTCTTCCTCTCCTCCTCCTCCTCCTCCTCCTCCTCCTCCTCCTCCTCCTCCTCCTCCTCCTCTATCTCCTCCTCCTCCTCCTCCTCCTCTTCCACGTCCTTCTTCTTCTTATCATCGTCACCATTATCATCATCATCATCATCATCATCATCATCATCATCATCATCATCATCACTACTGTTGTTGTTACTACCGTTACTACAGCTATACTACTTCTACTACTACTACGACGACGACAACGACGACTGCTACTGCTGATACTACATCAACTACTACTATTACTGCTAGCACTACTGCTGCTGTTATTGCTGCTGCTCCTACCACTACCATTGCCATTACTGTATTGATTGTGATGATGACGGAGATGTTGGTGATGATGATGATCATGATGAGGCCCATTGCAGTTGTTATTGTCATCATTGTTGTCTATCTATCTTTATACACACCCACACCTACATCCCCCTTCACAAACACACACACACACACACGCACACACACACACACACACACACCACACACACACACACACACACACACACATACACACACACTCACGCATACACACACACTCACGCATACACACACACGCATGCGCACACAACACACACACACACACACACACACACACCACACACACACACACACACGCAAGCACGCACGCACGCACGCACGCAGCACGCACACACCACACAACACACACACACACACAGATATGATGATGATGATGATGATGAGATGATGATGATGATGATGATGCAGTACCACAATGTATGTATCGTGGATATGTGCTAAGCTTTATCGTAAGTGTTTGTCTTTTGTTTTGGCCCAATGGCTTATTAGCGGTTATGTTGTGGTGCATTAAGTCTGTCACCCTTTAAAGAGTGCAGTTCACTCCGAATTGCAGAATTTACGAGTTTCTGGTTCTATCCATACATAACTGAGCAATCAACCAAAACAAAAATTCAAATACACGCTGATCATCAGTCAGTCCTCGCTGACCAAAAGAGAAACTCTGGACTGTCATGAATGTATTCCACATAAACAGATCATGCAGTTTGATCCCCGTCCCTATTCCTCTACAAAGAAAAAGGGTGAAAGAAAAAACGTGAACACAGTGTTGCCATTGATCAGAGACAATGTACAGAATTCATCACAGCAAAAACAGGATACAGACAATCAAAATTAAGATTGTTATATCGCTTACACAGATGACGCTAAAACCTTAGAGTGTATGAAAAATATCACCTATGTCATCAATACTTCACGCCGCTATAGAGCATCATAACATACTGGAAGAAGTATTACGACTATGGATGTGATAATTATCTGGAATTACATTGAAATAAAATCTAGTCTTTCCCTCTATGTGTGTGTGTGTGTGTGTGTGTGTTGTGTGTGTGTGTGTGTGTGTGTGTGTGTGTGTGATGTGAGAGAGAGAGAGAGAGAGAGAGAGAGAGAGAGAAAGAGATAGAGACTGAGCGCGCGCGTGCGTGCGTGTGTGTTTGTGTGTGTGTGTGTGTGTGTGTGTGTGTGTGTGTGTGTGTGTGTGTGTGTGTGTGTGTGTGTGTGTGTGCGCGTGTCTATACATCCATTCGCACGCGCGTGCGTACGTGCGTGTACGTTGGGCTGTTTTAATGCGATAGAAAGAGACGGTCGCTTTGATCGTATCCGTTATGTGATCATCACTCCAGAAGAGGAGAGATTTATTGGCAGAACAGGGGTGGTCCTTACACAAGCTGGTGACCAGTTCAATAAAATTCATCATCAAAGCACATATGCACACACACACACAAACACACACACACACACACACACACACACACACACACACACACGCCCGCGCGCGCACGACACACACACACACACACACACACACACACACACACACACACACCACACACGCCGCGCGCGCGCGCGCACGCACTCACACACCCTCATACACACTCACACACCCTCTCACACACACACACACACACAACACACACACACACACACACACACACACACACACACACACACACGAGACAGACAGACAGACAGACAGAGAAAGAGACAGAGACAGAGACAGAAGGGGACAGAGAGAGACAGTGGTGGGATGGGATATGTGTGTGTGTGTGTGTGTGTGTGTGTGTGTGTGTGTGTGGTGTGTGTGTGTGTGTGTTTGTGTGTGTGTGTGTGTGTGTGTGTGTGTGTGTGTGTGTGTGTGTGTGTTTTGGGGGTTGGGGAGGGGGAAAGAGGCGGGGGTAGGGTTGGGGGGGGGAGGGGTCGGAGCCCGTCACCTGAATTTAATCAATCTAGTCTTTATCACAGTAGGGGATCAGGAAAGATATAGTAACAAAAGCGGTGCACTCACTGTGTGTTATCGCCACGTGTTCAGCAGGTGAGCTGAAATCTTGGTAGGTAGATATCGGGGGAAGTTAAAGGAATTTAATGAAGTACGCAGCCCCAAACACACAGACTCGACATCACTTACTTTTTTATGCAAAAGATAGATAACAACAACATTGAAACAAGCCAGTCTCTGCTTACCTTCTGTCTGTTAAAAAGATATGTACGAAAAGACCTTCATATACTATACTAATAACTTCTATCCAAAGAACGTCATATCGTACAAAACAACGGATAGGTTGCCTAAATTTGTACCTTTTTTCAGGTACCACATGTAGCAAACCAGTTTACTGGTTGACCATTTATTATTTCAAGTCTCATTCCTGTTGTGGTGTGAATGAAATGATAAAAGAACCCAGATAAGGAAAACTATATGGGTCACTCGGTTAGAATATGACGCCGCCCTCCTCAATCCTCCATCCGCACCTACCTACCAAACCCAGCTCTCAAAGGCATGAATTAAGACCGCAAAGAAACAATTACCATCAGGCATGGAATGATTTTTTTATATATACTGAGGTACTTCGACTGATCCCCCCCCCCCCCCTCAGAATGTTAAGAAAAGGTTTTTAAAAAAAAGAGTAGGGGGGGGGGGGGGGAGATCCTTTTCTGTAGCTGAATTTTTCTTCATAAACCTCCGAGTCTGATACGTTGTACGTAAGACGATATCAAATGAACGAATCGTTCAAAAGGCAGTTAGAATCCATTACTTTTAGAAAAAAAAAATCACGAGACTAAATAGTCCGCAAGCACTCAATGCTTGTCAGCCTCCACAGGACAAACGAAAACAAGATTTTCACGGCAACAACTACAATGATATTCTAAATGGACTTTGCTTATCGTGAACTTTGGAACATTTTAATTGAACTACAGAAACCAAACTACTGCTCGTGGCGCATGTAACATAAACGTTCTGAAGGTCTTCATTTAAGCGTAAATATTCAAAATAAATACAACATTTACGCAAAAGAGACCAGTACTTTAAAAGTAAAATATTGGACTACGTACATATAACCTGAAAATCAAACACAAGTGACAAGAATTTCAACCTTTGTTGTTGTTGTTGTTTTTTTACCCCTACAGATCAATCCCCGATCAAGAAATCGCTTATTGTCGATTTACATTGCGAAATCGAAAATAAAATACTGACACACCTGTCGTGAGATCGTGCAGGTTTGAAAAGAAATCACTGTTACGGGAAATAACTCCAACAGCAGAAGCGTTTTGTTTTCTCCATCAACTGACAGGTTTTCCCACATACTGTTACGGGAAGTAACTCCAACGCTGGAAGCGTTTTGTTTTCTCCATCAACTGGTAAGTTTTCCTACATATTCTTTTTCTTCCTTACCAAACGGACAGTAGGCAGATGTTCCAATGATTTTAACGTGTACTGCAAGAATGCAAGTGTAAACTATCCACGCTGTCCGATAATATCCTATCTCTGAATCAATTTCTATACAACTGTAGTATCTTTTTTTCCCTGAACGTGTTGTGAAAATATATTAAGTACATTGCTGACAGTGCCATTTTGCAAACGTTTTGGTGCTGTTTTATGTCTGTAATTTATACGATGGAATAACAAGTTTTTGTCGATAATTAATTTTACTTTGTCACTTTACGCGTAGCTGTGATTGGCTAACTGATGAAGCTGATAAATGACAGTGATGAAGATAAAGATAGCTATGATAATAGCGAAGACGATTAGGCAGGTGAAAATAATGATGGTGTGTATGACATATTTAATATTTCTCTTGTTATTGATATCTCTCTCTCTGTGTCTGTCTGCCTCTCTCCCTCTCTCTCTCTCTCTCTCTCTCTCTCTCTCTCTCTCTCTCTCTCTCTTCTCTCTCTCTCTCTCTCCCTCTCTCTCTCTCCCTCCCTCCCTCTCTCTCTCTCTCTCTCTCTCTCTCTCTCTCTCTCTCTCTCTCGTGCATCATAAAATTAACGCACTGGAAAGAAACCTAGCTTCCACTGGGCTCTGATCCGGCAAGATCTCGTTGTAAAACTGTCTTGCTATTGGCAGGCACCGTCTGGAAGCATTTCCCCCCTGACTAGCATAGCATGAGCAGCTCCGTTCAATGGCGCGTCTCCATTTGACAGGTCTCTGGGTGCCTGTTTGGCTGGGCACTTGATCTCGCTGTGTCCGGAGGCTGGTTATGGGCGGGCCATTGGCTGGGTTGAAGACCTTTAAGACGATCTTCTTGCATGCGAGCAAACTGGCTATTTTATCTTCTCTCTCGTTTCGAGTGTCGGTTCCAGCCCGAATGCCTTGTCTGTCTGTCTGTCTGTCTGTCTGTCTGTCTGTATGTATGTCTCTCTCTCCCCTCTCTCTTCTCTCTCTCTCTCTCTCTCTCTCTCTCTTTCTCTGTGTGTGTGTGTGCGTGTGTGTGTGTGTGTGTGTGTGTGTGTGTGTGTGTGTGTGTGTGTGTGTGTGTGTGTGTGTGTGTGTTTCAATGCTTGTTCCATATTAAGAATTGGAATAACAGCAACAACAACAACAACAACAGCAACAGCAACAACAATAACAGCAACTACCGCCACCGAACAATCAAACACCTTGCAAATAGATCCAATGTCAATACTTGAACTCACACCACGCAGGCAAATAGATCCAATGTCAACTTGTGAGTAACAAGTACTGAACAACCATGTAAACCCCCAAAGTCGTCGTAGTCGTCGTCGTCTCATAATCATCATCATCTTCCTCATCGTCCCTATCATCCTCATTATCATGTTCACCGTCACCCTCATCTTCACCATCATCATTATCATTTACATGCATGATGCACACAAGCTTTCTAATTTCTTCATCTCCACGGTTAAAACCTTCCATAAACGAAATGCCCGTGGAATAACATACTAATCCTCTGGTAAGAACAGAACTAGTAATCAACGTAATCCATCTGTTGAAACTGAACTGAAAATTTAGCTGCTGTGATACAGTGGTTTGTATCGTGGATTGTTGGCTACAAGATTGTGAATTCGAGCCTATCAGAGCCATTTTCGTGGGTGTTTTCAGTACCGACAGCTCCTACCCACAGTCCTGCGTGGTGTGAGTTCAAATCCTAACCCTGAAACAATCTGGTCGAGTTTCGTTTACTTTATGGATGCGTCTCAGCGAATGTGGGTCAGATGACCTGACCAGCACTGCAAGGTTGTTTTCTCTCAGGCCTGATCGACGCCAGAATAGATTATAAAGGCAGAGTGGAGCACCACCCTGTCGTGTAGTTTCAGATCATAGCCTATCGGAACTCTGTAAGAATGGAATTTCATAAGCATTGTAGTCATCCTCATGAATAATCATTTAACAGACACAACGAGAATACTGTTTAATTTAAGCACTGGTGGAATCACTACTGGTTCAGTAAGGCCCCACTACCGTCGCCTATCTCCGCCTATGTCGTTTGAGAAGCTAAATTGGGGAGGGAAGCTATCTTCTGCTCTACAGATAGTGTCTCTGCCCACAGGTACGGAAGAGAAAGGAAAACAGCAAAAACAGGTAGAAAGAGGAAATGCATGAAAGACAGGAAAGGGAGAAAGAGGAGGAAGAAGATGGAGGAAGGAATGAAGGAAGACAGCAAGAAAAGAAAGAAGGGAGTGTAAAAGAAAAAAAAAAAGAATAAAATAATAATTGGCCTCATCCCTTACATGACCACTATCAACGAACATAAAGCAAGGGGGGAGAGGAGAGAGAGAGGAGAGGGAGAGAGAGAGAGAGAGAGAGAGAGAGAGAGAGAGAGAGAAGAGAGAGAACGTATAATGACTTACACGGGGGTGGGGCACGACAGGCATAAA
>CM065729.1:44805741-44808241 GCA_033310375.1 Conus canariensis | reverse complement strand
TAACAGCTGGCCGGCGATGTAAACTCCTGTAGTGTTGCTAAGAACCACTTCCAGCACGTTGACCTTCCCCATGGCGACGACCTTGACGACACAGAAAAGTGGGTCATAGGTCAAGGTGCAAATATATGTGAAACGGTGACAGTGGGATTATTTATGAATGCGAGACAAAGCACTGGTGTTGAGAGAGAGAGAGAGAGAGAGAGAGAGAGAGAGAGAAGAGAGAGAGAGAGAGAGAGAAACAGTACAGAGAGAGAGAGAGAGAGAGAGAGAGAGGCAGGCAGACAGACAGGCAGTTTGGCACACACACACACACACACACACACACACACACACACACACACACACACGCAGCACGCACGCACGCACGCACGCATGCACACACACGCACACAACAACACACACACCACACACACAACAACCAACACACCACGCGGGCGCGCGCACACGCAAACACGCACTCACGCACATAGAGAGAGAGATGGAGAGAGAGAAACAGACCGACATACAGACATACAGACAGGCAGACAGACACACAGACAGACAGATAGATAGCCAGACAGACAGATGGTCCATTGGGGCTAAACAAGTCATTGACAGACAGTATAGCACCTCGCATCCAATCACAAAAGTAAAGGACTATCCACGGTACCTGGTGTAAAGTGAAGGGCATAGCGCAGATCGATCCTACTTATTGTACTGTAATCATGTTTAGCACACCATCTTCAACCAAAAGAAAAGAAAAACACTAAATATAAATCCGTATTAATACTGCAAGTTCACAGTCGCATCCAAACACACGTTTTTACCACTAAACAGCGAAATTTTGTCTTCAATAGAATCAAAGTGCTTTTCTCATGTTCTCAGACATATTACCCACTGCCGAAGAAACGCTGAATGCATTTGTTTTATATTTATCATCTCAAGATTTTCCTGTGCCAAACTGTTCCAAAGAACATTTCTCGGAATTTTTTTCGAAAGTTCTTTTGTAACAATTTCGTTTACGCCTTAGAATCCTAAAAAAAATTGAATTCTGTTGTTCTCTGTGAGCACATTGTCTGGAAGTGATAACGTTTGCATAATGTGTATTGATTGAAAAATGAGAAATATCTTTACGACGCACATTTTTTGCATCACACTTAAATTGCGTTGTTGTTGTTGTTTTTTTTTTTTTTTTCTCCCTGGAATGAATGATCCTTTTGATGTTATCAATTGTTTCCAGCCTGTTTACCACCACCGAAGAAACACATCTGTCATTAACGAAACCAACTCCCAGAATTTTTAACCTATTCTTCCAAGTAAATGCATGAAAAAGATTCAACCCAATGGGTCTTACTTCTAAGCCACATCGCCATTGTCCTGTGCCAATTTTTCACCTGACCAGGGAATAATGAAAAACCACACGAATTATTCAATACGCGCCGCGTATCATGCTCATCTTTAAACAAAAATAGATTACATCATCCGCATAAAGCGATATCTTTACTTAAGCAGCCGGGACTTCGTTGTAAGACCTCCATAAATAAGTCATAAAAAATAAGTAAATGAATAAGTGAACAAATCTTTTTTAAAAAAAAAAGATAAATAGTATATAAACAATTAAATAGATATTATAACAACTTTTTATCTTATTGCCGAAAGTTATAGGCAATAACAAATGCCAAAGGTGAAAAAGGGCAGCCTTGACGAATTCCTGTTTCGACAAAAAGGTAGTCTGAAATGTTGGCCATCCATGAAGTATTTCTCTGAATAGGAAATGCATCCTTAAGAATGCTTAACTACAATCTGCTAACCGCTGCTGTTCGACTTTTATGTCCAGGGTCAATGAAAGACATGGGTTCAATACTGACTGTTCAATTCTTTCTCTGATTTGTGGTAAGAAGATGCTAACCTCTAAAGAATTTCGTAAAACGATGTCCTCGTTGCAGAAATCGGAGTCATGTGGTTTTGGTTTTCATTTTTAAAACGATGTAGAGTCAAACAAGAATATTATTTTGTGCATGAAAGAAACAAGCCTCAGTTATCCTACAGTGGAAAACTCCGTATGATATTTGCCCTTGTGTGAATCATAAGAGATGATTAAAAAAAAATGTACCTATTGTGCTGGCAAAATCGGTTTCGTCGATCTTTTCTTTTACGAGTCCTTAAACCATTCTGGAAATGCATTGATCAATTTACATTAGAAGAATACCATGTTAATGTATCTTATCTGTTGTTATTGTTATTGTTATTGTTGTTGTTTGTTGTTGTTGTTGTTTTGTTTGAAAAGCATAATAGCAACAAGATTGATGCTGTGGCTGTAGAGAAAACCAATCACGTAATATTAATTCCAAAAGAACATGTGCATCAATATTTTTAGGACTGATTCAAAAATACCTTGATCTATAACATTTGAAAATTGTTGAGATACCTTAGGGTTTCACATACACACACACACACACACACACACACACACACACACACACACACACAACACACACACACACACACACGCACGCACGCA
>CM065729.1:44785741-44803241 GCA_033310375.1 Conus canariensis | reverse complement strand
AACCCATCTAGAACCATACCCAGTTGGATGAGGCATCGAAGGGACGAGGGAGGGGTAGAAAATAAAGGGCAGGGCAGGGAATCTAGGGAAATTATTCAATTAGAATAATCCCTGAGGACTTAGAAGATTTTTGTGTTATATCATTTGCTACGATTTCCATTGCACGCAAAGCTTCCATTCAAAATGTACTTTTAACTGGTGAACACTTGATGATATTACGAATATTTAGTTTTATGCCATGCTTTCAAACTTCACGCCATGATAATCATATAAATCTTGCATCGCCATTCAAATGTTAGACTTCATATTAAACTAGTAATAAACGCTATAAAAATGTCCCACATTTCCTTCTTCAGTCCCAGTTGGTCTGGAGATACATGTTTTTTTTTTCCTAGCAAATTTATAAAGTCAGGGAACATCTCGCCAAGTCAGGCCTGGTTCTGGTTTGGAGGGAGGTTTGGTGGTGGACTGTTCTGTGCATTACAGACGTTGCATTGCCCTCGTCTTGCACCCCTGTCCAAAGAGATATTGTCATGGAGCTGATCCTGATCTGTCAAAAAGGGCTTTATTAAAAGCGTTTGTGGCCTGTGGATCTCTGGGGGGTTGGTTCTAATCAGTGACACATCACAGATGTTGAACCTGTTCCGCTGGAGTGTTTTCCTTCCAACGGTTCTCTGTGTAGCTTCACCCGGGTGTCGTCTACCGCTGTCAGCCTTGTCACCACGCTCAGCTGGTCAAAAGTCCTGGCCTGATCGGTCCATGCTGATGTCCACACGTATGGTGGGATTCAAGGTGACAGACTTGTCTTCTAAAAAAAAGCCCTCAGAGTTTGATATAGGATTGTAATAGCGATGATAGAAATCGTCTGTAACATCCCTGTCAGCGCTGATACGAAGGGGGTTTTGTCATTGAAGAGATGTCATCACTGGCCCAGAGGTTTTCTTGACCCTTAGTGCTGTTTGTCTGTCAACCACATTTGGTGTTGAGACTGGTGAATGATGTTATTGCTTCTCTGATATCAGTCATATGATGATCTGTGCTGATCATGTGATGTGAAGTGTCCACTGGTGTGGTTTATGTGCTTTGAAATGAACCGCTCCAGCTTCAGTTGCTCCCGATACCCTGCCTTGATTGATATGACACCGTTTGTTTCTTTCTAGGTGTGCTAAATGGAAATATGATAGTATTAGTACTATTATTATCATTGCTATTATTGATATCATTTTTTATCATATTTTTGTACCATTACTTTTATCTTTAGTACTATCATTACCAATACTGTTACTATTGTTGTTAGTATTAATATCATTACTATCAATACCAGTATTACTACTGATATTACCATCATTACCATTATCATCACCATCGTCATCGCCACTAACACTGTTACATCGACAACCATGCTGTTCGACAGTCCTCTAACTCCTCTGCTTTTTCCCATAGACAAGTGCTATTGCCATATTATCACCGAAAGTGGTAGTAGTCCTCTCTTTATTATTGTTTGAATATTTTTATAATCATCATTATCATTATTATCATTGGCATCAGTATTATTATTATCATCATTACTACTTCAACTCGTATGTCTCCTTAACGACGGCCTCGTTTTCATTCAACGCCCATCTTGCGCCGAATTTGACGAAGATATGTGATTGCTCGTTATTTTCGCGTACTAAGTGTTGTTTATCTTGAATAAAGAAGACCTAAGAGATCGTGTTTTGTCTTGTGATTCGTTTGTCCACATTGTTCGGCAGATTCACTTAGATACTTTTTTTTTAATTTGAAAATATCCACTACTCAATAGTAGTGTGTTTCACCCCTGCCTCCACACTGTTCGGCAGATTCACTTAAATACTTTTTTTTACATTTGGAAATATCCACTACACTGATAGTAGTGTGTTTCACTCCTGCCTGAATTGTCTTAAAATAACTCATTCCTTCTTAGGGAATAGGCATCTTCATTTCGGGGCGCTTTGGGTCTCTTTCTGTTTGCTATTGAAGAAGCAGCCACGTTTTCCCTGCTTTCTTAAGCTTACTGCTGCCGTCACTGCTGTCTTTTAGGGTTCTTTGCCTCGTGTATTTTCAATGTTCTTAAGTTATCCGTAAGGAGTAGTCTGGAAGAATTCAGTTTTGTCCCACCACTCCCATGAATTTCGCATTCCACGAAAGTGGGTTTTTATTTTCTTGTTTGTTTGCTTCGTGAATATTCGATATATAATTAAAGAGGTTGTCTAGTGTCCTGTATTAACACAAAAATATAAGACCAATCTTCGGGCACGTATCTCCAGTTATTATGCGAACTTTCATTACTCACCACGTGATCAAACTGTTTCAGAAGACTTCCAAGGCGGTTGGTATTTCTCTTTGAAATAATCATCTCTTCAGCGATAGATTTTTCACGGTCCTAAGGTTTGTTCTGCTTTTCAACAACAAAGAAGTCGACAACGAGCTCAGGTTGGTCAAAGTTGTGCAAAAGCGCCCTGTGTTGCTGAGGGCGGTAGAGTTTGTTTGATTGTCACCACACGAAAGGGGAAAAACTTTCAGAAACACAGTCAAGTGTGACTAAAGCTTTCAGCCTTTCCTGGTAGATCTAAGTGAGGGAAGTGCACGTTCTGCTTGCCAAACAGTGGTTTTCGTACGAACTGGACATATATCACAAGCACATGAAACCACCACATATAGTCAATACTTTAGACATACATTTTCATGGCATTATATTTCTGTTCTTCTACCATTGACATTCAATGTGGCTCTCGTATGCTGCTCAAGTGTTTCTTTTTCCTTTTCGTCAGTATTTTACTTGCTTTGTTTGTTTGTACATCTGTACTTGTGGGACAATGCACTATGTAGCAATGACATGTCTTCACTTGCTGTAACCCAACCCATTTTGTATTTCTATTATTTTGTCTGCTTGTCTGTCCGTCTGTCTGTCTGTCCATCTACCTGTCCTTCTGTCTGTCCTGCCTCATGCGACCCATTTACCTACCTCTCTTTCTGCCTCTATTTGTTTTTCACCCTTTTTCCTAAAGCATACTTACACTACAAAGGAATAGCTTGTTTAAAGTACAACACCTTATATTGCACCATGTATGTCACCAAATATCTAAGCTGTGTATCCTTGTATGACGCTATGCTAAAGTTATGTTCTCTTTTCTGTTTATTTGTTTGTTTGTTGTTGTTTGTTTGTTTTACTTATTTTCTCTTTGGGTTGCTTTATCATTATGCTGTGTATATGTTTTGTTGTTTTTTTTAACCTGAGAGAAACCTTCGAAAACGCTTGACAGAACACAAAAGAGAATCATCACCAGTAGGCGCCCACCTACACGCCCAGCAACATCAGTTCGATTATGAAAACATCAGCGTTCTCGACCATGACAATAGATGGTTTCAGCGTGGGGTGAAGGAGGCTATACATTTTGCCGCCAAAACCCCACACTCAACCGGGACCGGGGCAGACACACCTTGCCATCGGTGTACAACACCCTCATTGTTCAGTCACATGACCAGGGTTCGACCCGTGGTCGTGTGCACTGAACGACAGTTCACCCAGTAGCCACACCATCGCTGAAGAAGACAGACGGAGGTCTGTCAAAAGCTCCAAGTAAGTGCTATTCCTAGCTGAGTGACCTGTTTAAATCCGGTAGTCGTTATATATGTTTTTGTTTGGATTAAAAAAAATTAAAGCAAATAAAAACGTCTAAAAAAATTTTTCTTTCTTGGTAGCTGTTGAACACAGCACAGCAAAGCACATCATCTGTTCTTTTCAGGTGCAGAGTTCTCATACCGTAACTTCACATAAAGTGTCAGCATTATGAAAGGAACGAGAGATGGCGAACTGACCCGAAGTATCTACAGACTGCTACAATCTTCCTGCCGAAGGCAGTCTCCTCTGAGAGTAAACATTGAATATCCAAATACAACCTTCCCTGACAACTCTCACGGTGAATTTGACATTGTCGTGATCAGCAGCAAGAAGCATGTCATAATCATTGGTGTGTAATAAAAATATTTTCTGGGTCAATTAAAATCCGCTGAACCAGCAATCGTGATTAGGATTGCGACATGACCAAATTCTATTCGCAGTGACAGTGTCTCACAGAGAGAGAGAGAGAGGAGAGAGAGAGAGAGAGAGAGAGAGAGAGAGAGAGAGATTTTGTTTAACAAAAAAAAAAATCGTTCCCGTTTTTGTATCATAGATCGAAATGAATTATTCCTGACGAAAATCTAATTTCGTTTCCAAGTAACCAGATCAGTTACACCAAGAATTTGCTGAATCTCTTATCCTCTCTGCCTCTGCATCTTTGTCTGTCTGTCTGTCTGCTGCTGGCTGGCTGTCTGTCTGTCTGTCTGTCTCTCTCTCTCTCTCCCCCTTTCTCTCCTCTATCTATCTATCTATCTATCTATCTATCTATCTATTCTCAACCCCCGACTCACACAAAGCATACAAAGGAACACACAGACACATGCGCACGCACACACGTACGCACACACAACTACACATACACACCACACTAACTCTCTCTCTCCCCCCCTCTCTCTCTCTCTCTCTCACACACACACACACACACACACACACACACACACACACGCACACGCACGCACACACACACACACACACACACACACACACCACACACACACACACACACACACACACACCTCTGTAATGTAACCCCCTCTCACACCCCCAACCTTCAGTCCTCAGGGAGAGGACGGGTGCTCCTCTAACAGCCGTTCATCGCATCCTTCCAGATAGTGAAGAACCAATAATCGAAGTTGATCGGCGCCTGCCAGCGCACTCTCACAAAAGACTCTGCCACCGATACGACACGCTACATCCCTCACCCTTTCGCAGGGGGAAAAGGGTAGTACCCCCCCCCCTTATTCCCCCTTTTCCTCCCACCCCTTACATTTCTGCGACCCCCCCCCCCCCCCTTCCCTCTGCTCTCCTCTCCTCCTCCTCCTCCTCCTCCTCCAGTCCCATATCTCAAGAATTTCAGACAAGAAAAGGTGTGTGTCTCCTCCTCCTCTTACTCTTCCGCCTCTCCTCCTCCTCCTCCTCCTCCTCGTCTTCCTTCTGCTCCTCCTCCTCCCCCTCCTCCTCCTCCTCCTCCTCCTCCTCCTCCTCCTCCTCCTCTCCTCTCCTCCCCCTCCCCCCCCTTCTGCTTCTACCCCGTTAAAAAGAATTCCAGACAAGAAAGGGTCTCTGCCTCTTTGTGTTGAGTATGAATTTGTGTAACAGTAGATGGAACGTTAAGACACGGTTCCTATGTCTCGACAATAGGGTCTACTGAGCGTATATATGCACACGGGGTAACATAGCTCGAGGGGAGAGTAATCCTGTGAGAAACGTGATCATAAGGGGGGGGGGGGGGGGGGGTAGATCTGGGGAACATACGTTTTGTGAAGAACATAGATGCAGGGAATTACAGGCTTAGGGGACAGTTTCCCTGGAGGGCAAAACTAGTAAGGGAAAATAGACTTGTGATGAACTTGGGTTTGCATGAACATTGACAAGAAGCTGTGGAAACAAGGGAATTGAAAGAACATAGGTCCGGGCATACATAAACTAAAGAATATAAATGTAGGAGGGAAGGGAGGGGCAGAGGCCCACGTGAAACATAGACCTGGGAACTGAGACCTGGCGAGGAAATAGACCTGGGACAGCACACCGACCTGTCGGGAACATAGACCTGAAGGGAATATAGCCCCAAGGGAAAAAAGATAATGCCAAACATCATGGTAAACAGCATGGCAAACATCATGGCAAACACCATGGTAAACATCGTGGTAAACACCATGGCAAACATCATGGCAAACACCATGGTAAACATCATGGTAAACACAATGGCAAACACCATGGTAAACATCATGGTAAACATCGTGGCAAACACCATGGTAAACATCATGGTAAACACAATGGCAAACATCATGGTAATCACCATGGCAAACATCATGGTAAACCCATGGCAAACATCATGGTAAACCCATGGCAAACATCATGGTAAATGCCATCGTAAACATCATGGCAAACACAATGGCAAACAGTATGGTGAACACAATGGTAAACACCATGACAAACATCATGGCAAGCACAACGGCAAACATTGTCATACACCAAGAGGAACACAGATATGAAGGAGAAGGAGAGAAGGGTGGGATGGAGGGGTGGGGGAGGTGTTGGGGGGGAGGGGGGTGAATGGGACATAGATCCAGGGAACTCACAAGCTTTCACCCCGTCACCCAGACAAGGAAAAAACCAATAATCGAAGCTGATGCGAACGCGCTCTTACGAAAGACACTGCCAACGATACGTCAAGGTACATCCTACAAACTTTTTAGAAGAGAATGGGTTGGGTGGTGAGGGAGTTTCAAATCTTTCGCCTCCAGCTTCCCCACACCCCGCCCCATCCCCACCAGCACCGTTTTCTTGTCCCTTTCCCTCCTTCCCTCTCCCATTCCCCCTCTCCTCTTTCCCCCTTCCCCTTTCCCTAGAAGTCCATATATAAAAAGCGCTCTTCTTCTCTAAGAGAAGTCCCTATATAGAGAGGCGGCTAAGAGATCAAGGTTCTCTTTTTTCTCACATGTTTCTTTCAGTCTCGTACATGGATTTTCAGGGGGGAAATAGGCACTCAGGAAGACAGATTTCATGCAACATAGACCTGTGGAGAGAATAGACCTGGGAGTGGGGACGGAGAGAGAGAGAGAGAGGTGGAAGCCCAAAGGGGGTAAATCTAAGTGAAAAGCTAGATCTGAGCGAACATAAACGTTGGGGAACGTAGGTCCAGAGCAGGACACACATAAAGGGTTGAAGACCTAGACGGACATAGGCTGTAATGAAACATGGGGAAAATAGACCTGCAGGGAATATGACCAAGGTGAAACATAGATCTGGAAGAACGTAGATTCAAGGAGGGATAAACATGGGCCTGGGAGAACATAGACCTAGGGAATATGTACCTGCCTTTGTTGGAACATAAATCTGTTTTGGGTGAAAATAGATCTGGAGAAGGCATACCTACACTAGGTGAAAATACATCTGGAGAATACATACCTACACTATGTGAAAATAAATCTGGAGAATACATACCCACACCGGGTGAAAATAGACATGGAGAATACATACCTATACTGGGTGAAAATAGACGTGCAGAATACATGCCCACATTGGGTGAAAATTTACGTGGAGAATACATCCCCACATTGGGTGAAAATTGACGTGGAGAATACATCCCCACACATGATGAAAAAAGACGTGAAGAATACATGCCCACATTAGGTGAAAACAGACGTGGAGAATACATACCCACATTGGGTGAAAATAGACGTGGAGAATAATGCCCACATTGGGTGAAATAGACGTGCAGAATACGTACCTACACTGGGTGAAAATAGACGTGGAGAATACAAACCCAAATGGGTGAAATAGACCTGGAGAATTCATACTAAAATGGGTGAAAATAGACCTGGAGAATTCATCCTACACATGATGAAAATAGACGTGGAGAATACAACCCAAACTGGGTGAAATAGACCTGGAGAATTCATACCTAAATGGGTGAAAATAGACCTGGAGAATTCATCCCCACAGATGATGAAAATAGACGTGAAGAATGCATGCCCACACTGGGTGAAAATAGACGTGGCGAATACATACCCACACTGGGTGAAAATAGACGTGGAGAATACACACCACACCGGGTGAAAATAGACGTGCAGAATACATACCCACATTGGGTGAAAATAGATGTGGAGAATGCATACCTACACTGGGTGAAAATAGACCTGGAGAATGCATACCTACACTGGGTGAAAATAGACATGGAGAATACGTACCTACACTGGGTGAAAATAGACATGGAGAATACAAACCCACACTGGGTAAAATAGACCTGGAGAATTCATACCTAAAATGGGTGAAAATAGACCTGGAGAATTCATACCTACACTGGGTGAAAATAGACGTGAAGAATACATACCCACACTGGGTGAAACATAGACCTGGATAATACATACCTACACTGGGTGAAACATAGAGCTGGAGAATACATACCTATACTGGGTGAAACATAGACGTGGAGAATACATATCTGCACCGTGTGAAACGTGGATCTGAAGACTACATACCTGCACTAGGAGATACATAGACTCATGGAAGACATCTCTGCGCTAGCAAATACATAGACCATGAAGACATACCTGCGCTAGCAAATACATAGGGCCCATGGATGACATACCTGCGCTAGCAGATACATAGGCCCGTGGAAGACATATCTGCGCTAGCAAATACATAGACCCATGGAAAACAAACCTGCGTTAGCAGATACATAGACCCATGGAAGACATACCTGCGCTAGCAGATACATAGACCCATGGAAGACATACCTGCGCTAGCAGATACATAGACCCATGGAAGGCATACCTACGCTGAGTGAAACAGACTTGGGGAAACACACTTTCGGGGAAAACAATCCTGGTTGAACCAAAGACCTGGGGTACCATTGAGCCAATGAGACATACCCATAGAGGGATATGTGTCGGGGGGTGGTGGTGGAGGGAAGGCGGGGGGGGGGGGGGGTAGCAGACCTGAAAAAACAATAAGAAAGGGTGGCAAGGGAGGGGGACTGGGAGGGCATAGGTATACATCCAGGGGTCTCCAAGAGCCAGGAATCCAGAGGTATCACTCCTGTAATCTTCATGTGGAATGTGGACTTCATTTGAAAAAAAAAAATTCAAATGTAACTAATAGCGAACCGCCAAGAAAACGTAGAAAAACGAATCACAAGACAAAACACGACGCGTTTCGACCCCTTAGGTCTTCTTCAGACAAGATACAGAACACTCAGGACAACGAAAATGAACGAGCAATCACTTATTTTCATTCACTTCGGCGCAAGATGGGCGTTGAATGAAAACGAGGCTGTCAAGGAGGAGACAATGTGTGAGTCGAGGTGGTAAGAACTTGATTTGAATAACCATCTCGCCCTCCTTTCCCCCCTGTGCTGACGGTCAAAATGTTGGCCGTTTTGCTTTTGATAACAAATTCCATCTGAACAAAATTGTTTCCTGAGCCACAACCTACAAACTTTTTATTTTGTCTATGCTCCTGCCGGCTACAAAGACCATTCCTGAAATGAAATTTATTTTCTTGTTTTTCACTACCAGGAAAAGGAGGAGAAGATTTTGTTTTGGTTTTTGTTTTGTTTTGTTTTGCTTTTTGTTTTCTTTTTAATCCAGTCGTCTATATCAATCATTTTGAAGTTAATGAATTTCCTTAGATTTTTGTGGGATGGAGTGAGTGTGTGTGTGTGTGGAGGAAAAGTGTGGGGAGTTATTGGGGTAGAGGAGGGAAGGTAGCTTTGTTCGACAAGCGAGAGAGAGAGACAAAAGAGCGACAATCCATTTTTCAAAGTGTAACACCTGTTCAGCTCTAAAATGGATGGGCAAAGAAAGAAATGACGAAACAATGGAAGGGATGAAGGGGTGGAAGAGAGGAAGGAAGAAATGACAGACAGAAAGAGAGACACGAAAGACAGAAAATGGAATAGAACGAAACAGTGAAAGAGGGAAGAAATGAGAGACAGTAACAAAGATAGGCAGAAGAAGGCAGCCAGAAAGAAGAAATATAGCAAAAGACACAAAAGTTAACAAAAAAATGAATAAAAGCAAAACAAAAGCAAAAAAAACAAAAGAATGACAGAAGCACAGAAAGAAAGAAATTCAGATACCAGAAAAGGCAAAAATTTTTTTTTTTTAAATGAGGAAGGCGTGGAAGGATAGAGACGAGGACAGGAAGAAAACAGAAAAGTAACAGACAAAAAGAAAGAAAAGAAAAGGAGAGGAAGAAAACACGAGAAAGGAAACAAGACGGAAAGAAAGAAACAAAGACACATGGAAAGAAAGATCTGAAAGAAAAAAAGGCGAAGTTCTAGGAAACCTGGCGATGCTATGAAAATGGTAACAGGGAACAATAATAAGAGAGATGATGGTAACGACGACGACGACAACGAAAACGATGATGATGATGATGATGATGATGATGATGATGATGATGATGATGATGACGACGACGACGACGACGACGGCGACGACGACGACAACGACGACGACGACGACGACGTGATGATGATGGAATGTGATGAATGATGATGATGATGATGATGATGATGATGATAATCGACAAACTGCATAAAGACGTTGGCTGCTGAAAGAAAGAAAAATCGTTTATTCGTCATGTCTAATTCTCCCCTTTCGCCCCTTTCGGATACATAGAAAACTAACAGAAGACACACGGTCATCACTGTGAATTTTCAACAGAAAAATTTGCATTGTTGAAAAATTGCAGACAACGCTCATGTTATCAATCAAGAAAATATTAAATTAAAAAAAAACTGGGCTAATCAAAGTAGTGTGCTTAATTTTATGAACTCGGATGAATTCAGCAGACATTTATTGGAAGAACTATTTTACAAGTAAAAAAAAAAAATATTGAACGCACTTTCAAAGTACTGGAATAAAAAAAAAAACGACTCTCCATGACATAAAGCTGTATTTTCAGAGCAATTAAACACATTATGAAATTCATTATCTGCCTCATTGACACTGCAATCTCTACATTGTTCTTTCTTACCCTTTGAAGGTTAGCCGTCGTTCTGTTTCTATTTCAAGCTTAAGATTGCAACAACGAAAGTTCATCGTCGTAATGATATATACTAAACTGCTGCGTGTGACATATACGTTTCTTCGCAAAAACCAGATGTTTCTGTATTAGGTTGTGTTTTGTCTTGTGCTGTGTTGGGTTGGGTAAGGTTTGCTTGGCGTAACAGAGGAATATGTTGTTCGAAAAAATGTAATATATAAAGATTTCATTTCCAGATGGCTCCCATATAAGCCGATGTTTGCAGACCCAGACTGAATTATAAGCGCACGCTGACTTTGTGCATTATATTGTCATCGATACGATTCTTGCCCTCTAGAATTGTTATTATGTTGTTCAGCAAAGCCCCAATGGAAATTATACATAACCTTTAAAAACCAAAACATGTAAATCTTCATAATACACTTAGGCTTCTCTCTCTCTCTCTCTCTCTCTCTCTCTCTCTCTCTCTCTCTCTCTCTCTCTCTCTCTCTCTCTCTCTCTCTCTCTCTCTCTTAACCTGATGTCTTCAAAATGCTTTTTTGTGCTATAGCTATAACCGAAGTGTTGTTTATGTTCATCTCGATTAATTTTTCCCCTTGTCTTTACTTATCTATGTTGTGTTTTGTGATTTATCTTGAATAAAGTTGCTTTCTTTGGGAAAAAAAGATTTGCTTGGTTTATATTGGGTTGCGTTCGGTTCGGATCGGATGGATTTAGTATGGTGTGGTCGGATTGGTTGGCTTGGGCTGAGCTTGAGCGTGTGTGAGTTGGGTTGGGTTCAAAGTGGGTTGGTTAGGCTCGGTTGGGTTGGGCTGGGCTGAGGCTTGCCTGGATTAGGTTGTGGGTTGGGTTGGGTTGGGCTGGGTTGGGTTGGGTTGGGCAACCTTGCGCTGTGTTGTGCTGAGTTCGTTGTGTTACGTTGCGGTGAGTTGGTTTGGTTGGTGAGAGTTGGGTCGGGTATGTGCTGTGCTGTGCTGTGCTGTGCTGTGCTGTGCTGTGCTGTGCTGTGCTGTGTGTTGTGTTGTGTTGTGTTGTGTTGTGTTGTGTTGTGCTCTGCTACGCTGTGCAGTGCTGTGTTGTTCTGTGCTGCGCTGTGCTGTGTCATGTTGTGCTGTGCTGTGCTGTGCTGTGCTGGCTGTGCTGTGCTGTGCTGTGTTGTGCTGTGTTGTGTTGTTTTATGCAGTGCTGTGCTGTGCTGTGCTGTGCTTGTTGTGTTGTGCTCTGCTGCGCTGTGCTGTGCTGTGCTGTGTTGTGCTGTATTGTGTTGTTTTATGCTCTGCTGCGCTGTGCTGTGCTGTGTTGTGCTGTGCTGTGCCATGTTGTGCTGCGCCGTGCTGAGTTGTGTTTTGCTGTGTTGTGCTGTGCTGTGCCATGTTGTGCTGTGCCATGTTGTACTGTGCTGTGTTGTGCAGTGCTGTGCTGTGCTGTGCCATGTTGTGCTGTGTTGCGTTGTGTTGCCTTGTGCTGTGCTGTGCTCTACTGTGCTGTGCTGTTTTTATGCTGTACTTTGCTTGTTTTGTGTTGTCCAAGGCTGTGTTCGTGTTGTGAGGAGCAGGTCTGTGCTGTGTTTTAGTTGTATTTGTGTGGCATAGTGTTGTACTTTGCTCCATTGTGCTAAGGTGTGGTTGTGTTGTGTTTTGTTGTGTTGCCCTGTGCTGTACTATACTGCGTTGTGTTTTGTTGCGTTGTGGTGTATTGTTTCTTGTTGTGCGACGTTGTGCTGTTCTCTGTGGTGCTGTTACGTAGTTGTGCTGCCTAATGATGGAGTGTGATTTGTTGTGTTATGCTGTGATGGTGTGGTCTAGAGGTGTGCAGTGCTACAGCGTGTTGTCATAGGCTACTCAGTGCTGTCCTTTATTCACGTTGTGTTGTGTTGCGCGGTACTATGTTGTGTCATGCTGTGTTTTGTTTTGTGTCGTGGTATGCTGTGTTGGTTTCTCGTGCTGAACTGTGTTGAGCTGTCTGTCTGCCATGTTGGTTTTGTGCAGTGTCGTGTCGTGCTGCAGCTTGTTGTCATACGTTACAGCTGTGCTGTGTATGTTTGTTTGTGTTACGGTATGCTGATTTGTGTTGTGTAGTTTTGGGTCGTGACTGATCGTACTGTCCTGTACTTGTTCTGTTGTGGCGTGTGTGTGTGTTGTAGAGTTGTGCTGGGCTGTGGTGTGTTGTCCTATGCTGCGCTGTGCTGTGCTGTGTTTATCTTGTGTTGTGTTGCGCGGTGCTGTGGTGTGTTATGCTGTTTTTGTTTTGCGTCGTGCTATGCTGTGACTTTTTTTTTGGTGTTGCCTTGTGTTGTGTTGCCTTATGCCGTCTTGGTATGTCTTGTGTTGTGTAGTATTGTGTGATACCAGGCTATGATGTGTTCATGTCGTGTTGCGCTGTTCTTTATTGTGTTATGCCTTGTTGCTAGCTTTGTGTTGTACCATGCGCTGGCCTTTTGTGTCCTGCACAGTGATTTATTTGTGGCATGTTGGAACGTACTGTTGCCAGCTTATGCTGTAGTATGTTGTGCTGTGCTAGGTTGTGTTTTGATCTGACGCGTTGTGCAACGCACAACAGACATGCACACACACACACACACACACACACAACCCCACACACACACACACACACACACACACACACACACACAACACGCACGCACGCAAGTAAGCACGCAGGCACACGCACGCACGCACACACACATAACGCATGCACACAAACACCACGCACACACACACACACATACACACACAACACACACGCACCACACGCACACACACAGCGCACACACACACACACACACACACACACACACACACACACACACACACACATTAACGCACGCACACTAACACCACACAGACACACACCACACACACACACACACACACACACACGCGCGCGCGCGCGCGTGCGCACACACACACACACACACACACACACACACACATGCACGTACGCACCACAACACACACATACACGCACGCACGCGCACACACACACACACACCACACACACACACACACACACACACACATTCACACACACACATAAATGCACACACACACACACACACACACACAAATGCACACACACACACACACACACACACACACACACACACACACACACACACACACACACACACAACATTGAAACGCAGTCTAACGTTCGCACACGCACAAACACAACACACACGAGCCTGCGCGCTCGCACTCTGAGAGAGAGAGAGAGAGAGAGAGAGAGAGGGGGGGGGAGGTGGAGAAGAGCATGTACACGTGGGCTCACGCATCACCATTGCAGTTCTAAACATTCTCTAAAGTACGTTTTCAATGATAAAGTGGTCTATACAATATCCCAAAGCATATGTATATGGCATTTGATGCCACGACACATGGGAATTAGAACGTATGTCTCTCTGTGGTAAAATTATTCCAGTCTGAAAGCTTTCTCATATATTTCCTTACATTTTTTTCCGCTTAGCTACAAACCCGGCTAGTAAATTCTACACTTATTCATAGGGGAAAAAGTCAAACCGTTAGTCTGGGATCAGTATTACGAAAGAAAGTCAATAACCTTTATGTGCGACCAGGAGAGATGTTTATGTCTATGCCCGGTATGAGCTAATCATGTTTCTGTCTGGAAAAAAAAAATCAAACAGAAATGCTGACGAAGTTCTTTATAGACGGTGGAAGAAAAAAAAAAAAGGCAAAAACTCCACTCGCCAACCACACACCATCAAAACCTTTTAGACGGTCATGAGATTCTGTTTCCGTCTGGGAAAAAAAAAAAAAAAAAAAAAAAAAAAAAATATATATATATATATATATATTCCCCCTATTTCTTCAATCTAAGACATAAGAGCAAGCTTTGTTTATAATTGAATATATATATATATATATATTTTATAGTATAATACATACATACATACATACATACATACATACATACATACATACATACATACATGCATACGTGCATACATACATATGCATCATGCATGCATGCATACATACATACATACATACATACATATATATAATACATATCAATTACTTTAATGCATCAACTTGTCAAATCAACAACAATGCACAGTAGTCCAGATTGCAGGCGCATCGATAAAAATCTCTCTCTCTCTCCTCTCTCTCTCTCTCCTCTCTCTCTCTCTCTCTCTCTCTCGCTCCTCACTCTCTATTCCCCTCTTTCTCTCTCTGTCCCCACGTCCTCCTTTCTCTCATCCGGCTGGCTCCAATTTCTTCGTCTGTCAGTGCTTTAGTCAGCTTTATATATCTAATACTATTTAAAGCACAGTTTGAAAGTCAACATCTGTCAGTTTCAGGGCTGGTTCATGAGGTGATTCCGCCTTGACCAAACACGCCTAACATACATACATACATACATACATACATACATACATACATACATACATACATACATACATACATACATACGGTAAAGAATGCTGTTATGAAGAAAATACCGTTCTGCCACACAATAACAACAATGTCAATGACAATATTAAGAAGAGGAAGAAGAGTGGGGGGGGGGGGGGGGGGCTCAGAAAGATGGAAGTGTGGGAATAGAAGATGTCGAAGGAGGAGGAAGAAAGGAAGAAGAAGAAGAGAAGAAGAGAAGAAGAAAAAAGAAAAGAGAAGAAGAAGAAGAAGAGGAGGAGAGGAGGAGGGGAGAGGAGGAGGAGAGGAGAGGAGGGGGAGGAGGGGGCAAGAACAAGACCAAGGACAAGAACAACAGCAAGAATAACAACAAACCCAACCACAACAACAGCAACAATCACAATAACAACAACAAGGAGGGGAATGAGAAGAAGGGAGAAGCAGGAGAAGAAGAAGAAGGGGGCAGAGGCAGAGACAGAGTGAGAGAGAGCAGAAGATAGGGAGGGAGAGGGGGGAACAGGCAGACAGACAGATAGACAGACGAACATAGAGACAGTCAGAAAAAGAAGAAAGAGGAAGACAAGAAGACAGAAAGAAAGAAAGAAAGAAAGAAGAGGACAAAGGACAGGTACAAGAACAAGATCAGAAACAACAAGAAGAAGAACAAGAGAACCAAAAGTAAGGACGAGAAGATGAAAATGAAAAAGAGCAAAAAAACAAACAAAAAGAACAAGAACATGAACAAAAGAACAATGCGAGAACAAAAACAAAAAACAAAAAACCAAAAGAAACATCTGGGAAAAAAACATCAGTTTTCATAGCTTTCATCAGTTTAGTGCAGCCGACCACACAAGGATTTTTCAGTGCTGTCCAACTCCAACAGAAGAAAAAGAAGAAGAAGAGAAGAAGAAGAAGAAGAAGAAGAAGAAGAAGAAGAAGAAGAAGAAGAAGGGAGAGACAGACAGACAGACAGACAGACAGGACGAACAGAGACAGAGACAGTGAGTCAGAAGAAGAGGAGAAAGAAAGAAACAAACAAACAAACAAAGAACAGTAAGTTCAAGAACAGCAACAAGAACAAGAATAGGAACAAAAACGAGAAGAACAAGAAGAACGAAATTTAGGACAAGAAGATGCAAACGAAGAAAAAGAATAAGAAAATGACTAGAACGTGAAAAACAGAACAAGTGCAAGAACAAGAAACGAAAGAAATATTGGGGAAAAAAACAACAAGATGAAAGTTTTCATAACTTTTAGCATTGTAGTCCAACCGACCACACTCCGCCTTTTTTCAGTGCTGGCAAACTCAAACAGGAAATGAGGTAACATCCTGACAGAAGGTTACCTCACGAAAAGGACACAGGCACCGAAAACTACTAGTGCCATAATAGCTGTATAGACGTACTAGTGTCATAAAAGCCGACAATAGCTTTTTTTTTTAACGAAAAACAGTAATTATCGTTCCGGAAAATAGAATTAATCTGTTGTTCCTGAGAATCAAAACAGCTTTCCGTAGGAAAAAAAAAGCTTTTTTTTTTTGTTAAGTATAATCATTTCCTATTTTCCCAAGAAAACAGTAATTATCGGTGTTTTTACTTAAGAATCACAGTTGTTTTCATCTATTTTCTTGGAGTAAAACCATTATCAACCTTAAAGAAAACAAAGAAAAAAAAGGAAGACAGTTGTGATCCTCAGGATGAAAACTATTTTTACTATTTTGCTTGCCCCATTTGCGCTTGTCATGCTAACCATCCATCATAGCTGTTTTCTTTGTGAACGACGTTTTCTTCGCGATAATGCCTGTTTCCTCAGGACAAAAGGATAACAATTTTCTACTTCGCGATAATGCCTGTTTCCTCAGGACAAAAGGATAACAATTTTCTACTTCGCGATAATGCCTGTTTTCTCAGGACAAAAGGATAACAATTTTCTACTTCGCGATAATGCCTGTTTTCTCAGGACAAAAGGATAACAATTTTCTACTTCGCGATAATGCCTGTTTTCTCAGGACAAAAGGATAACAATTTTCTACTTCGCGATAATGCCTGTTTTCTCAGGACAAAAGGATACCAATTTTCTACTTCGCGATAATACCTGTTTCATCAGGACAAAAGAATAACAATTTTCATCCCAAGAAAAACAGGGAAAACAATTGTGATTGTCAAGGAAAACATGCCGAAATGGCTGCTATCCACTCGAAAACAGGGGAAAACAGTTATTGTCCTTAAGAGAAAAAAAAACTGGGAAAGAGAGTTGTGATTCGAAAGAAAACGTTATGGATCCTAAGAAAAAGAAGTTCTGATGCCCTAAAGTACACCCTTCACCATCTTTTCGTTATTCCCTCTAGGACAATAGCTAGCTGGTTTCCTGGGGAAAAAATGGCTATACGGTCTTTAGACCCTATTATGCTACCATATAGCTGAACTATTCACAATTCTTTCGGCGGATAAGAACAGATCGTTCTGAGAGCGCTTGCCAATCTGCA
>CM065729.1:44768241-44773241 GCA_033310375.1 Conus canariensis | reverse complement strand
GAGTTAACACAAACAAATACACGTGGATCTGAGCAGACCCATACTCTCAAAGAAGAAAACATGAGTGCCCTACGTCGTGGGTCTGGTCAGACCCATACATTCTAACAGACATAAACAGAAACAGAACTGGCCCAGTACGTCGTGGGTCTGCCTAGACTCATGCATTCTAAAAGACATAAACAAAAACAGAACCGACCCAATACATCGTGGGTCTGAGCTGACTCACGACGTAACAGCAAGGGTCTATTCCTTCACAAAAAGCTTGGGTCTCTCGAGACCCACGACGGACGGCAAGGGTTTTATTCCTTCAGAAGACAACAAGGGTCCGAGGACACCCACGATGTACGGCAAAGCTTTATTCTTTTACAAAAAGCCCGGGTCTCTGGAAACCCATGAAATATGGCGCGCAACATTTCAAGATGACGTACGGGAAAGGTTAAATTAACCTTTCCTGGCCTGACGCTGGTGCCTTATTATTTCTGGACAGAGAGAGAGGGATTTGAACCGTAAACATCCGACCCAAAGAGTTATTCAAAGTCTTGGCCGTCAGCGTTGCAGGTAAACACTCCGTATATTTTGAGTTTGAGCCGCTCTCTGAGTATGAGCCGCTCTCGTCTGTCGCTTGTGCGTCAATGCACAGGTCGACGATCCGCGACAAACATTTTCAGAATAGTTCGTTTCAAAGTGAGGTGAATGCAGGCTGGAAATTGAAACAAATTTAAACAGAATTATTAGTTAGTTTGCCAAACCACAGGGACAGAGAATCTACAAGACAGAACACGACGCGTTTCAGCCTCTTAGGTCTTCCTCAGGCAAGACAAACAGCATACAGGACAATCAAAAAGAAGAGCGAGTAATCACTTACCTTCTCATATTCGGGCCAAGATGTGCGTTGGATGAAAACCAGGCCGTTGGGAAGTGAACAAAGGGAATTAACAATGAAGTAAGATTTTTTTTTTTATATGGTATGATGATAATGATGATAATAATAATAATGGTGGAATATTTTAATAATATTTTAAATAGAGAAATTCTGTTTATAAATTAAACTTTCTTTGGAAAAGCGGTATCAGCAGTAAAGTGTATTCATTCTGCTACCATGTTTATGATAGTACTGCATGCAAAAAGCGTTGAATCAAAGCGTAAAACTCTGAGATGCAAAACAAAAACGTGCGCGCGCACGCGCGCGCGCGCGTGTGTGTGTGTGTGTGCGCGAGAGAAAGAGGGAGGGAGAGAGACAGAGAGAGAGAGAGAAACGACAGAGACAGAGACAGAAACGGAGAGAGGCAGGGAAAGCTCCAAAGCAAGAAATCTTGAAATTCACTTCTTCAAAGAGCCGAAGCTGGGTTTCGGTTGCAGTGTTCATGGTTGTCATTAGCAAGAATATTGAATTTTGCCCCGTGATTTTCCATGGGGCCGCCGGTACAAGAACTTATGACGCTCTCAGTGCAGGGAAGGGACGGTAAGCGCTGGCAGGGGGAAGGGGAAGGGGAAGGAAGTGAGGGTGGGATGAAGTGTGTGTTAGTAGTGACGAGGTTTAAAACTGTGATGGCCATAGAGATGGCGACGACTGATCGAGAGAGAGAGAGAGAGAGAGAGAGAGAGAGAGAGAGAGAGAGAGAGAGACAGACAGACAGACAAACAGACAGACAGATAGACAGACAAACAGAGACAGAATGACAAACAGAAAGACAGATAGAGGGAGGGAAAGAAAGAGTCAGAGACAGAGAGACGGACAGACAGAGACAGACAGACAGACTCAGGTAGAGAGAGACAGAAACAGACAGACAGACAGACAGAGAGAGACTGACGCACACACACACACACACACACACACACACACACACACACACACACACACACACACACACACACACAGAGAATGTGGAGAGAGAGAGAGAGAGAGAGAGAGAGAGAGAGAGAGAGAGAGAGAATGTGTGTGTGACAAAGAAGGACAGACAGACAGACAGATACAAGAGATGCAGAAAGATAAAAGCAGAGACAGACAGCGACGGGGGTGGGTGGTGGGGTGGCCGCTGCGTCGTGGGGGGGGGGGGGTGATGAGGGACGTAACGAGTGATAGTGAAGACGGGAAGATAGACTAGTTCATGTCCAGAGATAACAGATTACGTTCTGATTTGCTTATTCAGCATCCTGTCGTCATCCTGCTGTGGAGTTGTCTAGAGCTACAAACGAAACAGAGAGAGAGAGAGAGAGAGAGAGAGAGAGAGAGAGAGTACAGAGAGAGTGAGACAGACAGAGAGAAGAGAGAGAGAGAGAGAGAGAGAGAGAGTAGCGTGCGCGCGTGCGTGCGTGCGTACGCTCGAGCGTGCGTTGAAGTGAATGGCACAGAGACAGACAGACAGACAGACAGACAGACAGACAGACAGACAGACAGAGATGGAGAAAGAAAGAGACATAAACAGAGAGTGTAGGTGAGGGGGAAGGGGGCGGAGGGGGGGGGTTAGGGTGGGCCGACAGACCTGTTTGTTTCCAGAGATAACAGATTAGCTTCTGATTCGCCTGTCGACATTCAGTGGTTGTCCTACTGTGAGGCTGACTCTACAAGAGAGAGAGAGAAAGGAGAGAGAGAGAGAGGAGAGAGAGAGAGAGAGAGAGAGAGAGAGAGAGAGACAAAGAGAGAGAGAGAGAGAAACAAAGAGAGAGAGAGAGAGAGAGAGAGAGAGGAGCGAGCGAAATGCATACAGAGAGAGATGAATACACAGAGAGAGGCAGAGATAAGTACAGAGAGAGAGAGAGACAGAGACAGAGAGAGACACACAGATAGAGACAGAGACCGAGAGACAGAAAGACAGAGACAGAGATAGACTGAAAGAGAGATGAATACCAAGAAAGAGAGGAGGAGGAGAGGAGAGGAGACAGAGACAGAGACAGACAGACAGACAGACAGACAGACAGACAGACAGATTCTTTCATCTGCTCATCTCAGGCGTTATCAAGTGTGTGACCTGAAGACGTGCAGTCTTTATAGATAATCGTGTTTACGTTCTGCACACCTTTTTAGTGTCAGCTCCACACAATGTTCAGTTTGGAGACAGGGAGGCCGAGCACTGAGGGGGGAAAGGTGGAGGAGGTGGGTGATGGGTGTAAAGGTCGGGCGAAGGGGGTTGGTGGGGGTGGGGGTGGTGTGGAGCAGAGATAGGGTGATGCGCCGTGAGCATGGTTTGTTGTTGTTGTTGTTGTTGTTGTTGTTCTTCTTCTTCTTCTTCTTCTTCTTGTCTCAAAATATTTTCACTGACTTTTTTTTGTGATAATGATGATGATGATGATGATCATCATCATCATCATCATCATCATCATCATCATCATGACGACGACGACGAACGACGACGACGAACGACGACGACGACGACGATGATGATGATGGTGGTGTTGGTGGTGGTGGTGGTGGTGGTGGTGGTGGTGGTGGTGGTCCTGCAGCTGCTGCTGCTGCTAATGGTGATACTCATTGTTGGTGATGTGTTTTCCATGTTTTGGTTGTGGTTGTCATTTTTGTAAATGTACAGTGTTGCCAAAATATTTTGCACAGTTCCATAAATCCTCAGATCGAAACCATTTCAAACGTCTACTCCTCTTACCCCTTCTGGAGATTAGGCAGGTACAACGACGAAGTATACACATTGTATTCCTGGTTCGTTACATTGAAATCTAAATAATGTAGCCATTAAATTAACACTAAATGAATATGATTTTTTTAAAGGTTTTTCTCATCAAAGATTTGTTACTAAAATAATCCTACATGCTTCCTAACTTTTTATGGATTGTCAACAATACATTTTGAAAATAATTATTATGACCCCACCTGATTAACGTGGACAAACGAATCACAAGACAAAAGATGACGCGTTTCGACCTCCTAGGTCTTCTTCAGGCAAAATTTAAAAAAAGCACTCATGACAACGAAAATGAAGAACGAGCAATCATTTATCTTTATCGAATAACAAAACAAAAATCTTAGTCTTATCACCAATAGACTATGTTCGGAAATCATTGTGAAAAAGGGAGACAAACACCCTGCTTTTAAGTACTGAACCAACCGCAGTAACAATCCAAGTGAGTACGGCTCATGTTCAATGTGACTGACGTCTATCAGACATGTCACCTCTACTTCTTTGGTCTGTCGCAACCTTATCACAGTCTTTGTACTCCCAGTTCTTATAGCACAGGGAGTACTTTACAATGGGAACGAAGAAATGCTGTCTTTGTGTCTGTCTGTCTGTCCGTCCGTGGTCAAAATGTGTCCCACTCGCTCCAGACAAAACTTCTAGGCCGATCTTTCTGAAAATTTGTAGGTATGTTCAGTATGGGTCACGAATGATGCCCGATGTTTTATTTTACCAGAATAGCCGTTTCTTACGGCTATAAATGATAATTGAAAAAAATCAAGTCCGATAAGGGAAATAACCACCGCACTGTCGAGTTTTTTCCTTCCAAAAACTGGAAATTGTCTCCCTTCTTGGCACTGTGCTGGGAGTACGTTTATATGCTTTGCATCTTGTTCGTACTTCTGTGACACTGTGGAATGTCGCAATCCCACGGTTTGTCGCCAATCGCCCCAAGAGATCCTTATGGAATGTAGGGTGCCCCCTAGCGGTGGTCACAAATTGCGACATTCCGTGGTGAGAACGTCCATAGCTACAGGGTTTTTTTTTTTCCTCCTCCTTTTCTTTTGAAGAGTGAAGTATTGATTCATTAGTGCTCTGTCTGTCTGTTTCTCTGTCTGTCTCTCTGTCTGTTTGTCTGTCTGTCTCTCTGTCTGTCTCTTATTCGTTTGAGTTTTTTTTAGTTTTGTGTCATTCTCTGTCTATATCTCTCTGTCCCTCTGTCTCTGTCTGTCTGTCTGTTTGTCTGTCTGTCCGTCTGTCTGTCTGTCTGTCTGTCTGTCTGTCTGTCTGTCTCTCTCTCTCTCTCTCTCTCTCTCTCTCTGGATATTACGAATCCTTCAATGTTCTATTTAAGTTTAGTAAAAACTGTTTCAG
>CM065729.1:44760741-44763241 GCA_033310375.1 Conus canariensis | reverse complement strand
CAGGCCCGGGAGGTACAGACACCTGTAGTTTTAGTGAGGAAATGCAGGCAATACTCTCAGAGATGCCTTCGTTAAGTGGAATAAAACTCCATTGAGGGGTTTCAATCTTCCTAACTGAGCCCAAAGCGCAATGACCTTTGAACAGAGACTGGCCGGGCTAGAAGGTCAGGACTACAAATAAATCCCGTTCGACTGGGATTCGAACTCATGACCTCATAGCCTTCAAGTTTGCAACATCAACCACTGCGCTACCCCAGCTGCTTAATTAATTATCTTTATTCCAAGCGTAATATGAAGCATAAGATAAAGACGGGGATAGGGCCGGGGAGAGAGAGAGATGTTGGGGGGGGGGGGTGGAGACAGAGACAAAGAGAGAGAGAGAGAAGGAGCGAGAGACGGAGGGAGGAAGGGAGAGACAGGGAGGCAGACAGACAGACATACATACATACAGACAGACAGACAGAGACAAAGAGATAGCGTCAGGAACCAACGACTTTAGCATGACCATCGGCCTGTATATAAGCATTGCACGTCATTTCAGGGAAAATAATGAAAAGATTAGCAAAGGTGAAGTAAAGTGGCACAGCTGATTAACCCACGAATAAACAAGACCGTTATTCTGCTAACACTTAACGAACCGAGACACATGTGAAACAACAAAAGAATGCTTTAAGGGCCACGCTCATGAACATCTCTTTATTGCAGTCCATAAAACATGTACACAGGTTCGGTATGTGCCAAATATTGTCACACTGCAGCTTACATACAGAGAGAGAGAGAGAGAGAGAGAGAGAGAGAGAGAGAGACAGACAGACAGACAGACAGACAGACAGACAGACAGACAGACAGACAGAGACGTACGGGCAATGGCGGGCGGGGGGGGGGGGGGGGCGGCTTTGAGTGAACAGCAGGTGTGAAACGGAGCCTAAGGGATGGGAAAAACCAAACAGAGAGACAAGGTGAGACTGCGAGAGCTACAGACACACACACAGACACACACACACAGACACACACACACACAGACACACACACACACACACAGAAAACACACAACACACACACACACACACACACACACACACACACACACACACACACACACACACACACACACACACACACACCAGGGGCACAGAGAGAGAGAGTGAGACAGAGACGGTGAGAGACAGACAGACAGACAGACACACAGACAGACACTTATAGGACTCACGACGTTGTGAATAATCTTGTTTGGAATTCCTTAAGTCCCTCAACAGCAGTTACAACATTCCAGATACTTTCTAAAGCCCAAGAGGTACCCAAATAACGGCTATGCAAATTTTGTTTTTTCCTTAAATCCCTTAAAACAAAATTCCAGATACTCTTGAAGCCAACGGGACCCCGAATATACAACACTAAACGAACCTTTTACAAAAACCAAAGTATGTCAATTCATTAAAAAGCTCATGAATAACAACGGGTGTGATTATGACCAAATCTTAATTGGATTTTTTAAGGCCTCCTCTGTCAAAGGATGTCTTTGTATAGCATTGTTCAGCTTGATCCTTCAAATGTGTCTGGTTCATCAGCTTGGGACCATAGGCAGGCGTTATAAAGCCAGTTTATAAAAGCAAAGGAGAACAAGATAACTCTGATACCTGTTGTTGCATCACTGTCATAAGCTGCTTTGGAAAACTTTTTGCAAGCGATCTCAGCCAGAGACTGAGCAGGTGTTTAAAATATAGATGCCTGTTGGATGACGTACATGTTTGATTACGATCCGGACACTCCATATTGGACCCCTTGTTTACTTTCCAATGAATAAGTAAACTTTTGATATCTAAAAAGCTTTATTGCTGTTTATGATGGATAGTGCAAACGCGTTTGATAGTATCGAAAATTGAATTCATGCCCCTCCCCCCCCCCCCCCCCCAAAAAAAAAAAAAATGGTTAAGTGTTGAAATCAATTGTGACCTTTTAAAGTTTGAAATACATACGTATTTTAGTGCTAGATAATGTGTGATGATTGGCAATAAAATCTCTCTCTCTCTCTCTCTCTCTCTCTCTCTCTCTCTCTCTCTCTCTCTCTCTTCTCTCTCTCTCTCTCTCTCTCTCCCACCCCTTTTTAATCGATCCACGGAGTCAGGCAGGTGAAACGTTTCCACCTTTCTTATGATTTTTGTTTGTAAATGAAATGAACTCTTTCTTAAAACAAAATAGGCATACATTTACAAGCGTTGCAAATGAGGCAGAAATGGCAAGAATGCTTGATTCTGACGTTGAATACTTGTTACAAATGTTTCCTTTTTTTTTCTTTTTTTTTTGCATACTAACGAGACAGTAATTCTCCTTTTGTTTACTAACAATACAGTGTTTTTTTCTTCAGCGGCAGAAGGCGGGCTGCAATATGGAGCTTACACTATTAACCCATATTGTGATCTCTGGAACTTTAAACTGAACTGTAAGATATATCAAAAATGGTAAATTTCCAAAGGTAACATTCAAAACTAATACCACATTT
>CM065729.1:44745741-44753241 GCA_033310375.1 Conus canariensis | reverse complement strand
CAAAGACAGATTCTGACGCAGAGAGAGGGACCGAGAGAGAGAGAGAGAGAGAGAGAGAGAGAGAGAGAGAGAGAGAGAGAGAGAAGAGGAGAGAGAGAGAGAGAGACTAATCCTTCCATCAATATCAGAAGGTCATTGGAGAGAGAGAGAGAGAGAGAGAGAGGAGAAGACAGACAGACAGACAGACAGACAGACAGAGACAGACAGACAGAGAGGCAGACAGGCAGACAGGCAGACAGGCAGACAGACAGACAGACAGAGACAGACAGAGCGAGTAATCCCTCCATCAATAACAGAAGATCAAACAATGAACGGAAGGAAGAAAACGAAGGGAATGGGGCCAGGCAATGTGTGTGAACCTAAGTGTAGAGCGTTCGTGATGGATGACTGTAGAGGAGAGAACAAGACAGAGAGCAAACAGTGTGGACAGGAGCGACCGAATGTGATCATTATTTTCTTTCTATGTCGAGGAAAACAGCATGAACACTATAAGAAAAGGGAAATTATGCTTGGAAAAAAGCAGGGGTTTGTTTTGTAGAGGTGTAGTTATGTTTATTAGTTTAGATGTTGTTCAGACATGAGTAAATCAAGAGAGAGAGAAAATCTCGACGTCCTAGAAAGCTAGGAATGGTGAGATGTGCAGAACGATCGTTGAAACGGCCATAGTCCCATTCAACAACACTAATGACTCCAGTGCGCATGCACATGAGTGATAGTTATATGTTTTCTTGAGTCATGTTTATGTGTTTTCATAAGTCTTCTTCTTTCCACGGTGATCAAGTTTGATCGCCATGTTAGGCCGAACAGGCAAGAAAACGAGAAATGTAAAACAACAACATCCAAGATAACCACTGAAAATAAAAATGATCGCTATGATTATTATTGTCATTGACCTTCCAAAATATCTGTGAGACAGATGTCAAAGAATGCAGAACAACGCGACCAGACTCATTTGTACAGCTTACTAAATTGCAGCACGTTTTTCGTCTTCAGTGTGTTCAATGGTTGCCTGCTTTCGACCAAATAGACTACTTACTAGTTATCAACTCTGACATACTTCTCTTTATCAAACACTTAAACATTAGAGTTCACACTAGAATGCCCATCGGGAGTAGAACATACGGATTTGCCTGGTGAATGAGAGTTGATCAAGCAAAAAACAATTAAACAAACAAAGAAGTGGTAAAAAAAAATAGGAGAATGGAGGACCCACTTAAAAAAGGGGGGAAATGTGCAAATAAATGGAGGTTGGCGGACACACAAATTATTATCTCCAATCGAATACGCCAGTGTTTCCCTTTTTTCTGTTTTTGTTGAATTGTTGTAATTGCTTGAGGGACGGTTTTTCCTCGGCAATTGGCCAGCGTTGAAGCCAGAAACTGTATCAACTGACAATATTGCGAATTTAAATCTTATCATGAAAATGGGGAGTTTGTGTTATACTCCCTGTTTGGCTAGTATACTTACCATGTCAGACCATAGCATTCAACGGCAGTTAGCCAGCTCTGTCAGGCCGAATTTTTTCCGTGGCCAATGCAGTCATAAGACAGTCACGTGATGTCACCCCACTTCCGGCCCCGGAAGAAGCCAGTGTCAACTTCCTATAAGTCATTCAGCGAGGCCTGGTGTATGGTGACCCGAGAACCTTGGCGCCAGAGGGGAAGGTAGGGAGGGAATTAGAGTCTGACATGGTAAGTATACTAGCCAAACAGGGAGTATAACACAAACTCCCCATTTTGGCGTCATATACTTTACCATGTCAGACCATAGCAGAATTTAAAGGAATCGGAGGAGGGCGAGCGCCCTAGTGGTTCTTGGGGTTGACCGATATGGCTGCATTGGCCGCCACAAAGGAAATCCCCTTAGACCCATCAGCTCTGGTCATGCGGATATCCCTCAGGTAAAAATTAATGAAGGGATTTTCCGAACGCCAGTAGGCTGCCTCCAGCAGGTGGCGCACGGGGACAGAGTACTGGAACGCTGTGGAAGTGGCCAGTGCTCTGACCTCGTGGGCCCTGGGTGATAGGACAGGGAGATCCTTGTACGCCTGAGCGTAGGTAGATCTCACCGTCTTGGAGAGCCACCTGGAGATAGTTCCCGCCGAGATATCTCTAGTATTGTTGGGGTTGAGGGAGATAAGGAGTCGTCTCTGGGAGGAGCGCCTGGGGCGTGTGCGTTCCCAGTAGTACCTGAGACACCTGGAGGGGCAAAGGTCCATGTCTCCATCTTTTTCTCCCTTTCCCAAGATGTCAGAACTCCGGAAGGAACTTGAGAGAGACTGAGCCGTCCCTGTGGAAGGCGATATCTGTGGGGTCACCGCTGAGGGCGTGAATCTCACTTCGTCTTCTGGCCGAGGCCAGGGCGAGGAGAAAGGTGGTCTTAAAGGAGAGGAGGTCAAAAGGAATAGAAGCAATGGGTTCAAAAGGGGTTTTTCTGAGGGCATCGAGGACCGTAAAAAGGTCCCAGAGGGGAATGCGCCTAGGGGACTGAGCTTCCCGTAGAGCAACTCCTCTAGACACCTCTCTGAGGAGAAAGTCATTGTCAAAAGAAGGGCCCCCCAGTTGACGAATGGTAGTGCAGATAGCTGATCTGTAGCCCCGAATGGAGCCAGCCGACAGCTTAAGGGAAGAGGATAGGTGGGAGAGGAAATTTCCTATTTGGATGTTGGAGGGGCAGTAATGGGGAACAGAGTTATCTGAGCACCAGGTTATCCATCTCTCCCAACGGTAGTTGTAGAGGGATTCGGTGCTGGCTCTGCGAGATGCCGAGGCGAAGTCCCGTAATCCCTGAGAGGCCCCTGCCCCGGCTAGTGTGTCTAGGACGGACTGGGGTCTCTCCGAGTGGGGGGTAGATGCAGATGTTCGCAGTTGGGCTGGCATAGAAGCCACGCGTGTAGGCGAAGCATCTTGGGATTGGAGTGAGGAAGACCTGACCGGGGTTGTCTCAGCATGTCCCAGCGAGGGCTGAGCCGGAGGGGGGGAACGTGGGTGAGGGACTTGGGTCCGGGAACCAAGACTGGGTCGGCCACCATGGCGTTACGAGGATCAGCCTGGGTCTTTCCAGCCTTGCCTTCCTGATCACCTTGTGTAGGATGGGGAAGGGGGGAAAGGCATACGCCAGTAGGCCCGTCCCGGGGAGGGATAGTGCGTCGACTGCATCCGCCTGGGGATCTGGAACGGGAGAGACGTACAGGGGCAGGTGATGGTTGAAGCTGGTGGCAAACAGGTCGATCATGGGCACAAACCAATGGTTGCGCGACACCAGCGAAGGAGGGCCTCTGTTCTGAGGGAGAGGCCTATGGAGCGGGCCTCTCCCCCTTTGTTGACATAGCAAGCTACCGACGTATTGTCCGTGAGGAGGAGAACAAGTCGGTGCGCGACCTTGTGCTGGAGTTGGAGAAGGGCTAGCCTGACCGCTTCCAGCTCCCACTCCCCGAGGCGTGACTGTCCTCCACGTGGGCCCCCCAGCCCAAGTTGGAGGCGTCTGTATAAAGTTCCAGTGGTTGGGTTGGGTTGGGAGGGAGATGGGGACCCCGGTGGAGAGAGTGGCTGGAGTGAGCCGCTCCTCCGTCGCCGAAATGAACCAGTGTCCGAGGGGAATGACCTGGTCCCAGCGGTCGGAGGTCTGTGACAAACGTCGGCGGAACTCCCTCTGAAGTTGGCGTTTGGGGACCCGCCGCAGGGGAATGAGGGGAGACAGGGACTCCATCATTCCTAGGAGGGAGGACAGGGTTCTGGCCGAGGTGTGGGGTGCCTGTGACAGGCAGGAGATGAGGTCCACTATGCGTGCAGGCCTCTCCGGGGTCTGCCAGACGAACCGTAGGAATCGTCTGTGGGCCGGGTGAATCAGGATCTGAAAAATAGGCGTCCTTCAGGTCTACGGATGTGGCCCAGTCGCGATGATGGATGGAGTCTCGGATCTGGGTGGGGGTCTCCATCTTGAACTTGGTGGGCCTGAGGAACTTGTTGAGGGGCGAAAAATCTAGAATGGGCCTCCATCCTCCCGAGGCTTTTGGGATCACAAAGAGTAGAAGCCGGGGTTTGGGTGGGAAATCTCCGAGATGGCCCCTCTTTTGAGGAGGTCTTGGACTTCCGTGCGAAGAGCTTCTGCTTTGGCGGGGGAGGGTTCGTTGGGGAGGGAGGGGGAGATAGCATGAGGGGGGGACGCTCGTGGGCCCAAGGAAGGCGAAACCCTTCCTGTAGCACCGCCACTATCCAGGGGTGAGGCGTATGCGTCTCCACTGGTGGGCATGCCGGGAGAGGCTGCCCGCCAGGGGGGGCGAGGGTCTGGGCTGGTGGGTGGGGGATAGGGCGAGGGGGGGTGCTACCTGATCTAAGTCCCCTCGGGCTGTCTCCCTAGTCAGCTCCGGGAGCGTGACTGTTGGCCTAACCGAAAATTTTGCTGATGGGGTTTTGGCTTAGGCCTTGGGAGAAGATTAGGTCGCTTGGCGGGCCGTGCGGTGCGGGAAGGCGATTGGCTGGGATAGGGTCTGTGCCTGGGGAAGGAACGAAGTGGGGGTCTAGCAGGGCGTGGCGGTGGCCTGGGCGCAAAGGACACAGCCTGCTTGCGTTCCTCAACTGCTTGTGCTATGACGTCAGCCGAGTAGTCGCCAAAGAGCGACTGGACCTGGCCCGGGATGCATCGCAGGGCTGCCTTAAGCGTCGGGGAGAGAGAGGTCCGCGCCAGCACGGCCTCTCTCGCGACCAACAAGCAGTTGAAGTGGCTTCTGGCTGCGCTGTCCGCCGCAGCCGAAAGGTGATGCGAAATCCTGTTAACTAGGTGTCGCATGAAAGGATCGCTGAACAAGCGAGGGTCAGGCTCTTGGTGCGCCTCAGAGCCCGGGTCCCCCGGTACTGGGATGGCACCATCGTCCTCCGGCCATAGAGCCTCCGCTCGCTGAAGGGGCATGTCCAAGTAGGTGTGTCCCGCCGTGGTGTGGAGGATGCCCATCCTGGCTACTCGGACCCATTCCTTTAGGTTCTTAAAGGAGATGGCGCCGGAAGTAGGGGGGGGCAGGTGGGGGATCAACCGACGGTCCGACTGGGAAATGCCCATCTCCCTGGTCACGGGATTGTCCGTAAACAAGGAGGCGACTGAGGGGTTCTTGGGTAGATTGGTCTAGATCTCTGGGCCGGGGGAGAGGGAGAGAAATTCGTCAGCGGGTGCGGCCTCCCTCCTAACGAGGTCTGGTCGCCACCGTTCTATCGTGCGATCATCGTACAATGAGGTGGGGGCTAGCTCCTCGTCATCGTCCGCCTCAGGGAGGTACTGGTCCTGAGAGGGTTCATAGCACCCGTCTTCAGGAGGTAAGTCGAGGGGTGCCTGTAGTGTGTCCCCGGTGGCCCTATAATCGGCGGCCGGGACATCGTCCTGCCGATAGGACAGCGCCCGAGGAGGGAGACCAAGGTCGACCCAGGTAAGTGAGGCCGGGTGCCACATTCGACCATGTAGCTGGTCGTGCTGGGTGTTGGCGTTAAGCCACTGGTCTCTCTCGGGGGCATAGAGCCACCGGTCCCCGGGGAGGTAAACGGGCTGTGGCGGCCCTGGGGAAAAAACCATGGTAGGTAGGCCGCACTCAAGGTCTGACCAGCGCGTTGGGCGAATGCGTAGGTCAGACATCCGCCGAGTCGTAGCCACGAGACCCTCTTCTTCTTGTAGGCAGAAAGTCCCCTGGGACCCGGGTAACCTGAATCACTGTTGGGGGGGGGCTTGAGAGGCCGTGGCCTGTCGTCCCCGTCCAGGTCCGTGCACTGCACCATACACGTCCTTGGAATGGGCCTGGGAGGGCCATAATGGTATGGAGGAGGATGCGGAAGTCGAGCCCCCAACCCGCGAAAGTGCGGATTGGTCAGGATGCGGTCCCGTGTTCCTCCCCCTGGAGGAATATGTCAGGTTACCCTTGGTCCCGCTGGTAGATCCTCCCCCCGGAGGAGCGGGACCGCGGACGTTGCCCAAATGGGGATCCGAAAGGTCGGTTCCCCAACGTCCAATACCCCTAGGGAAGAAGGTGACGTTCGATCGGGGTAGGTCGACCGTCCTTGTGCATGGGCACGGCCGGGCCCATGGCGCGGCGTGCCCGCACGCCCAGGATTATGGACACCACCGAGGTCGTGCGTCGGGGTGACCATAAGGCTGCTTCCGGAGTCGAAGCGCTCCTCGAGCTCAGGTGTTGGCTGCACCTGTGCCCGGTGGGGCCGAGCGCTATGAGTGCACGTATCAATTTGGGGGGAAAAAGAGATACGTGACTCATCAAGGCGAGTGACGGATGGTGATTCCATCCCAGATCCGTCACCCGTGCTGGTCCGCGGCTCGGCAAGGTGCCCCGGGGGCCGAGATTCGCGTGACTCAGCATGATAGTTAGAAGTCTCCGAGCGAGTCCGTAGGCTAGAGGGCAAGCTGGCCGATGGAGAAGGGGTGGGGGAGGGCGAATTCCGTTGGCTAGTCTTTGCTCGGCCGGGCCCCTTGAGGGGAGCCTTGCCATTAGACTTTCTGGGCAGCACCTTGAGGGGAGCTTTGCCCTTAGACTAGCAGGCAGATCAAATGAAAGGCATTTTGAAATGGTGGCCGCTTGCCTATCAGCCTTGGGACGCCGCGGTCGTGCGTCCGTCGGTTTGGTAGACGAGGAAGATCACGCGTCCCTTCCGCGGAGAAGTCGTCTCTGTCTACCCGAACCGTACGTTCATCAGTGCGAACGGATTGCTCCGAGATGGAATCGACCCGCGGGTTCTCCGGGAAATTGAGCGAACTCCGAGCAGTGGAGTGGCTCGACCCGGCGGTGTCCTTCACCATGTTGGGCACAGGTGGATAGAGCAAACCCGGAACACACGACCGCAAAGAGGAGACAAGGTGGCCGATCGAGAAAATCAATTAATCTCGATCGTCCGTGTGGTGTCGTGCAAAGTGCTCGAGAGATCGACTGAAAACTCGAACTACCCGTACACGCCACCGGTCGTGTGACTGGTATGGCTATTAATAGCAATCTCTACACGTGGAGTATCACTGTGTATAGGTGTGATAGTTCTTGGGCACTAAATCTTAATAAGCAGATCAGTGTCACACACCCTTACTCGAACACGTTCTACCTGTGAAGGGTAAAGAGTACAGGTGTGATAGTTATTGAGCCCTAAACCTTAATATGCGGAACCAGCACAAAATGCGTGCTGAACCCGAGGCTCGGCAATATGGTGGGGGAACACGACCGGCGAGCGGTGCCGACGATCGCGAGTAACAAAGTCGCGAGAGTGCCGGTAAAAGAGACAAATCTTTAATAAATACGCTCCCGAGAGTGCCGGTAAAAGAGACAAATCTTTTAATAAATACGCTCCCACCAAGAGCCTCACACGGCAAAAATACTCAGGGTCTAGTGCAAGCCGGAACCAGCACAAAATGCGTGCTGAACCCGAGGCTCGGCAATATGGTGGGGGAACACGACCGGCGAGCGGTGCCGACGATCGCGAGTAACAAAGTCGCGGGAGTGCCGGTAAAAGAGACAAATCTTTT
>CM065729.1:44723241-44728241 GCA_033310375.1 Conus canariensis | reverse complement strand
TTCAGCCGTGTCTCCCTGATGAGTCCGATCCAGCGGACGAAAGGCCTAGGAGCAGGCGATACATATAGCTCTGCCTTCGAGAGGGATTGCGACGGTTCCTTCATGCAGCTAGTGAAGGGTTTTCATATTTATGATATACATTTTCCCATTTTCTTCATCTTCAACCATTTTTTTAAATTTCAAATCTTTGCGAAGTCATTACTATAATGATGGAAGAATTGTTAGCCTGCACTTGTTTTTCCCCCACTACTTAATTGTTCAGCATTATATTGTTTGGTCCATCAGTGGCGATTACATCTCTTAGGAGATCCAGGTAAAGGTTGTTCTGCACAATTCTTAGCCGCTGAAAATGCTTGGGTTATTGAACAGTAGAGCTGACCACTCAGACTGTTCCATATCTTTTGATCTCCCTTGCATTCTTAAATGGATCCTCAAGCATAGGCTCAAAGATTGTCCCCTACATTTTATACTGTTTGCATCATGGTTTTAGTTTTTCAGCAACTTTTTTCCTCTCCACACTTTCGTTTTGCTTTATTACTACCTTTCGCAGGCTGCTTTGGGGGTGCTGTTGGATTCTTTTTTTTTATCCCTTGGTGGAGAGAACACCACAGAATTACGGAATGTGGTGTGTCTCTATTTGACGCCAAGAGCACAGACTTAATCAGTCGTGTCTCTTTGATGAGTCCGATCCAACGGACGAAAGGTCTAGGAGTAGGTGATACATATAGATTTGCTTTCGAGAGGGTTTGCGACGGTTTCCTCATGCAGCTAGTGAAGGGTTTTCATATTTATAAAGTACATTTTCTTCATCTTCAACTATTTTTTTTTTAATTTCAGATCTTTGCCAAGCCATTACTATAGTGATGGAAAAATTGTTAACCTGCACTTGTTTTTCCCCAACTACGTAATTGTTCAGCATTATATATGTGTATATACACACACTTGTGTGTGTGCGCGCGTGTGTGTGTGTTTTGACGAAGTTCATAAATCACGCTTACTATTCGCGCTTCCTCCCCATCATAGAATGGTGTCGTTCTGAGGGTCCCCCCTTTCCCTACTTTTCTAGGAAGGTCACCCCATATTCCGTAACAATTCCAGTGGGATGCTCTTTAAACATGAACGTAACCACTAACCGTGGAAGGGACACAATTCAGGACGAAAGAGGCTGCTTCTTTTCCTCTTCTGGTTATGAACACTCTCTACCTGGACGAGTAGAAAAGGTGGGGGGGGGGGGGGTTCAGACAATGTAAACAGCAATAGTTCTCACTGGAGACTTTCTGTGTGTGTGTGGGCATCCGCGCGCGCGCAAGAGTCGAAAACAAAGCGAAGTCTTTGTTCTTCTCATCAACATTAGGAAATGTGGAAAATGAGTAGAAGACAGGAAATGGGGGATTGCTATGTGTGGCACAGAGAGTGAGAGAAAGACAGGGAGAGAGAGGGCGTAAGGGGTCCCGGGCCGACTGGTACCTGTAGAAGTGAAAAAGCAGACAGTGGAGTGAGAAGGGGGAGAGGGGGAGGAGCGAGGGAAGACGGGGAGGCAAAAGAAAACAGAAGGGAAGAAGTAGGAGAAGGTAAAAAAGAAAGAGAAAACAGCACTGAGAGACACTGACCCGGTTTCTCCCCTTCTCTGTCTCTCTCTCTATCTCTCTCTGTCTGTCTGTCTCTCTTTCTCTCTTACACACACACACGCGCGCGCGCGCCACACACACACACACACACACACACTGACTGACTGAAACCAATTCATTGTCAGATTAACTCAAGGTTGTACTCACACACACACACACACACACACACACACGCACGCACGCACGCGCGCGCGCGCACACACACACACACACACACATACACATGCATGCGCACACAGTACAGATATACACACGCAGACGCACACACGCACGTACGTACATATATACAGAGATAATATCGGTAGATACATGGACAGACAGACAGGCTGATAGATAGATGTGTGTGTGTGTGTGTGTGAGAGAGAGAGAGTGAGAGATGAGAGAGAGAGAGAGAGAGAGAGAGACAAAGACAAAGACAGAGAAAGAGAGAAACTGGGTCAGTGTCTCTCAGTGCTGTTTTCTGTGTCAGTGTGTGTGTGTGTGTGTTGTGTGTGTGTGCGCGCGCGCGCGCGCGGGCGTGTGTCGCGCGCGCGCATGTGTGTGTGTGTGTGTGTGTGTGTGTGTGTCTGTGAGTTTGTGTGTGTGTGAGTTTGCGTGTGTGTGTGTGTGTGTGTGTGTGTGTGTGTGTGTGTGATGTGAAACCTATAGGCTGCTGAACACCGCTCAAGGACGTTTAGTGCAGGATGTAGACAATAGGTAAGAACAAAAATTGTAGTCAAATCCTCACCTCCAATATTCCTACTCCACAGCAGTTCATATGCCCTGAGCTTTCGCCTTCACTGAGGCTTCATCAGGGAAGGCGTGTAATGAAAGAGATCTTTGTGTGTGTGTGTGGCCATCCACTCTGTGCAGCATAATGAAAGATACCAACAAGGCCTTTGAAGTTATCATGAAATATTTCGCTGTTTCCCTGACCTACAGAACCTTACATTTCTTGATAGAGAGGTTCTGGGTACTCGAGGGGACCTGACCAGAGTCTAGAATAAGAAGTTAAGGATTTAGTTTTGTGTGAGGAGCTGACTGTAACTAGACGAACACACTGCAGGATTTCCTCGCCTTAGGAAGAGTAAGTACGACAGAGAATCACGGAAGAGTTGAGTGAAAGACAGAGAGTCTCTGAAGAGAAGTATGACAGAGAGTCACTTAAGAATTAAGTACGACAGAGAGTCACTGAAAAGTTAAGTACGACAGAGAGTTTCTGAAGAGTTAAGTATGACAGAGAGTCACTATAGAGGTGAGTTCGAGAGTGACTGTAGAGGTAAGTTCGAGAGAGAGAGTCACTGAAGAGTTAAGTAAAAGACAGAGTCTCTGAAGAGTTAAGTATGACAGAGAGTCACTATAGAGGTAAATTCGAGAGAGAATCACTGAAGAGTTAAGTAAAAGACAGAGAGTCTCTGAAGAGTTAAGTATGACAGAGAGTCACTATAGAGTTAAGTTCGAGAGAGAGTCACTGAAGAGTTAAGTACGACAGAGAGTCATTCTGTGGGTTGTTCCTTTGTGGTAGAGGGACGACGAAGACTGAATCACAACTCGAACAAGATACGCCACGGTTTGTTTCCCCTGTACGGTGATGAACAGGAGTAATTAATGGCTGAACAGAGATAACCCAAAGTTTGTCTACCCATCGAAGGATGACGATAGATAGTTTTTAAGAGTCACCTTAAGGTTTGCTCCTCTTAGTAAAATAGTGAAGAAGAGTTAATTTCGACTTGAAAAAAATGTCAGAGTTGGTGTCTCCCTTAGAATGACGATGAACAGTAAAAGAACGACTGGACAGAAATACACAAGTATTTGCTCCCTCTAGTAGTGTGACGAAGAAGAGTTAAGCACAACCTGGGAGAGATACTCCAGTATTTGTTTCTTCTCCAGGATGGCAAAGAAGAGTTAAGCAGGACTGGACGGAAATATTCCAAGATTTGTTTCCCCTCGTAAGAAGAGTTAAATACGACGGGACAGAGACACTCTAGGGTTTGTTCCGCCTCGTAAGACGACAGAAAAGAGTTAATTATTACACGACGGAGGCGCTGTAGGTGATCTACAGAGAGAAGAAGTTTTCATGGAGTCGAGACAACAGACCCGTCAACATGTCCTTCCAGCCATTTAGCAGATTGTGAGAGATCCCAAGAAATAAGACACCAGGTTTTGTGCTCATTTATGTACCTAATCAATTAAAGAAAGTGTACTTTGTTTGGATTAATTTAGCCTTTTCCTGCATGACAGTGAATTCCCATGTTTCTAAGATAGATGGATGAGTACGCACCGCAACTTAATCGGGTATTTTCGCTTTGCATGTGGGATTTTTAAGGCAATGTTCACGTGGTAGGTTTTGCTAAGCACTGTGAAAACTGTAACGTAAGTGAAAATTTACTTTGTCCTCTCTGTATATACAAAGGATATCTCTCTCTCTCTCTCTCTCTCTCTCTCTCTCTCTCTCTCTCTCTCTCTCTCCTCTCTCTCTCTCTCTCTCTCTCTCAGACTGTAGGTGCGAAACTTACGAAAGTCTTATTCAATAAAACGACAGATTATAGCTTAACCATATTTTGTAAAGAAATATCTATAGAAAAAATAGTAACAAATATCTGCAGTTCGTTTTATCCGCATTGAGATTTGGTAGATCGATATCTGAAATAGATATCCACACTTTGTTATAACAATGTAAGTAAAACTGATCTGCCGTACCAACTATGTAAATATTCAAATGAAGATGAACATCGTTTTGTGTTGAAAATGCCTTGTACTTAACAATGGAAAACTTCTTTCTATGACATATATTTACTGTCAAGTCAGTTCTGATTATGTTTGTTAATGTCATCAAAGAAAGAAGGAAACTGCTCATAACTTGGCAATGCACACTACCTAAAACAGTTTGCCATAAACTCTCCAGTATACATAATTATGACAAGATCTGAGAAAATCAGTCAATTCCAGTCATGTTAATCAAAAGATACTGTTTTATACTGTGCCAGACTTAGATGAATAAATCTTTCTCTGTCTCTGTCTCTCTGTCTCTGTCTCTGTCTCTCTCTGTCTCTCTCTCTCTCTCTCTCTCTCTCTCTCTCTCTCTCTCTATCGAACAGTCTCTCTCGTCCTCCTCCCTCTCTCTCTCTCTCTCTCTCTCTCTCTCTCTCTCTCTCTCTCTCTCTCTCTCTTAGCCCTAGAGTCTATCAGTCAGATTGGCAACTTCCTCATCAATCACAGCTCTGTCCGCCGTATCGGGAAGGACCCAGAGAAAGAGGATCATCTTGTCTCAGACTGGACTTAACTCTTAACACCCCAGGTCCCTCATCAATAGCCACTAGGACGTGCTCCCGGCCGAGGCGCGACCACTCCATCGAGGCTAATTGAATTGTCTCCCCTCTTAATCAAGAGGAT
>CM065729.1:44710741-44713241 GCA_033310375.1 Conus canariensis | reverse complement strand
GTGACCTGCACTAAGAATGAGTGTGTGACCTGCACCAAGAATGAGCGTGTGACCTGCACTAAGAATGAGTGTGTGACCCTACACCAAGAATGAGTGTGTGACCCTACACCAAGAATGAGTGTGTGACCTGCACTAAGAATGAGTGTGTGACCTGCACTAAGAATGAGTGTGTGACCTGCACCAAGAATAAGTGTGTGACCTGCACTAAGAATGAGTGTGTGACCTGCACTAAGAATGAGTGTGTGACCTGCACAAGAATGAGTGTGTGATCTGCACCAAGAATGAGTGTGTGACCCTACACCAGAATGAGTGGTGACCTGCACAAGAATGAGTGTGTGCCCTGCACTAAGAATGAGTGTGTGATCTGCACCAAGAATGAGTGCGTTGACCTGCACCAAGAATGAGTGTGTGACCTGCACTAAGAATGAGTGTGTGACCTGCACCAAGAATGAGTGTGTGACCTGTACCAAGAATGCAGTTTTCGCCTGTGTAATTGCTTGTGTCTGTTGGCTCGCATGCCTGTCAGCAAGGATATGCATACACTACTTAACCGAATTTTTTTTTAAAGAATCTCGGTTGAGAGAAATAATATAGCCTCATTCTTAAATGTTTGAGGGGATCGGTGGCGAAGATCCGTTTTAAAAGATCTCTTGAGCATGATTGACGTACTGGCTTGTAACTGAGGACTAGCCACACGCCACAATTAGAAATGAATGAGCCTTTTATTTAACGTGTTTTCACCATAATTGGTGATATCACACGGACGCCACAATCAAGATTTTGCACTAAATCACTGTATGTTCCATGTAAGCTATTTTTTCAGGCGTAGCATAAATTTGAGCCAAAAGTTGATAATAAACAAACATAGATCAAATGAAAACCCACCCCCAACACCACTACCAAATATTTCACTCGTTTTATAGGGGTTTCTGTCGATAGAATCATTCACAATCTAGAAATGCATGAGTTTCCCCTTACCTAGTGTCACATTTCAGGCCTTCGCACTCGCCCGTGACCCCATCTTTGCGCCAGGTGGGTTCCCCCAAAATAGTCCCATTCCTTTCGTTTTAACCTGTCTGCTTGGAACCAGCTGGCATGGACTTTGACGGGCATGTTGAAGAAAAGAAAGTAAATCAACTTTAAGGCAATAAGAATTGTCAAAACAATATAATTGTTTTGATTTAAATATCCGTCTCCTTAAGCAAAATTAGTTGCAAAGTGAGGCGACTGCAGGCAGAAATCTGAACAAATCTTAAACAGTTGTATGTACCAAATCTGCGAAACATGAAGGACGAATTACAAGACAAAACACGACTCGTTTCGGCCTCATAGGTCTTCTTCAGGCAAGATAAACAACGCTCATGACAGCGAAAAGGAAGAACAAAAAAACAATCGCTTGTCTTGTTCATTTTTGTTGTCCTAAGTGTTGTTTATCATCCCTGAAGAAGACATAAGAGGTCGAAACGCCTCGTGTTTTGTCTTGTGGTTCGTTTGCTCATGTTTGGCGGATTTATTACATAAGGGTTTCAAGATTTCCTCAAGCAAAGCTTTGCGCAAAAAATTTTGTGCGGCCACTCCTAGATGACTTAAGGGCCTCACTGACACCTCACCTTCCAACTCTGCTGTGGGCAGCACTCTTCAGCAGCGCTCATGTTAGTCTGGTAACCTTTGCCTCGTGCTTGACCGATGTTTCTCCACGTCTGCTTATATTACACAAACATTAACACTGGAAGGGGGGGGGGGGGAGGTAGCTGGAGCGGGGGAGGAGGGTGGGGGGCTTGACAGGGGGTTCCAAGATCCGTTTGACCTGGACGAGGTTCTTCGCTCCCCTCACTGATTCTATTTTTGTTATTGTCGATGTCTCATTGATTCTATTTTTGTTATTGTCGATGTCTCATTGATTCTATTTTTGTTATTGTCGATGTTCATGATCTATTTGTATGTCGATGTCTCATGATTCTATTTTGTTATTGTCGTGTTCATTGATTCTATTTGTTATGCCCATGTTCATTGATTCTATTTTTGTTATTGTCGATGTCTTGTATTTTTAAACGTGCAGTTGCACAATTGAGTTTGTAATCAGTTCACGATGAACAATAACGAATAAGGTTTGGTTTCTTTCACATCGTTTTTAGTAATGTGGAAGATGATAACAATGAGTAGAATGGTTTACGAAGAGTTTCAGTTTCAGTTTCATCAAGGAGGCGTCACTGCGTGCGGACTAGTCCAAATACGCTACACCACATCCGCTAAGTTTTGAGACCACACTACACATTATTTTAAGCTGATGGATAAATTAATGAACAACTAACATGAAAGAATTGAAGAATTACGAGGAACAATAATGAATAAAGTTTACTTTCATGCTTTTTTTTCTCTCATCTTATTTTTGGACATGGAAAATAATCACACTTTTTGAGGGGAAACGACTATCAGCATGAACCTTAAGCAAAAGTGAAATAAACAGTACAAAAAGAACCCCCAAAAAACAAATAAAAAC
>CM065729.1:44705741-44708241 GCA_033310375.1 Conus canariensis | reverse complement strand
TATCCTGATATTGTCCGGGTACCCACACAAGATTCACAGACTGGTGCAAAAGGGAAAGTGTCGCCTCTCTGGCATGCAGAGTATCAGGAAAAGTTATGGTACTAACTGTTTGATAGACACCGTAGGAAATTTGATTCTGTAGTCCTGATTCTGGAATCCTCGTGACCAGGTAATGTTGCTCGTAGCCCAGCCGACCGCAAAGGGTCATATCAGGGCTGTCACCGCGTTGAAGTGAACTAACAAGGTCATGCCAGCAATTCAAAAGGCGTATAATTGTTATCTTATGAAGTTGGAAAATCTGTGCATGACCATCCGCAAGATGAAACACCACCCAACCCTGTATGTATGTATGTATGTATGTTATATATATATATATATATATATATATATATATATATATATAAAGTCCTTAAAAAATCTGAAGGTGCTCAACCCCTTGGGGAGCAACATCTGTTAAAAATATTTTTTTAAATGAAGTGTTAAAATCTACAAGCTTGTTTCTAGCGTTGCTATCCTCAGGATATATATATATATATATATATATATATATGTGTGTGTGTGTGTGTGTGTGTGTGTGTGTGTGTGTGTGTGTTGTGTGTGTAATAGCCAGTACTCTTGCCTTCCTTTCCTCAAAAGGTGCAAGTAAAAGTGCATTGAACAAAGCGAGGACTGCGTTGAGTACATGTCTCACGAGGCTCTTCCTTTGGAAGTCATCTTGATAATGTCGGATACAGAAACGGATTTTTGAAATGCGTCCAGCTTTGACACAGTACAAAGAGATGTGGGGTGCTGAATGTGTTTTCGATGATTCATTAGGGTGACCAGATATGCAAGACTGACCTCTAAAGCAGCTAACATAGAGGTCAGTCGTGTTGCTGTGCCTGTTAACAGGTCGAAGAGGCCATGCTTCATATGATCTGACACTTCACAATACGAAATTAAGTTCTCTAAATGTGTAACATTTTTCTGCGTCAAACAGAAACATACTAGGCCAGTTCACCCAGAACTAGCAACTATACCGGCTTTTCCAAACAACGATAAGCTGAGTTTAATAAAACATTTCCAGAGTTATTCCTACCTCACAAAGAAGATTCAGAAGGTATTCAAATTATCCATAAACTTTATCAAGTCCCATGACCTACTTTCACGGGCAACGTTCTCTTGTTGGGTCAAACAAGTACTTGAAGCCTCTGCTGTAGACACTCAGCAGTACAGAAACCACAGTGCACATGCTGCTGGCGCCAGTGCAGCTGCTAACCATGGTACATCTCTGGTGTCAATTATGAAGGTTGCACGATGGAGCAGGCAAAAGACTTTCAGTAAATTCAACAACAACGCTGTTACGCCAAACTTCGGATAGTCTCTCATGGACACATTTATGACAAAAAGTTATTGCCTGCTTGAGTGTCATCCTACTGTTGGGCTGTGAATAATTTCACTGGATATCAAGCATGTTTGAAATTTATCACAAGGCCTACGCTATCATTGGATGAGGTATGCTGCTTATCCACTAGGCTCACTGAAGTCTCGCGTGGTTTCTCTGGACGATGAATAGATGAGAAACGATTATCTAATTAAACTAGGCTTACGACAGGAAGGTGCAGTCTGATTAGGAGTATTTCGATACTGCTGGAAGAAAAAGAAGTTACGCGTCCTCCGTACAGATTTGAGATTCCACAGTGATTCTTAATGGATATATCCTCCCTGTCGTGAACTTAGTGGAGACACAACGCTAAATCCTCATTTTGCACTCGTTCTGCAGATACATCCCCCCCCCCCCCCTCCAATAGACTCGAAATATCATTAATTAAATTGCATCTTCCAATTGCAAGTCTAGTTTAATTATAACATAAACGGACACTTTATTTCCTCACGCAAGTCCGCCATATTCTCTTGCTCAATGGCTAACTTATGAGAGAAGAGTCCCTTGCGCGACTGATCTCTCTTCTGATTGGAGAAGTGAGATATCAGTCACACACCACAATGCTTGAATAACAGCAGCATTACATTGAGGCATAACAAAATGTTGTACACAGCGTTACGAGCCTCAGCAACGACGGAGATACGTGTGAGCCAAAACACGGAGCAACACCTTCAAAAGATCTCGCACTACGGCTGCTGCTGTGCACCAGATTCATGATTTCGAACCCGTGTGCACAGTTCCTAACAGTTTTAAAAACTCCTACTTCGGAATCTACGTCAGTGTATGACCGAGTGCGTGAGTTCATTACAGAACAGAACGTTGTTCCTGGATTGGATGTGTTGTCAAACTGGCCCTTCATTGTCAGACAAATTATTCCTTGGAAGTTGAGTTCTTGTGACGAAGCATGGAACCTTTCACTATCTTGATTAGGAGACTGGTCCAGCCTACAGGCTTGTTCAATGGTCGTTTTCACAGACAAAGATCTTGTAGGGAAATCGACATATAGCACGGTCCCAATTTAGCAGGCCTCCATTGTCCCCCATATCATTAATTAGCGCTGGAAAGAAAAAATGACTT
>CM065729.1:44695741-44698241 GCA_033310375.1 Conus canariensis | reverse complement strand
TTGTCCTTTGCAGCACGTGGATGACTAGATGAATACAATAGGTAAGAATGAGAATCTGTAGGCTTGCAGAAAACAGAAGTTGACAGGTGTTGTGAGTCAGCTGAGATGGACAGTTGAATATCCAAGAATGAAACGGTGGTCTCCGCAATCTTGTAGATGAAGCGAAGAGCTGGGTGGAAATTGGAAACAAATGTTATGAACTGTAGAAGGTCAGATTTTGAACGGGATGAGGCTCCTACACAATCATCAATAAATCGTTTGAAGAGGTCACGAAATGTTCTTGGAAGGTCCGAAAGGTTGTCAAATTCGCCCCTCAGGCATGAGGCCATCCTTCGTCTCCACTGGGAGTCTGGTCGACAGCCGACAAGTTCGTGAAAAGGTTATTTTTACAGGGGAAAAAAATCTGGTAAGGAAATCAATATTTGGCAAAGTCCTAAAAAAGATCTGGTCTGGAAATCAATATTTGGTAAAGTCATCGTTAAGCCAGCCTGTTTTGCCTTCTTGTTGTTTAGTGCTTTAAGGAAAATGTTGATTATTGTTTCCGTAAAGCACTGGTCAATGAGATCAACCCAAAACGGGGCAGCTAAGTAATGATTTTCCCGATCTTTTCAAAATTCCAATTTTAACAAGGGGGCGATCTTTGGCAAAAACATAAAAATCAAACATCTCGCATGGACATGTAGATTACCGTCACCGTTCAACAGTGGACATGTTCGCTGTAATGTTGTTGCAATCTGTATGCTTTATGACAGTACTAAGCATTTAGCATTACAAAAGCGAATTAATGTAGACAAATATAATAGTATGTGATCATAATCATAATCTGTAAAACCACAGAACATTTCAATTTGTGATTAAAAGATATGACGCGGGACGAAAGGGGGGCCAACAATGTAAATGAACTGCTCCTATGGGTGGTCTTTGTTTTAAGAATTTTTACAATTCTAATCGGTAGTTTTAGTAAATTACAAACAAGTAGGATAACTCTTGCTCCCATGATAAAATAACTCCAGGCCCACAACTCAAAGTGACGCTGCTTTCGACACCAAATCGCCTAGCAGAAGTGAGAATTGAAGTGACAAGACAGAGCCACAGATCGAACAAGGAGACATCCCCCCAAAGATGGATGTTCCAAGCTTTGCCCATATACCCCGTACCTGACACATCTACACAGCAACAACAACTGGAGAAATGAACAAATACAAAGTAACATTAACACAAAACTGGCACAGCCTTTTCGATTTTGAATATAGTCAAACATACACATGGACGAACAGTAACAAATACAGGTAACTTCAGTTTGATTGACACGAAACGAAATCTTAAATGAGGCAGGGAACAGTAAAGATGTCTCTTTGTTTGATCTGTGTGCTCTTTGCTGTCTTATCTGCTTGGCGATTGGGTGTCGAAAGCAGCATTCGTTTGGAGTTATGGGCATGTGATTGTTTCAACATGGGAGCAAGAGTTACCCTACTTGTTTCTTGTTTACTGTTTACTGTTCTATCCCTCATTCAAGAATTTATTTCAGTGGTTTTAGATTTTCAGAAAGGGGGAGCTGAGACTTAATCTCGGATGTTTAACCTTATATTTGACTGCTTCTCCTTAGAAAAAAAGAGGGATTGAGGGGCGGAGGATGGAAGAGGTGTGTGTGTGTGGGGGGGGGGGGGGGACTGTGTATGGCTTTTGACAACGTGTGGGGGAGACTCCTGGCCTGTACCCGTATCTCTGCAGAGTCCTTTGTCTGGCACGGCCTCGGCTCAAAGCTGCCTGCTCAGTGTCCCAGTGTCCTGTACCCGTATCTCTGCAGAGTCCTTTGTCTGGCATGGCTTCGGGTCAAAGCTGCCAGCTCTGTGTCCCAGTGTCCTGTACCCGTGTCTCTGCAGAGTCCTTTGTCTGGCCTGGCCTCGGCTCAAAGCTGCCTGCTCTGTGTCCCAGTGGCCTGTACCCGTATCTCTGCAGAGTCCTTTGTCTGGCATGGCCTCGGGTAAAAGCTGCCTGCTCAGTGTCCCAGTGGCCTGTACCCGCATCTCTGCAGAGTCCTTTGTCTGGCATGGCCTCGGCTCAAAGCTGCCTGCTTTGCGTCCAAGTGTCTGGCAGGGCTCAGCAATTTCTTCTTTTCCTCCATGGGAGGAAAGCTAGATTCCCTTAATGATATGGTTTGGCACTGACGCGCGCCGTTATAGATTCACGATCTAGCCATCCCGATATAAACGCAGGCACAAAATCTGAGTAGTGTGCTTTCTTCTGCTGTTATGTAGAACGAACACATGCACACACACGCGCGCGCGCGCGCGCACACACCACAACACACACACACACACACACACACACACACACACACACACACAACACACACACACATTACGGGTGGCGTGCGTTTTTCTCATTTTCTCCCCTGTTCGGAACGAAATGAAGACAGTTGACATCTCTCTCTCTCTCTCTCTCTCTCTCTCTCTCTCTCTCTCTCTCTCTCTCTCTCTCTCTCTCTCTCTCTCTCTCT
>CM065729.1:44683241-44688241 GCA_033310375.1 Conus canariensis | reverse complement strand
TACCGTCACCGTTCAACAGTGGACATGTTCGCTGTAATGTTGTTGCAATCTGTATGCTTTATGACAGTACTAAGCATTTAGCATTACAAAAGCGAATTAATGTAGACAAATATAATAGTATGTGATCATAATCATAATCTGTAAAACCACAGAACATTTCAATTTGTGATTAAAAGATATGACGCGGGACGAAAGGGGGGCCAACAATGTAAATGAACTGCTCCTATGGGTGGTCTTTGTTTTAAGAATTTTTACAATTCTAATCGGTAGTTTTAGTAAATTACAAACAAGTAGGATAACTCTTGCTCCCATGATAAAATAACTCCAGGCCCACAACTCAAAGTGAACGCTGCTTTCGACACCAAATCGCCTAGCAGAAGTGAGAATTGAAGTGACAAGACAGAGCCACAGATCGAACAAGGAGACATCCCCCCAAAGATGGATGTTCCAAGCTTTGCCCATATACCCCGTACCTGACACATCTACACAGCAACAACAACTGGAGAAATGAACAAATACAAAGTAACATTAACACAAAACTGGCACAGCCTTTTCGATTTTGAATATAGTCAAACATACACATGGACGAACAGTAACAAATACAGGTAACTTCAGTTTGATTGACACGAAACGAAATCTTAAATGAGGCAGGGAACAGTAAAGATGTCTCTTTGTTTGATCTGTGTGCTCTTTGCTGTCTTATCTGCTTGGCGATTGGGTGTCGAAAGCAGCATTCGTTTGGAGTTATGGGCATGTGATTGTTTCAACATGGGAGCAAGAGTTACCCTACTTGTTTCTTGTTTACTGTTTACTGTTCTATCCCTCATTCAAGAATTTATTTCAGTGGTTTTAGATTTTCAGAAAGGGGGAGCTGAGACTTAATCTCGGATGTTTAACCTTATATTTGACTGCTTCTCCTTAGAAAAAAAGAGGGATTGAGGGGCGGAGGATGGAAGAGGTTGTGTGTGTGGGGGGGGGGGGGGGGACTGTGTATGGCTTTTGACAACGTGTGGGGGAGACTCCTGGCCTGTACCCGTATCTCTGCAGAGTCCTTTGTCTGGCACGGCCTCGGCTCAAAGCTGCCTGCTCAGTGTCCCAGTGTCCTGTACCCGTATCTCTGCAGAGTCCTTTGTCTGGCATGGCTTCGGGTCAAAGCTGCCAGCTCTGTGTCCCAGTGTCCTGTACCCGTGTCTCTGCAGAGTCCTTTGTCTGGCCTGGCCTCGGCTCAAAGCTGCCTGCTCTGTGTCCCAGTGGCCTGTACCCGTATCTCTGCAGAGTCCTTTGTCTGGCATGGCCTCGGGTAAAAGCTGCCTGCTCAGTGTCCCAGTGGCCTGTACCCGCATCTCTGCAGAGTCCTTTGTCTGGCATGGCCTCGGCTCAAAGCTGCCTGCTTTGCGTCCAAGTGTCTGGCAGGGCTCAGCAATTTCTTCTTTTCCTCCATGGGAGGAAAGCTAGATTCTCTTAATGATATGGTTTGGCACTGACGCGCGCCGTTATAGATTCACGATCTAGCCATCCCGATATAAACGCAGGCACAAAATCTGAGTAGTGTGCTTTCTTCTGCTGTTATGTAGAACGAACACATGCACACACACGCGCGCGCGCGCGCACACACACACACACACACACACACACACACACACACACACACACACACACACACACACACACACACCACATTACGGGTGGCGTGCGTTTTTCTCATTTTCTCCCCTGTTCGGAACGAAATGAAGACAGTTAACATCTCTCTCTCTCTCTCTCTCTCTCTCTCTCTCTCTCTCCTCTCTCTCTCTCTCTCTCTCTCTTTCCGTCCGTCGGTCTGTCTGCCAGTTTGTCTGTTTGTCTACCTGTCTGTCCGTCTGTCTGTCTGTCTGTCTCTCTCTCTCTCTCTCTCTCTCTCTCTCTCTCTCTCTCTCTGCGTTCGTGCGTGTGTGTGTGTGTGTGTGTGTGTGTGTGTGTGTGTGTGTGTGTGCGTGTGTGTGTTTGTGTCTGTGTGTGTGTGCGTGTGTGTGTGTGTGTGTGTGTGTGTGTGTGTGTGTGGGTGTGTGTGTGTGTTGCGCGCGCGCGCACGCGCGCGCCCTCATATGGTACGCGTGTTTGTGATGTAGGTGATTCATTGTTGTTAATGCATATGCCTGCGCGCGCTCACACAAAAGTCAGTAAGTGTGTATACAGACCCACGGGTATGCGTATATATGTTTGGGCATCAGGTTTGGACATCAAGGCTTCTGACCGGGAGACAGAGCTTTCTCGAACAAGAGTCTCTTGAACAATGGTATGTGGATACCCATGTGTCTCGAAAAAGGATGCCATGTCCAGTGCCTTTGCTTCAAAGTCTTGGTCATCACTGCACAGGCGTCGGAGACGTAGGAACTGGGAGAAGGGAATGTTGTCCTTTGCAGCACGTGGATGACTAGATGAATACAATAGGTAAGAATGAGAATCTGTAGGCTTGCAGAAAACAGAAGTTGACAGGTGTTGTGAGTCAGCTGAGATGGACAGTTGAATATCCAAGAATGAAACGGTGGTCTCCGCAATCTTGTAGATGAAGCGAAGAGCTGGGTGGAAATTGGAAACAAATGTTATGAACTGTAGAAGGTCAGATTTTGAACGGGATGAGGCTCCTACACAATCATCAATAAATCGTTTGAAGAGGTCACGAAATGTTCTTGGAAGGTCCGAAAGGTTGTCAAATTCGCCCCTCAGGCATGAGGCCATCCTTCGTCTCCACTGGGAGTCTGGTCGACAGCCGACAAGTTCGTGAAAAGGTCATTTTTACAGGGGAAAAAAATCTGGTAAGGAAATCAATATTTGGCAAAGTCCTAAAAAAGATCTGGTCTGGAAATCAATATTTGGTAAAGTCATCGTTAAGCCAGCCTGTTTTGCCTTCTTGTTGTTTAGTGCTTTAAGGAAAATGTTGATTATTGTTTCCGTAAAGCACTGGTCAATGAGATCAACCCAAAACGGGGCAGCTAAGTAATGATTTTCCCGATCTTTTCAAAATTCCAATTTTAACAAGGGGGCGATCTTTGGCAAAAACATAAAAATCAAACATCTCGCATGGACATGTAGATTACCGTCACCGTTCAACAGTGGACATGTTCGCTGTAATGTTGTTGCAATCTGTATGCTTTATGACAGTACTAAGCATTTAGCATTACAAAAGCGAATTAATGTAGACAAATATAATAGTATGTGATCATAATCATAATCTGTAAAACCACAGAACATTTCAATTTGTGATTAAAAGATATGACGCGGGACGAAAGGGGGGCCAACAATGTAAATGAACTGCTCCTATGGGTGGTCTTTGTTTTAAGAATTTTTACAATTCTAATCGGTAGTTTTAGTAAATTACAAACAAGTAGGATAACTCTTGCTCCCATGATAAAATAACTCCAGGCCCACAACTCAAAGTGAACGCTGCTTTCGACACCAAATCGCCTAGCAGAAGTGAGAATTGAAGTGACAAGACAGAGCCACAGATCGAACAAGGAGACATCCCCCAAAGATGGATGTTCCAAGCTTTGCCCATATACCCCGTACCTGACACATCTACACAGCAACAACAACTGGAGAAATGAACAAATACAAAGTAACATTAACACAAAACTGGCACAGCCTTTTCGATTTTGAATATAGTCAAACATACACATGGACGAACAGTAACAAATACAGGTAACTTCAGTTTGATTGACACGAAACGAAATCTTAAATGAGGCAGGGAACAGTAAAGATGTCTCTTTGTTTGATCTGTGTGCTCTTTGCTGTCTTATCTGCTTGGCGATTGGGTGTCGAAAGCAGCATTCGTTTGGAGTTATGGGCATGTGATTGTTTCAACATGGGAGCAAGAGTTACCCTACTTGTTTCTTGTTTACTGTTTACTGTTCTATCCCTCATTCAAGAATTTATTTCAGTGGTTTTAGATTTTCAGAAAGGGGGAGCTGAGACTTAATCTCGGATGTTTAACCTTATATTTGACTGCTTCTCCTTAGAAAAAAAAGGGATTGAGGGGCGGAGGATGGAAGAGGTGTGTGTGTGGGGGGGGGGGGGGGGGACTGTGTATGGCTTTTGACAACGTGTGGGGGAGACTCCTGGCCTGTACCCGTATCTCTGCAGAGTCCTTTGTCTGGCACGGCCTCGGCTCAAAGCTGCCTGCTCAGTGTCCCAGTGTCCTGTACCCGTATCTCTGCAGAGTCCTTTGTCTGGCATGGCTTCGGTCAAAGCTGCCGCTCTGTGTCCCAGTGTCCTGTACCCGTATCTCTGCAGAGTCCTTTGTCTGGCCTGGCTTCGGCTCAAAGCTGCCATGCTCTGTGTCCCAGTGGCCTGTACCCGTATCTCTGCAGAGTCCTTTGTCTGGCTGGCCTCGGGCTAAAAGCTGCCTGCTCAGTGTCCCAGTGGCCTGTACCCGCATCTCTGCAGAGTCCTTTGTCTGGCATGGCCTCGGCTAAAGCTGCCTGCGTTGTCGTCCAAGTGTCTGGCAGGGCTCAGCAATTTCTCTTTTCCTCCATGGGAGGAAAGCTAGATTCCCTAATGATAGGTTTGGCACTGACGCGCCGCCGTTATAGATTCACGATCTAGCCATCCCGATATAAACGCAGGCACAAAATCTGAGTAGTGTGCTTTCTTCTGCTGTTATGTAGAACGAACACATGCACACACACGCGCGCGCGCGCGCACACACACACACACACACACACACACACACACACACACACACACACACACACACACACACACACACACACACCCTTACGGGTGGCGTGCGTTTTTCTCATTTTCTCCCCTGTTCGGAACGAAATGAAGACAGTTGACATCTCTCTCTCTCTCTCTCTCTCTCTCTCTCTCTCTCTCTCTCTCTCTCTCTCTCTCTCTCTCTCTCTTTCCGTCCGTCGGTCTGTCTGCCAGTTTGTCTGTTTGTCTACCTGTCTGTCCGTCTGTCTGTCTGTCTGTCTGTCTCTTCTCTCTCTCTCTCTCTCTCTCTCTCTCTCTCTCTCTCT
>CM065729.1:44650565-44683141 GCA_033310375.1 Conus canariensis | reverse complement strand
AAAAAAAAAAAATTTTTAAAAAATTTTAAAAAACCCCCTTTTAAATAAATCCCTAAATTTAAAAATTTTTTTAAAATTTTTAAAAAGTGTTTTTTGAATTTTTAAATTTAAAAAAAAAGAGGAAAAAAAAAAAAAACCCCCCTTTTTTCTTTCCCCCTTTTTTTTTTTTTTTTTTTTCCTCTTTTTTTTTCCTTTTTTTTCCCTTTTTTTTTGTTAAAAAGGTAAAAAAAAGAGAAAAAATATGAAAAAAAAAGAAAAAAAAGAAAAAGAAAAAAAAAAAAAAAAAAAAAAAAAGAATAAGAAAAAAAAAGGGAGAAAAAAAGGAAAAAAATTAAGGGGGAAAATTTTTAAAAAAAAAAAAAAAAGAGAAAAAAAATAAAAAAAAAAAAAAAAAAAAAGAAAAAAAAAGGGGAGGAAAAAAGGGGGGGGGGGAAAAAAAAAAAAACGGGGAAATAAAAAAAGGGCCCTAAAGGGGGGAATGGAAAAAAATTGATTAATTATTTAAATTTGGGTTTTTTTTTTAGTTAGTTAGTTAGTTATTAGTTTTTAGTTAGTTAGTTGTTAGTTGTTGGGAAAGTTTTTTTGTTATTAGAAATTTTTTAGTTTTTGGGAAAAAAAGGGGGGTTTTTTTTGTTGGGGTATTATTTTAATTTATTTTAGTTTTTGCTTTAATCCTCATTTTTCATTTGGTTCTTTTCTTTTCTTTATCTTCCCATTTCATCTCTTTTTTGTTTTTTGTACTCTTTCAATTATTTTTTTTATTTTTTTATTTGTATGTATATACATTTTTTTTTCCTTTTTTTCTTAAAAAGACAATTACAAACTTGAGACAGACAAAAAGAGACCTTTATACTTGTATCTGGTAAAGAAAAAAAATAAAAAAAAAAGAGTAAACCTTATTCTCATTAACAAACTAATTAAACAGCTAACTAACTATTTAAATAACTAACTTTCTTTTATACTTAACTAACTAATTAACTTTTTCACATTTGTTTTTTAAAATTTTTTTTCTTTGCACGGCCGGACTCGAACCCGCATTTTGGATGGGGGGGCGCTGAAGGCGTGCCTTTTTTAGACGGAGTCTACCCCCTGCTAACAAACCCCCACTATACATTTAAAATTTATGCCTTTTGAAGTTTACTTTTTTTTTTCCCTAACCAGCGCTAGTTAAAAAACAGTTTTTTCCTACACAGTCTGTTTTGTATGCCTGTTAGGAGCCCCTGGAAACATTTTAAATATGCGAACTCAGCACGTAGAAAGGACGCTACCTATTCAAAAATGAAGGCAATGGGGAAAACCCCAAATTTTCGTCGTCCTAGGACAATGGCTCTATAAACCCATTATCCCTGTACGTTACTACCACAGCGTCCATGCTGTGCTCGCGAAAGAACCCCCTCCGCTAAACAGGGATGACACTGTGAAAAAACAGAAAATGCCAAAGGGGAGCTAGGGAGCCTTTCACTCCATGGGTTTTTTTTGCAAACCCCTGCCCATTTGTTTTTGGTGCTGATGCTGACAGTAAAAAATTGTTTAAACTGATAAACAATTTGGTGAAAATGATCATCGTTTTTCCCGCCTTTTTTTTTTTCCTCTTTGTATGACTCTCAAAAGTGAAGGGCAAATCGCTTTGGGGTGGCGCCAAACACAGGACTTTGTGTGCCATACTCTGAAAAAAAGGCAAACCAAAAAAGAATTTCATATGATGAAGTGTAAAAAAAATGAAGGTAGGAAAAGGAAAATAAAAAAAAAATTTAAAATCGTTTAAACCCCCAACCCCGAGAAAACTAATGTTAAACACCCGACATTGGCACAACAGCCCCTGCCACTCAGAAGCTAAGTAGCAAACCCAAATTTTCAAAAAACTTCACACACAAATTGGCAACAGTAAAAAAGGAAAATTGTAAAAAAATTTTTTTTTGGGCCCAAAAATATTTAGGAAAAGAGTTTTAAAAAAATTTTTTAAATTGACTTTGTTGGGGAAATTGCGTGGGTATTTTATTTGGTAAAAAATTTTTTTTTAAAAAAAATTTTTTTCCCTTGGGGCCTTTTTCCCTTTTTAAAATTTTTTTTAAAAATTTTACAAAATTTAAAAAAATTTGCCCCTCCTTCCCTTTTTTCCCCCTTTCCCCAATTCCCCCATCCCTTCCTCCATATTCCCCCGGAAAAGGGCCTTTTTGAAAAAATTTGCTTTAACCTCTTTTTTTTCCCTTTTTTTTTTTTTTTCCTTTTTTGGGGGGGTTTCCCTTTTTTTTCCCCTTTCTCTTCTTCTTGAATTTTATTTTCTTTTGGTTTTTTTCCCTTTTTCCTTTTTTCCCTTTTGTTTTTGGGTTCAAATTTAAAAAGTTAAAAGTAAAGGAAAACCTTTGTTGTAAAGTTTTAAAATTTTAAAAAAAGAAATTTTGAAAAAAAAAGAGATAAAATAAAAAAAAAAAAAGGGGGGGCCAAAAAAAAAGGAAAAGGGAAATTAAATTTGGGAAAATTAAAAGTTTAAAATTTTGAGTTTTGGGGGGGGGAAGGGGGGGGGGGGGGGGGGGAAAAAAAAAAAAGGCGAATTTTGCCCCTGAAGGGGGTTTAATAAAAAAAAATTTTAATTTTTTTAGGGTTTTTTTTTAAGTTTATATTTACAAATAATGGCAACTATTGTGGGAAAGAGGGAAAACCTTGTCAATCTCTTGTGTTTGTGGCCAAGTTTCACACATCACTTCTACTGGACAAGATGTTTGTGAAGGAAATCCTCACTAGGACCCATCGTGACTGTTGTGTTGTAAAGTTGTCAAGGTGGACTATACTATTGTGGTCTGACATTCCGAGGATTAGTTACACTATATTTAATACCCGATGTGGGTTCCATGTCACGATGAACGTTTTGTAAAGGTCATTTTGTACACGTGTATTCCACAAAAGTTTCGTATATCTGCCTCCCTCCTCACCCATTCCTCCAGCCCTCTCCCTTACACCGTTCCCCCATGCCCATTCCTCCATAGTTCCCGTTTTTTGTGAATGGGCCTTAATAGCCTAAACCACTTTAAGTATTGCATTCGTAGTCTCTCTCTCTCTCGTCTCTCTCTCTCTCTCTCTGTCTGTCTGCCTGACTCTCTCTCTCTCTCTCTCGTATCTCACTGAACTCATCTCTCTCTCTCTCTCGTCTCTCTCTCTCTCTCTCTATCCTCCTCTTTCTGTCCTGTCTGACTGAAAAGTTACAAATTGAAACAGTAATCCAAAAGTAATACTGTAATAACCTAAATAAATGCCTAATGAATAAAGAAATAATGAATAAATATATAAAATACAAAAAAGATGATAAGTAAATAATATATAAGTAGATAAAATAAATGAGAAAAACAAAGGAATCATTCATATACCATGAAGATTTTGGAGAATTATTAAACTTCATTGAGGAAAATATAGACGTTTTCACAATTATACCACTAGAGCAAATAATGAAAAAATGGAAGAAGAAAGAAAGAAAGGAAGAAAGAAGGAGGAGGGAGAAAAACCAAAAAAGCAAGACAATAAACAAATGGAAAACAAAACCCTGAAGGCTGCACGGTGAATAAGTGAAAAAGAATTGATTAATACTTAGTTAGTTAGTTAGTTAGTTAGTTAGTTAGTAGTTAGTAGTTAGTTATAAGTTGTTAGTTATTAGTTAGTTAGTTAGTTAGATAGCTTATTAGTAGTGAGTGAGTGAGTGAGTAGTGAGTGATAATGATGATGAGTGAGTGAGTTAGTTAGTTAGTTAGTTAGTTAGTTAGTTAGTTAGTTAGTTAGTTAGTTAGATAGTTAGTTAGTCAATCAGTTAGTTAGTTAGTTAGAAAGTTAATTAGTTAGGGAGGTAGGTAGTTAGTTAGTTCGTTAGCTAGTTAGTTCTATTATTCTGAATTTATTATCATCTTCTCATAACGTCTTCATGGCTTATCAATCCTCATTGTCTTACATTTGGTTCTTATTTCTTTCTTTATCTTCCTATTTCCATCTCTTCTTTGTTTTTTTTGTACTCTATTCAATTATTTATTTTATTTTCTTATATATGTATGTATATACACATTTGCTTTCCATTTTTCTTAAAAAGACAATTACAAACATAGAGACAGACAGAAAGAAACTCTTTACTACTTGTAGTCTGGTAGAAGCCAAAAAATGCAAAAAAAGAGATAAACCTTATTCTCATTAACTAACTAATTAAACAGCTAACTAACTATCTTACTACTTAACTAACTAACTATCTTAGTTACTACTTAACTAACTAACTAACCAATTAACTCCATAGTCCGTTTTTTGTGAATGGGCCTAAATAGCCTAAACCACATTAAAGTATCGGCATTCGTATTCTCTCTCTCTCTCTCTCTCTCTCTCTCTCTCTCTCTCTCTCTCTCTTCTCTCTCTCTCTCTGTCTGCTCTGTCTGTCTCTCTCTCTCTCTCTCTCTCTCTCTCTCTCTCTCTCTCTCTCTCTCTCTCTCTTTCTGTCTGTCTGACTGAAAAGTTACAAATTGAAACGTATGCAAAGTAATACCTGCATACCTAAATAAATGCCTTAATGAATAAAGAAATAATGAATAAATATATACAAAAAAGATGAAAAAGTAAATAAGTATATAAGTAAATACATAAATGAGAAAAACAAGGAATCATTCATATACCATGAAGATTTTGGAGAATTATTAAAACTTCATTGAGGATAATATAGACGTTTTCACAATTATACCACTAGAGCAAATAATGAAAAAAAATGGAAGAAGAAAGAAAGAAAGGAAGGAAGGAAGGAGGGAGGGAAGGAAAAAACCAAAAAAACAAGACGAATAAACAAAATGGAAAACAAAACCCTGAAGGCTGCACGGTGAATAAGTGAAAAAAACGAATTGATTAATTACTTAATTGGTTAGTTAGTTAGTTAGTTAGTTAGTTAGTTAGTTTAGTTAGTTAGTTAGTTAGTTAGTTAGTTAGTTAGTAGTTAGTTATTAGTTAGATATGTTAGTCAATCAGTTAGTTAGTTAGAAAGTTAGTTAGTTAGGTAGCTAGGTAGTTAGTTAGTTAGTTAGCTAGTTAGTTCTATTATTCTGAATTTATTATCATCTTCTGATAACGTCTTCATGGCTTATCAATCCTCATTGTCTTACATTTGGTTCTTATTTCTTTCTTTATCTTCCTATTTCCATCTCTTCTTTGTTTTTTGTACTCTCTTCAATTATTTATTTTATTTTCTTATATATGTATGTATATACACATTTTTTTCCATTTTTCTTAAAAAGACAATTACAAACTTAGAGACAGACAGAAAGAGACTCTTTACTACTTGTAGTCTGGTAGAAGCCAAAAAATACAAAAAAGAGATAAACCTTATTCTCATTAACTAACTAATTAAACAGCTAACTAACTACTTAACTAACTAACTATCTTACTTACTACTTAACTAACTAACTATCTAGTTACTACTTATCTACTAATTAACTGTTCTTCACATTTGTTTTGTTCACATTTTTTTCTTTGCACGGCCGGGACTCGAACCCGCAGCTTTTGGATGGGTGGGCGTCTGAAGGCGTGCCTTTTCAGACGGATGTCTTACCCACTGCTAACAGACACCTACTATACATTGAGAAATTTATGCCTTATGAAGTTCACTTTGGTTCCTCCCTAACCAGCAGCTAGTTCAAATATTCAGTTGTTTCCTACACATGTCTGTTCGTATGCCTGTTAGGAGTCCCCTGGAAACTTTTGAAAGTATGCTGAACTCAGCACTGTAGAACATGACGCTATCCCCATTCAAAACTGAAGGCAATGGAAACCACATTGTCGTCGTCCTGAGGATCAATAGGCTACTATAACCGATTATTCCCTGTCACGTTACTACCACAGCGTCCATGCTGTGCATCGCGAAAGAGCCCCCTCCAGCTAAACAGGGATGACACTGTGAAACACAGAAGATGCCAAGGGTAGGCTAGGCAGCCTTTCATCTCCATCGGGTTTATTTTTGCAACCTCTGCCCAGTTTGTTCTATGGTGCTGATGCTGACAGTGAAAACATTGTTTATACTGATAAACATGTAGGTGACAATGATCATCGTTTGCCTGCTTCTGTTTTCCAGTCTTTGTATGACTCTCAAAACAGTGAACGGCAAATCAGCATGAAACTGTGTGGCGCCAATACACAGTGACTTATAGTGTGCCATGACTCTGAGAAAAAGTGCGTAGCACAAACAGATTTGCATATGACTGTTAGTGTAAAAAATACTGAAGGCTATGAACAGGAAAATAATACAACCGAACGTGATTCAAAATCGATTCATTTACCCAACACAGAGAAAACTAATGTTAGAACATCAAGCACATGTGGCACAGACAGCGCCTAGCTCACTACAGAAGCTAATGTTGGCTGCAGCACACAGAATCTTGTCAACAAAACATTCACACACAATATAATGGCAACTATTGTGGAAAGAGGGAAGACCTTGGTCAATCTCCTTCGTGTTTGTTGTGCCAAAGTTTCAACACATCACTTCTACCTGGAGCAAGATGTTGTAAAAAGGAAATCTCACTAGGACCCATCGTGACTGTTGTGTTGTAAAGTTGTCAAGTGGAACTATTACATGTGTGATTGACATTCCGAGGATTAGTTACAAAATAGTTTAATACCACAGATTGGATCCATGTCACGATGAACGTTTGTAAAGGTCATTGTGTACAACGTTTGTTTCCAACATAAGTTTCGTAATATCTGCCTCCCTCCTCACTCCATTCCCTCCAGCCTCACCTTACACCCCGTTTCCCCCATCCCATTCCTCCATAGTCCGGTTTTTTGTGAATGGGCCTTAATAGCCTAAACCACATTAAAAGTATTGGCATTCATATTCTCTTCTCTCTCTCTCTCTCTCTCTCTCTCTCTCTCTCTCTCTCTCTCTCTCTCTTCTCTCTGTCTCTCTCTTCTCTCTCTCTCTCTCTCTCTTCTCTCTCTCTCTCTCTCTCTCTCTCTCTCATCTCTTTCTGTCTGTCTGACTGAAAAGTTACAAATTGAATACGTATGCAAAGTAATACCTGCATACCTAAATAAATGCCTTAATGAATAAAGAAATAATGAATAAATATATACAAAAAAGATGAATAAGTAAATAAGTATATAAGTAAATACATAAATGAGAAAAACAAGGAATCATTCATATACCATGAAGATTTTGGAGAATTATTAAAACTTCATTGAGGATAATATAGACGTTTTCACAATTATACCACTAGAGCAAATAATGAAAAAAATGGAAGAAGAAAGAAAGAAAGGAAGGAAGGAAGGAGGGAGGGAAGGAAAAAACCAAAAAAAGCAAGACGAATAAACAAAATGGAAAACAAAACCCTGAAGGCTGCACGGTGAATAAGTGAAAAAGAATTGATTAATTACTTAATTGGTTAGTTAGTTAGTTAGTTAGTTAGTTAGTTAGTTAGTTAGTTAGTTAGTTAGTTAGTTAGTTTAGTTAGTTAGTTAGTTAGTATAGTTAGTTAGTCAAAGTTAGTTAGTTAGAGTAGTGTTAGGTCTAGTAGTTAGTTCAGTTAGTTAATGTTCTATTATTCTGAATTTATATATCTTCTATAAACGTCTTCATGGCTTATCAATCCTCATTGTCTTACATTTGGTTCTTATTTCTTTCTTTATCTTCCTATTTCCATCTCTTCTTTGTTTTTTGTACTCTACTTCAATTATTTATTTTATTTTCTTATATATGTATGTATATACACATTTTTTTCCATTTTTCTTAAAAAGACAATTACAAACTTAGAGACAGACAGAAAGAGACTCTTTACTACTTGTAGTCTGGTAGAAGCCAAAAAATACAAAAAAAGATAAACCTTATTCTCATTAACTAACTAATTAAACAGCTAACTAACTACTTACTACTTAACTAACTAATATCTTAGTTACTACTAATAAAACTAACTAATTAACTATTCTTCACATTTGTTTTCTTCACATTTTTTTCTTTGCACGGCCGGGACTCGAACCCGCAGCTTTTGGATGGGTGGGCGTCTGAAGGCGTGCCTTTTCAGACGGATGTCTACCCCACTGCTAACAGACACCATACTATACATTGAGAAATTTATGCCTTATGAAGTTCACTTTTGTTCCTCCCTAACCAGCAGCTAGTTCAAATATTCAGTTGTTTCCTACACATGTCTGTTCGTATGCCTGTTAGGAGTCCCTGGAAACTTTTGAAAGTATGCTGAACTCAGCACTGTAGACATGACGCTATCCCTATTCAAAACTGAAGGCAATGGAAACCACATTGTCGTCGTCCTGAGGATCAATAGGCTACTATAACCGATTATTCCCTGTCACGTTCTACCACAGCGTCCATGCTGTGCATCGCAGAAAGACCCCTCCAGTAAACAGGGATGACACTGTGAAACACAGAAGATGCCAAGGGTAGGCTAGGCAGCCTTTCATCTCCATCGGGTTTATTTTTGCAACCTCTGCCCAGTTTGTTCTATGGTGCTGATGCTGACAGTGAAAAAATTGTTTATACTGATAAACATTAGGTGACAATGATCATCGTTTGCCTGCTTCTGTTTTCCAGTCTTTGTATGACTCTCAAAACAGTGAACGGCAAATCAGCATGAAACTGTGTGGCGCAATACACAGTGACTTATAGTGTGCCATGACTCTGAGAAAAAGTGCGTAGCACAAACAGATTTGCATATGACTGTTAGTGTAAAAAATACTGAAGGCTATGAACAGGAAAATAATACAACCGAACGTGATTCAAAATCGATTCATTTACCCAACACAGAGAAAACTAATGTTAGAACATCAAGCACATGTGGCACAGACAGCGCCTAGCTCACTACAGAAGCTAATGTGCAGCAGCACACAGAATCTTGTCAACAAAACATTCACACACAAATAATGGCAACTATTGTGGAAAGAGGGAAGACCTTGGTCAATCTCTTGTGTTTGTGGCCAAGTTCAACACATCACTTCTACCTGGAGCAAAGATGTTGTGAAAGGAAATCCTCACTAGGACCCATCGTGACTGTTGTGTTGTAAAGTTGTCAAGTGGACTATTACTATGTGTGACTGACATTCCGAGGATTAGTTACAAATATTTTAATACCACGATGTGGATCCATGTCACGATGAACGTTTGTAAAGGTCATTTGTACAACGTTGTTTCCACATAAGTTTCGTATATCTGCCTCCCTCCTCACTCCATTCCCTCCAGCCCTCACCCTTACCCCGTTCCCCCATCCCATTCCTCCATAGTCCGTTTTCGTGAATGCCTTATAGCCTAAACCACTTTAAAGTATTGGAATTCAGACTTCTCTCTCTTCCTCTCATCTCACTAGCTCTCACTTTCGTCTCTGTCATCTCTTCTGATATGCCTGTCTCGTCTACTACCCTCGTCTCCTGCTCGTCTCCTAAGACCTCCTCCTATTCTAACGGATGTCTGTGAAAACAAAGTATGCCAAGGTATACACCTGTATACGCTTATTGCAAACTCTGATTTAGTTCTATGTAAGCTATGTGAATCAAAAATGTTTATATGATAAATTATAAATATATCTTGTGTTTGTTTTCCATTTGTATACCTACAGTAGGCAAATAATGAAAATGGGGAAAAACAGGACTATATGTCATACTCTGAGAAGGAAATGTAGAAAACGTTGCATTGAAGGAAAAAATCACAATATAACAGAAAATAATAAACCAACATGAAAAACGAAACCCAAAAGAGAAATAAGTAGAAAAAAGAATGTGAAGAATAGCTCATAAGAACTAATTGCAGCAGCACGAATTATTCAAATAAACATTACACCTAAGTAGGAATATTGTGAAAGAGTAATGACTTTATTTTGTGTTTGTTGAGTTAGTATAAGTATTACTGGAGATATAGTATGTTGTTAAGTTAGGTATTATTAGTTAGAATATGTAACTGTTGTGTTAGTTAAAGTTGGTAGTAGTAGTTATTCTTACTAGTTAGTATGTATATTCCTGAATTTATTACAAATATTTCATAATGTATCACATGTGGAAATCCATGTCACATTGAACGTTTGTAAAGGTCATTTGGTACAACGTTGTTCTCAACATAAGTTTCGTATATCTGCCATCCTCTCACTACCATTCCCTCCAGCCCTCACCCTTACACCCGTTCCCCATCCCATTCCTCCATAGTCCGTTTTTTGTGAATGGGCCTTAATAGCCTAAACCACATTAAAGTATTGGCATTCGTATTCTCTCTCTCTCTCTCTCTCTCTCTCTCTCTCTCTCTTCTCTGTCTCTCTCTGCTCTCTCTCTCTCTCTCTCTCTCTCTCTCTCTCTCTCTCTCTCTCTCTCTCTCTCTATCTCTCTCTTTCTGTCTGTCTGACTGAAAAGTTACAAATTGAAACAGTATGCAAAGTAATACCTGTATACCTAAATAAATGCCTTAATGAATAAAGAAATAATGAATAAATATATACAAAAAAGATGAATAAGTAAATAAGTATATAAGTAATAATAAATGAGAAAAACAAGGAATCATTCATATACCATGAAGATTTTGGAGAATTATTAAAACTTCATTGAGGATAATATAGACGTTTTCACAATTATACCACTAGAGCAAATAATGAAAAAATGGAAGAAGAAAGAAAGAAAGGAAGGAAGGAAGGAGGGAGGGAAGGAAAAAACCAAAAAAGCAAGACGAATAAACAAAATGGAAAACAAAACCCTGAAGGCTGCACGGTGAATAAGTGAAAAAAGAATTGATTAATTACTTAAGTTAGTTAGTAGTTAGTTAGTTAGTTAGTTAGTTAGTTAGTTAGTTAGTTAGTTAGTTATGTAGTTAGTTAGTTATAGTAGTTAGTTAGTTAGTGAGTGAGTAGTGTGAGTGAGTAAGTGATAGTGGTGAGTGGTTAGTGTTAGTTAGTTAGTTAGAGTAGTTAGTTAGTTAGATGTAGTTAGTCAATCAGTTAGTTAGTTAGTTAGAAAGTTAATTAGTTAGGGAGGTAGTAGTTAGTTAGTTCGTTAGCTAGTTAGTTCTATTATTCTGAATTATTATCATCTTCTCATAACGTCTTCATGGCTTATCAATCCTCATTGTCTTACATTTGGTTCTTATTTCTTTCTTTATCTTCCTATTTCCATCTCTTCTTTGTTTTTTTTTGTACTCTATTCAATTATTTATTTTATTTTCTTATATATGTATGTATATACACATTTGCTTTCCATTTTTCTTAAAAAGACAATTACAAACATAGAGACAGACAGAAAGAAACTCTTTACTACTTGTAGTCTGGTAGAAGCCAAAAAAATGCAAAAAAAGAGATAAACCTTATTCTCATTAACTAACTAATTAAACAGCTAACTAACTATCTTACTACTTAACTAACTAACTATCTTAGTTACTACTTAACTAACTAACTAACCAATTAACTCCATAGTCCGTTTTTTGTGAATGGGCCTAAATAGCCTAAACCACATTAAAGTATCGGCATTCGTACTCTCTCTCTCTCTCTCTCTCTCTCTCTCTCTCTCTCTCTCTCTCTCTCTTGTGTGTCGTCTGCCTGTCTCTCTCTCTCTCTCTCTCTCTCTCCTCTCTCTCTCTCTCTCTCTCTCTTTCTGTCTGTCTGACTGAAAAGTTACAAATTGAAACAGTATGCAAAGTAATACCTGCATACCTAAATAAATGCCTTAATGAATAAAGAAATAATGAATAAATATATACAAAAAAGATGAAAAAGTAAATAAGTATATAAGTAAATACATAAATGAGAAAAACAAGGAATCATTCATATACCATGAAGATTTTGGAGAATTATTAAAACTTCATTGAGGATAATATAGACGTTTTCACAATTATACCACTAGAGCAAATAATGAAAAAAATGGAAGAAGAAAGAAAGAAAGGAAGGAAGGAAGGAGGGAGGGAAGGAAAAAAACCAAAAAAACAAGACGAATAAACAAAATGGAAAACAAAACCCTGAAGGCTGCACGGTGAATAAGTGAAAAACGAATTGATTAATTACTTAATTGGTTAGTTAGTTAGTTAGTTAGTTAGTTAGTTAGTTAGTTAGTTAGTTAGTTAGTTAGTTAGTTAGTTAGTTAGTTAGTTTTAGTTTAGTATAGTTAGTTAGATAGTTAGTTAGTCATCATTAGTAGTTAGAAAGTTAGTTAGTTAGGTAGCTAGGTAGTTAGTTAGTTAGTTAGCTAGTTAGTTCTATTATTCTGAATTTATTATCATCTTCTGATAACGTCTTCATGGCTTATCAATCCTCATTGTCTTACATTTGGTTCTTATTTCTTTCTTTATCTTCCTATTTCCATCTCTTCTTTGTTTTTTTGTACTCTATTCAATTATTTATTTTATTTTCTTATATATGTATGTATATACACATTTTTTTCCATTTTTCTTAAAAAGACAATTACAAACTTAGAGACAGACAGAAAGAGACTCTTTACTACTTGTAGTCTGGTAGAAGCCAAAAAATACAAAAAAGAGATAAACCTTATTCTCATTAACTAACTAATTAAACAGCTAACTAACTACTTATAACTAACTATTTTACTTAGTTTAACTAACTAACCTTAACTAATTAACTAATTCTTTCTTCACATTTTTTTTTCACATTTTTTTCTTTGCACGGCCGGGACTCGAACCCGCAGCTTTTGGATGGGTGGGCGTCTGAAGGCGTGCCTTTTCAGACGGATGTCTTACCCCACTGCTAACAGACACCTACTATACATTGAGAAATTTATGCCTTATGAAGTTCACTTTTGTTCCTCCCTAACCAGCAGCTAGTTCAAATATTCAGTTGTTTCCTACACATGTCTGTTCGTATGCCTGTTAGGAGTCCCCTGGAAACTTTTGAAAGTATGCTGAACTCAGCACTGTAGATACATGACGCTATCCCCTATTCAAAACTGAAGGCAATGGAAACCACATTGTCGTCGTCCTGAGGATCAATAGGCTACTATAACCGATTATTCCCTGTCACGTTACTACCACAGCGTCCATGCTGTGCATCGCAGAAAGAGCCCCCTCCAGCTAAACAGGGATGACACTGTGAAACACAGAAGATGCCAAGGGTAGGCTAGGCAGCCTTTCATCTCCATCGGGTTTATTTTTGCAACCTCTGCCCAGTTTGTTCTATGGTGCTGATGCTGACAGTGAAAACATTGTTTATACTGATAAACATGTAGGTGACAATGATCATCGTTTGCCTGCTTCTGTTTTCCAGTCTTTGTATGACTCTCAAAACAGTGAACGGCAAATCAGCATGAAACTGTGTGGCGCCAATACACAGTGACTTATAGTGTGCCATGACTCTGAGAAAAAGTGCGTAGCACAAACAGATTTGCATATGACTGTTAGTGTAAAAAATACTGAAGGCTATGAACAGGAAAATAATACAACCGAACGTGATTCAAAATCGATTCATTTACCCAACACAGAGAAAACTAATGTTAGAACATCAAGCACATGTGGCACAGACAGCGCCTAGCTCACTACAGAAGCTAATGTGCAGCAGCACACAGAATCTTGTCAACAAAACATTCACACACAAATAATGGCAACTATTGTGGAAAGAGGGAAGACCTTGGTCAATCTCTTGTGTTTGTGGCCAAGTTCAACACATCACTTCTACCTGGAGCAAAGATGTTGTGAAAGGAAATCCTCACTAGGACCCATCGTGACTGTTGTCTTGTAAAGTTGTCAAGTGGACTATTACTATGTGTGACTGACATTCCGAGGATTAGTTACAAATATGTTTAATACCACGATGTGGGATCCATGTCACGATGAACGTTTGTAAAGGTCATTTGTACAACGTTGTTTCCACATAAGTTTCGTATATCTGCCTCCCTCCTCACTCCATTCCCTCCAGCCCTCACCCTTACCCCGTTCCCCCATCCCATTCCTCCATAGTCCGTTTTTGTGAATGGGCCTTAATAGCCTAAACCACATTAAAGTATTGGCATTCTATCTCTCTCTCTCTCTCTCTCTCTCTCTCTCTCCTCTCTCTCTCTCTCTCTCCTCTCTCTCTCTCTGCTCCTGTCTCTCTCTCTCTCTCTCTCTCCTCTCTCTCTCTCTCTCTCTCTCTCTCTTCTTTCTGTCTGTCTGACTGAAAAGTTACAAATTGAATACGTATGCAAAGTAATACCTGCATACCTAAATAAATGCCTTAATGAATAAAGAAATAATGAATAAATATATACAAAAAGATGAATAAGTAAATAAGTATATAAGTAAATACATAAATGAGAAAAACAAGGAATCATTCATATACCATGAAGATTTTGGAGAATTATTAAAACTTCATTGAGGATAATATAGACGTTTTCACAATTATACCACTAGAGCAAATAATGAAAAAATGGAAGAAGAAAGAAAGAAAGGAAGGAAGGAAGGAGGGAGGGAAGGAAAAAACCAAAAAAACAAGACGAATAAACAAAATGGAAAACAAAACCCTGAAGGCTGCACGGTGAATAAGTGAAAAACGAATTGATTAATTACTTAGTTAGTTAGTTAGTTAGTTAGTTAGTTAGTTAGTTAGTTAGTTAGTTAGTTAGTTAGTTTATAGTTAGTATAGTAGTTAGTCAATCAGTAGTAGTTAGTTAAAAGTTAATTAGTTAGGAGCGTAGGTAGTTAGTTAGTTAGTTAGCTAGTTAGTTCTATTATTCTGAATTTATTATCATCTCTATAACGTCTTCATGGCTTATCAATCCTCATTGTCTTACATTTGGTTCTTATTTCTTTCTTTATCTTCCTATTTCCATCTCTTCTTTGTTTTTTGTACTCTTCAATTATTTATTTTATTTTCTTATATATGTATGTATATACACATTTTTTTCCATTTTTCTTAAAAAGACAATTACAAACTTAGAGACAGACAGAAAGAAACTCTTTACTACTTGTAGTCTGGTAGAAGCCAAAAAATAAAAAAGAGATAAACCTTATTCTCATTAACTAACTAATTAAACAGCTAACTAACTATCTTACTACTTAACTAACTAACTATCTTAGTTACTACTTAACTAACTAACCTTAACTATATTAACTAATCTCTCACATTATTGGTTCTTCTTCTCCATTTCTTTTCTCTTGCACTGCCGGGACTCACCCTGCAGCTTTTGGTGGGTGGGCGTCTGCGTCCTTTCTCACGATTCTACCCCCTGCTACAGACCCTCATCTAGAAATTATCTCTATATTCTCTTTTGTTCCTCTAACCAAGTAGTTCAAATGATCTATGCAAGTTCCTGCTCCTACAATGATGCTCGTAATGCATTATAGAAGTACATGAAAATTTTGAAAGTAATGTATCTGAAATACAAATGAGAACAACGAATCCCCATTCAAAATTGGAGGCATATGAAACCAATTAGTCGTGTCCTAATTATAGGCCTAAGCAAATAATGACAAAAATGGAAGAAGAAAGAAGAAGGAAGGAAGGAAGGAAGGAGGGAGGGAAGGAAAAAACCAAAAAACAAGACGAATAAACAAAATGAAAAACAAAACCCTGAAGGCTGCACGGTGAATAAGTGAAAAAAGAATTGATTAATTACTTAATTGGTTAGTTAGTTAGTTAGTTAGTTAGTTAGTTAGTTATTAGTTAGTTAGTTAATAGTTATTAGTTAGTCAATCAGTCATTAGTTAGAAAGTTAGTTAGTTAGGTAGCTAGGTAGTTAGTTAGTTAGTTAGCTAGTTAGTTCTATTATTCTGAATTTATAATCATCTTCTCATAACGTCTTCATGGCTTATCAATCCTCATTGTCTTACATTTGGTTCTTATTTCTTTCTTTATCTTCCTATTTCCATCTCTTCTTTGTTTTTGTACTCTATTCAATTATTATTTTATTTTCTTATATATGTATGTATATACACATTTTTTTCCATTTTTCTTAAAAAGACAATTACAAACTTAGAGACAGACAGAAAGAGACTCTTTACTACTTGTAGTCTGGTAGAAGCCAAAAAATACAAAAAAGAGATAAACCTTATTCTCATTAACTAACTAATTAAACAGCACTAACTCTTAATAACTAACATCTACTTACTACTTAACTAACTAACTATCTTAGTTACTACTTAACTAACTAATTAACTGTTCTTCACATTTGTTTTCTTCACATTTTTTTCTTTGCACGGCCGGGACTCGACCCGCAGCTTTTGGATGGGTGGGCGTCTGAAGGCGTGCCTTTTCAGACGGATGTCTTACCCCACTGCTAACAGACACCTACTATACATTGAGAAATTTATGCTTTATGAAGTTCACTTTTGTTCCTCCCTAACCAGCAGCTAGTTCAAATATTCAGTTGTTTCCTACACATGTCTGTTCGTATGCCTGTTAGGAGTCCCCTGGAAACTTTTCAAAGTATGCTGAACTCAGCACTGTAGAACATGACGCTATCCCCATTCAAAACTGAAGGCAATGGAAACCACATTGTCGTCGTCCTGAGGATCAATAGGCTACTATAACCGATTATTCCCTGTCACGTTACTACCACAGCGTCCATGCTGTGCATCGCAGAAAGAGCCCCCTCCAGATAAACAGGGATGACACTGTGAAACACAGAAGATGCCAAGGGTAGGCTAGGCAGCCTTTCATCTCCGTCGGGTTTATTTTTGCAACCTCTGCCCAGTTTGTTCTATGGTGCTGATGCTGACAGTGAAAAAATTGTTTATACTGATAAACATGTAGGTGACAATGATCATCGTTTGCCTGCTTCTGTTTTCCAGTCTTTGTATGACTCTCAAAACAGTGAACGGCAAATCAGCATGAAACTGTGTGGTGCCAATACACAGTGACTTATAGTGTGCCATGTCTCTGAGAAAAAGTGCGTAGCACAAACAGATTTGCATATGACTGTTAGTGTAAAAAATACTGAAGGCTATGAACAGGAAAATAATACAACCGAACGTGATTCAAAATCGATTCATTTACCCAACACAGAGAAAACTAATGTTAGAACATCAAGCACATGTGGCACAGACAGCGCCTAGCTCACTACAGAAGCTAATGTGCAGCAGCACACAGAATCTTGTCAACAAAACATTCACACACAAATAATGGCAACTATTGTGGAAAGAGGGAAGACCTTGGTCAATCTCCTTCGTGTTTGTGGCCAAGTTCAACACATCACTTCTACCTGGAGCAAAGATGTTGTGAAAGGAAATCCTCACTAGGACCCATCGTGACTGTTGTGTTGTAAAGTTGTCAAGTGGACTACTACTATGTGTGATTGACATTCTGAGGATTAGTTACAAATATATTTAATACCACGATGTGGGATCCATGTCACGATGAACGTTTGTAAAGGTCATTTGTACAACGTTGTTTCCACATAAGTTTCGTATATCTGCCTCCCTCCTCACTCCATTCCCTCCAGCCCTCACCCTTACCCCGTTCCCCCATCCCATTCCTCCATAGTCCGTTTTTTGTGAATGGGCCTTAATAGCCTAAACCACATTAAAGTATTGGCATTCGTATTCTCTCTCTCTCTCTCTCTCTCTCTCTCTCTCTCTCTCTCTGCTGTCTCTCTCTCTCTCTCTCTGTGTGTGTGTGTGTCTGTCTGCCTGTCTCTCTCTCTCTCTCTCTCTCTCTCTCTCTCTCTCTCTCTCTCTCCTCTCTCTCTCTCTCTCTCTCTCTCTTTCTGTCTGTCTGACTGAAAAGTTACAAATTGAATACGTATGCAAAGTAATACCTGCATACCTAAATAAATGCCTTAATGAATAAAGAAATAATGAATAAATATATACAAAAAAGATGAATAAGTAAATAAGTATATAAGTAAATAAATAAATGAGAAAAACAAGGAATCATTCATATACCATGAAGATTTTGGAGAATTATTAAAACTTCATTGAGGATAATATAGACGTTTTCACAATTATACCACTAGAGCAAATAATGAAAAAATGGGAGAAGAAAGAAAGAAAGGAAGGAAGGAAGGAAGGAAGGAAGGAGGGAGGGAAGGAAAAAACCAAAAAAGCAAGACGAATAAACAAAATGGAAAACAAAACCCTGAAGGCTGCACGGTGAATAAGTGAAAAAAGAATTGATTAATTACTTAGTTAGTTAGTTAGTTAGTTAGTTAGTTAGTTAGTTAGTTAGTTAGTTAGTTAGTTAGTTAGTTAGTTAGTTAGTTAGTTAGTTAGTTAGTTAGTGAGTTAGTGAGTGAGTTAGTTAGTTGGTGAGATAGTTATTTAGTCAATCAGTTAGTTAGTTAGTTAGAAAGTTTATTAGTTAGGGAGGTAGGTAGTTAGTTAGTTCGTTAGCTAGTTAGTTCTATTATTCTGAATTTATTATCATCTTCTCATAACGTCTTCATGGCTTATCAATCCTCATTGTCTTACATTGGTTCTTATTTCTTTCTTTATCTTCCTATTTCCATCTCTTCTTTGTTTTTTGTACTCTATTCAATTATTTATTTTATTTTCTTCTATATGTATGTATATACACATTTGTTTTCCATTTTTCTTAAAAAGACCATTACAACCTTAGAGACAGACAGAAAGAAACTCTTTACTACTTGTAGTCTGGTAGAAGCCAAAAAATGCAAAAAAAGAGATAAACCTTATTCTCATTAACTAACTAATTAAACAGCTAACTAATTATCTTACTACTTAACTAACTAACTATCTTAGTTACTACTTAACTAACTAACTAACCAATTAACTCCATAGTTCGTTTTTTGTGAATGGGCCTAAATAGCCTAAACCACATTAAAGTATCGGATTTCGTATTCTCTCTCTCTCTCTCTCTCTCTCTCATCTCTCTCTCTCTCTCTCTCTCTCTGTGTCTGTCTGCCTGTCTCTCTCTCTCTCTCCCCTCTCTCTCTCTCTCTCTCTCCTATCTCTATCTATCTCTCTCTCTTTCTGTCTGTCTGACTGAAAAGTTACAAATTGAATACGTATGCAAAGTAATACCTGCATACCTAAAATAAATGCCTTATTGAATAAAGAAATAATGAATAAATATATACAAAAAAGATGAAAAAGTAAATAAGTATATAAGTAAATACATAAATGAGAAAAACAAGGAATCATTCATATACCATGAAGATTTTGGAGAATTATTAAAACTTCATTGAGGATAATATAGACGTTTTCACAATTATACCACTAGAGCAAATAATGAAAAAAATGGAAGAAGAAAGAAAGAAAGGAAGGAAGGAAGGAGGGAGGGAAGGAAAAAACCAAAAAAGCAAGACGAATAAACAAAATGGAAAACAAAACCCTGAAGGCTGCACGGTGAATAAGTGAAAAAAGAATTGATTAATTACTTAATTGGTTAGTTAGTTAGTTAGTTAGTTAGTTAGTTAGTTAGTTAGTTAGTTAGTTAGTTAGTTAGTTAGTTTAGTTAGTGAGTGAGTGAGTTGAGTGAGTGAGTGAGTGAGTGATGTGATTTAGTTAGTTAGTTAGTTAGTTAGTCAATCAGTTAGTTAGTTAGTTAGAAAGTTAATTAGTTAGGGAGGTAGGTAGTTAGTTAGTTCGTTAGCTAGTTAGTTCTATTATTCTGAATTTATTATCATCTTCTCATAACGTCTTCATGGCTTATCAATCCTCATTGTCTTACATTTGGTTCTTATTTCTTTGTTTACCTTCCTATTTCCATCTCTTCTTTGTTTTTTTGTACTCTATTCAATTATTTATTTTATTTTCTTATATATGTATGTATATACACATTTGTTTTCCATTTTTCTTAAAAAGACAATTACAAACATAGAGACAGACAGAAAGAAACTCTTTACTACTTGTAGTCTGGTAGAATCCAAAAAATGCAAAAAAAAAGAGATAAACCTTATTCTCATTAACTAACTAATTAAACAGCTAACTAACTATCTTACTACTTAACTAACTAACTATCTTAGTTACTACTTAACTAACTAACTAACCAATTAACTCCATAGTCCGTTTTTTGTGAATGGGCCTAAATAGCCTAAACCACATTAAAGTATCGGCATTCGTATTCTCTCTCTCTCTCTCCTCTCTCTCTCTCTCTCTCTCTCTCTCTTCTCTCTGTCTCTCTCTCTCTCTGTGTGTCTGTCTGCCTGTCTCTCTCTCTCTCTCTCTCCTCTCATCTTCTCTCTTCTGTCTGTCTGCCTGAAAAGTTACAAATTGAATACGTATGCAAAGTAATACCTGCATACCTAAATAAATGCCTTAATTAATAAAGAAATAATGAATAAATATATACAAAAAAGATGAAAAAGTAAATAAGTATATAAGTAAATACATAAATGAGAAAAACAAGGAATCATTCATATACCATGAAGATTTTGGAGAATTATTAAAACTTCATTGAGGATAATATAGACGTTTCACAATTATACCACTAGAGCAAATAATGAAAAAAATGGAAGAAGAAAGAAAGAAAGGAAAGAAGGAAGGAGGGAGGGAAGGAAAAAACAAAAAAAACAAGACGAATAAACAAAATGGAAAACAAAACCCTGAAGGCTGCACGGTGAATAAATGAAAAAAGAATTGATTAATTACTTAATTGGTTAGTTAGTTAGTTAGTTAGTTAGTTAGTTAGTTAGTTAGTTTAGTTAGTTAGTTAGTTAGTTAGATAGTTAGTTAGTCAATCAGTTAGTTAGTTAGAAATGTTAGTTAGTTAGGTAGCTAGGTAGTTAGTTAGTTAGTTAGCTAGTTTAGTTCTATTATTCTGAATTTATTATCATCTTCTCATAACGTCTTCATGGCTTATCAATCCTCATTGTCTTACATTTGGTTCTTATTTCTTTCTTTATCTTCCTATTTCCATCTCTTCTTTGTTTTTTGTACTCTATTCAATTATTTATTTTATTTTCTTATATATGTATGTATATACACATTTTTTTCCATTTTTCTTAAAAAGACAATTACAAACTTAGAGACAGACAGAAAGAGAATCTTTACTACTTGTAGTCTGGTAGAAGCCAAAAAATACAAAAAAGAGATAAACCTTATTCTCATTAACTAACTAATTAAACAGCTAACTAACTACTTAACTAACTAACTATCTTACTTACTACTTAACTAACTAACTATCTTAGTTACTACTTAACTAACTAATTAACTGTTCTTCACAATTGTTTTCTTCACATTTTTTTCTTTGCACGGCCGGGACTCGAACCCGCAGCTTTTGGATGGGTGGGCGTCTGAAGGCGTGCCTTTTCAGACGGATGTCGTACCCCACTGCTAACAGACACCTACTATACATTGAGAAATTTATGCCTTATGAAGTTCACTTTTGTTCCTCCCTAACCAGCAGCTAGTTCAAATATTCAGTTGTTTCCTACACATGTCTGTTCGTATGCCTGTTAGGAGTCCCCTGGAAACATTTGAAAGTATGCTGAACTCAGCACTGTAGAACATGACGCTATCCCCATTCAAAACTGAAGGCAATGGAAACCACATTGTCGTCGTCCTGAGGATCAATAGGCTACTATAACCGATTATTCCCTGTCACGTTACTACCACAGCGTCCATGCTGTGCATCGCAGAAAGAGCCCCCTCCAGATAAACAGGGATGACACTGTGAAACACAGAAGATGCCAAGGGTAGGCTAGGCAGCCTTTCATCTCCATCGGGTTTATTTTTGCAACCTCTGCCCAGTTTGTTCTATGGTGCTGATGCTGACAGTGAAAACATTGTTTATACTGATAAACATGTAGGTGACAATGATCATCGTTTGCCTGCTTCTGTTTTCCAGTCTTTGTATGACTCTCAAAACAGTGAACGGCAAATCAGCATGAAACTGTGTGGCGCCAATACACAGTGACTTATAGTGTGCCATGACTCTGAGAAAAAGTGCGTAGCACAAACAGATTTGCATATGACTGTTAGTGTAAAAAATACTGAAGGCTATGAACAGGAAAATAATACAACCGAACGTGATTCAAAATCGATTCATTTACCCAACACAGAGAAAACTAATGTTAGAAACATCAAGCCCATGTGGCGCAGACAGCACCTAGCTCTCTACAGAAGCTAATGTGCAGCAGCACACAGAATCTTGTCAACAAAACATTCACACACAAATAATGGCAACTATTGTGGAAAGAGGGAAGACCTTGGTCAATCTCTTTCGTGTTTGTGGCCAAGTTCAACACATCACTTCTACCTGGAGCAAAGATGTTGTGAAAGGAAATCCTCGCTAGGACCCATCGTGACTGTTGTGTTGTAAAGTTGTCAAGTGGACTATTACTATGTGTGACTGACATTCCGAGGATTAGTTATGAAGACTTCCGTGCATGCTTTTACAGAGGCAACTATTGCAGTTCAACTTGTGACATGTTTATTGGTTTGCTTTCCGTTGGTACATAGTCAAGGCCGAAGAGTTACCACCCTTGCATGTCTTATTACCGATATCTCATATGAATTTTCATTATCTACATCTTCCTTCTCAACAAAGCAAGCAAAAGAATAAATGAAAATGAAACTTTTATCAATTTCTTTTGTTAAATAACAACAATTAAATCTTCAATTGCAATTAGAACTTCTCTGAGTTTCTTGAAAATACAAAATATATGCCAATATTAAATACTGATAATTAACTGCAAGACAAAACAAATTAATAATTAAATTGTGGAAGTTTTTTTTCCAGTCGTTGAGCTTTATCTAATGATGATGGTAAACCATAATGTCCTTCTTTTCTCAGTCTCTGGCTAGTCTGAGCTGTAGCTCATCATGTCTGTCATGGAAGCATAAAATTAAACAAACACAGGAGGAATGCTACCTTGAATGCTAGCATGGGCATGAAAAAAAATAAAATAATGTGCCACTGTCGGGCTTCACCAAATAAGGAGAATCATTAACAAAACACGATGGAGTGTGTTCACCAGACTTGGGCATTATACACTCTTGAAAAGGATACAAAAACCTCCTTCCTCGCTCCCCCCCCAAAAAAAAAAAATCATTGAGGACGTCACATGTATTTCGGGTTGGGCTTGACGATTCTTCCGGAGCGGGTGATGACCGGGGAGGGCATGGCTGGGATCTGCTCAGCTGCCATCTCGGACCGTGTAGGCGGTGGGTTAGCCCTGTCGTGGTTGTCGGCTGTACTGAAGAGTCGTCGCCCTGGGGAGGAAGGCCAATCCACCTTGGGGTGCCGCCCGCTGGAAGGTGGAGGGGTTTGTTGGGTGAAGGGGAAAGAACAGGGTGGGAAGGGGAGACGGCTGGTGGCAGCGGCTGAGCTGCTCTCTGGCTGTGGCGGGTCACAGCTGATGCGTGCTGCTCTCCACGGATTTGTACATCTGGTCCGTGGGTGGGTGAGTGACTCGACTGTGAGTCCTGAGGGTACGGCTCATTTACAGGGATCAGGTGTCGTCGGTTTCGTATATAGTCCGTTTTGTTTGAGGTGACCACATACGATCTTGGAGCATTACGACGTGATTTGACTGTGGTGAGGCGCTGGAAACCTTTGTCTGTTTGCATTCTGATGACCTCGCCAGGCTGCAGTGGTCGCAGGTCTCTCGCAGATTTGTCATGAGATTTCTTTTGTTGCTGCCGTACCTTCTTGAGCTGTTGAGACACTTTTGCCGTATTCACAGTCTTGGGTTTGAGCAGTTTTGTAGAGGTTGGGAGTGTTGTACGGGTCCTCCTGGACAGTAGGCGCTGTGCAGGGGAGCCCATGCCATCTCTAGGTGTGTTCCGCAGATTGAGAAGGCCGAGCATGATGTCGGAATTGCCTGTCTTGCTTTTCTCCAGGAGTTGTTTCGCTTGTTTGACTGCGTTCTCAGCCAACCCATTGGAACGTGGGTAGTGTGGACTGCTCGTGATGTGGGTGAAGTTCCACTGTTTGGTGAAAAGTTCAAACTCTCTGCTGGTGAACTGTGTGCCGTTGTCAGTCATGAGTTTTTCTGGAATGCCATGGGTCGCAAACAGTCTCTTGAATGTGCTGATGACAGAACCTGACGACGTATTGGGGAGTAGTTCAAGTTCGAACCAACCAGAGAATGAGTCCACCACTACCAGGTACTGGCAGTTGTTCCACTCGAAAATGTCTGCTGAAAGGTTGGCCCAAGGCAGATCAGGGACTGGGTGGTTGACGAGTGGTTGCTTCTGTTGGTGATTTTTGAGGCTGTTGCATACAGAGCATCGAGAGACTGCACTCTCAATGTCTTGGCGCATCTGCGGCCAGAAAACCACGTCACTGCCCAGTTTTCTTGTGCGCTCTGGACCCATGTGGCCTTTGTGAAGAATCGTGATGTACACAGACTGTAGGGACTTGGGGAAGACAGCTCTTTGTCCTTTGAGGATGATGTTATTTTCAATCACCAGCTCATCTCTGAATGGGAAGAAAGGCTTGATTTCCTCTGACACGTCGCGCACTTGGTCAGGCCATCCGGTCCTGATGATGTTGTCGAGTTTTTGTAGAGTAGGATCTGCCAGTGTTTCTTGCTGAAGCTCTGTCATTCGTGAAGAGGAAATGGACAGGACTGTTATCACGTCATAGTTGCAGTCATTCTCTTCTGGAATGTCGTCACCGTATGCTCTTGATAGTGTGTCTGCCAGGAACAGTTCTTTCCCTTTCTTGTAGATAAAGTCCATGTTGTAGCTCTGAAGTTGGAGTAGCATTCTTTGCAGTCTTGCAGGAGCAGCATGGAGGGGCTTTTGCACAATGGAGATCAAAGGTTTGTGGTCAGTCTCGATTGTCACTTTCCGTCCATACACAAAGTCATTGAATTTCTTGCAGGCAAAGACGGCAGCTAGCAGCTCCTTCTCGATCTGTGCGTATCGAGTTTCGGCATCAGTAAGGGCTCTCGAAGCGTATGCGACTGGGGCATCATCCTGTAGGCAGGCTGCACCGAGGGCACTTCGAGAGGCGTCAACTGACAGGACGACGGGTTTTGTTGGATCAAAGTACTTCAGGACTGGAGGATTTGCGAGGTCATCTTTCAGTTTCTGAAACGCCTGTTCATGAGCATCAGTCCAGCACCATATGGTGTCCTTTCGCAGGAGTTCACGTAGCACAGCAGTTTTTTCACTATAGTCTTTGATGAATTTGCTCAGGTAGTTTGTCATCCCCAGGAAGCGTTGGAGACCTGGTCGATCTTCTGGTGCTGGCATGACTTTGATCGCTTGCGTCTTTTCTGGATCAGGCTTCAGCCCTTCAGCCGTGAACTTGTGGCCCACAAAGGTGACACTCTTGGCCCTGAGATGGCACTTCTTCAAGTTCAACTTCAGGCCAATTTATCGTGCTCGACAGAGAACTTTTCTGAGATTTGCATCATGCTCTTCGGTGGTGGAACCCCAGATCAAGGTGTCATCGACGATGATGGTGCATGGGTAGCCCTCAAACAAGCGTTCAAGAGCCTGCTGGAACACTTCACTGGCAGTGTTTATCCCAAAAGGCATGCGAAAGAACCTGTATCTGCCGAATGGAGTGCTGAAAGCTGTTCGACGGGAAGATGTCTTTTCCATTCTGATCTGCCAGAACCCAGCCTTCGCATCCAGTGTGGAGAACACTTTCGCATTTCCAATGCGTGAGGCCACGTCATCAGCTGTTCGCATGGGGTAGTGGGGTCTTTTCAGGGCTTTGTTCAAATCTCTGGGGTCCAAACAGATCCGTATGTCACCATTTTTCTTCTCTGCCGCAACCATTTGTGACACCCACTCAGTAGGCTCAGTCTCAGGAGTGATCACACCTTTCTGTACCATGTCATCGAGTGCATTTTTGACCTTTTTTTCCATGGCTTGGGGAATTTTTCTTGCAGGCCTGACGACAGGGGGCACATTGGGGTCAATTCTCATGACGTATCTGGGAGGAAGCGTTCCCAGCTGGTCATCAAACAGGTCATTGAACTCCTGGAGAATTTTTTCTCTGAAGGCGTCTTCCCCGTCAGTGCCTACTTCGTGGACCTTGTTGTCTAACTCGATGAGTCCAAGTCGCAGAGAGTCATTCAACCCTAGGATAGGCGTAGCTTGTCTGTCAATGACCTGGAAGATGATGACTTCAGAGATGTCGCCAATCTTGCAGAGGAGGTCGACGGTACCCAAAGTGGAGAAGCGTTCTCCACCATATGCGATCAAGTTCACAGCTTTTGCTTTGTTGATGGCTTCCTTGGCCTTGACCTGCTTGTAATACTGCAAAGGTAGCACGTTGCACTTTGCACCTGTATCGATTTTGAGGTCAATGTCTCTGCTGTTGATTGATGCTGTGCAATGGATTTCATTCTTTGTCAAGTTGTGTGAGAGGCCATGTACTTCCCAGTCTTCCTCATGTTCATTGTCGTCTTCATTGCCATCGTCGAGTACAGCATTCACATGTTTGATGACTCTCCTTCTTGGAGTAGACTTGCAGACTTTTGCAAAGTGATGCAGCTTTGAACAGAGGGCACACTTTTTTCCATATGCCAGGCATGCTCTTTTCGAGGTGCGTGAAAATTGCCACAGTAGATGCACCTTTTTCCGCTGCTTGATGCATGTTTCGTCTTGACCTCCGTTTTGTTTTTCTGTGCGATGGCATTGACTTCATGTTTTTCTGACACTTGTTCACTGTGTTTCTCTGCCGCTTCGTGTATGTGACACAATTGTATCGCCTTGTGTAGAGTGAGATCTCTTTCTTTCAGAAGTTGTTTGCGCAAAGAGTCTGATGATACTCCGCATACGATCCGGTCTCGGATCAAAGAGTCTTTGAGCGTGCTGAACTCACAGGTGCCGGCGAGGATCTTCAGAGACGTGATGAAGCTTTGGACTGGTTCACCAGGCTGTTGGTATCTGACATTGAAGTTATGTCTCTCCATGATGACATTTGTCATAGGATTGCAAAGCTCCTGGAACTTTCTTTTCAGGATGGCAACACTCTCACGGGTTTCTGCGGCTCGTATGACTTCATCATTTTCATTTCTTGTTTCGGCAGCGTAGGTGAAGGTTTTTTCTTTCTCGATAGCCTCTTTGCCAGCTAAATTGAGCAGGATGTACGCACGCGTGCGATCATTCTTGTCGCCATGTGCCGCTTCGATAAATATGTCAAATTCCGTTTCAAACGCCCTCCAGTTCTCAGCGACATTGCCTTCAAATGAAAGCGGTTGTGGTTTGCGCAAACCTTCCATGTCTTTGGGTGCAGTGTTTTACCACTAAACCACAGCAAAGTTAGTTTTAGTGTCGGAGTACAGTGTTAATACCACTAAACCACGGAAAGTTAATGTTGCTATCGGAGTACAGTTTTTTATGTACCACTAAACCACAAAAAAGTTAATGTTACTGTCAGATACAAAAAATCACTTTGAGCAATTTGCCGGTGCACCTTGCTCAGTCTTCATTGTCAATGTCTAAGCTTCACCTACTTCATTCAACTTGCACTGTTCACATTTCTAGGGCTGTAGATTTCGATCCCACTCCTGACACCATGAAGACTTCCGTGCATGCCTTTACACAGACAACTATTGCAGTCCAACTTGTGACATGTTTATTGGTTTGCTTTCCGTTGGTACATAGACAAGGCCGAAGAGTTACCACCCTTGCATGTCTTATTACCAATATCTCATAGGAATCTTCATTATCTACAAGTTACAAATATGTTTAATACCACGATGTGGGATCCATGTCACGATGAACGTTTGTAAAGGTCATTTGTACAACGTTGTTTCCACATAAGTTTCGTATATCTGCCTCCCTCCTCACTCTATTTCCCCCAGCCTCACCCTTACCCCGTTCCCCCATCCCATTCCTCCATAGTCCGTTTTTTGTGAATGGGCCTTAATAGCCTAAACCACATTAAAGTATTGGCATTCGTATTCTCTCTCTCTCTCTCTCTCTCTCTCTCTCTCTCTCTCTCTCTCTCTCTCTCTCTCTCTCTCCTCTCTCTGTTTGTCTGTCTGAAAAGTTACAAATTGAATACGTATGCAAATTAATACCTACATACCTAAATAAATGCCTTAATGAATAAAGAAATAATGAATAAATATATACAAAAAAGATGAATAAGTAAATAAGTATATCAAGTAAATAAATAAATGAGAAAAACAAGGAATCAATTCATATACCAATGAAGATTTTGGAGAATTATTAAAACTTCATTGAGGATAACATAGACGTTTTCACAATTATACCACTAGAGCGAATAATTAAAAAACGGAAGAAGAAAGAAAGAAAGAAGGAAAGAAAGGGAAGAAGGAAGGAAGGAAGGAAGGAAGGAGGGAGGGAAGGAAAAAACCAAAAAAGCAAGAGAGATAAACAAAATGGAAAACAAAACCCCAAAGGCTCCACGGTGAATAAGTGAAAAAAGAATTGATTAATTACTCATTGGTTAGTTAGTTAGTTAGTTGTTGTTAGTTGTTAGTTAGTTAGTTAGTTAGTTAGTTAGTTTAGTTTCGTTCGTTCGTTGTTGAGTGTAGGTAGTGTAGGTAGGTAGTTACTTAGTTAGTTAGTTAGCTAGTTAGTTCTATTATTCTGAATTTATAATCATCTTCTCATAACGTCTTCATGACACATCAATCCTCCCTGTCTTACATTTCGTTCTTATTTCTTTCTTTATCTTCTTATTTCCATCTCTTCTTTGTTTTTTGTACTCTATTAATTTATTTATTTTTTATTATAATATATGTATGTATATACACATTTTTTTCCCCTTTTTCTTAAAAAAGACAATTACAAAGTTAGAGACAGACAGAAAGAGACTCTTACTACTTGTAGTCTGGTAGAAGCCAAAAAAAAAGAAGATAACCTTATTCTTATAACTAATTTAAACAGCTAACTAACTAATTAACTAACTAACTATCTTACTTATACTTAACTAACTAACTAACTGTTCTTCACATTTGTTTTCTTCACATTTTTTTCTTTGCTCGGCGGGACTCAAACCCGCAGCTTTTGGATGGGTGTGCGTCTGAAGGATGCTTTTTCAGACGGATGTCTTACCCTACTGCTAACAGACACATACTGTGCATTGAGAAATTTATGCCTTATGAAGTTCACTTTTGTTCCTCCCTAACCCAGCAGCTTAGTTTCAAATAATTCACGGGTTGTTTTCCTACACGAAGTCTGTCGTTCCGATATTATTCCGATTATTCCCTGTCACGTTACAACCACAACGTCCGTGCTGTGTATCGCAGAAAGTGCCCCCTCCAGCTAAATAGGGATAACACTCTGAAACGCAGAAGAAGCCACGGGTAGGCAAGGCATACTTTCATCTCCATCTGGTTTATTTTTGCACCTCTGCCCAGTTTGTTCTATGATGCTCATGCTGACAGTGAGAAATTTGTTTATACTGATAAACATGTAGCTGACAATGATCATCGTTTGCCTGCTTCTGTTTTCCAGTCTTTGTATGACTCTCAAAACAGTGAACGGCAAATCAGCATGAAACTGTGTGGCGCCAATACACAGTGACTTATAGTGTGCCATGACTCTGAGAAAAAGTGCGTAGCACAAACAGATTTGCATATGACTGTTAGTGTAAAAAATACTGAAGGCTATGAACAGGAAAATAATACAACCGAACGTGATTCAAAATCGATGCATTTACCCAACACAGAGAAAACTAATGTTAGAACATCAAGCCACATGTGGCACAGACAGCGCCTAGCTCACTACAGAGCTAATGTGCAGCAGCACACAGAATCTTGTCAACAAAAATTCACACACAAATAATGGCAACTATTGTGGAAAGAGGGAAGACCTTGGTCAATCTCCTCCGTGTTTGTGGCCAAGTTCAACACATCACTTCTACCTGGAGGAAAGATGTTGTGAAAGGAAATCCTCACTAGGACCCATCGTGACTGTTGTGTTGTAAAGTTGTCAAATGGACTATTACTATGTGTGATTGACATTCCGAGGATTAGTTACAAATATGTTTGATACCACGATGTGGGATCCATGTCACGATGAACGTTTGTAAAGGTCAATTGCACAACGTTGTTTCCACATAAGTTTCGTATATCTGCCTCCCTCCTCACTCCATTTCCTCCAGCCCTCACCCTTACCCCGTTCCCCCATCCCATTCCTCCATAGTCCGTTTTTTGTGAATGGGCCTTAATAGCCTAAACCACATTAAAGTATTGGCATTCGTATTCTCTCTCTCTCTCTCTCTCTCCTCTCTCTCTCTCTCTGTTTGTCTGCCTCTCTCTCTCTCTCTCTCTCTCTCTCTCTCTCTCTCTCCCTCCTCTCTCTCTCTCTCTCTCTCTCTCCTCTCTCTCTCTTTCTGTCTGTCTGTCTGAAAAGTTACAAATTGAATACGTATGCAAATTAATACCTGCATACCTAAATAAATGCCTTAATAAATAAGAAATAATGAATAAATATATACAAAAAAGGTAAATAAGTAAATAAGTATATAAGTAAATAAATAAATGAGAAAAACGATGAATAATTCATATTCCATGAAGATTTTGGAGAATTATTAAAACTTCATTGAGGATAACATAGACGTTTTCACAATTATACCACTAGAGCAAATAACGAAAAAACGGAAGAAGAAAGAAAGAAAGAACGAAAGAAAGAAAGGAAGGAAGGAAGGAATGAAGGAGGGAGGGACGGAAAAGAACCAAAAAAGCAAGAGAAATAAACAAAATGGAAACCAAACCCCAAGGCTGCATGGTGAATAAGTGAAAAAAGAATTGATTAATTAGATAATTAATTAGTTAGTTACTTAGCTCTATTATTCTGAATTTATAATCATCTTCTCATAACGTCTTCATGGCACATCAATACTCCCTGTCTTACATTTCGTTCTTATTTCTTTCTTTATCTTCCTATTTCCATCTCTTCTGTGTTTTTTGTACTCTATTCATTTATTTATTTGATTTTATTATATGTGTATGTATATACACATTTTTTCCATTTTTTTAAAAAGACAATTACAAAGTTAGAGACAGACAGACAGAGACTCTTTATTACTTGTAGAAGCCCAAAAAAAAAGAGATAAACCTTATTCTCATTAACTAACTACTTAAATAGCTAACTAACTACCTAATTAACTAACTATCTTACTTACTACTTAACTAATTAACTGTTCTTCACATTTGTTTTCTTCACATTTTTTTCTTTCCTCGGCCGGGACTCGAACCCGCAGCTTTTGGATGGGTGGGCGTCTGAAGGCGTGCCTTTTCAGACGGATGTCTTACCCCACTGCTAACAGACACCTACTCTACATCGAGAAATTTATGCCTTATGAAGTTATGAAGTCTTCTTCGTCTTTTTCCAAAACACTTTTGAAATGATCAAACCATTCATTCATACATATATCATTTAAAGGCTGGGATTTTCTCTTCGAGATCTTGTGAATTGTGTCCCGGAAGTTCTTTTGACTTTTTACAGAGTTTGCCAATTCATTCACTAACGATTCGTTATGATCTTTCTGTTTTCTTATATTTATGTTCTTATACTCACGTCTTGCAATGCAAAACTGGCTTCTAATATTAATATCCAATGTTGTTCTAAACCTTCTCAGCAGTCTTGGTACTCCACGTCTTGCCCGTGTACATTCTTGATCGAACCATTCCTTCTCTTTGACTTTTTTTACCTACCAAGATTTTTCTCTTCATATGAACAGCTTGTTCTTTAACAATCTGATTAAACATGTCAAGGGATTTATTCACATCTCTATTATAAAAGCATCTGCCATATCTAGTTTCTGCTGCACACGATATGAGCTCATAGACATAGTAAATTGTTCCGCATACATTTCTTTCCAACAGTATTTTGTCATAAACTGAGCTCTTTCTACGCTTGGTTTTCTGTTAATACATTCTTTTTCTATTTGCCTTTGAATGGATAACAGAAGGGGTAAGTGATCAGATTCTATTCTTTCAAGAACTCTTAATGTTAAATGGCCATTCAAGAAATTAAACAAGTTCCCAGATGATAGAAAGTAGTCATTGACACTACTTCCCGAGTCCAAAATAAACGTTAACGACCTTCAAGGTCACCAATACATACACCATTGCAAATATAAAACCAAATACAGTACAGATGTTAAGTAGTTTTCCCATATGAATTCAATACAGTATCCTCAGACCACCTCTACATTTTGTTGTCCACATCCTTTATATGGTTAATGTGGAGTTTACAATCATGCAGAATATCAGAGAAAGTATCAGAAGTCCTTGCATTCAGATCACCACATAATAATAAATCAAAATCATCGACACACAGTGATTTTCCACGACACATTCCTCCAACATATCTATTCTATTGTTGTAACCACATAATGAGTAATATGGGGAATTTTCTGGGGAACATATGCACATATAAGCAGGACATTCTTACTCAGTCCAAAAAACATCTTTTTCCAGCATAAATGATAAACAATACTTATAATCACAATCAAGCGGATGGACACAAGGGAGAAGAGATTTACGAACTAAGACTATTATACCCACGGAACATCTCCCTTGCGTTGTCAGTTTTACCGCAGGTTTGAGGAACAGTTTATGATCTTTGAATATGCTAGCATCAAACTTTTCTACAAAAGTTTCCACTAAACACACAAAATCAAAGGATTTAACAAAGTTAACAAAATCTGCATCATTCATTTTCGACAAAAGACCACATACATTCCAATGTAGAAAGGATACAGTATTCACAAGATTGTCTATATTTCCAGAGTTTTCACTCAAAAAGCTATCTCCATCCTTGTCACTCACATAACTTTCGATCATCTATTCGCACAAAATCATAGTGACTGTCATCA
>CM065729.1:44638065-44643065 GCA_033310375.1 Conus canariensis | reverse complement strand
CCGACACACAGTCTCTATCCTACGTAGGCGCACACACACACACACACACACACACACACACACACACACACACACACACACACACACACACACACACACACACACTGGCTTCTTATTTGTGTCCATATATGGCACCGAATAATGAAAACACGTACTATACTGCATTCGGTCGAAGAGATGTATGTATAGTTGGGCAAATTATTGTCCCTTTTATAATATCACTCAGTGCGCTCGAACCACTCAGTACACTTAAATCAGAGATCATTACAAACTATGCTCGGGTTACAACCTTACCATCACTGTCAAATCACGGATGCACACCACGAACGCCACTAACGTCGCATGCATTTACTTCATTAGTTTATGACAAAGTCCCCTGGCATCAAAAATGGACAGTTACCGCTTGTAATACCAGTGTCTTGATAGTATGCCGATGGACTGGGTGGCAAAGAAACGCCGGTTAAAAGAGCCGCAAAAAGCTCACCAGACATTTCCACAACAATAATATGATACGTGATGCATATTAATTTTGTTCAACATGTTTTAACATTTCTTTCTTCACAGACAGTGAAGACCACCGGACAGACGTGCCGTTACTGTCTCAGACAAACCTACCACAGGTTTATCACAAATTGATATGAAAAAGATGATATTGAAATTATGTCGCAAAGGTTTCAACCAGTAAACAAATCTCGAAATGACATAGATATGTTCTCAGTTCCCAGCGAAAACTTGGGTTATTCATTTTATATTGTAATAACAAATTTCAACATCTTTATTAGCATGGGCCGAAGCGAGTCATTGCTTCTTCGCATGCTTGTGCGCATGTCTGTCTGTGGTTTCGAACAGTGTGGTTTGTCGATCGCTAGTGTTGCTTGAATGTGCAAGAATGTCTTCTTTCCTTCTGGATCGTGAGTTGTGTGCTTGCTTTTTTTGTCCCAACTTCTGTGCCACCTCAGTGGCAGTGCACCCACGCCGCTCATTCCGACATCCCCCACCCACCCCCACCCCGTCCACAGCCACAGCCCTGTCAGTCTCGCCGCAGCCCCGGCACCGGCAATCCACAGGGAGCAGTCAATGTCAAGTCGTCAAGAGGCAACCCACTGGAGGAGACACTGCACTGCTGCCGAGTCACTTCGGTGGTGTTCAGTGGCGCCTGTTCTGATCCAACATACGCAGGACACCACCTACTAAACCCCCTACTGGCAACAATAATTGCTTAGTCACGGAGCCGGCGTGAGTGAGCTCTCCCTTCGGAGGGCGCCCACCACGTCCGTCCAACGACAGGCCCCATGGACTCGCCGATACTGTTGACCCCGACGGAATCAAACCAAGGTCACAGACGTGGAGTGGACATTGAAACCGAGGTCACCATGAGAGCAGGGCATGAAGGGCCACAGAATTTGAGACTTTTTTTTCATGCTGATCGATGAAAATGAGGATGACGAAGATGATGGTACGGATTTCCATTCCGGTCTGAGACTACATGACAGGGATGTACTCTACACTTCCTTTCATAATATATCCCGGCGTCAACCAGGCCCGAGAGATACAGACACCAGTGTTGGTAAGGAAATTTGAGCAACACTCTCATAGACGCATCCATTAAGTGGATGAAACTCGACTGTGTGGTCCTCGTCTTCCCAACTGCGCCCGTAGCAAACTCAACTCTGGGTAGGAACCGGTCGGGGCAGAAAAATCCCATATGACTCTGATGGGAATCGAACCCACGACCTCCCATTCGGGAGTCCGCGACGCTAACCACTTTGCCACGGCGGCTGGTTGTGCTGTGTGCTGTTTTGCCTGATGCCCTTGACCTGTTCTTTGCTGCTCCAGTGTGGTCATTCACGGCACTACCGTGTGCTGTAGTTTGTCGCTCAGTCTGCGGGGCTATATCAGGATGACATATATGTTTGCCAGCTGGTGTTGTACTGTCATTTGCCTGTTCTCGGTGTGTTTTGTCGTGTCCCGGCCCTAAACTGTAGTCAGTAACGTGAAGTCTGGTGTTGACAGTCGTTTGTTTTTTGACGGTCCTTATGCATTCAAGTGTACTGGTCGTGGTTTCATTTTTAATGTTGTGCGCATTTTCTTCAGAAGCTGGCGCACGGATATGTTCGTCTGATTGAAATTCCTGTACGTGTGAGGCATTGCGTCTACTGTCAGCTCTACATTGCTTTTCCGTTCATGTTGTTTAATGAATTTCATTTTACATCATTTCCCGCTCATGTTGTTTAATGAATTTCATTTACATCATTTCCCGCTCATGTTGTTTAATAATATTTCATTTACATCATTTCCCGCTCGTGATCCGTCACCTGTGTGTCAGCGTTAGCTACCCTCTCAGGAGTTTCCGTAAAGGCCTGATCACCGGGATGCAGAGGATTGTGTCCGCCTGTCTGCTGTCAGCGTCGCTGGGCTGTAGACGACTGAGGGTAGAGTCGCCTGTCTTTAAATAATCGGTACCATCAAGTCGTGCGTCGGCCCAAGACGTATCAACTACCTGTCCGCTTACTGCATAAGTAGACGGCAACGTCGTGTGACTTCTTACACTGCGGGACGTTGGTGTCGAAGATGGAAAGTTCTGGGATGACCCAACCAGCTGGGGGTACGCCTGGTACTTCAGCTGCCGCTGGCTGAGGTTCCGCTCCAGTCTGTCACTCCACTCCCTGTCTCAGGTACCAGTGAAGTGGGGGTACCGGAGAAAAGTACCCGTCACCGTGGTCTGTTGCGTGGCGGAAATCTATCCTCTTCCTGAAGCTGGCCCCTCTCTGCCTCCTGCCGTGTGCCGTAGGAATGCTGTCCTTTGGCATCCACGCCGTCCTGCTGCAGGCCACGCCTGCTGCCTGCTTCCCCCAGCGCCGGATGGTTCCCCCTGTACTAGGCCTGCCTACTCCCGTGTCTGTGTTCTTGTATTGCCTTTCGTTGTCCGTTGTTCCTTTCCAATGCTTCTTTTCCAGTCGTCAGAACGACCACTTTACCTGACCATCTGAGAGAGAGAGAGAGAGAGAGAGAGAGAGAGAGAGAGAGAGAGACAGACAGACAGACAGACAGACAGAAAGAGAGATGGAGAGAGGGAGGGAGGGAGAGTGAGAGTATATTAGCAGGATACGATATATATATATATATATATATATATATATATATATATATATATTATGAACAATATAAAAAAGTCCTTAAAAAATCTGAAGGTGCTCAACCCCTGTACTAGGCCTGCCTACTCCCGTGTCTGTGTTCTTGTATTGAGGTTCCGCTCCAGTCTGTCACTCCACTCCCTGTCTCAGGTATTGTGTTCTTATATAAGCCGAACAATTAAGTAGTGGGGGAAAACAAGCGCAGGCTAACAATTCTTCCGTCATTATAGTAATGACTTGGCAAAGATCTGAACTAAAAAAAAAATTGATGAAGAAAATGGGAACATATTATTAAGAAAATATATTACACACACACACATATATTTTCATTTAGCTTCATTTTACTACCCTTCGCTGGCTGCTTTGGGGCTGCTGTTGGATTCTTTTTTGAACCCTTGGTGGCGAGAACACCACAGAATTATGGACTGTGGTGTGTTTCTATTTGACGCTAAGAGCACAGACACAATCAGCCGTGTCTACCTGATGAGTCCAATCCAGCGGACGAAAGGCCTAGGAGCAGGCAATACAAATAGATCTGTCTTCGAGAGGGATTACGATGGTTCTCTCATGCAGCTAGTGAAGGGTTTTCATATCTATAATATATTTTCTCACTTTTAAGTTCCCATTTTCTTCACATTCATTTTTTTAAATTAAATCTTTGCCACGTCATTACTATAATGATGGAAGAATTGTTAGCCTGCACTTGTTTCCCCCCACTACGTAATTGTTCAGCATTATATATATATATATATATATATATATATGTGTGTGTGTGTGTGTGTACTTATACATATATACTTATATATACTTACAATATATGTATATAGATACATAGATGGAAAGATATATATATATATATATATATATATATATATATGGGCGGGGGGGGGGGGGGGTACGCGCGCGCGTGCATGTGTAATAATGTGAAGTGGCGGGGAGTGCAGGTGAACACAGATGATGGGTGGGTTCAGGAACCAAGGGACAACAGCCAGACAAAGTGAACGCAAAGGGGACGAAGTGAAGTTTCTTCCCTTTCATTTCGCTTCCGAATCCAGGAACATGCACTCTGCCTCAGGCGGAATGGTTGAGTTTTATGTCCTCACAGCGTACGCTTTTGGAGACAAGTTTCGAACAGCGCTTCACTTATGTAGCGGAGAACCGGACCGAAAAGCCAGCAACATGGTGCCCCAGACAAAATGGGCCTCGTGAGGCAGGAACTGACCGAAATTTGTGCTATCTGTCGCAGCTTCCGTGTTGTCTGGCTCGCCGTCCGGTCACAGCATTCAAACACATTTGATGATTTTTTGGCTGTATTAAATCATTGGTGATTGAAGTCGGAGAATGAACCCATTTTAACGAGTTTGTGCCATATTTTTCTATTCTGCGAAAACAAATACCAAACATTTTTATAATGAATGATTAGCTGGTTTTTCATTCTTTTCGTTATAAATAAAATTGGTTATCCAAGACTGTGTCTAAGCCGCGAACTTTGTCTTTGAAAATTGATATAAAACACAACTGGCTTTCCTCCTCGCCTGACTGTCGACGTGACTCTATTGAAAGTTTTATTCATCATAGAAATGAAGTCATTAGCAAGATTTTGACAACTTTAGCACGAAACTCCACAGAAAGTGAAACAAAGATGGTGACTGTTCAAGAGAGGTTGATATCGTCAGTCACTTCACAAAGTCGCAAGCTTGTGCTGAAAATATCCTAGTAATAATGATAATGATGATGACGATGATTAAAATGATGATCATCATGTTAATGATGATGATGAGAAGAAGAAGAAGAATAGTGAAAACACTGTGACCAATGATATTTTCTTTCTATTCTTTTCTTTTCTTTTTTTCGTTATGAATGCAG
>CM065729.1:44630565-44633065 GCA_033310375.1 Conus canariensis | reverse complement strand
CAACATTGATTGGTCGACGCTTTGAGGTTATCCTCCACGGCTGATGTGATTGGTTGATGCTATCTGTGGGCGGTCGATGTGATTGGCTTATCTCGGGAGAACTGAACGACAAACGCATGGTGCCCTTGCTGAAATATCTTGACAGGTTCCCTGCTTGATGTGACCTCTCAGAAAAATGAAATAAGAGAGAGAGAGAGGTTTCTGAGCCGACAACGCGTTTATTTGTGGATGCATGAATACAAGGATGTGACTCAAACCGAAATTTGGCAGACTGGGAATATGCATGCATTCAAATCCATTCAGACGGTATAAAAATCCCCCCCCCCCCCCCCCCCCCCCCAGATTAGGTGGAGCAAGTTTGCTGTATGGATAGGCTAAACATTTAAAAAAAGATGATATGTTGAATGATACCATCCACCTGAACATGTTTTTTTACTCATTTGTAAGTGCAATCTATTCCATTCCTGTAGAATCTTTTAAAACCGTTAAAGTAAGTGTTCGAAGCAGAACAATATGTTGCAATGATTAAATGTATCTGTCCAAGGTTAGTAATTACTGTTTTTTTTTACACACCATTTTTCTCTGATTTGTATATTCATCACTAATAATATTTGAGTCTGCTCTGTGGGGGGGGGGGGGGGGGGGGGGGGGATGGAGACCAGAAACTGAGTCAAAGAGACATGAAAGGCAAAGACAAAATACAGACCGAAGATACAGATCATGAATGACAGCAGAGCGGAAGCAAGAGACTGACACATAGACAGACAGAGACACACAGACATTACACCTATTTTCGTCACAACGCCCAAGAGAGGATTCACCGACATAAACCATTAATCTGTTCTCGGATGAACGAACCCCATCTGCGTTCAGCGCTCACAACAACGACTCCAGTTGTTGAATCTGGATAAACGACTCCCTTCAAAGTGCAGCTGCTTTGGGAATACCCTGGCCGAAACTGAAAAGCAGTCAGAGGTCGTGAACATTTAACACATTCTCTATTTCACCTGTTTCATAGTTTGCTTTTTTGTCATTCTTCACATTCTTTGTTTCTGTTTTTGTTTTCCGGAAGGGGGATGGATGGCTCGGAGTAATGGAAAGTGGCAGAGATAGACACTGGGTGAACGCAAATCTTGAATTCGTTTTTAAGATTTTCCTTGCAATACTGGTTTCCTAGCACTTTGGAGTTTGATGGTGAACACACTGCGCATATGTGAATTGTATTTCATGTGTAATGTGGAGTCAGCACTATTTTGAACTCGCTTGGGACCTCTTTAATTTTTCTATTTACATATTTCTGGGAATATTTTTTGTTTGTTGCTTTGTGTGTGTGTGTGTGTGTGTGTGTGTGTGTGTGTGTGTGTGTGTGTGTGTGTGTGTGTGTGCGCGCGCGTGTGTGCGTGCGTGCGTGCGTATGTAGCGCGTGTGTGTGTGTGTCCTATTTAGCGGTGTACTAGCTGACTGGACAATATAGGCATGTTTTGTTTTGTTTTTTAAGTGTGTGCGCTTAATTTCTTAGGGGAATAAAAAAAAAGAAAAACAAGAAAACCAATTCTGTGACATTGCAAAAATGAAGGAAACGTTTGCAACGAGGGCTTTGAAACTGACACCCCATGTTTCTGGCGCCATTACGAGAAAGATATTTATCTGCCAGTGCTCCTCAAGGCAGTCGTTGACATAAATCAAAACAGCATGTTTGGGGTTAAAGAAAATAGTGTGTGGATGTTGAGGAGAAATGGGGGAATATCGAAGGAAGCTGAGTGGGGAAGGGGCGAGGAAGGGAAGCGGGGGGGGGGGGAGGATGGGAGGGGCGCTGGAAAACACATGCCTTTACCACTCAGTTCTTTTTGTGAGGGAAATCTGTCACGAAGTGTAATAAAGTATATGAAGAACAGCTGAAGCCATGGCGTTTGTGCATTTGCTGGCTGCGATGAAGAAAATCGCCAAACCCTACAGGAGGAAGGGGGTGGGTGGGAATAGAGAGAGAGAGGGGGGGGGGGGGACAAATTCATACACCGCTCAAACTAGGATGTCCATTGAAAGACCCATGCGGTGCAATAATAACACTTTCTACCCATATGTGTTAACAATTGTTTTAAGTCGTCAGACATTTTTGTCTTAAATTAATTGCCATTAATGTAATAAACTTTCAAGTTTTTAATTTAATGAAAAAGCAAGCCTTTTAGTTCTTTTCAGCGTGCTGCTGGTCCCTAATTTGTAGTATACGTTCGGGTAATCAGCTCTAGCGATTCCGAATCACAGTGGGCGGAATACTGGAAACCATGTATCTAGAGGTTCTATTCAAGCCCTCAGTTCCCAGAGTGCAGACAGAGAACGGTGGTTTCGCCCCTCCTGCCCATCTCTTGATCTGGGGAACCTTAAACACCATTTTCCATCTTTCTGTTTTTCTTATCTTGATTTTTTTTACTGCTATCATCTTGTGTGCCCTGTAGTTGCTTCATTCCCATGCTGCTCACTCCGGCTCCGCCGTACACAGCTG